>CM039678.1:469547282-470747282 GCA_022496015.1 Hordeum marinum | reverse complement strand
CAAAATAGGCAAACAACTCAAACAAAACAGAATCTGTCAAAAACAGAACAGTCTGTAGCAATCTGGAAACTTCGTATACTTATGCAAGTCAAAAAATTCTTAATAATTATTAAAACCTGGGAAATTTACATATAAATCTTGTGTAAAAATTTCAGATCAATTCTATGCTCTCAAAAAATTGTAAAATTCTTGGACTGAGCGCAAAAGTTTCTGTTTTTCAGCAAGATCAAATCAGCAACTACCATAGATCACCCTAAAGGTTTTACTCGGCTCAAACACTAATTAAAACACCATAACACAATTACTACAAAATTAGTAATATGGGAAAAATCAAAAAAATAAGCAAAAATAGAACACAAAAATAAAATTGGGTTGCCTCCCAGCAAGCGCTATTGTTTAACGCCCCTAGTTAGGCAAAACGCAATAGATCTAGGTATTGTCACGTTTCGTATCCAATCCAAAAGTAGCTCTCATAATAGATTCATAAGACAGTCTTATTTTCTTTCTAGGAAAGTGTTCCATGCCTTCCCTTAATGGAAATTGGAATCTAATGTTTCCTTCTTTCATGTCAATAAGTGCACCAATCGTTCTAAGGAAAGGTCTACCAAGAATAATAGGACATGTAGGATTGCAATCTATATCAAGAACAATGAAATATATGAGAACATAATTCATATCTACAACAATAAGAACATCATTAATCCTTCCCATAGGTTTCTTAATAGTGGAATCCGCAAGATGCAAATTTAGAGAACAATCATCAAATTCACGGAAACCTAGCACATCCCATAAAGTTTTTGGAATCGTGGAAACACTAGCACCCAAATCACACAAAGCATGGAAATCATAATCTTTAATTATAATCTTAATAGTAGGTTACCACTAATAATTAAGCTTTCTAGGTATAGAAACTTCTAACTCAAGCTTTTCTTCAAAAGATTTCATCATAGCATCAACGATATGTTTAGTAAAAGCCTTATTTTGACTATAAGCATGTGGAGAATTCATCATGGGTTGTAAAAAGGAAATACAATCAATAAAAGAGCAACTATAATAATTAAATTCCTTGAAATCCAAAAGAGTGGGTTCATTGCTATTTAAAGTTTTGACCTCTTCAATCCCACTTTTATCAATCTTAGCATTAAGATCTATAGACTCCGAATCATTGGGACACCTTTTAACTAAAGCTGACTTATATCCAGTACCATCTTTATCGAGATTCACATTAGAAAACAAATATTCAATAGGAGTCACATCAATCACTTTGAGATCTTCATCATTGTTATCACGAGAACACAGTTTTTCAAGCCATTCATGCTTAGCACGTATTCTAGCAGTTCTTTCCTTACTTTCATCAATAGAAATTCTCATAGCTTTTAAATACTCATTAATATCATGCTTAGGTGGAGTATATCTAAGTTTCAAAGAATCAATCTCAAACGAAATTCTATCAACGCTCCTAGCCAAATCATCAATCTTGAGCATTTTTTCTTCAATAGTAGCATAAATAAAATTTTGTGAACCATTAAATTATTTTAACAATATTATAAAGATCAAAGGGAATCTTATTATAATTTCCATAAGGATTGTTGTAGGAATTACCATAATTATTAGAGGAATTACTAGGAAACGGCCTACGGTTAAAATTACCTCTATACGCGTTATTACCAAAATTGTTCCTACCAACAAAATATACATCCATAGATTCATTATTATTTCCAATCAAAGAAGACAAAGGCATATCATTGGGATCAATAGGAGCAATCTCACTAGCAAACAATTTCATCAATTCATCCATCTTTTCACTCAAAGTATTTATTTCTTCAGTATCATGTACTTTTTTAGTAGTAGCAGATCTTTCTGTATGCCATTGAGAGTAGTTTGTCATAATATTATCTAGGAGTTTGGTAGCTTCTCCTAATGTGATTTCCATAAAAGTAGCACCCGTGGTGGAATCTAAAAGATTTATAGATGCAAAATTCAATCCCGCATAAAAAATTGTATAATCATCCATAAAGTCAAACCATGTGCGGGACAATTTCTAATCATTAATTTCATCCTCTCCCAAGATTGTGTAACATGCTCATGATCAAGTTGCTTAAAATTCATTATATCATTCCAAAGGTAGATGATCTTAGCGGGCAGAAAGTACTTGGAGATAAAAGTATCTTTACACTTGTTCCATGAATCAATACTATTTTTAGGCAAAGATGAATACTAAGTTTTAGCACGATCTCGTAGCGAGAACGGAAGTAGCTTCAATTTAAGAATATGTTTATCCACATGTTTCTTATTTTGCATGTCACACAACTCAATGAAAGTATTTAGATGGGATGTGGCATCTTCACTAGGAAGGCCAGAAAATTGTTCTTTCATAACAAGATTAAGCAAGGCAGCATTGATTTCATAAGATTCCGCACTAGTGGCGGGAGCAATCGGAGTACTAATAAAATCATTATTATTATTATTCAAAAAGTCACACAACTTGGTATTCTCAGACATGGTGACAAGGCAAGCAATCAAGCACACAAGCAAAAAGGCAAACGAAAAGGCGAACGGAACAAGGGCGAATAAAAGGGCAAATCTTTTTTGCATTTTCTGAAAATCATTTTAGAAGTGGGGAAGAGGAAAACGAGAGGCAAATGGAAAATAATGTAAATGCAAGAGATGAGTTTGTGATGGGTACTTGGTAGCCTTGATGTAGATCTCTCCCAGCAATGCTGCCAGAACTGGCAAGTTGACGGGAAAGTTTTTGTCTTGACTTGCTATGTATCCTCCCCGGCAACGGCGCGAGAAATCCTTCTTGCTACCTCTTAAGCTTGCGTTGGTTTTCCCTTGAAGAGGAAAGGGTGATGCAGCAAAGTAGATAAGTATTTCCCCCAGTTCATGAGAACTAAGGTATCAATCCAGTAGGAGGAACAAGAAAGTCACCAATGGATGCACCTATACAAACAATCAAACTCTTGCACCCAACGCTATTAAGGGGTTGTCAATCCCTTCACAGTTATTTTTAAGGATTAGATATGATAGAGATAGATGTAAAGGAGAACGGAAAGTAAAATATAAATAAATTGCAGAAAAGTATTTTTGGTATTTTTGGTTTATAGATTTGAGAATATATTACGGAAAGTAGACCTGGGGGCCATAGGTTTCACTAGAGGTTTCTCTCTTGAAGGAAAATATCATTGTGGGTAAACAAATTACTGTCAAGCAATTGATAGAAAAGCGAATAATCATGTAGTTATCTAAGGCAATGATTATGCATATAGGCATCACGTCCGTGTCAGGTAGACCAAAACGATTCTGCATCTACTACTATTACTCCACACATCGATCGACTCCTGTCTGCATCTAGACTATGAAGTTCATGAAGAACAGAGTAACGCATTAAGTAAGATGACATGATGTAGAGGGATAAACTCAAGAAATATGATGAAAACCCCATCTTTTTACCCATGATGGCAACAATACAATACGTATCTCGCTACCCCTACTATGTCACTGGGTGAGGACACCACAAGATTGAACCCAAAACCAAGCACTTCTCCCATTGCCAGAATTACCAATCTAGTTGGCCAAACCAAACCAAAAACTCGAAGAGACTTACAAGGATATGAAATCATGCATATAAGAATTCAGAGAAGATTCAAATAAGATTCATAGATAATCTGAACATAAACCCAAAATTCATCGGATCTTGACAAACACACCACAAAAGAGTATTACATTGGATAGATCCCCATGAAGATCATGAAGAACATGGTATTGAAGATAAAAGAGAGAGAAGAAGTCATCTAGCTACTAGCTATGGACCCATAGGTCTGTGGTGGACTACTCACGCATCATCGAAGGGGCCATGGAGTTGATGTAGATGCCCTCCGTGACCGGAACCCCCTCCCGCAGATTACCGAAAAAGGCTCCAAGATTGGATCTCTCAGGAACGGAGGCTTATGGTGGCGGAAAAGTATTTGCGTGGCTCGTTCTGGTGTTGGGGGAATATTTGGGCATTTATAGGATGAAGAATAGGGTTAATAGACCTGCTAGGAGATGGCAAGCCTGCTAGACGCAGGTAGGGGGGTGGTCGCGCCTACCAGGCTTGTGACCTCCTGGCAGGTGCCCTGGCGTGCACTCCAAGCCTGTTGGATTTGTTTCCTTCCAGAAATTTTGAAGATTTTATTCCGTTTGGACTCCGTTTAATATTCCATATATGCAAAACTCAAAAACAAGGAAAAACAGAAACTGGCATTAGGCTCTAGATTAATAGGTTAGTCCTAGAAATAATATAAAATAGCATATTAATGCATATAAAGCATCCAAAACAGATAATATAATAGCATGCCATCATCAAAAATTATAGATATGTTGGAGACGTATCTGGGTCATAAGACTAGTCCTAAAATAATATGCATTCATTGAATGTTAATCAAAACCATCATGTAGCACATATAGAGAAATTGTGAGTTCATGACATTGATGTGGTAATATGAAAAAGGTGTAAGTCCATAATTGTTGATTCATATAAGTGTCAATATTAAGGGTGTGTTAACTTGTTGTTCATCTAAATATTAAAGAGGCATGGTGATGATGTGTGAGCATTCTTATTCCTTGTTAAAATCATGGTGTTGTTTCGAGTCGAGGGCGTGCGGCGGTTAACTCCTACCAACCTCCTCCCTCTGGGCATGCGAGTAGTGCTTTGATGTGTGATAAAATTAATAAAACTTCGCAATAAGTATGTGAGTTATTTATGACTAATGTGACACCTGTGACATATGCATCTCCACCTTTTCATATTCGCTAGCCTCTTCGGTACCGTGCATAGCCCATTCTCACCTTGAGAATTGGTACAACTTTTGCCGGTGCATCCATACGCCGCGTCATGATACGCTCTGTTGCACATAAGCCTCATTATATCTTCCTCGAAACACCCACCATACCTACCTATTATGGCATTTCCATAGCCGTTCCGAGATATATGTTCATCGTCATATTGCTTTGCATGATCATATAGAGCTGACATAGTATTTGTGGCAAAGCCACCTTCCATCATGTCTTTGATACATTTTATGCTAGATCATTGCACATCCTGGTACACTACCAGAGGCATTGACAGAGTCATATCTTCCTATCAGTTCTTCATATTGATTTGTAAGTAAATAAGAGTGTGATGATCATCCTTATATGAGCATTGTCCCAGTGAGGAAAGGATGATGGAGACTATGATTCCCCCACAACTCGGGATGAGACTCCGAACGAAAAATAAAATAAAAATGGGGGAGGCCAAATGAGCCCACCATATTAAAAAATGTTATGGGGGAGGCAAAAAGAAAAAAAAGAGAAAATCCCACCATATATAAAAAATGAGAGAAAAGGAGAGAAAGAACTTTGCTACTAACCTTTACAACACTTGTGCCTCAAAATGGCACCATGTTCTTCATAGCGAGAGTCTCCTATGCTATCACTTCCATATGCTAGTGAGAATTACCTTATCATAACATACTTGGTCTGTATATTCCAATGACGGGCTTGCTCAAATGCCCTAGGTCTTCATGAGCAAGCAAGTTGGGTGCACACCCCACTTAGCTTCAGTTGAGCTTTCATACACTTGTAGCTCTAGTGCATCATTTGCATGGCAATCCCTACTCCTCGCATTGACATCTATCGATGAGCATCTCCATAGCTCGTTGATACGCCTAGTTGATGTGAGACTAGCTGCTCCACTTTTTACCCCTTTGATACCTATCACCATATTCTATTCCACCTATATGCTATGTGCAATGGTTCACGCTTGTCGTCGTTTTCTCATGACAGATGCCATGGGGTGGCTTATCATAGGTGGTTGGGGACGGAGGACGCCGACGGGCTCCGGATGCGGGATTGGGCACAAGCGGTGACGACACATGATGTACCCAGGTTCAGGGCCCTCCGGGGGAGGTACTACCCCTAGTCCTGCTTGGTTTCGTTGGATGGGTAGGTGTGAGTACAAGGGTGCTCCTGGAGCTGTATCTAGAGGAAGAAGAAGGGGTAGCCGGCTCCTCTTCCTCCTCTGCTAGAAGGGGGTGTGTGGGGATGCTCGTTCGAGCATGGGTGTGTCTGTCCGAGATCCCCTCTCTCCCTCTCCTGAGTCGAACCCTTCGACAACCAGGTCCTCATTGCATGGGGAGCTCGGGGGGTTTTATAGGCCACCCCCTGGCTCTTACAATATGCTTTAAGTACCAGGGTGGGGGACCCGACTGGCAGCCTCTCCGGCTGGCCAGAGGGTCCTGCCGCTCGCACTGTCTTGTCATTGGCGGCGCCCGCCGGCCGAGCGGTCCCATCACCCGTTGGGGCCCGCCAGCCGGCTTTGCGATTGGCCCTCGCCCACCTGCCACGACACGGGCCTCCTAGGGGGGCGTCGTCTTGCGCCAGCCGGCCAAAGTCTCCGGCATGGCCGTCGGCACTGTAGCCACGCCGGGGCAGGTAATCGAGTGATAAGGGTGTGCCGGCACTGTGCCCCCACCCGGTCACACTCACCGAGAGCAGTGGCTAGGACGGTTGGACTGTAGCCACGCATGGCAGTGCATAAGCGGCCATAGTAGCCACAGGTCCGCCCGTCATGCCGGTCACGTCGCGTCGTCGTACTCGCGAGCAGAGGGACGGGACGGGGCATGTTCGTCCCAGGGTCAATGGAAGAGACCGTCTGCAGCCAGCCGGTCGCGCCCGGCTGGTCAAGGGTCACACCGACTCCTTGACCAGCCGGTCGGGGTGCCGGTCGGCACTGGCTCGCATCGGACGTCCTCCAGCCGGCCACGGCTAACCGGCTGCGTAGTTTTTCTTCTAAGCGAAAGGGGGAAGACCCCGTTGCTTTGCCCTACCTAGGGGTAATAACCTCGTCAATAGCCCCCGAAGCCGGCGGGGGGCCACGTTCGGAAGACGGTGGGGAGCCGGTAGCTTCCCCTCAGCGCCACCCGCCTCCGGCTCGAAGGCGAAGGAGCAGCCGGGTCGGTCGTTGGGCCCGACGCCTCGGGTACCGGCACGCCGCGTAGCAAGTAATGATGCGGCAGGCCCCACGCATGCGGGGAGACGGGATGTCGCCTAGGCCTAGCCCGGTATGGCCCACGCGTAGCCGAGTAGGCCTCGGGGCACAGGGCAGGATCCTCTGCGCCCCGATGCGGCCGTTGCGGCCCGAGGCCACCCACGCGCGCAGAGTTTCTGGGGGGAGTGGGCGCAATCGATCCCACGTCCCCCGGTCGTGGACTCCCCTATAAAAGGAGAAGAAAGACAGGAGGTGGAGGTACCCGCGCCCCGCTTGCCTCCTTTCTACCCTTCTTCGTTACCTCTCTTCCTTCCTCGCGCGCCGTCGTACCCGAGCCCGCACCCGCGCTCGCACATCGCACCGCCGCCGCGATGGCCGATGGATGCGGTGGCAGTTGGGCTGGCTCCTTCGTGGTCGAGGTGGACATCGCCGAGCTGCGCCGTGCGCGCATGCTGCCGCCGGTGGAGCGGGTGGCCGTACGTGCGTCGGGCGACGAGATAGCGTCGGCGCCACAGCTAGGGGAACACGTTGTGTTCCTTTGGCACTTCTCCCGGGGCTTAGGGCTCCCGGTGAGCATCTTCTTCCGTCTTCTCCTCGATACCTTTGACCTCTAGCCGCACAACCTTGGCCTGAATTCGATTTTGTACCTCTCCGCCTTCGTGATGTTGTGCGAGGGGTACCTCAGTATCCTTCCTTTCATCGAGCTTTTCAATGTTCTCTTCTACCTCAAATCTCTGAAAAGCGATGCCTGCGGGGGCACGGTGGTGTGCTGCCGCGGCGTTGCTCGCTTTCCTCCTCTTTCCCTTATCAACTCCATCAAGGGGTGGCACCGGACGTTCTTCTACATGAAGAACGCCGACCCAAGGACGGACTACGTCCGGCTGCTGCCATTTGAGGACAAGCAGTCCTCCGAGCAGAACTGGTTGGGGTCTGCTCCGCGCGGCGTGGCCTTGGACGAGGTTGCCCGGCTCGTGCAACTGAAGAGCTCCGAGGGGCTGGTCGCCGCCGACCTGGTGGCGGCCTTTGCCTCGCGCCGGGTGTCGCCCCTCTAGATGAGGCCACACCAGAATTGCGACCTGTCCGGTCGGCACGACCCCTGCCGGCTGTCCACCGTCGAGCTGACGCCGGCTCAGGTGGCGAAGCGAGTGAACGCCCTCACGACGTTCAAGCTGAGGCCCGCCTCGTGGTCCTTTTGCATGGAGTCGTACGACCGCGTCAACCGGCCTCCCCTGGTGAGTTTTTTCGTCGAGGTGGTCCTTTCTTGTTTCGTATTCCCCAGTCGACAGACGGCTGGAGAACTTACATTGAGGTGTTGACCGTAGCTGCTGGTGCGACAAAACACGTCGGACGGCCCGCACCCGCAGATCTTCGAGGCGGAGCGTGAGGACTCTGACTCCGAAGAGTACGAGACGGACGGCCCGCCGGAGGAAGGAATGGACTCCTCGGGAGGAGCCGACGAGCTGGCGGATCCGCGAGGCTGCGCTCCTGGTGGAGCTAGAGGGTCCGGCAAGGCCGGGGAACCCAGCGGAGCGGGTGAGTTCCCTCTTGCCCCCTCCATCGGGGACTGGACGGATGACGACCATGATGATGACGATTTGATGATTCTAGACGGGCCTCCTCCCGCGGCGCGCCAGGACTGGAGGAGCGAGGAGCGACCGGCTCGAGGCCCAGCAGCCGAAGCAGCCGTCCAGAGGAAGAGGCCGGCTCAGGAGGGGCCGGCGGCCCCGCCGCCCGGTCTGAAGCGGGTGAGGGTGGCCGCGCAGAAACCGCTACCACGCGCCAAGCGGGCCTTGCCCCTCGTTACCGCTTAAGCTCTTTGTTTTTGCGTAAGTTTTGCTTCCGCCTTGCAAGTCCGTTAACGACCGGTTCTTTGATGCTGTAGTGACCCCATCGAGCTCCACGGGGAGGAGCCGACGGGGGAGATGACGGATGCCGCCAGCCGGCTGGCCCGCGAGCACGCGGCCACTCAACAGGAGGAAAAAAGGAGGCTCGCTGAGCTGCGAGCCTCCAGGTCCGAAACGCGAGGACGGGCAGCGCACTCCGGGACCTCGAGCAGCCGGAGGCGGAGGGGGTCGGTGGACCCCCCACAGGCATCAGACTCGGTAGCGGAGTCAATCCGCATGTCGAGGCCTCCGTCAAGCGAGCCGCGGGGGGCGGCCATGGACCCACCAGCGCCTCCGCCCGCGCAAGAGATGGCCCAGGCAAGGGCGGCGACGACGGAGCCAGCTCCCGAGGCGTCCCGGCCTGAGGTGTCGGAGGTGACCCGCCTGCGGCCGAGCCGGCCCGGGTCGAGGTGTCGGAGGTCCCGGTGGCCCAGAGGTGGCGCCGGAGACGGCGGCCACGGAGGTGTAGGAGCCCTCCGTTGCGACCGCCGCGGCCGAGCGGCAGGAGGAAGAGGAGGCGAGGGCGACGGGCAGGGGGCAGCAAGGAGCGACTCCTGCACCCTTACCCTTGTCAATCCACCCCCGGCGGCTGGCGCCGTGGCGAGCCCGGGCGGCAGCGGCAGCCGGGCCAGGAGGTGCTCCGGGACTGGGAGGCGCTGGCGAGCGCGCCGGTCCTGCCGGCTCCCTAGGCGGGTGGACTGGTCCCTTCTTTCGTGCACTTGGGGAGCGTCTTGGACCGGTGCCAACAGGAGCTGGCGCGGTTCGCGAAGACGGTCGACGTCGCCCTACAACGTGTGGAGGTAAGCTAGCATGTTGTCTTAGATTTTTCAGTGGGGGCGCGCGAGCGCACCCACTGGGTGTAGCCCCTGAGATGCGGGCCGGCTGACCGGGTGTCGGGCAGCCGGGCCGGATCTCCTTCGAGCATGTCTTGACCTTTGCCTTTTTGCGACAGGAGGGAGCCTCCCTGTAGCAGAAGCTATTCGCGGAAGCGGTCGCCATCCACGACCACGGCAAATACGGCTTCTACCGCCTGGAGGAGGAGCTAGCACGCGTGCAAGGTAGGTTGCACTTAGTAGGGGAGGCATATAGCCCCTGGGAGTCGGCTGGCGTTGGTTATGCCTTGTAGGTGAGCTGGTCACCCTCCGGGGGGAGAAGACCGGGCTTGTCACCGAACGGGAACGGCTGGCGCGAGATGTCCAGGCGGCCGCGCAGGAGACAGACTGGCTGGCCGCGCTGCTGGTCGACGTGGAGGCGGCCTGTGACCGGCTCAAGGCCGAGGCGGAAAAGAAGGTGGCGACCCGGGAGGCGGGTGTCAAGGAGGCGGCTGACGCCGCCCTGAGGACCGCCGCCTCCAAGGCGAGGTAACACACCTCGAGAGGTCACTCGAGGAGTTCAAGGGTTCCCTCGCCACCTCAGAGGTGGCCTGGGAGTCGGAGCGCAAGGCAGCGCTCCGCTTCGCCATTGGGGTGGACTACGCGATCGAAGGTAGGTGCCAATCTTTCTCTTCCCCAGCCGGTTGCTCTTCCCTTTGTCGTTTCTCGTGTTTCCTCTTGCTTTTTCTTTCCTTCTCTTCTCTTCCTTCCAGAGCGTTTCCCAAAAACTCATCGCCGCACTGCGTGCGCCATTGAGGAGCAGCAGGAATACCTTCGGAAGTGCGGTCGCTGCATCGAGGAGCATGCCGAGTGGGACATGGACGAGATTGGGCTCGCCGTTGAGATGCGGATGACCCAGCTCGAGCGTAGCATGGAGCATCTCAAGACCGCCGGCAAGGAGGTCATCGCCGTGCTATGGCCAGGCCACGGGGGAGCTTCGACGCACCGCGTGGCTCAGTGGCTGGAGCACGCCGTCCCCCGCCTCGAGGCCTGGAAGTCGTTGGCCGCCCGAGCCGGGGCACAGATGGAGCTCCGGTTCATCACGCCTTGGTACTGTGGCGTGAACCTGGGCCGGCTGCCGATCATGCGGGACGTGCCGGCCGCAGAGCGGGAGGCCCGCGAGCCGGCCCTTATGCAGTAGTTCAATGATCTCACATCGTATGTTGATGCAAACGAATTCCTGGCGGCCCTTGGCGAGGACGGCGAGCCGTTGCCTGAGGACTCCATCGGCATCCCTCAGGGCTCGACGGATGACGAAGTCGCTGCGAGAGCACCGACTCGAGTGGCGAGACGGCCGAGACCGAGGATCCCGCCTCAAAGGCCAAGGAGGCCGACCCGAAGGCCGCGACCGCCTCCGGGGAGAGGACCGAGCCGCCCTACGATGCGCCGGCTGGGGGCATGCCGGCTGGCGACGCACCGGTGGCCTGAGCCCCCAGGCGTCTTTTTATCTTTCTTCCTGCATGTAAAACTTGAATCCACCCACTGGGGTGTTTGTGTAATGAACTAAATGCTGGCCGTGGGCCACTCTTGCCTTAATATTTATGGCATGAATATCTTGTCGTGTTTGCCTCGCGACTCATGCCGCCTCGTCCTTATCCTTTTTTGCCCGCCTCAATTTTTTCCATTTCTATTCCTTTTCCCCTTTGGTTTTGACCCCACCAGCCCGATAGCCGGGAGCCGGTCTGTAGCTAGGTTGAGGCGTCCGCCTCAAGGGAGCCGGTTCAAAACTTAGGAATCGCGAGGGTTTTTCGGGATAAGTAGAGCGGTAGAGACACGGCGATGGTCCGGCTGGGCCCCGAAGGGGTCTCACTTTGTTTCGACCTTTCGTGCGAGCCAAACCTTGCCGCCCTAGAGCCCCGTCAGCCGGACAGCCGGGTGCCGGTTCTGTAGCTGGTAAGGGTGGAGAAGTTCAGCCGGCTCACATTACTTAGCCAATTTCCAGAGAGGTGCTTCTAGGCCCAGCCGACTAGCCCCCGTGCCCAGGAGCCGGTGAGTGAGGAATGCTTTTTGAAGGAAATGAAATGGGGCGCGTCCCAAGAGCCGGCTTGGGGCGACCATTGCATTCATAAGCGATGGTCTGGCTAGGCCCCGAAGGGGTCTCCCTTTGTTTCGACCTTTCGTGCGAGCCAAACCTTGCCACCCCGGAGCCCCATCAGCCAGACAGCCGGGTGCCGGTTCTGTAGCTGGTAAGGGTGGGGAAGTTCAGCCGGCTCACATTACTTAGCCAATTTCTAGAGAGGCGCTTCTAGGCCCAGAAGGCTATCCTCTAAGCCCAGGAGCCGGGGGGAGCCGGTGAGGGAGGAATTCTTTTGAAGGAAATGAAACGGGGTGTGTCCCAAGAGTCGGCTTGGGGTGCCCATTGCATTCATAAGCCCAAAAGGGTGGGGATACATACATTGATTTTTCTCAGCAGTAAAACGGGCGCAGGAGTGCTGTGTTCCATGGGGGCTCCGTCTCCTCACCGGAAGCATCACTTTTGCGCTTCTGCGGCTTCTGGGAGTCTATCAGGTAGTATGCGTTGTTGTGTAGCGCCTTGCTGATGATGAACAGGCCCTCCCATGGGGAGGACAGCTTGTGCAGTCCGGCGGTTCGCTGGATCCGTTTGAGGACCAGGTCCCCCTCGCGGAATGAGAGTGACCGGATCCGCTTGTTGTGGTAGTGCCGGAGTTTCTGCTAGTAGATCGCCGTTCGGCTCAAGGCCAGTTCGCGAGCTTCCTCGAGTAGATCGATAGCGTCTTCTCTTGCCTCCTTAGTGTCCTTCTCCATGTATAGGGCGACCCGAGGCGAGTCGAACTCGATGTCGGTGGGGATGATCGCCTCGGACCCATACACAAGGAAGAAAGGAGTGTAGCAGGTTGACCGGTTCGGGGTGGTCCTGAGACTCTAAAGGACGACCGGCAGCTCGTCGATCCAGCAGCCGGCCGACCTTACCAGCGGCGTCACGAGCCGGGGCTTGATGACGGACAGGATGAGGCCGTTCGCCCTCTCGACCTGGCCGTTTGACTATGGATGAGCGACGGAGGCTAGGTCGAGCCGGATTCCTTGCTTGGAGCAGAAACGCACGAGTGCGCCCTTGGTGAACTTGGTGCCGTTGTCGGTGGTGATGCTGTGGGGAACGCCGTAGCGTACCGTGATGTCATCGATGAACCAGGCAGTCGTGGGGCCATCCAGCTTCTTGATTGGTCGCGCCTCGATCCACTTGGTGAATTTGACGATGGCCACTAGCAAGTGCGTCATGCCACCTCGAGCGGTCTTGAACGGACCCACCATGTCTAGCCCCCAAATGGCAAAAGGCCACGAGAGGGGGATGGTTTGGAGGGTCGTCGCTGGCAGGTGGCTTTGCATGCTGAAGCATTGGCAACCCTCGCGCTGTTGACCAGCCTCTTGGCTGCCTCGAGAGCCATGGGCCAGTAGAAGCCGTGGCGGAAAGCCTTGGCCACCAGGGTCTGGGAGGCGGCGTGATGCCCGCACTCGCCATGGTGAATGTCGAGGAGGATCTCTAGACCCTCTTCTAGCTCGACACATCGCTGGAAGACACCGGTGGTGCTGCGGTGGACGAGCTTGTTGTTGATGATGCCGTAGGCCATGGCCCGGCGCTGGATTTTCCTTGCCAGAGCCTCGTCTGGGGGCAAGTCACCCCGCAGACGAAACGCTAGGATGGGTTGGGCCCATGAGGGAGCCGAGATGGCGGCCAACTCGGGAGCCCCGGGGACTGGTTGATCAGTCCCCGGGACCGGCTCGCCAGACCTCGGGACCGACTCGGGAGCCCCCGAGGTCGGTTAGTCAGCCCCTGGGTCTGGCCCGCCTGCCCCCGGGGTCAGCTCGTCGACGATCATCATGATGTCCGTGCCGCCAGGGCTGGCCGCCTCGGACGCCACCGGCTCGATCAGAGCCGGCTGGGCGGCCGACGGTTCGGGAGCCGGTGGTGAAGGTGCCGGAGAGGCGTCCGCGGCTATTGATGGGCCGGCGATGCCCGTGGCACGATGATTGACTCCGACTCTAGGGAAGGCCTGATAGACGGCTTGAGCAGTCGCTCGAGGGAGACGCCGGTTGAGATGGCCGCCGGGTGGAGCCGATCTTCGCCAGCGTGTCCGCTGCCTCGTTGTCCGCTCGTGGGACGTGATGAAACTCACAGCCCTCGAAGGAGCCGGTGAGCTGTTATACGAGGAAGCGGTAGCTGGCCATGTTGGCGTCCTTGGCGTCCCATTCACCAGAGACTTGTTGCACCACGAGGTCGAAGTCACCGAAGCAAAGGATGCGCCTGATGCCGATCTCCTTGGCGAGCCGGAGGCCATGAAGGATGGCCTCGTACTCAGCCACGTTGTTGGAGCCGGCGAAATGGATCTGTAGGGTGTATTTGAGCTGATCACCTTTCGGGGAGGAGAGGACTATGCCGTCACCTAGGCCGGTCCTCATTTTCGAGCCATCGAAGTGCATGCGCCAATGCGTGGAGTCTGGGGAGGCGGAACGAACTCTGTCTCCGCCCAATCGACGAGGAAATCTGCCAATGCCTGTGACTTGATGGCGGTTCTTGGCTCGTACCGGATCTCATGATCAGCGAGGGCGATGACCCACTTGGTGATCCAGCCGGTGGAGTCTCGGCCGCCCATGATCTCGCCAAGTGGGGCCATGCTCACCAAGGTAATGGTATGCTCTTGGAAGTATTGCTTTACCTTCTTGGCGGCGAAGTATATGCCATAGCACATCTTTTGGTAGTGGGGGTAGTTTTGCTTGGACGCGGAGAGGACCTCGCTAAGGTAGTCGACGGGCCGTTGGACTGGCAGGGTCTTGCCCTCCTCCGGACGCTCGACCACCAGGACGACGTTGATGACGTGGGTGGTCGCCGTGATGTAGGCGAGCAATGGTTCCTTCTCAGCCGACGCGGCCAGGATGGGCGCGTGGGTGAGAGCTTTCTTGAGGCCGTGGAAAGCTTTGTCCGCCTCGTCGGGCCAGTCGAAGACGCCCGACCTCTTGGTTTGACCCGACTCGATTAGAGCCGTCTTGCGAAGTAGCCCGTAGAGGGGCAGGGCCTTTTCTCCCAGTCGACTGATGAACCGGCTGAGCGAGGCAAGGCAGCTGGTGAACTTCTAGACATCATCGAGCCGGGTCAGCTTCGGCATGCGTTCGATCGCCCTGATCTTCTTGGGGTTAGCTTCGATGCCGCGGGCGGACATGAAGAAACCTAAGAGTTGACCAGCGGGGACGCCGAAGACACACTTCTCTGGGTTGAGCTTGATCTTGTACTCACGTAAGTTCACGAAGGTCTCCCGGAGATCGTCGAGGAGGCTGAAGTGCTTCTTGGTCTTGATGACGATGTCGTCGACATATACATGGACGTTCCTGCCTCTCTGAGGGAGGAGGCACTTCTGCATGCACCGTTGGAAGGTGGCGCATGCGTTCTTCAGGCCGAAGGACATGGTGATGTAGTAGTAGGCCCCAAAGGGCGTGATGAAGGAGGTCTTCAGCCGGTCTTTCGGGTCCAGCTTGATCTGGTGGTAGCCCGAGTAGGCGTCCAGGAAGGACAGCAAGTCGTAGCCGGCCGTGGAGTCGATGACTTGATCGATCCGCGGCAGAGCGAATGGGTCCTTGGGACATGCCTTGTTAAGGCTAGTGTAGTCGATGCACATGCGCCAGGTCTCGTTTTTCTTCAGCACCAGGACTATGTTGGCTAGCCAGTCCGGGTGGAACACTTCCATGATGAACCCGGCTATGAGCAGCCGGCCGATCTCTTCGCCTATTGTACGTCGCTATTCTTTGGAGAAGCGGCGCAGGGGTTGCTTGACCGGCTTGTCGTCCGGCCGTACGTGGTGTTTGTGCTCGGCATACTTCCTCGAAACACCCGCCATGTCCTTGGGGGACCACGTGAAGATGTCCCGATTCTCACGGAGGAAGTTGACGAGCTCGCCTTCCTATTTGCTCTTGAGGCGGGAGCCGATTGTGACGCACTAAGCCGGGTTGGCCGGGTCGAGCGGGATTTGCTTGGTGTCTTTAGACGGCTGGAAGGAGGCCTTGCCGATGGATTGCGAGGGCGGAGTCGGCATGGCCGGCTGGCTGGCAGGAAGGGCCACGAGCCGGTCGAGCTGGCGCCTCTCCTCGGCAATCTCTAGGGCCTTGGCCAGCCGGCTGCCATCTCGAGCGCACTCGAGTGACATTTTGTAGTCGCCCTTGACGGTGATGATTCCCTTGCGGCCCGGCATCTTGAGCTTGAGGTAGGCATAATGGGGGACCTCCATGAAGCTGACAAGAGCCAGTCGGCCCAAAAGCGCGTGGTAGGGGCTTGCGAGGTCCACGACCTCGAACAGCACTGGCTCGCGGCAGAAATGGTCGGGTCCATCGAAGAGGACGTCGAGCGTGATCTTGCCGATAGGGGAGTAGGACTTCCCACGCACGATGCCGTGGAAAACCGTCCGGCTTGCCTGTAGGTCGTCTACCTTCAGCCCCAGCTTGTGCATCATGTCGAGGTAGAGAATGTTGATGCTGCTGCCGCCATCTATCAGCACCCACGAGAAGCGGCAAGCTCGCTCCTTAGTGGCAATGGTGGGGTCGAGGACCAAGGCATAGCTGCCGGGATTCGGCATCACGACAGGGTGATCGGCCTGGCTCCAAGTGACCGGCTTCTCCGACCAGTGCATGAACTGGGGAGTTGCCGGCATGGTGGCGTTCACCTCACGGCGGAGCCGGCACTGATCGTGTTTGCCCATCTCTTCATTGGTAAATACGACGTAGCAACTGTCCTGGTTGGGGAACTGGTTGATTAGACGATCATCGTTTCGAGCCGTTGATGGCGCCGGGGCGGCAGCTTGGACCGGGGCCAGCGCATGGGCTGGCGGCACGGGGCAAGCCGGAATGCCGTCCCCCCGGGACAATCGCTGTGAGAAGTTGCACTGGCGGAGCGTGTGCGTAGAGGGTTTGGCCCCTGAATGGTTCTTGCAGGGGAAGTCGAGCATTTTCTCGAAGGTGAGCTTCGGCTGCCAGGTAGCCTTGTCGGTGCGCTGGCGTTGGCCGGAAGGCTGGGCAACCGGCTCCTGATCCTCGACAGTATTGACCTGCCGGCTCCCGTAGCGGGGACTCGGCTGGTCTTTCTTGCACTTGTTGTTCTGCGGCTGCCGGCTGTTGACAGCCGGCCGGGTCGTGGTCGGCGTTGTCGTCGCTTTGGTAGGCAGGGTCGTCTTGACCCGGATGGTCGAATCGGCCGTGGTGTATTTGTCCGCCTTGGTCATGAGCTCAGCAAGTGTGGCCATCTCGGAGGACAGGAGCTTATGCTTGAGAGGAGTGCCGTCCCGGCAGCCCTCGATTAAGTATTGCACGCCTTGCACCTCGTGCACCCCCTCGCAGGAGTTGCGGAGCTTAGTCCACCGGGTGAGGTAGTCGCGAAGGGATTTGTCCGGCCCCTGAACGCACATTGCGAGTTCTTGGGGATAGCCAGGTCGCTTGTAAGTGCCGGTGAAGTTGCGGACGAAAGACTCCTCGAAGTAAGTCCAGGTGTTGATGCTGCCGGCTGCCAGGTTGTTGAGCCAGGTGCGGGCCGAGCCGATCAGCATGAGGGGGTTTAGCGAACGGCTACACGCTTATTCCCTCTGGCGATACCCATCGCGGTGGTGTAGTCGATCAGCCAGTCTTCGGGTTTGGCAGCCCCGTTATATTTCGGGGTGTCCCTAGGGAGTGTGAAGCCGGTTGGGAACGGCTCGGTGCGAATCCGGGGCCAAAGCAGGTCGTATCAATCGAGCCCTCCTCCTCGAGGAGGGTGGATTGTGTGAGTTTGTCGATGCGGTTGTAGGCGTCGTTCTCGCTGCGGGGGACGCGCGGTTCGAGCCGAGCCGAGAGTTCGGGACAGACGATGGGTGGCGCTGACCACTGCGAGTCGCGCTGCAGAGGCGGCGTGTGCCCATGGCTGCGTCGGCTGCCAGACGTCGGTGCTTCTTGGTGGCAGCCGCTCCAAGGCGGCTCGTTGGTGTGCCGGCTGTTAATAGCCGGCTGCTCACTCCCCGGCGTCTGAGAGGGCCGGGGGTTGTTCGCTTCGTCCCGGCAGCTGGAGGCGCGAGGGGAGTAGGAGTACTGGGCCGCCTGGCGGCCGGCAGTTCCCATGCCCTCGCGCTCGGGTCGGGGGCCTTCTGTGGCGGCGCCATCCGTCGCGAGCTGATGCTGCTGCGCGTCAGCAGCAGCGATGAGTTCCTTGATGTGGCGTTCATGGCTGGCACGCTCTTCGCCCTCCAAGGTGGCCAATTCCTTGTAGAACACCTTGAGAGCCCGCAGGTTAGCCGCGGGGGTGTCGTAGACGAGCATTTTTCCCCTGAGGATTTCGGCGACCACGCGGCCGCGGTCGCGCACAGCCCCATGCCGGCTGGGCTCGATGCCAGCCGAGGTGAGTCCGTAGGCGAAAGCGTACTCCCGCTGTCTCGCCTCCATGTGGCGTCGCGTGGTAGCGAGGTCGGTGGCATCCTCGAACAGGATGCGGCGACCCGCCTCGAGGTCGGCCGCGACGGTGTCGGGGTTTGCCGTCGGGGCGATCGGAGTGCTCAAGCCCCGGAGGGCCGCACCGAGCGGGTCGGACGTGCCGACGCGGGCGGCGGGAGCGGTAGCCGTGACCCGCGCCCGTCCGGATGTGGTGGAGGAGGTGATGGCCAGAACTCCCACACGATCGTGGGAGCCGCTGGACCGCGTCACAGCGGGCGCACCCACGGCCGTGGGCGGACCAGCGCAGACGAGCACCCCCATGGGGTAATCGTCAGCGGCCGGAGCCTCGGCGAGGCTAAGCCTGCCGAAGCGCTTAGTGAGCACGTCGATGTCGGCTGTGAGGCCGACGGAGTTGCCCGCAAGGCGTGCCGAGGCAAGCCCCATGAGCTCCCCACGGTTTCGCCGGGACGAGCAGTGACGGCGGGGAATGACGAGGCGTCCTGTCCGGAGCATGAATCCGGCCGGCGCCGCATACCGCCCCACGGTGGACGCCAACTATCGTCGTTTTCTCATGACAAATGCCATAGGGGTGGCTTATTGTAGGTGGTTGGGGCCGGAGGACGCCGACGGGCTCCGGGTGCGGGATTGGGCACAAGCGGTGACGATGCATGATGTACCCAGCTTCGAGGCCCTACGGGGGAGGTAATACCCCTAGTCCTGCTTGGTTTCGTTGGATGGGTAGGTGTGAGTACAAGGGTGCTCCTGGAGCTGTATCTAGAGGAAGAAGAAGGGGTAGCCGGCTCCTCTTCCTCCTCTGCTAGAAGGGGGTGTGTGGGGATGCTCATTCGAGCGTTGGTGTGTCTGTCCGAGATCCCTTCTCTGCCTCTCCTGAGTCGAACCCTTCGACCACCAGGTCCCCTTTGCATGAGGGGCTCGAGGGGTTTTATAGGCCAACCCCCCGGCTCTTACAATATGCTTTAAGTACCAGGGTGGGGGGACCCGGCTGGCAGCCTCTCTGGCTAGCTAGAGGGTCCCGCCGCTCGCACCGTCTTGTCATTGGTGGGGCTCACCGGCCAAGTGGTCCCATCTCCCATTGGGGCCCGCCAGCCAGCTCTGCCATTGGCCCTCGCCCACCTGCCACGGCACGGGCCGCCCGGGGGGGCGTCGTCTTGCGCCAGCCAGCCAAAGTCTCTGGCATGGCCGACGGCACTGTAGCCACGCTAGGGCAGGTAATCGAGTGGTAAGGGTGTGCCGGCACTATGCCCCCGCCCGGTTGCACTCACCGAGGTCTACGGTTGGGACGGTTGGACTGTAGCAACGCGTGGCAGTGCGTAAGCGGCCACTGTAGCCACAAGGCCGCCCGTCATGCCTATCACGTCGCGTCGTCATACCCACGCGCAGAGAGACGGGACGGGGCATGTCCGTCCCAGGGTTAACGGAAGAGCCCGTCTGCGGGCAGCCAGTCGCGCCCGACCTGTCAAGGGTCCAGTTAGCTCCTTGACCAGCCGGTCGGCACTGGCTCGCGCCGGACGTCCTCCAGCCGGCCACGGCCAGCCGGCCGCATAGTTTTTCTTCGAAGCGAAAGGGGGAAGACCCCGTTGCTTTGGCCTACCTAGGGGTAATAACCTTGTCAACGCTCATGTATTGCGTGAAGAATAAAAAGTTGATGCATATTGAAAAAGTATGATCCAATTGCCTGGCTTGGACACCGTGGTGCTTAACATCTGTATTTATGTGGTGAAGACGGAGTCATGCCTTCCTAATATAATAAGATGAATAGGGGGTAAACATTCTTTTAGGATCGCATACTTTGAAACACAATATTTATGTTGCTTATACTTAATAAATATTATTATTTTGCTGTTTGTTAATTCTTGATTTCTCAATGATCATTCATACAAGAGATTACATTAGGGATAGCATGTCACATCAAAAGTTCTGTTTTTATCGTTTACCTACTCGAGGATGAGTAGCAATTAAGCTTGGGGATGTGTGATATGTCTCCAACGTATCTATAATTTTTGCTTGTTGCATGCTAATATATTATCATTCTAGGATACTTTTGGGGCATTTGTTTACGAATTTATAATATTTTTGAGCACTAACTATTGACCTAGTGCCAAGTGCCAGTTCTTCTTTTCTGCGTGTTTTTTGCTTTGCAGGTTTGCCTTATCAAACGGAGTCCAAATACAAAGAAACTTTAATTTTTTTTTCCTAGAAAATATGAAGCACGGCAAGCTGACAAGAGGTGTGCCACGGCCCCACAAGGCATCTGGACGTGCCCTAGGGCGGCGGCCAGATAGCTTGTGGCCCCCTGGCGCCCCTCCCGACGTGGTTCTGTGGCCTATAAATCGTCATATACTCCAAAACCCTAGAAGCGCTCCCGAAACACTTTTTCCGCCGCCGCAAGTCTCTGTTCCGCCAGGAGGCCATCTAAACCTCCATTCCTACGATCTGTCAGAGGGGAGATCAATCACGGAGGGCATCTACATCAACCTTGCTACCCTCATCATGATGTGTGAGTAGTTCACCACAGACCTACGGGTCCATAGGCAGTACCTAGATGGAAATCTCTCTCTTATGATCTTCAATACAATGTTCATCGCATCTTCGCTTTGATCTATCCGATGTAATCCCTTTGTATGGTGTGTTTGTTGGGATCCAATGAATTGTGGGTTTATGTTCAGATTATTCATGAAAAGTATTTGAGTCACCTCTGATTATTATGATTCTCAATTGCATGATCATCATAGCTTCGTAATGCTCTCCGATCTATTGAGATAGTTTGGCCAACTAGATAAATATTTCCTCAATGGGAGTGGTGCGTTGTAGTAGGTTTAACCTGGCGAATTTCTATATCCCAGTGACAGAAAGGGACAAGATTCGTCTTTGTGTTGCTGCTACTAAGAATAAAACGATGGGGTTTATTCATATTAATTGAGTTTACTTTGTCTACATCATGTCATTGTTCTCCAAGAATTACTCTATATTTACTTAATACGTAGAGAGGCAAGCATAGAGGCGCTCTTGAAGTGGAGTAATAGTAATAGGCGCAGGAAGGAGTCGCCCTATTTGCTTATGGATTTGGTGCCTATATACACATAATCATTGCCGTGAACATCGCATAATTATTCACTTTTCTATCAATTGCCCAACAGTTATTTGTTTACCCACCATATGCCTTTGCAATGAGAGATGCCGCTAGGGAACACTATGGCCCCCGGGTCTATTCACTTATATATTTACAAACACTACTACTACCTTGCTGCCATTATTTGTGTTTTATTTTATTTTGCAATTTACAATTATCTACACACCTAATTTTTCTTGCAAATAACGAGATCAAGGGGATTGACAACCCTCTTGCCCACTTTGGGTGCAAGTTGTTTATTTCTTTGTGTGCAGTCACTGAAGACGGTTGAGGATTGGTATTCCTATTGGTTCGATAAACCTTGGTTTCATAACTGATGGAAAGACTTACCGACATTATGCTGCGATAACCCGTTCCTCTTCACGGAAAACCCAACACAAATCACAGTCATCAGTCAACTCCATGAACTTGTCGGAAAATTCTTTGCGACAAATCGAGCTTCATAAATGGTGACATTCACCATCAACGTCTGTCTTCTTCTTCAAGGTCCATTTGTACTCAACGACCTGCCATTCAACGGGCAAGTCTACCAAAGTCCATACTCGGTTTTCACACATGGATCCATTCTCGGATTTCATGGCTCCTGGCCATTTGTTGGAATTCGGGCCCACCATCGCTTCTTCATAGCTCGTAGGCTCACTGTTGTCTAATAACATGACCTCCAAGACATGATTGACATACTACTCAGGAGCGGTACAACTCCTTGTCGACTGATACGGCCATTTTGCATCGATCTTTTATATTGATATGTATTGCATTATGGGCTGTTATTACACATTATGGTACAATACTTATGCCATTTATCTCTTATTTTACAAGGTTTACATGAAGAGGGAGAACGTCGGCAGCTAGAATTCTGGACTGGAAAAGGAGCAAATATGAGAGACCTAAATTATAGGGGATCGCAACAGTTTTCGAGGGTAGAGTATTCAACCCAAATTTATTGATTCGACACAAGGGGAGCCAAAGAATATTCTCGAGTATTAGCAGATGAGTTGTCAATTCAACCACACCTGAAGGACTTAATATCTGCAGCAAAGTATCCAGTAGCAAATTAATATGGTGGTAACGGTAACGGTGGCAAAATGATAGTAGCAATTTGTAGTATTTGTAACAGTAGCAACGGAAAAGTAACTGAGCGAACATCAATATATGAAAAGCTCGTAGGCAATGGATCAGTGATGGATAAGTATGTCGGATGGATTTCATCATGCAACTGTTATAACATAGGGTGACACAGAACTAGCTCCAATTCATCAATGTAGTGTAGGCTTGTATTCCATATATAGTCATACGTGCTTATGGAAAAGAACTTGCATGATATGTTTTGTCCTACCCTCCCGTGGCAGCGGGGTCCTATTGGAAACTAAGGGATATGAAGGCCTCCTTTTAATAGAGAACCAGACCAAAGCATTAGCACTTAGTGAATACATGAACTCCTCAAACTACGGTAATCACTGGAAAGAATCCAAGTTATTGTCACCCTCAGGGATGCGGATCATAACTCGTAATAGGTGTCTACAACTTGCAAGATAGGATCAAGAACATATATATATATATATATATATATATATATATTCATGAAAACATAATAGGTTCAGATCAGAAATCATGGCACTCGGGCCCTAGTGACAAGCATTAAGCATAGCAAAGTCATAGCAACATCAATCTCAGAACATAGTGGATACTAGTAATCAAACCCTAACAAATCTAACTCGATTACATGATAAATCTCATCCAACCCACCACCGTCCAGCAAGCCTACGATCAGATTACTCACGAATGGTGGAGAACATCATGGAATTGGTGGTAAAGGATGGT
Source organism: Hordeum marinum (assembly GCA_022496015.1). NCBI lineage: Eukaryota > Viridiplantae > Streptophyta > Magnoliopsida > Poales > Poaceae > Hordeum > Hordeum marinum. Next base: position 470,724,149 of record CM039678.1, on the reverse strand, counting down.
TGGTAATGACGAAGGCGTCGATTTCCCCTCTCTGGAGCCCAAAACAGACTCCAGATCTGGTCTCTCGAGGAAGAACAGGCGATGGCGGCGGCTCCATATCATGAAACGCGATGAACTCTTCTCTTTGATTTTTTTTCCTTGACAAATAGGGTTATATGGAGCTGGAGAGGAGGTCGGAGGAGCCACGAGGGTCCCACAAGCCTGCTAGGCGCGGCCAGGGGGTGGCCGTGCCTAGCAAGCTTGTGGCCTACAGGTGGCCCCCCTCTGGTTACTTCTTGCGCCAGTATTTTTTATTAATTCCAAAAATATTCTCCGTAAATTTTCAGGACGATCCGAGAGCTTTTATTTATGCACAAAAATAACACCAAGGCAATTCTGCTGAAAACAGCGTTAGTCCGGGTTAGTTCCATTCAAATCGTGCAAATTAGAGTCCAAAACAAGGGCAAAAGAGTTTGGAAAAGTAGATACGTTGGAGACGTATTAGGGCGCGCCCTACCCCCTTGGCCGCGCCCCTGTGGCTTGTGGGCCCCCTAGCAGCCTGATACGTCTCCAACGTATCTATAATTTTTAATTGTTCCATGCTATTATATTATCTATTTTGGATGTTTTATACGCATTAATATGCTATTTTATATTATTTTTGGGACTAACCTATTAACCTAGTGCCCAGTGCCAGTTTTTGTTTTTTTCATTGTTTTTGAGTATTGCAGAAAAGGAATATCAAACCGAGTCCAAACAGAATAAAATTCTAGGATGATTTTTCTTGGACCAGAAGGAACCTACGAGACTTGGAGAAGAGGCCAGAAAGTCTATGGGTGGCCCACAAGCCACCCATGCGTGGCCTCGGGGGGCGCCCCCTGGCTTGTGCCCCCCCCCCCGTATCTCCTCCAACCCTAATATTCTGCCTATAAATTCAGAAATATTGCCCCAATACTTTTCCGCCGCCGGAAGCCTCTGTTCCCGAGAGATCCAATCCTGGAGCCTTTTCCTGTAATCTGTCGGAGGGGGATTCGATCACAGAGGGCATCTACATCAACTCCATTGCCCTTGCGATGATGCGTGAGTAGTTCACCACAGACCTACGGGTCCATAGCTAGTAGCTAGATGGCTTATTCTCTCTCTATGTTCTTCAATACCATGTTCTCCATGATCTTCATGGGATCTATCCGATGTAATACTTTTTTTGTGGTGTGTTTGTCGAGATCCGATGAATTGTGGGTTTATGATCAGATTATCTTTGAATATTATTTGAATCTTCTCTGAATTCTTATATGAATGATTTCATATCTTTGCAAGTCTCTTTGATTTATTGGTTTGGTTTGGCCAACTAGATTGCTAATTCTTGCTATGGGAGAAGTGCTTAGTTTTGAGTTCAATCTTGCGGTGTCCTCACCCGGTGACATAGTAGGGGTAGCGAGGCACGTATTTGTATTGTTTTCATCAAGGATAAAAGGATAGGCTTTTCATCATATTTCTTGATTTTATCCCTCTACATCATGTCATCTTACTTAATGTGTTACTCTGTTCTTCATGAACTTAATACTCTAGATGCAGGCAGGAGTCGGTCGATGTGTGGAGTAATAGTAGTAGATGCAGAATCATTTCGGTCTACTTGACATGGATGTGATGCTTATATGCATAATCATTGCCTTGGATGTCGTCATAACTATGCTCTTTTCTATCAATTGCTTGACAGTAATTTGTTTACCCACCGTATTATTTTCCTTCAAGAGAGAAGCCTCTAGTGAAACCTATGGCCCTGGGGTCTATTTTCCATATTATATTTTCAGATATATAATCAAAAAATACCAAAAATACCTAGCTGCAATTTTATTTACTTTTAATTCTTGCAATCTTTTATATCTAGCTCTATCAGATCTCATCCTTGCAAGTAACCGTGAAGGGATTGACAACCCCTTTATAGCGTTGGATGCAAGTGTTTGATTGTTTGTGTAGGTGCATAAATTGGGGCCTTGCTTGTTCCTCCTATTGGGTTGATACCTTGGTTCTCAACAACCAAGGGAAATACTTATCTACCTTGTTGCATCACTCTTTCCTCTTCAAGGGAAAACCAACGCAAACTCAAGAAGTAGCACAGCCCTCCGGTGCCCATCTTCTGCTATATGAAGGGTTTTGACCTGGAAATAATCAGAAGAGAGCTTTCGGGACGAAGCGCTGCCGTCTTGAGGCAGAACTTGGGCAGAACCAATCTAGGGCTCCGACGGAGCTGTTCTGTCGGGGAAACTTCCCTCCCGAAGGGGGAAACCGAAGCCATCATCATCACCAACGATCCTCTCATCGAGAGGGGGTCAATCGCCATCAACATCTTCACCAGCACCATCTCCTCTCCAAACCCTAGTTCATCTCTTGTATCCTATCTTTGTCTCAAAACCTTAGATTGGTACCGATCTTTGTATCCGATCTTTGTATCCGATCTCTTGTATCCGATCTTTGTATCAAATTATCAAAGTAACGAACACGAATCATATGAGCATGATGAAATCTAGCTTGACAGAAATTCCCATGTGTCCTCAGGAGCGCTTTACTTTATATAAGAGTTTGTCCAGGCTTGTTCTTTTCTACAAAAAGGATTGGGCCACCTGTCTGCACCTTTGCTACATTTATTACTTTCTACCCGTTATGAATTATCTTATCACCAAACTATCTGTCATGGATAATTTCAGTGCTTGCAAAGAATACCTTACTAAAAACTGCTTGCCATTTCCTTCTGCTCCTTGTTGGGTTCGACACTCTTACTTATTGAAAGGACTACGATAGATCCCCTATACTTGTGGCTCATCAAGACTCTTTTCTAGTGTTGTTGCCGGGGAGTGAAGCGCCTTTGGTGAATGGAATTTGGTAAGGAAAAATTTATATGGTGTGCTAAAATTTACTGTCACTTGTTACTATGGAAAATAATCCTTTGAGGGGCTTGTTCGATGTATCTTCACCTCGACCGGAAGCACAAAGAGTTGCTCCTCAACCTACTGAACCTACTGAAAATATTTATTATGAAATTCCTTCGGGTATGATAGAGAAACTGCTAGCTAATCCTTATGCAGGAGATGGAGCACTACATCCTGATTTGCATTTAATCTATGTGCATGAATTTTGTGGATTATTTAAGCTTGCAGGTTTGCCCGAGGATGATGTCAACAAGAAGGGCTTTCCTTTATCTTTGAAGGAGAAGGCATTGACATGGTATAGACTATGTGATGATATTGGATCATGGAACTACAACCGACTGAAATTGGAATTTCATCAGAAGTTTTATCCTATGCATCTGGTTAATCGTGATCGGAATTATATTTATAATTTTTGGCCTCGTGAAGGAGAAAGTATTGCTCAGGCTTGGGGGAGGCTTAACTCCTTAAGTCAATGTTATATTCATGCCCCAACCATGATCTCTCAAGAGAAATTATTATTCTGAATTTTTATGCTCGGCTTTCTCGTAATGATCAATCCATGCTCGATACTTCTTGACAGTTCCTTTATGAAGAAAGATATTGAATTCAAATGGGATTTATTGGAAAGAATTAAACGCAACTCTGAAGATTGGGAACTCGACGAAGGTAAGGATTCAGGTATAAACCTTAAGTTTGATTGTGTTAAATCCTTTATAGAAACCGATGCTTTTTGTGAATTTAGCACTAAATATGGAATTGACTCTGGGATAGTAGCTTCTTTCTGTGACTCATTTGCTACTCATGTTGATCTTCCTAAGGAGAAGTGGTTTAAATATCATCCTCCCATTGAAGTTAAAGTAGGTTAACCAAATAAAGTTGAAGAAGAAGTTATTACTTATAATGTTGATCCTATTATTCCTGCTGCTTGTATTGAGAAACCACCTTTCCCTGTTAGAATAAAGGAACATGCTAAAGCTTTAACACTGGTTCGTAAGAGCTATGTTAGAACAACTACACCCCCTGAACAAATTAAAGTTGAACCTAGTATTGCTATGGTTAAAGATCTCTTGGTTGATAATATTGATGGGCATGTTATTCATTTCTGTGATGAAGCTACTAGAATTGCTAGATCTGATACTAAACATAAACATAGACCTATTGTTGGCATGCCTGTTGTTTTTATTAAAATAGGAGATCATTGTTATCATGGCCTATTTGATGTGGGTGCTAGTGTGAGTGCTATTCCCTTTACCTTATATCAAGAAGTTATGAATGATATTGCACCAGCTGAATTAGAAGATATTGATGTTACCATTAAGCTTGCTAATAGAGATACTATAGCACTAGTTGGGATTGTTAGAGATGTTGAAGTCTTGTGTGGGAAAATAAAATATCCTACTAGTTTTCTTGTTCTTGGTTCCCCGCATGATGATTTTTGTCCCATTATATTTGGTAGGACTTTCTTGGATACTGTCAATGCTAAGATAGATTGTGAGAAAGAAACTGTTACTGTGAGCTTTGGGGATGTGTCCCATGAGTTTAATTTCTCTAAATTTCGTAGACAACCCCATGATAAAGAATTGTCTAGTAAGGTTGAAATTATTGGTCTTGCTTCTATTGTTGTGCATCCTACTGATCCCTTAGAAGAATATTTGCTAGACCATGAAAATGATATGCATATGAATGAAAGGAATGAAATAGATAGGATTTTCTTTGATCCGCATCCTATTTTGAAACACAACTTGCCAGTTGAAATACATGGGGATCCTCCTCCACCCAAGGGTGATCCCGTGTTTGGGCTTAAACAATTACCGGATACTCTGAAATATGCTTATCTTGATGAAAAGAAGATATATCTTGTTATTATTAGTGCTACCTATCAGAGCCTGAAGAAAAGAGATTATTGAAAACTATGAAGAAGCATCGTGCTGCTATTGGATATACTCTTGATGATCTTAAGGGCATTAGTCTCACTCTATGTCAGCATAAAATTAATATGGAACCTGATGCTAAACCAGTTGTTGATCACCAACGGTGGTTAAATCCTAAAATGAAAGAAGTGGTAAGAAATGAAATATTAAAGCTTCTGGAGGCAGGTATAATTTATCCTATTGCTGATAGTAGATGGGTTAGTCCTGTTCATTGTGTCCCTAAGAAGGGAGGTATTACTATTGTTCCTAATGATAAAAATGAATTGATCCCGTAAAGAATTGTTACAGGATATAGAATGGTAATTGATTTTAGGAAATTATATAAAGCTACTAGGAAAGATCATTACCCTCTACCTTTTATTGATCAAATGCTAGAAAGACTATCTAAACACACACACTTCTGCTTTCTAGATGGTTATTCTGGTTTCTCTCAAATACATGTGTCAAAAGAGGATCAAGAAAAGACAACTTTTACTTTCCCTTTCAGTACCTCTGCTTATAGATGTATGCCTTTTGGTTCATGCAATGCACCTACTACATTTCAAAGATGTATGACTGCTATATTCTCTGTCTTTTGTAAAAAGATTGTTGAGGTTTTCATGGATGATTTCTCCGTTTACGGAATTTCTTTTGATGTTTGCTTGAGCAACCTTGATCGAGTTTTGCAGAGATGTGAAGAAACTAATCTTGTCTTGAATTGGGAAAAGTGCCACTTTATGGTTAATGAGGGCATTGTCTTGGACACAAAATCTCCGAAAGAGGTATTGAGGTGGATAAAACTAAAGTTGATGCTATTTAAAAAATGCCATGTCGCACAGATATCAAAGGCATAAGAAGTTTCCTTGGTCATGCTGATTTCTATAGGAGATTTATTAAAGGCTTCTCTAAAATTTCTCGGCCTCTCACTAATCTGTTGCAAAAACATGTTCCTTTTGTTTTTGATGACGATTGTGTAGAAGCATTTGAAATTCTTAAGAAAGCCTTGATTTCTGCACCTGTTGTTCAACCACCTGATTGGAACCTACCCTTTGAAATTATGTGTGATGCTAGTGATTATGCTGTTAGTTTTGTTCTGGGACAAAGAGTTGATAAGAAATTAAATGTTATCCATTATGCTAGTAAAACTCTAGACAGTGATCAAAGAAACTATGCTACCACTGAAAAGGAATTTTTAGCAGTTGTGTTTGCTTGTGACAAGTTCATACCTTATATTGTTGATTCCAAAGTAACTATTCACACTGATCATGCTGCTATTAAATATCTTATGGAAAAGAAAGATGCTAAACCAAGACTTCTTAGATGGGTTCTTCTGCTACAAGAATTTGATTTGCATATTATTGAAAGAAAGGGTGCTGAGAACCCCGTAGCAGATAAGTTGTCTAGGATAGAGAATGTTCTTCATGACCCACTACCTATTGATGATAGCTTTCCTGATGAACAATTATCTATCATAAATCCTTCACGTAATGCCCCATGGTATGCGTGATTACATTGTTGCTAAATTTATACCGCCTAGTTTCACATACCAACAAAAGAAAAGGTTCTTCTATGATTTAAGACATTACTTTTGGGATGATCCACAACTTCATAAAGAAGGGGTAGGTGATGTTATTAGACGTTGTGTACCTGAGCATGAACAGGAACAGATCCTACACAAGTGTCATTCCGAGGCCTACGGAGGACACCACGCTGGAGATAGAACTGCACATAAGGTATTACAATCTGGTTTCTATTGGCCTACTCTCTTCAAGGATGTTGGCAAGTGTGTCTTGTCTTGTGATGAATGTCAAAGAATTGGTAATATTAGTAGCCGTCAGGAAATGCCTATGAATTACTCACTTGTTATTGAACCTTTTGATGTTTGGGGTTTTGATTATATGGGACCTTTTCCAAACTCCAACGGGTATACTCATATTCTAGTTGTTGTTGATTATGCTACTAAGTGGGTAGAAACTATTCCAACTAGTAGTGCTGATCATAACACTTCTATTAAAATTCTTAAAGAAGTTATTTTCCCTAGATTTGGAGTCCCTAGATATTTAATGACGGATGGTGGTTCACACTTTATTCATGGTGCTTTCCGTAAATTGCTTGCTAAGTACGATGTTAATCATAGAATTGCATATCCATATAATCCTCGGTGTAGTGGTCACGTAGAATTAAGCAATAAATAAATTAAATTGATCTTGCAAGAGACTATTAATAGATCTAGAAAGAATTGGTCTAAGAAACTTGATGATGCATTCTGGGCTTATAGAACTGCTTACAAAAACCCTATGGGTATGTCTCCGTATAAAACGGTTTATGGTAAAGCTTGTCACTTACCTCTTGAACTAGAACATAAAGCTTATTGGGCAATTAAAGAGCTCAACTATGATTTTAAACTTGCTGGTGAGAAGAGGTTATTTGACATTAGCTCACTTGATGAATGGAGAACCCAGGCCTATGAGAATGCCAAGTTGTTTAAAGAAAAGGTTAAGAGATGGCATGATAAAAGGATACAAAAGCGTGAATTCAATGTAGGTGACCATGTCTTGCTATACAATTCTCGTTTAATATTTTTTGTAGGAAAACTTATCTCCAAATGGGATGGGCCTTACATTGTCGAGGAAGTATATCGTTCTGGTGCCATCAAGATCAACAACGCCGAAGGAACTAACCTGAAGGTGGTAAATGGGCAAAGAATCAAACATTATATCTCAGGTACCCCCATAAATGTTGAAACCAATATTATCAATACCATAAATCCAGAGGAGGACATTAGGGAGACCCACCAGGATGTTTCAGACTTCGAAAAGGAATAGGTATGTGGTACGGTAAGCAAACCGACTCCAAAACTTTTAGAATAGCAATTTTTATCCGTTTTGGAATATTTAATAAATCAGGTGCACACTCGGGGAGAACACAATTTATCTTGAAATTAAGTGAGGGATCACCTTATAATGCTACCCTCGTCCTAAGAAAAACAAGGTGCATAAAAGGATTAACATCACATGCAAATCATAAATGACATGATATGGCCATGAACTTGTGCTTTTGATCTCCATCTTTAAAGCACCGACATGATCTCCATCGTCACCGGCATGACACCATGATCTCCATCATCTTGATCTCCATCAACGTGTCGCCATCGGGGTTGTCGCTCCCACCATGCTTCTACTACTATTCCTACCGCTTTGCGATAAAGTAAAGCATTACATAGCGCTAATGATTGACACGTAGGTCATACAATAATTAAAGACAACCCTATGGCTCCCACCGGTTGTCGTACTCATCGACATGCAAGTTGTGATATTATATACAAAACATTATCATCTCATACATCATATATATTTCATCATGTTACTGGCCATATCATATCACAACATACCCTACAAAAACAAGCTAGACGTCCTCTAATTGTTGTTGCATGTTTTACGTGGCTGCTACGGGTATCTAGCAAGAACGATTCTCAGCTACCAAAATCACAATGGTGATATACAAATTGATATTCAACCTTCTCAAGGACCGCCTTTGTCAAATACGATCCAACTAGAGTAGGAGAGACAAACACCCTCCAGCCATCTTTATGCAACAAAGTCACATGTTAGTCGATGGAACCAGTCTCTCGTAAGCGTATGAGTAAGGTTGCTCCGGGCGCTTCATCCCACAATACCGCTGAATCAAGAAAATACCAAGGGAGGAACCAATCTGAGCATCAACACCCACATACTCCTTTGTGTTCTACTCGTGATCTCATCTACGCATAGACCTAGCTCTGATACCACTGTTGAGGAACGTTACATGGGGAACAAAAACTTTCCTACGCACACGCAAGATCTATCCATGGTGATGAGTATCTACGAGAGGGAGAGTGGATCTACATACCCTTGTAGATCGCTAAGTGGGAGGAGTTAAGAAACACGGTTGATGTAGTCGAACGTCTTCATGATCCAAATCACTAGCCGTCATGCGATCCAATCACAATTCGCCCGATCTAGTGCCGAACGGATGGCACCTCCGCGTTCAGCACACGTATGGCTTGATGACGATCTCCACCTCCTTGATCCAACAAGCAAGGGTGGAGAGGTAGATGAGTTCTCCGGCAGCACAACGACATGGAGGTGGCGGTGGTGAACTAATCCGGTAGAGCTTCACCAAGCTCCGCCCAACTAATCTAGAGGAGAAATGATCTAGAGGAAGAAGTGGGCAGCACGTGGCAATTAGGGTTGGGGCTGCTCTCAAATCCTCCAGTATATACAGGAGGAAGGGAGGGGAGGAGGCAGCCTCAAACCCTCCACAAGGAGGATTCGGCCGAACTAGGGGGAGAGTCCTCCCCCAACTAGGATTCCTCCTCCCACAAGGGAGGTGGAGTCCTAGGAGGACTCCCCACTTGTCCCTCCTCTCTCCTCTTTACATGGGCCCATAGGGGCTGGCTTGCCCAGCCCACTAAGGGCTGGTGCACCACCCCTAAGGCCCATGTGGCCTCCCGGAGTGTGTGGCCCCTCCCGATGGACCCTTGAAACCCTCCTAGCACCCCCGATACACTATCGATGACACCCAAAAAAATTCGGTGACCAAAACAGGACTTCCTATATCTTTACCTCCATAACATTCTGGAGCTTTGGGACGTCCGGGATCTCATCCGGGACTCCGACCAACCTTTAGTCACCAACATACATAACTCAATACTACCGAAACATCACCAAACGTTAAGTGTGCAGACCCTGTGGGTTCGAGAACTATGCAGACATGACTGAGACACCTCTATGGTCAAAAACCCATGTTGGTTTCTATATATTCTATGAAGATCTTTATCGGTTCAACCTCTATGTCAAGGATTCAGTTAATCCCGTATGATTTTCCCTTTGTTCTTTGCTATGTTACTTGCCAAAGATTCGATCATTGGTATCTCCATACCTAGTCCAATCTCGTTACCGGTAAGTCTCTTTACTCGTTCCATAATACAAGATCTCGTGGCTAACTCTTTAGTCACTTTGCTTGCAAGGCTCATTGTGATTTTGTATTACCGAGTGGGCCCTGCCTCTTCGTCACACGGAGTAACAAATCCCAGTCTTGATCCATGCCAACCCAATAGACACCCTCGGAGATACCTGTATAGCACCTTTATAGTCACCCTGTTACATTCTGACATTTCATACACACAAGGTACTCCTCTGGTGTCAGTGAGTTGCATGATCTCATGATCATAGGAACAACTACTTGACATGGAGAAAACTATAGCAATAAATTGACATGATCATATCCTATGTTTATAGTTTGGGTCTTTTCCATCACATCATTCTCTTAATGATGTGATCCCATGATCAAATGACATCTCATGTCCATGGCTAGGAAACCTTGACCATATTTAATCAACGAGCTAGTCTATTAGAGGCATACTAGGGACATGGTGTTGTCTATGTATCCACACATGTATCAGAGTTTCCAATCAATACAATTATAGCATGGATAATAAAAGAATATCATGAACAAGGAAATATGATAATAAATAATTTATTATTGGCTCTAGGGCATATTTCCAACACTAAGGAGCCTCCCTAGACACATTTTTTCGTCGTTGCATGTCTCTATTCCGCCGTGTGCCCATCTGGGGCCCTTTTCTAGTGCCCTGTCGGAGGGGGATCGATCACGGAGGGCCTCTACATCAACCTTGTTGCTCCCATGGTGATGTGTGAGTAGTACACCTTAGTCCTACGGGTCATTAGTTAGTACCTAGATCTCTCTCTCTCTCTCTCGATCTTCAATACAAAGTTCACCGCATCTTCGCGGTGATCTATTCGACGTATTCACTTTGTGTGCTGGATTTGTTGGGATGCGATTAATTGTGGTTTATGTTTTGATTATTCATGACAAAAGATTTGATTCTTCTTTGAATTATATGATTCTTATTTGCGTGATTATTATAGCTTCGTAAATCTCTCTGATCTATTGATTTGGTTTGGCCAACTAGATTGGTGTGTCTCCAACTAGATCTTGTGATCTGTGTTGGGTTTTCCGTGAAGAGGAACGGGTGATTGAGCACAATACAAATAAGTATTTCCCTCAGTTAAGAACAATGGTTTATTGAACCAATAGGAGTAATACACAACCCCCATCTTCAGCGACTACACACAAAGAAGTAAATACTTGCACCGAAGGCGAGCAAGAGGGTTGTCAATCCCCTTGGACTTGTTATTTCCATGCAAGTGAAATGTGTAGATAGTAGTTGAATAGAGTAAATTGCAAAATAAAATATGAGTAAACAAATTACAACACGGTAATTAAACCTTTTATAAATATATAAGTGAATAGACCCGGGGGACATAGTTTTCGCTAGTGGGATCTCTCATGTAGTAAGCATAAGGTGGGTAAAAAAATACTGTTGGGCAGTTGATAGAAAAGCGCAGAGTCATGTGATATTCACGGCTATGATCATGTGTATATAGGAATCACATTCATATGCTTGCCTCTCTAAGTACTAAGTTCATGACAAACAGAGTAATGCTTCGAGAACCAAGACATGATGTAGACAAAGAAAACTCAATCAATATGAATTAACCCCATGGTTTTATCAGTATTGGCAACAATACAAAGATGTCTCTTTGTCCCCTTCTATCATTGGGATATAGAAATCCGCTAGATTGAACCCACTATAGCACACCCCTCTCACTGAAGAAATATCAATCTAGTTGGCCAAACTATTTCAATAGACTGGAGAGATTTTCGAAGCTATGATAATCATTCAAATAAGAATTATAATAGAGTTTATAGAATACTCAAATCTTCTATCATGAATAATTTGAACATAAACCCACAATTCATCAGGTCCCAACAAATGCACCGCACAAAAGAATTACATTGCAAAGATCAAAGCGAAGATGTGATGACCATTGTATTGAAGATCGAGAGAGAGATAGAGAGAGAGATCTAGGTACTAACTACAGACCCGTAGGTCTGTGGTGGACTACTTACACATCACCATGGGAGCAGCAAGGATCATGTAGAGGCCCTCCGTGATCGACCCCCCCTCCAGCAGGGCATCGAAATAGGCCTCCAGATGGGTACACGATGGAAGAGAGACTTCTGGCGGTGGAAAAAGGGTTTCGGGAGGCTCTCTAGGGTTTTGGGGATTTATTGGAATTTATAGGCCAAAGAGGGGCACTGGGAGATGCCCGAGGGGGACACGACATAATAGGGCGCGACCACCCCCCTGGGCGCGCCTAGTTGTGTGGTGTCTCCCTCGTGGAGCCTTTGGCCTCCTCCCGAAGCTTTCGGGTCTTCTTTTCATCTAAAAAAACACAAAAAGTTTTGGAGCAATTGGACTTCGTTTGGTACTGTATACCTGAAAAGCCAAAGACATGCAAAAAATAGCAATTGGCACCGGGCACTAGGTTAATAGGTTAGTGCTCAAAAATAATATTAATTGGTATATAAACACCCAAAAGGTATCCTAGAATGATAAAATTGTAGCATGGAACAATAAAAAATTATTGATACGTCGGAGAGTTATCACGCCCCAAGGAGGGTGATAACCCACAAGTATAGGGGATCGCAACAGTTTTCGAGGGTAGAGTATTCAACCCAAATTTATTGATTCGACACAACGGGAGCCAAAAAATATTCTCGAGTATTAGCAGCTGAGTTGTCAATTCAACCACACCTGAAAGACTTAATATCTGCAGCAAAGTATTCAGTAGCAAAGTAATATGGTAGTAACGGTAACGGTGGCAAGTGATAATAGCAATTTGTAGTGTTTGTAACAGTAGCAACGAAAAAGTAACTAAGCGAAGATCAATATATGAAAAGCTCGTAGGCAATGGATCAGTGATGGATAATTATGTTGGATGGCAATCATCATGCAACAGTTATAACATAGGGTGACACAGGACTAGCTCCAATTCATCAATGTAATGTAGGCATGTATTCCATATATAGTCATACGTGCTTATGGAAAAGAACTTGCATGACATCTTTTGTCCTACCCTCCCGTGGCAGCAGGGTCCTGTTGGAAACTAAGGAACATTAAGGCCTCCTTTTAATAGAGAACCGGACCAAAGCATTAGCACTTAGTGAATACATGAACTCCTCAAACTACGGTAATCATCGGAAAGAATCCCAGCTATTGTCACCCTGGGGGATGCGGATCATAACTCGTAATAGGTGTCTACAACTTGCAAGATAGGATCAAGAACACATATATATTCATGAAAACATAATAGGTTCAGATCTGAAATCATGGCACTCGGGCCCTAGTGACAAGCATTAAGCATAGCAAAGTCATAGAAACATCAATCTCAGAACATATTGGATACTAGGGATCAAACCCTAACAAAACTAACTCGATTACCTGATAAATCTCATCCAACCCATCACCGTCCAGCAAGCCTACAATGAGATTACTCATGAATGGTGGAGAGCATCATGGAATTGGTGATGAAGGATGGTTGTGATGACAAAGGCGTCAATTTCCCCTCTCTGGAGCCCAAAACGAACTCCAAATCTGGTCTCCCGAGGAAGAACAAGCGATGGTGCGGCTCCGTATCGTGAAACATGATGAACTCTTCTCTCTAATTTTTTTTCTCAACAAATAGGGTTATATGGAGCTAGAGGGGAGGTCGGAGGAGCCACAAGGGCTCCACAAGCCTGCTAGGAGCGACCAGGGGGGTGGCCGCGCCTAGCATGCTTGTGGCCTGCAGGTGGGCCCCCTCTGGTTACTTCTTGCGCCAGTATTTTTTATTAATTCCAAAAATATTCTCCGTAAATTTTCAGGACGATCCGAGAACTTTTATTTCTACACAAAAATAACACCAAGGCGATTCTATTGAAAACAGCGTCAGTCCGGGTTAGTTCCATTCAAATCATGCAAATTAGAGTCCAAAACAAGGGCAAAAGAGTTTGGAAAGGTAGATACATTGGAGACCTATCAGAAGGTTTTCCTCCTTGGTGGCTGCCTCTCTCTCCCCCTCTAAGCTACATACACTTGAGGTATTGGCCCCTTTGATGCACACATGTTTTGGAGCCTCCTCTACTTCTCTAGTTCTAGTTCTAGTTGGTCCTAATTGACTAATTAGATCTATGTATAGTTCCCCTAATCCTCATAATTAGAAGCCCAATGTGGTTCTAATATTCTCCCTTAATTCTTCGGCGATGATTATCTCTAGACGACGAAGCGCTACCGGATCGTGAAAACCATACGCTTGCCATAGAGGTCGTGGTTTCGGCCTTATGCTCGAGGGAATGTTCGTCAGCAGTTCAAGCGACTCCAAGATCGATCATCATCGTCACTCTATTCGTTCACTGGAACTTGGTGACGGTAACGACCGTGATCCCAACCACTATTGTTTCTTCATAGTTTTCCTGGTTGATGGTAGGGAGATTTTTGTTTGTTTTCTACTACGTTTCCCAATAGTTAGCTGCATCGCCGCCCTTTCCCTAGCCAACTACCTCTCGTGTCAGATGGCCTGCTCCTTCAATTTGGGCATCCGCTTTCGTGGTGTCAGCGGCACGGGCACAAGCGCCCACTGGTGCCCTTGAGGAGTAGTGATTGGATGGTTAGTAGGATAGTGTGACAATGGTAGGAAGCAGGCTGACCATGCAGATTTGTGCGCAGTGCGAGGCAGGCCCGCGTCGGTGTCCATGCTACAGCAGCGGGCGATAGGGGGCAGAGCATAGCCAGAACAGCCGCCCGTGTTAACCCACGAGCGCTATAATGCAATGTGGAGGGCCATCTCCTCCTCTTCTCCCTCCACCTATGTGGGGACCCCAACCTATATGGTCGAAGCCACCAATTGTACATCCGACAGTGATCCCAATAATCAGTGTGTCTCGGTGATAATCAAGATATTACGTCTATTACATAGCGTCTCGTACATAATTAAGCCTCAGGGGCTAGTCTTTAAATGAAACACAAGCAACAAAAATCAACTTTGACGATAATTTGGGCCCATGTTATCTGCCTTAACCCATCATGCAAACTTGCTGGGAAAGTGTCCTAGTTTGTGTGAACGCCGTCAAAGAACTCTTCTTCTAACTCCTGGTCTTCCATGTTTGGCTAAGTTAATAGTCCGGGACGAGCCAATGAGTACATCGAATGTACTCGCAAGCAACCTATGAGAGTGATATAACATAATATGCATGCATGAGTTAGTACAAAGGAAAGGCTACTATACTCTATTTAAGCATTTGCGATGATTTTTGCTAGCATATGCATATCCTACTATTTTGAAAACATCCGGATGAAATACATCACCCAATCCTTATTATCAACATGTTACAAATGTCAACATAAATAGAGTTGTAACTAACTCTGACTTGACCATCACATGTCTTCACCATTCACTTCTCAAGTAACATCATATCATACCCCATTTCCATACAAAGGTTGTATTTCCAAAACATGCGGATATAGTCCATTTGGTCACCCAACTGTCCTCGAGCGTGGACATGAATGTTCAAATAGTTTAACACCATGCACATGTCGTACACCAGACCCACAAGACTCGGGTAACTTTTGTGTCTACCACAACTCAGTGTACATCAATATGTTTCTCCATTCCCTTCCCAAAATAGGTTCCTAGCTAGTATCCAAAAAGGTACTCAATAAATCCCCTTCCCATTTAGACCTCTGATTCAAAAGATATAGTACATTGAAATCAAATACACACCTAAGGGGGCATGGATGGCCATACAGCTCTGGTAAAAGATGCCGAAAGCATGCATGAATGGACCACATCCTACATTACTCAAAGTCCATCGTCCACTTCATTTGTATTCCGCATCGGTGATTGCGTCCTCCATCCGATGTCTCCATGAGAGGCGACGAGGTTCAACACCCGCAAAGTCAAGGTGCGATCTCCGACGAGAAATAGTAGAACCTGGGAGACGGACCGGCTCACTTGGGTCACAATGCCATGCTACCTCTCGTGCCCTACTCATCTTCGGAGCGGTCCATGACCAGTGTGTCGCCAGTGCCGGTGGACGTGAGGTCGATGGTGGACGTGGATGGTCATCACTGTCCACCTAACACATGCGCCCCTGAAAGTTGTACGGTGGCACGTAGTATGTGCAACTGACAATGTCATTGCCCTCGACCGCCTGCGCTGCCAACGCGTCTGCTTCCAGATGTGCCCCCTCTGCTTTGCAAGCGACGCCTTGAGAACATGTGACCTCGTATAGAGTTTGCTTCTCCACATCAAAGTTTGGGTTCGTCACAACCATGGTGGCAGCCTCCTCGCATACACGCTCGCCATAGATTTGGCCCTCCGCCAACTAGTGCTGCTCGAGGAGGAACCAGTTGTACCTCTGCTCCTGTGCCTGCGAAAATGCCGACATAGGTGTCAGCCTAGGCTGCTCCTCCTCCGCATGGCGGTGTCAAAGTGCGCCCGCACTTGATCCATGATCAAGTTGGCAAGCACATGCGTGGGTTCCAGTGATGTGTGATCGTTTGAACCCGTCTCCATCGTAGGGTCATCATCAGAGACATCGGGTGAGCTAGACGGCACGTAGTGCTCGATCCACCAAGCACAATGGGTCTGCCAGGTGGCTGCAAGCGTGTCCATTGTATGCTTCTACTCGGATGATAGGCTCTACCACAAAGCGCTAGAGCTTGTTGTCGTGGGGGGTGAACCCCTATGGGATCGGAGGGACCCCTTTCGGTTCGACGGGGGAGAAGACTCGCACAAAGAGTAGGTCTAATGAACAACACGCGAAGATTGTACCCAGGTTCGGGCCGCAAAGATGCGTTAAACCCAACTCCTGCTTGGTTGTATTGTGGATGTTCTTAGGGTTCTAGCTACAGGACCGCTACGAGCAGCTGGTACGTGTATTAGCTAGAAGGTCCAAAAGTGCCAGGGACCAAAAGTCCAAAAAGTCCTCTACCGTATTGCCCTGGGCCTCCTTTTATACTCTAAAGGGATCCCAACAATGGTGTACAGTGCGTACATGGGGTGTATAGAGCTACAGTGCTTTCAACCTAACATTGACGGAGTAGGACAGGCGCATTTAATGCACCGTCAGGCATCTCTGACTATCCACGGGACGGGACGGGGGCCCGTCCCATCGGCGCCGCTTAGCCCCTCCATCGCCGACTCCGCGACACGTGCCTAGGAGAGGCGACACCTGGCATGTGCGCTGGCGGGGCCTTGCCTGGGCTTCACCTTGCCGGGTCTTGCCAGGGCTTTGCCTTGCCTGAGGGTTCGATGGTCATCCCGGCAGGGTCTTGCTGGGGGTCTTGATTCTACTGTGCTTGTACCAAGCAGCTCCCTGCCGGGCCTCATCGCCAGGTGGCTACTACTGCCCGTGCACGAGTAAGGGGCACTGGGGAGCCCAAAACTCTAGTGCACCGGCAGGAGTCCCCAGGCCTGGGCCACACACGGTGTGAGGCGTTGTTGGGCTAGGCCCAAACAGTGCACGGGCACACGTGGCAGGGCCTTGCAGTCGTGATCATTGCACTTGCTGCACCTCCCCACGATGCCCATTGAATGTGGGACATGGTATACGTGTGCGGCATGGCCGTTACAGCAGCGCGCCCGCAAAGCGTTTCTGTATTATTTTAGTAAAGAGGCTGCCCCACGCCTTCCCCATAAAGGGAAAATTGCAGAGGCACTGCTCATTTACCTCTTGTATTTCCTAATCTGTGAACCACCGTCATCTTCCTCATCAAGCTCGAAACAGAGCTCCTCCCATTCATCCACGCCCCCTCCGTCCTCGGCCCCCACCCCCAGCGCCACCATGCCGCCCAAGGCTAGAAAGGGCAAGGATGTGGAAGTCGTCTTGGAGAACAAGCTGGTGAGGATGCGAAAGGAGCACGTCGTCTTTCTGCACGGGCTCGACATGGGCGCTCTGAAGCAGCGATATCGGTGTATGTGGGCGATGGCGACGAAGGCGCATCCCGCCACCCGCGTGAGTCCAAGTCCTTCCTGTTGGGAGACGTAGTAGTAAATCAAAAAAATTCCTACGATCACCAAGATCTATCCATGGAGAAACCAGCAACGAGTGGGGAGAGATTGCATCTTCATACCTTTGAAGATTGCTAAGCGGAAGCGTTACAAGAACGTGGTTGGTGGAGTCGTACTCGCAGTGATTCAGATCGCGGTGGATTCCGATCTAAGCGCCGAACAACGGCGCCTCCGCGTTCAACACACGTGCAGCCCGGTGACGTCTCCTATGCTTTGATCCAGCAAGGAGGAAGGAGAGGTTGGGGAAGAGCTCCAACAGCAGCACGACGGCGTGGTGGTGGTGGAGTAGAAAGGTATTCCGGCAGGGCTTCGCCTAAGCGCTGCGGAGGATAAGGAAGAGAGGTAGGGCTTTGCCGTGAAAGAGAGAGAGTTCAGATCTGTTCTCAAAAGGCCAAAACCTCAAGTATATATAGGAGGAGGGAGAGGGAGGGCTGCCTTGGCCCCTCCTCCAAAGAGGAGGGCTTCGGCCGAAGTGGGGGGAGAGTCCACCTCCCACAAGGGAGGTGGATCTCCTCCTTTTAAACCCTTTTTTAGCCCTATCTCTTATCTCCAGCCGCATGGGCCTTTCTAGAAGGTCTTGGCCAGCCCACAAAGGGCTGGCACACCTCCTCTAAGGGCCCACGAAGTCCTTTGGTCGTGACACCCCTCCCGGGGGTCCTCCGGCATCCTCCCGACACTCCCGGTACACTACCGATGAGCCCGAAAACTTTTCGGTGACCAAAAGTGGACTTCCTATATATCAATCTTCACCTCCGGACCATTCCGGAGCTCCTCGTGACGTCCGGGACCTCATCCGGGACTCTGAACAACTTTCTGTAATCATGTATACCATTTCCCTATAACCCTAGCGTCATCGAACCTTAAGTGTGTAGACCCTACGGGTTCGGGAGACACGTGGACATGACCGAGACACTTCTCCGGCCAATAACCAACAGCGGGATCTGGATACCCATGTTAGCTCCCACATACTCCACGATGATCTCATCGTATGAACCACGATGTCGGGGATTCAATCAATCCCGTATACAATTCCCTTTGTCTATCGGTATTATACTTGCCCGAGATTCGATCGTCGGTATCTCTATACCTTGTTCAATCTCGTTGCCGGCAAGTCTCTTTACTCGTTCCGTAATACATCATACCGTGGCTAACTCCTTAGTCACTTTGAGCTCATTATGATGATGTCTTACCGAGTGGGCCCAGAGATACCTCTCCGTCACACGGAGTGACAAATCCCAGTCTCGATTCGTGCCAACCCAACAGACACTTTCGGAGATACCCGTAGTGCACCTTTATAGCCACCCAGTTACGTTGTGATGTTTGGCACACCCAAAGAATTCCTACCGTATCCGGGAGTTGCACAATCTCATGGTCTAAGGAAACGATACTTGACATTGAAAAGCTTTAGCAAACGAACTACACGATCTAGTGCTATGCTTAGGATTGGGTCTTGTCCATCACATCATTCTCCTAATGATGTGATCCCGTTATCAACGACATCCAATGTCCATGGTCATGGAACCGTGACCATCTATTGACCAACGAGCTAGTCAACTAGAGGCTCACTAGGGACATGTTGTGGTCTATGTATTCACACATGTATTATGGTTTCCGGTTAACACAATTATAGCATGAACAATAGTCAATTATCATGAACAAGGAAATACAATAATAACCATTTTATTATTGCCTCTAGGGCATATTTCCAACAGTCTCCCACTTGCACTAGAGTCAATAATCTAGTTACATTGTGATGAATCGAACACCCATAGCATTCTGGTGTTGATCATGTTTTGCTCATGAGAGAGGTTTAGTCAACGGATCTGCGACATTCAGATCCATATGTACTTTACAAATATCTATATCTCCCTCCTGAATGTAATCACGGATGGAGTTGAAGCGGAGCTTGATGTGTCTTGTCTTCTTGTGAAACCTGGGCTCCTTCGCAAGGGCAATAGCTCCAGTGTTGTCACAGAATAGAGTCATCGGTCCTGACGCACTTGGAATTACTCCTAGGTCGGTGATGAACTCCTTCATCCAGACTCCTTCCTTTGCTGCTTCCGAAGCAGCTATGTACTCCGCTTCACATGTAGATGCCGCCACGACACTTTGCTTGCTGCTGCACCAGCTAACTGCCCCTCCGTTCAAAATATACACGTATCCGGTTTGCGACTTGGAGTCGTCCGGATCTGTGTCGAAGCTAGCATCGACGTAACCCTTTACGACGAGCTCTTCGGCACCTCCATATACAAGAAACATGTCCTTTGTCCTTTTCAGGTACTTCAGGATATTCTTGACCGCTGTCCAGTGTTCCGCTCCGGGATCACTTTGGTACCTCCCTACCAAACTTATGGCAAGGTTCACATCAGGTCTGGTACACAACATGGCATACATAATAGAGCCTATGGCTGAAGCATAGGGGATGACACTCATCTCTTCTCTATCCTTTGCCGTGGTCGGGCATTGAGTCGTACTCAATCTCACACCCTGTAACACAGGCAAGAACCCCTTCTTGGACTGATCCATATTGAACTTCTTCAATATCTTTTCAAGGTATGTGCTTTGTGAAAGACCTATGAGGCGTCTCGATCTATCTCTATAGATCTTAATACCTAATATGTAAGCAGCTTCTCCGAGGTCCTTCATTGAAAAACACTTATTCAAGTAGGCCTTTACACTTTCCAAGAGTTCTATATCATTTCCCATTATTAGTATCTCATCCACATATAATACGAGAAATGCTACACAGCTCCCACTCACTTTCTTGTAAATACAGGGTTCTCCATAAACTTGTACAAACCCAAACGCTTTAATCACCTCATTAAAGCGAATGTTCCAACTCCGAGGTGCTTGCACCAGCCCATAGATGGAGCGCTGGAGCTTGCATACTTTGTTAGCATCTTTAGAATCGACAAAACCTTCCGGCTGCATCATATATAGTTCTTCCTTAAGGAAGCCATTAAGGAATGCCGTTTTGACGTCCATTTGCCAGATCTCATAATCATAAAATGCGGCAATTGCTAACATGATTCAGACAGACTTCAGCATCGCTACGGGTGAGAAAGTCTCATCATAGTCAACTCCTTGAACTTGTCGATAACCCTTAGCGACAAGCCGAGCCTTATAGACGGTCACATTACCATCCGCGTCAGTCTTCTTCTTAAAGATCCATTTATTTTCAATGGCTCGCTTATCATCAGGCAAGTCCACCAAAGTACACACTTTGTTCTCATACATGGATCCTATCTCGGATTTCATGGCTTCAAGCCATTTGTTGGAATCCGGGCCCGCCATCGCTTCTTCATAGTTCGAAGGTTCACCGTTGTCCAACAACATGATCTCCAGGACAGGGTTGCCGTACCACTCTGTTGGGGAACGTCACATGGGAAACAAAAAATTTCCTACGCACACGCAAACCTATCCATGGTGATGAGCATCTACGAGAGGGAGAGTGGATCTACGTACCCTTGTAGATCGCTAAGCGGGAAGCATTAAGAAACGCAGTTGGCGTAGTCGAACATCTTCGCGATCCAAATCGCCAAGCGTCCCGCGATCTCATCACGATCCGTCCCGTGATCCAATCATGGTCCGTCCCGCGAACACATAATGATCCGTCTCGCGAACTCAT
Source organism: Hordeum marinum (assembly GCA_022496015.1). Lineage (NCBI taxonomy): Eukaryota > Viridiplantae > Streptophyta > Magnoliopsida > Poales > Poaceae > Hordeum > Hordeum marinum. The sequence continues at coordinate 470,702,746 of CM039678.1, read as the reverse complement.
CACGATCCGTCTCGAGATCTTGATCACAATCTGTCCCGCGAACTCATCACGATCCGTTCCGTGATCACATCACGAACTGTCTCGCGATCTCGATCACGGTCCTTCCGATCTAGCGCCGAACGGACGGCACCTCCGCGTTCAGCACACGTGCAGCTTGATGACGATCTCCACCATCTTGATCCCGCAAGAGGAGGTGGAGAGGAGAGAGAGTTCACCAGCAGTGTGACGGCGCTCCGGTGATGGTAGTGGAGCAATTCCGGCAGGGCTTCGCCTAAGCGCTGCAGAAAACCGATCTAGAGGAGCACCGGTGAAACGGGTAGCACGTGGTCGTACACTGTGTCCAAACAGCACCCAATCCACCAGTATATAAAGGAGGGAGAGAGAGGAGGGCTGGCGCAAGGAAAAACTCCAATAGGAGTCGGCCAAACTAGAGGGGGAGGAGTCCTACTCCTCCTCCACTCCTAGTAGGAGTAGGACTCTTCCTTTTTAGCCTTTTTTCCACCTTTTCCTTTAGGAATTTTCCCTCCTGCGCCATGGGCCTTGGTGTGGCTATTTTTCCAGCCCACTAAGGGCTGATTATTATTCTCCACAGCCCATGGACCCTCTGGGGTCGAAATACCCCTCCCGGAGGTCTCCCGGTACACTACCGGCACTCCCGGTACACTACCGATGAGCCCGAAACTTTTCCGGCGACCAAACTGGGCCTTCCTATATATGAATCTTTACTCTGGACCATTCCGGAGCTCCTCATGACATCCGGGATCTCATCCGGGACTCCGAACAACCTTTGGTCACCACCATACATAACTCTACACTACCGAAACGTCACCGAACCTTAAGTGTGCAGACCCTGCGGGTTCGAGAACTATGTAGACATGACCGAGACACCTCTACGATCAATAACCAATGGCGGGACCTGGACGTCCACATTGGTCCCTACATATTCTACGATGATCTTTATCGGTCGAACCTCTATGTCAAGGATTCAGTTAATCCCGTATAACGTTCCCTTTGTTCTTCGGTATGTTACTTGCCCGAGATTCGATCGTCGGTATCTCCATACCTAGTTCAACCTCGTTACCGGCAAGTCTCTTTACTCGTTCCGTAATACAAGATCCCGCAACTAACAATTAGTCACATTGCTTGCAAGGCTCATTGTGATGTTGTATTACCGAGTGGGCCCTGAGATACCTCTCCGTCACACGGAGTAACAAATCCCAGTCTCGATCCATGCCAACTCAACAGACACCATCGGAGATACCTGTAGAGCACCTTTGTAGTCACCCAGTTACGTTGCGACGTTTGATACACACAAGGCACTCTTCCGATATCCGTGAGTTGCATGATCTCATGATCATAGGAACATATACTTGACATGCAGAAAAACAGTAGCAATAAACTGACACGATCATATGCTACGTTTGTAGTTTGGGTCTTGTCCATCACATCATTCTCCTAATGATGTGACCCCGTTATCAAATGACATCTCATGTCCATGGCTAGGAAACCTTAATCATCTTTTGATCAACGAGCTAGTCTATTAGAGGCATACTAGGGACATGGTTTTGTGTATGTATCCACACATGCATTTAAGTCTCCGATCAATACAATTATAGCATGGATAATAAACGATTATCACGAACAAGGAAATATGATAATAACTAATTTATTATTGCCTCTAGGGCATATTTCCAACAGTCTCCCACTTGCACTAGAGTCAATAATCTAGTTCACATCTCCATGTGATTCGCATTGTTATGAATCTAACACTCAATGAGTTCTGGGGCTCGATCATGCTTTGCATGTGAGAGAGGTCTTATAGTCAACCGGTCTGCGACATTCAGATCCGTGTGTGCTTTGCAAATCTCTATGTCAAACCGTAAATACTGCTACCACACTCCACTTGGCACTATTTCCAAATAGCTGATCCACTATACGCATCCAGATTGCTACTACTAGTCATCCGGATAGGTGTTAAAGCTTGCATCGACGTAACTCTTTACAACGAACTCTTTATCACCTCCATAATCAAGAAACATTTCCTTAGTCCTCTGGTTACTAAGGATAATTCTGACTGCTGTCCAGTGATCCACTCCTGGACCACTCTTGTACCCCTTGACACACTCATGGCAAGGCACACACAGGTGCGGTACACAGCATGGCATAATATAGAGCCTATGGCTAAGGCATAGGGGACGACATTCGTCCTTTCTCTTTCTTCTGCCGTTGTCGAGCTTTGAGTCTCACTCAACTTCACACCTTACAAATCAGACGAGAACTATTTCTCTGGCTGATCCATTTTGAACTCTTTCAAAATCTTGTCAAGGTATGCACTCATTGAAAGTCTCATCAAGCATCTTGATCTATCTCTATAGATTTTGATGCTCAACAATTAGGTAGCTTTATCCAGGTCTTCCTTTGAAAAACACTTTTCAAACAACCTTTTATGCCTTCCAGAAATTCTACATTATTTCCGATCAACAATATGTCAACCACATATACTTATCAGAAACTCTATAGTGCACCCACTCACTTTATTGCAAATACAAGTTTCTCGTAAACTTTGTATAAACTACAAAAACTTTGATCACCTCATCAAAGTGTATATTCCAACTCCGAGATGCTTGCTTCAGTCCATAGAAGGATCAGTAAAGCTTGCTCATCTTTTAGCATCCTTAGGACTGACAAAACCTTCTCGTTGTATCACATACAACCTTTCCTTAAGTAGACCGTTAAGGAAACGATGTTTTGACATCCATCTGCCAGATTTCATAATTGAAAATGCAGCAACTACTAACATAATTCCAACAGACTTTTAGCATCGCTACGAGTGAGAAAGCCTCATCGCAGTCAACTCCTTGAACTTGTCACAAACAACTTTGCAACAAGTCGAGCTTTACAAATGGTGACATTCACCATCAGTGTCTGTCCTCATTCTAAAGGTCCATTTGTACTCAACGACCTACCGTCTAACGAGCAAGTCTACCAAAGTCTATACTTGGTTTTTATACATGGATCCTATCTCGGATTTCATGGCCTCTAACCATTTGTCGGAATCCGGGCCCATCATCGCTTCTCCATAGCTCGTAGGTTCATCGTTGTCCAACAATATGATCTCCAAGATAGAGTTGTCGTACCACTTAGGAGCAGTACACATCCTTGTCGACCTACGAAGTTCGATAGTAACTTGATCCTGAAGCTTCATGATCATCATCATTAACTTCCTCTTCAACTAACGTAGGCTTCACAGAAACATCTTTCTGCGCTGCACCACTCTCTGGTTGAACAAAGGTTTAACAACCTCATCAAGTTCTATCTTCCTCCCACTCAATTCTTTCGAGAGAAACTTTTTCTCGAGAAAGGACCCACTTTTACAAACAAACACTTTGCACTCGGATCTGAGATAGAAGGCATACCCAACTGTTCTTAGGGTATTCTATGAAGATACATTTGTCCGCTTTGGGTTCTAGCTTATTATGTGAAAACATTTTCCACACAAGCATTGCAGCCCCAAACATCAAGAAATGACATCTTAGGCTTCTATCAAACCATAATTCACACGGTGTCATCTCAACGGATTTAGATGGTGCCCTATTTAAAGTGAATGTAGTTGTCTCTAATACATAACCCCCAAAATTACAGTAGAAAACGATAAGAGACATCATAGCACGCACCATATCCAATAGAGCATGACTATGATGTTCGGACACACCATCACACAATGGTGTTCCAGGTGGCGTTTAGTTGTGAAACAAATTTCACATTGTCTTAAGTTGTATGCCAAACTCGTAACTCAGATATTCACCTCCACGATCACATCGCAGACATCTTTATCTTCTTGTCATGATGATCTTTAAACTTCACTCTGAATCTGCTTGAACCTTTCAAACGATTCAGACTTGTGTTTCATTAAGTAAACATACACTATATCTACTCAAATCATCAGTGAAGGTAAGAAAATAACGATATCCACTGCACGCTACAAGACTCACTGGATTGCATACATCAACATGAATCATTTCCAATGAATCACTTGCCCGCTCCATCCAGCGTGGTCCTTTAGTCATCTTGCCCAAGAGGCATGGTTCGCATGTCTCAACTGATTCGAAATCGAATGAGTCCAAAGATCCATCAGCATGGAGTTTCTTCATGCGCTTTATACCAATATGACATTTAGCGGCAGTGCCACAAGTATGTGGTACTATCATTATTAACTTTGTATCTTTTGACCTCAATGTTATGAACATGTGTATTACTACGATCAAGATTTCAACAAACCATTCTCACTGGGTGCATGACCATTGAAGGTATTATTCATGTAAACAGAATGACCATTATTCTCTAACTCAAATGAATAACCATATTGCAATAAACACGATCTAATCATGTTCATGCTCAACACAAAACACCAAATAACATTTATTTAGGTTTGTCACTAATCCCGAAGGTAGAGGGAGCGTGCGATGTTGATCACATCAACCTTGGAAACATTTCCAACACACATCGTCACCTCACCCTTAGCTAGTTCTCCGTTTATTCCGTAGCTTTTATTTCGAGTTACTAACATTTAGCAACCGAACCGGTATCCAATACCCAGGTGCTACTAGGAGTACTAGCAAGGTACACATCAATAACTCGTATATCAAAATATACTTCTATCGACGTTGCCAGCCTTCTTATCTACCAAATATCTAGGGTTGTTCCGCTTCAGCGACCGCCCACCTCATAATAGAAGCACTTAGTCTCGGGTTTGAGTTCAACTTTGGGTTACTTCACTGGGGCAACAACTGACTTGCTATCCATGAAGTTTCCCTCCTTGCTCTTGCCCTTCTCGAAACCAGTGGTTTGATTAACCATCAACACTTGACGCTCCTTCTTGATTTCTACCTTCGCGGTGTCAAACATCGCGAACAGCTCAGGAATCATTATTTCTATCCCTGGCAATTTATAGTTCATCACCAAGTTCTAGTTACTTAGTGATAGTGACTTGGAGAACTATGTCAATCACTATCTTATCTGGAAGATCAAATCCCACTTGATTCAAGCGATTGTAGCACCCAGACAATCTGAGTACATGCTCAATGTTTGAGCTATTCTCTTTCATCTTGCAGGCAAAGAATCTCGTTGGAGATCTCATATCTCGCAACACGGGCACGAGCCTGAGATCACAATCTCAGCTCCTAGAACATCTCATATGTTCCATGACGTTCGAAACGTTTCGGAGCCTCAATTCTAAGCCGTAATGCATGACGCACTAAACTATCAAGTAGTCACCAAAACGTGCCTGTCAGATATTCACAACATCTACAGACGACGCCAGAGGGGGTGGCACACCGAGCGGTGCATTAAGGACATAAGCCTTCTGTGCAGCAACGAGGACAATCCTCAGATCACGTACCAAGTCCATGATATTGCTACCATAATCTTTCAATTCTATTTCTCTAGGAACATATAAAAATACAAGGGAGCTACAGCGCGAGCTAGTAATCTACAACATAATTTGCAAAGTCACTACTGACTATGTTCATGATAATAAGTTCAATTAATCATATTACTTAAGAACTCCCACTCAAATTGAAATCCCTCCGATCATTCGAGTGATACATGATCCAAGTTCACCAACTCAAGTCCGATCATCACGTGAGTTGAGGTGGCTACAATGGTGAACATCATTATGTTGATCATATCTACTAATGACTCATGTTCGACCTTTCGGTCTCTTGTGTTCCGAGGCCATGTCTGTACATGCTAGGCTCGTTAAGTTTAACCCGAGTGTTCTGCATGTGCAAATCTGGCTTGCACCCGTTGTATGTGAACGTAGAGTCTATCACACCCGATCATCACGTGGTGTCTCAACACGACGAACTTTCGCAACGGTGCACACTCGGGGAGAACACAATTTATCTTGAAATTAAGTGAGGGATCACCTTATAATGCTACCGTCGTCCTAAGCAAAACAAGGTGCATAAAAGGATTAACATCACATGCAAATCATAAGTGACATGATATGGCCATGAACTTGTGCTTTTGATCTCCATCATGAAAGCACCGGCATGATCTCCATCGTCACTAGCATGACACCATGATCTCCATCATCTTGATCTCCATCAACGTGTCGCCATCGGGGTTGTCACGCCCTGCATGCTTCTATTACTATTGCTACCGTTTAGCTATAAAGTAAAGCATTACATAGCGCTTAATGATTGACATGCAGGTCATACAATAATTAAAGACAACCCTATGGCTCCTGCCGGTTGCCGTATTCATCGACATGCAAGTCGTGATAATCTATACATCACATGATCATCTCATACATCACATATATCACATCATGTAATTGGCCATATCATATCACAACATACCCTGCAAAAACAAGTTAGACGTCCTTTAATTGTTGTTGCATGTTTTACGTGGCTGCTACGGGTATCTAGCAAGAACAATTCTCACCTACGCATAAAACACAACGGTGATACACTAGTTTGCTTTTCAACCTTCTCAAGGACCGCCTTTGTCGAATCCGATCCAACTAAAGTGAGAGAAACTGTCACCCGCAAGCCATCTAGGCAACAAGTTGCGTCGAGGGAACCGGTCTCTCGTAAGCGTACGAGTAATGTTGGTCCGGGCCGCTTCATCTCACAATCCCACTGAACAAAAATCCGACCAAGGGAGGAAGCAATCTAAGCATCAACGCCCACAAACCTTTTGTGTTCTACTCGAGATCTCATCGAACCATCAACCTAGCTCTGATACCCCTGTTGGGGAACGTCGCATGGGAAACAAAAAATTTCCTACGCACACGCAAACCTATCCATGGTGATGAGCATCTACGAGAGGGAGAGTGGATCTACGTACCCTTGTAGATCGCTAAGCGGGAAGCGTTAAGAAACGCGGTTGTTGTAGTCGAACATCTTCGCGATCCAAATCGCCAAGCGTCCCGCGATCTCATCACGATCCGTCCCGTGATCCAATCACGATCCATCCCGCGAACACATCATGATCCATCCCGCGAACTCATCATGATCCGTCTAACGATCTTGATCACGATCTGTCCCGCGAACTCATCACGATCCATTCCGTGATCACATCACGAACCGTCTCGCGATCTCGATCATGGTCCTTCCGATCTAGTGCCGAACGGACGGCACCTCCGTGTTCAGCACACGTGCAGCTTGATGACGATCTCCACCATCTTGATCCCGCAAGAGGAGGTGGAGAGGAGAGAGAGTTCACCGGCAGTGTGACGGTGCTCCGGTGATGGTAGTGGAGCAATTCCGGCAGGGCTTCGCCTAAGCGCTGCAGAAAACCGATCTAGAGGAGCACTGGTGAAACGGGTAGCACGTGGCCGTAAACTGTGTCCAAACAGCACCCAATCCACCAGTATATAAAGGAGGGAGAGAGAGGAGGGCTGGCGCAAGGAAAAACTCCAATAGGAGTCGTCCAAACTAGAGGGGGAGGAGTCCTACTCCTCCTCCACTCCTAGTAGGAGTAGGACTCTTCCTTTTTAGCCTTTTTTCCACCTTTTCCTTTAGGACTTTTGCCTCCTGCGCCATGGGCCTTGGTGTGGCTGTTTTTCCAGACCACTAAGGGCTGGTTATTATTCTCCACAGCCCATGGACCCTCTGGGGTCGAAATACCCCTCCCGGAGGTCTCCCGGTACACTACCGGCACTCCCGGTACACTACCGATGAGCCCGAAACTTTTCCGGCGACCAAACTGGGACTTCCCATATATGAATCTTTACCTCCGGACCATTACGGAGCTCCTCGTGACATCCGGGATCTCATCCGGGACTCCGAACAACCTTCGGTCACCACCATACATAACTCTACACTACCGAAACGTCACCGAACCTTAAGTGTGCAGACCCTGCGGGTTCGAGAACTATGTAGACATGACCGAGACACCGCTACGGTCAATAACCAATGGCGGGACCTGGACGTCCACATTGGTTCCTACATATTCTACGAAGATCTTTATCGGTCGAACCTCTATGTCAAGGATTCAGGTAATCCCGTATAACGTTCCCTTTGTTCTTCGGTATGTTACTTGCCCGAGATTCGATCGTCGGTATCTCCATACCTAGTTCAACCTCGTTACCGGCAAGTCTCGTTACTCGTTCTGTAATACAAGATCCCGCAACTAACAATTAGTCACATTGCTTGCAAGGCTCATTGTGATGTTGTATTACCGAGTGGGCCCTGAGATACCTCTCCGTCACACGGAGTAACAAATCCCAGTCTCGATCCATGCCAACTCAACAGACACCATCGGAGATACCTGTAGAGCACCTTTATAGTCACCCAGTTACGTTGCGACGTTTGATACACACAAGGCACTCCTCCAATATCTGTGAGTTGCATGATCTCATGGTCATAGGAACATATACTTGACATGCAGAAAAACGGTAGCAATAAACTGACACGATCATATGCTACGTTTGTAGTTTGGGTCTTGTCCATCATATCATTCTCCTAATGATGTGACCCCGTTATCAAATGACATCTCATGTCCATGGCTAGGAAACCTTAACCATATTTTGATCAACGAGCTAGTCTATTAGAGGCATACTAGGGACATGGTTTTGTGTATGTATCCACACATGCATTTAAGTCTCCGATCAATACAATTATAGCATGGATAATAAACGATTATCACGAACAAGGAAATATGATAATAACTAATTTATTATTGCCTCTAGGGCATATTTCCAACACACTCTGGTGCGGAACGTGTCCTAGTGGACCTTGGATGTTCTATAGTAACTTGATCTGAAGTTTCATGATCATCATCATTAACTTCCTCTCTAGCCGGCATAGGCTCCTCAGGAACAACTTCCTGTGTTGCGCTACTCTCCGGTTCGAGCGGAGGTACAATTACCTCATCAAGTTCTATTTACCTCCCACTTACTTCTTTCGAGAGAAACTCTTTCTCGAGAAAGGATCCATTCTTGGCAACAAAGACTTTGCCCTCGGATCGTAGGTAGATGGTATACCCAATAGTCTCTTTGGGATATCCTATGAAGACACACTTTTCCACTTTGGGTTCGAGCTTCTCAGGTTGAAGTTTCTTCACATAAGCATCGCATCCCCAAACTTTTAGAAACGACAGCTTAGGTTTCTTTCCAAACCATAATTCATACGGTGTCGTCTCAACGGATTTTGACGGTGCCCTATTTAAAGTGAATGCGGCAGTCTCTAATGCATATCCCCAAAATGATAGCGGTAAATCAGTAAGAGACATCATAGATCGCACCATATCCAATAGAGTGTGATTACGACGTTCAGACACACCATTTCGCTGAGGTGTGCCAGGCGGCGTGAGTTGTGAAACAATTCCACATTTCCTTAGGTGCGTGCCAAACTCGTGACTTAAATATTCTCCTCCACGATCAGATCGTAGGCACTTTATTTTCCTGTCACATTGATTCTCTACCTCACTCTGAAATTCCTTGAACCTTTCAAAGGTTTCAGACTTGTGTTTCATTAAGTAGACATACCCATATCTGCTCAAGTCATCAGTGAGGGTGAGAACATAACGGTAGCCACCACGAGCCTCGACACTCATTGGACCGCATACATCGGTATGTATTATTTCGAACAAGTCATTTGCTCGCTCCATTGTTCCAGAGAACGGAGTCTTAGTCATCTTGCCCATGAGGCATGGTTCGCACGTGTCAAATGATTCGAAATCAAGAGACTCCAAAAGTCCATCAGTATGGAGCTTCTTCATACGTTTGACACCAATATGACCAAGGCGGCAGTGCCACATGTAAGTGGGACTATCGTTATCAACCTTACACTTTTTGGTACTCACACTATGGACATGTGTAACATCACGTTCGAGATTCATCAAAAATAAACCATTGACCAACGGGGCATGACCATAAAACATTTCTCTCATATAAATAGAACAACCATTATTCTCAGATTTAAATGAGTAGCCATCTCGCATCAAGCGAGATCCAGATACAATGTTCATGCTCAAAGCTGGTACTAAATAACAATTATTAAGGTTTAACACTAATCCCGAAGGTAGATGTAGAGGTAGCGTGCCGACGGCGATCACATCGACCTTTGCCAGCCTCCGCTTATTCCGCAGCTCCTGCTTGGAGTTACAAATGTGAGCAACTGCACCAGTATCAAATACCCAGGAGCTACTACGAGCGCTGGTTAGGTACACATCAATAACAAGTATATCACATATACCTTTAATGTTGCCGTCCTTCTTATCCGCTAAGTACTTGGGGCAGTTCCGCTTCCACTGACCGGTACCCTTGCAATAAAAGCACTCAGTCTCAGGCTTGGGTCCATGCTTGTTCTTGTTCTTCCCAGCAACTTGCTTATCGAGCGCGGCAACAGCTTTGCCGTCCTTCTTGAAGTTCTTCTTACCCTTGCCTTTCTTGAAACTAGTGGTCTTATTCACCATCAACACTTGATGCTCCTTTTTGATCTCGACCTCCGCTGATTTCAGCATCGAGTACAACTCAGGAATGGACTTCTCCATCCCTTGCATGTTGTAATTCATCACAAAGCTCTTGTAGCTAGGTGGAAGCAACTGGAGGATTCTGTCAATGACCGAGTCATTTGGGAGATAAACTCCCATCTGAGTCAAGCGGTTGTGTAGCCCAGACATCTTGAGGATAAGCTCACTGACAGAACTATTCTCCTCCATCTTACAGTTGAAAAACTTGTCGGAGACGTCATATCTCTCGACCCGGGCATGAGCTTGGAAAACCAGTTTCAGCTCTTGGAACATCTCATATGCTCCGTGTTGCTCAAAACGCTATTGTAGCCCCGGTTCTAAACTGTAAAGCATGCCGCACTGAACAAGGGAGTAATCATCACAGCGTGTCTGCCAAGCGTTCATAACGTCTTGTTCTGCTGGGAGAATGGGTGCGTCACCTAGTGGTGCATCAAGGACATACAATTTCTTGGAAGCTATGAGGATGATCCTCAAGCCATGGACCCAGTCCACATAGTTGCTTCCATCATCTTTCAGCTTGGTTTTCTCTAGGAACGCGTTGAAATTGAGGGTGACATTCGCGTTGGCCATTGGATCTACAATATAGATTGTAAAGATAATTTTAGACTAAGTTCATGATGATTAAGTTCACATAATCAAATTATTTAATGAACTCCCACTTAGATAGACATCTCTCTAGTCATCCAAGTGACACATGATCCATGTCAACTAGCCCGTGTCCGATCATCACGTGAGACGGACTAGTCATCCATGGTGAACATCTCCATGTTGATCGTTATCTTCCATACGACTCATGTTCGACCTTTCGGTCTTCCGTGTTCCAAGGCCATGTCTGTACATGCTAGGCTCGTCAAGTCAACCTAAGTGTTTCGCGTGTGTAAATCTGGCTTACACCCGTTGTATGTGAACGTTAGAACCTATCACACCCGATCATCACGTGGTGCTTCGGAACAACGATCCTTAGCAACGGTGCACAGTTAGGGTGAACACTTTTCTTGAAATTTTAGTGAGAGATCATCTTATTTACTACTGTCGTTCTAGGCAAATAAGATGTAAACATGATAAACATCACATGCAATCAATATAGTGACATGATATGGCCATTATCATCTTGCTCCTTTGATCTCCATCTTTGGGGCACCATGATCATCACTGTCACCGGCACGACACCATGATCTCCATCATCATGATCTCCATCATTGTGTCTTCATGAAGTTGTCTCGCCAACTATTACTTCTACTACTATGGCTAACGTTTAGCAATAAAGTAAAGTAATTACATGGCGTTTATGATTGACACGCAGGTCATACAATAAATAAGACAACTCCTATGGCTCCTGCCGGTTGTCATACTCATCGACATGCAAGTCGTGAATCCTATTACAAGAACATGATCAATCTCATACATCACAATGCATCACATCACATACTTTGGCCATATCACATCTCAAGGCATATGCTGCAAAAACAAGTTAGACGTCCTCTAATTTGTAGTTGCAAGTTTTTACGTGGCTGCTATAGGTTACTAGCAAGAACGTTTCTTACCTACGCCAAAACCACAACGTGATATGCCAATTGCTATTTACCCTTCATAAGGACCCTTTTCATCGAATCCAATCCGACTAAGGTGGGAGAGACAGACACCCGCTAGCCACCTTATGCAACAAGTGCATGTCAGGCGGTGGAACCAGTCTCACGTAAGCGTACGTGTAAAGTCGGTCCGGGCCACTTCATCCCACAATACCGCCGAATCAAGATAAGACTAGTAGTGGTAAGCAAATTAACAAAATCGACGCCCACAACTGCTTTGTGTTCTACTCGTGCATAGATTCTACGCATAGACCTAGCTCATGATGCCACTGTTGGGAGACGTAGTAGTAAATCAAAAAAATTCCTACGATCACCAAGATCTATCCATGGAGAAACCAGCAATGAGTGGGGAGAGATTGCATCTTCATACCTTTGAAGATCACTAAGCGGAAGCGTTACAAGAACGCGGTTGGTGGAGTCGTACTCGCAGCGATTCAGATCACGGTGGATTCCGATCTAAGCGCCAAACAACGGCGCCTCCGCGTTCAACACACGTGCAACCCGGTGACGTCTCCTACGCCTTGATCCAGCAAGGAGGAAGGAGAGGTTGGGGAAGAGCTCCAACAGCAGCACGACGGCTTGGTGGTGGTGGAGTAGCAAGGTATTCCGGCAGGGCTTCGCCTAAGCGATGCGGAGGAGAAGGAAGAGAGGTAGAGCTTTGCCGTGAGAGAGAGAGCTCAGATCTGTTCTCAAAAGGCCAAAACCTCAAGTATATATAGGAGGAGGGAGAGGGAGGGCTGCCTTGTCTCCTCCTCCAAAGAGGAGGGCTTCGGCCGAAGTGGGGGGAGAGTCCACCTCCCACAAGGGAGGTGGATCTCCTCCTTTTAAACCCTTTTTTTAGCCCTATCTCTTATCTCCAGCTGCATGGGCCTTTCTAGAAGGTCTTATCCAGCCCACAAAGGGCTGGCACACCTCCTCTAAGGGCCCACGAAGTCCTTTGGTCGTGACACCCCTCCCGGGGGTCCTCCGGCACCCTCCCGGCACTCCCGGTACACTACCGATGAGCCCAAAAACTTTCCGGTGACCAAAACTGGACTTCCTATATATCAATCTTCACCTCCGGACCATTCCGAAGCTCCTCGTGACGTCCGGGACCTCATCCGGGACTCCGAACAACTTTTGGTAATCACGTATACCATTTCCCTATAACCCTAGCGTCATCGAACCTTAAGTGTGTAGACCCTACGGGTTCGGGAGACACGTGGACATGACCGAGACACTTCTCCGGCCAATAACCAACAACGGGATCTGGATACCCATGTTGGCTCCCACATGCTCCACGATGATCTCATCGGATGAACCACGATGTTAGGGATTCAATCAATCCCGTATACAATTCCCTTTGTCTATCGGTATTATACTTGCCCGAGATTCGATCGTCGGTATCTCTATACCTTGTTCAATCTCGTTGCCGGCAAGTCTCTTAACTCGTTCCGTAATACTCATTTAGGCTAACTCCTTAGTCACTTTGAGCTCATTATGACGATGTCTTACCGAGTGGGCCCAGAGATACCTCTCCGTCACACGGAGTGACAAATCCCAGTCTCGATTCGTGCCAACCCAACAGACACTTTCGGAGATACCCGTAGTGCACCTTTATAGCCACCCAGTTACGTTGTGAAGTTTGGCACACCCAAAGCATTCCTACGGTATCCGGGAGTTGCACAATCTCATGGTCTAAGGAAACGATACTTGACATTGAAAAGCTTTAGCAAACGAACTACACGATCTAGTGCTATGCTTAGGATTGGGTCTTGTCCATCACATCATTCTCCTAATGATGTGATCCCGTTATCAACAACATCCAATGTCCATGGTCATGAAACCGTGACCATCTATTGATCAACGAGCTAGTCAACTAGAGGCTCACTAGGGACATGTTGTGGTCTATGTATTCACACATGTATTATGGTTTCCGGTTAACACAATTATAGCATGAACAATAGTCAATTATCATGAACAAGGAAATACAATAATAACCATTTTATTATTGCCTCTAGGGCATATTTCCAACACTTCCGGGGGCGGACCAGATAAATATCCTTTCTTTGCCAATTATTTTTACTACGGGCTCTGCCCCCCTTTCTCGGATTTCTTCAACGACATCATGTTCACTTAGGCTTCCAACTTTTGGATTTCACGCCGAATGTCATGACGTGTATGTCAGTTTTCACTCATCTTTGCAAAAACTTTGCCGGAGTAGTACCTAGCACTGCCCTCTTCCGCCATTACTTTACTCCCCGTATCCAACAAGGCAGAGCCCTTTTTGGCGATGTCGCTTGGATTCCTCGGCAAGGAACCAAGGAGGTCTACCCAGACGGGTCCTACTAGGAGAGGTGGGATGAGTGGCGAGGCAAATGGTGTTGGATTCAGGAGGAGAAATTCCAGCCTTTCTGCTTGCCGCGGCAAATCAAAATGGTGTGCGGCGACAACTGGAGCGCCCTTGCCCTGAGGATGGGAAGCTCACAGTCGTGACCACCAGGATTCACCGCCTCGGAAACGCTAGCCTCACCGTAGAGATGATAGGCGTCGATTTCCTTCGCCGGTGCATCGCTCCCCTGCAGAATAAGGGGTGGCCAGCTTGGGAATTCCGGAACGCGGCGGACATCATGAGGCTGCGCCCCAGGCTGAACCACAATCTGACAGTTATGCAACACGGAGCTCTCTACCAGAAACTGTTCCGAAGTGCTGTGTTACATGAGTTGCCGGCAGGCATGGTCCCCATGTGCAACAACTCTGCTTTAGGTAGAATCATCGCCATGATGCCGGTGTTTGATGCCCACAGCCTTGAAGCATCATGATTGAGCTATCTGTAGAGAAGGCGCAAGAGTTCTTTGATAACTTGGACGGCCATCCGCAAGGAAGAGGGCCTTGTCCGCGACGCCACTGAGGAAGAAATGGTATACATCGCTAGCAGGGCGGAGGAAGCAGATCTTGCTGCGGAGGCTGGAGGCGCCGGCTTCTTGGAAGATGAAGCCGGTAGAGGAGAAACATTGTCGAACGAAAGTCTTGCCAGGCAGGGCGGGACCGCCGAGGAGCAAGGCGGCACATCTGCCCGGGGCTGTTCTGTCGAAGACACGACTGAGGAGGAACTGCTTGAGGAGGCCTCATCCCTTGTTACAAGGAAGAGACGCGTCCTTTGGAGTGCCGCCACTGGGCTTCCGGTCCGCCAAGCCCCTGCGAGCAGTGCATTCCCCAGCAAGGGGGCGACCGGCAAGGCTGCGTGGCGGCAAGAGGCTCACCAGCAACATGCGCCTGCCGTGGCCAAGCGGCCCAGGAATACCCCTCCACCTCCCCCCACGGGCACCATGGCGGAAGTCGCCTTCGACCTCTCTGCCCTTAGCTTAGGAGAAGAAGATGGGGAGTAAGGATCTCGCCATATCGTTTGCCTTTCAAATCTCTGGTTTTACTTTACTCATTTACTTTGCCTTGGCTTGTCTCCACAGGGATGCGGAAACACTGGCGCAAAGGGTGGCAAAGAGAGCGAAGACATCGACGGGTGAGGAGTTGCCGGCAAGCACCTCAGGTGCTCCGGATACGGTCACCATCAACCCGAAGTCCAGCCCGCGACGCAGCCCTCGACTCAGCGCCTGATGCAGCCCCCAGCGTGAGCCCATTACTCACTTCTCGCTGGCAAGTGCTAGGGTGTGCATCTTTATTTCTGACATCACCAGACGTGTAGGAGGGGGGCGAAAACAAGGAGAACCATTCGAGGCTACCCCTAATACGCCGCCTTCATCATCTACGCCGCCCAGAGATGGATCCCTAGCGAGGACCTCCTCCAGCGCGCTTTATCACGACGATGGAGAGCCGGCAAGCACGGGCATCGGCAGGTGTTTGCCAGCAACCGTCGTTGGTGCAGGTACTCTTTATTATGTTCGTCTCTTTTTTTGTTGAACTTCCACCTTAGCTTTGTTTGGTTTTTTTCTTGGCCTTTAGACATTCCCTCGATGGAAGGCGTGGATGTCGAAACCGTCATCGAGGAGACCGCCAGGGATGCTGCCGTTGAGGCTGATAGGATCGCTGCTGAGGAGGCCACCAAGAGTGCTGCCGTCGAGGCCGCTGAAGCTACCAAGAATGCTTCCGCTAAGGCCGCTGGTGCTGAGGCCACCAAGACTGCACGGGAAGAGGCCAAGAAGGCCGGCGAGGGGGCCAGTGACCGTACTAACTCTACCTATGATGGCCACAGAGTCCCCAGCTGCCGAGAAGGCGGCCGTCAAGGACTAGCCGCCCGCACCAGAAACCTCTTCGTAGAGAAAGTACCTCAGGGTCGGCGATAATTTGTTCGTCAGCATCCCGGCATGGCGAGCACTGGGGTGCCATATGAAGGGGAAGTTTTTGAAGAAGGAGTCATTACTGCTGCCGAGCTCGAGATTGTCGATGAACGAAATGCCAGTAGCAGCAAATCCCAAGAAGAGCAATTCCTTCAAACCATGGACGACAGCTTCCGAAAGCTCCAAGCGCTTCACCGTGCCCAAAAGGAGAAATTGGACTCGAGGGCAGTAGTCATGGAAGCGGCGGAGGCCAATTTCTAGGAGCGCGTCGAGGAAACCCAGGCCTGGTTCGCCCAAGCTTCCCTGGATCTGAAGTTTGGTTAGGCGCAATTGAGCCAAGGCTGGAGCCAACTCTACATGCAGCAGTCTGATGCCGAGCAGGCGTAGGCGGAGGCCAAGCAACGGGCTGCTGCAGAAGGCGCTCGCGTGATGGAGTGCCGTATCGGGCTCGACGCCTATGAGGAGGACCTTGTCACTCGCGAGAAGGCACTTTCCGACAAACTTCGCGGCAAGGAAGTGGAGATTGAGGAGCTCATCGCGCGGCGGACCCGGGAGCTGGAGTGGAAACACAGGGAGACGCTCGAGGGTCTAACTGCAGATCATGTCGGCAAGCTGAAGGAGGACGCCGATGTTGCCGAGGCTTTAGAGGCAGCCAAGAACTTGGTGGAAGAGAGGGTGAAGAAGCTGGAGGACGACCTTGAGGATCTCGGCAAGGAGGTCTCGTTACTCAAGTCTGAAAGAGACAAAGACCTCGCTAGCCTGGTGGAGTTGCATGTCACTATATCTGACAAGACCAAGCAGCTCTCTTCAGCCAGCGAGTCCATTGATGACCTGAACCTGAAGCTAGCTATGCTGGCCGACACTCTCGAGACCGCCAAGACCCGTGAGAAGGCCTTGGTCAAGGATCTCCACGATGAGAAGGAGCTTGTCAAGAGTGCCGCTACCGTCCACAACGACTATGTACAGGGAGTAGAAGTCTGGATCGAGAAGCTCGTCGACATCGCAGAGAAGCTTGCCGCACAATTGTCCGCCATGGGCCTGGAAGGCCCCATGTACTCTCCCGACGACAGAGTGTCCACGAGTGCCAAGGTGACCATGTTCTTCGACTGTATGCTTGGAGCCTTGGAACAGCTTCACTCTGACCGAGCATCCTACTTGGCCAGCAAATCGCGCAAGCTCTGCCAGGCCCTTCTCCACATGGTGCTCGTCAAGGTGGCGCACAAGAACCCTGGCATCAACGTCTCCAACGTCCTCGACCACTTGACGAAGGGTATATATGTCAAGGCGCTTGAGGAACTTGTCGCGCCCATCATCGACGGGGTAAGCCAAGTCAAGCGGGTTGAAGGCGATCGTCGGGATTAGTTGCCTTACTTCTCACTGCCATCCATGCCAAGAACAATTTATCTCATATTAGAATCTTGGCAAGACCGATGTAATATTGCTTGTTACGCTTTGAACAACTTTTATGTTATCCTTCTTGTTTTATTTCTCTCTGTATGCATTCACCCTACGCTTGATTGGAAACTTGCGGGCGCACACACCTCTGCCGTGAGCGCTAGGTGCGGGACATTAGCAGCCTGCTGGTGGGGCTGCCACCGGCAAGAGACCCTGGTGTTTTCAGTGCAGCCATCTAGACTGTTGAGCGGACTCGAAATAGAATAGGGATGCAACCAATCGCAACAAGGTTCCTTCGCGTGTAGGTTTTCCATACAGAAGTCGAAATCGCCCAAAGAAAATAACTCTGCAGCAAAAATGCACTTGGGGTTTTGAAACTTTTCTTTTTGTTGTCGTACTCCTTCCGGCAAGATTTTTTTTTTGAACCTCACCCGTAGGTATCCATACCATCACCCCCCCCCCCCGGCAACGCTGTACGCGAGGTAACCTTCTGTACTTTGAGAAAAAGAAAGGAGAGAAAATATGGATATGGAACCTTGGCGGTCCGTTAGTTCTTGCCGGGAGTAAGTGCAATGCAATATCTCAGACAAACATGCATGTAAGTAAACACAAGAATCAATAAGATTTGTAGAACACTTACCTTTATTTAACTACGCACAGGGTCTGCATCTGGCTTTGTACCAAGGACTACATGCTTCAGCGGCAAGACTTGTACAAAAGGTGATTGCCGGGAGGCCCGACAACCGCGCCTCATGGGTAGAACTTGCGAAGATGTTCGATATTCCAGGAGTTGCTCACTGGGATGCCATCTACGGTCACCAGGCGGACTGCGCCAGGCCTGGTGACTCATACTACCCGATAAGGGCCTTCCCACTTTGGCGTCAACTTGTTGGAATCCTTGGCGGACTAAACTCGCCGAAGAACAAGGTCGCCTTCCTCAAGACTTCTGGCATTAACTTTGCGGCTATGATAGCGGCGCCAAGCTTGCTGGTAGCGTGCAGCTCTCACAGCAGCCTGAAGACAGTCCTCCTCAAGGAGTGTCGCGTCATCTTGCCGCAACTACTCTTGCTCAAGCTCATCATAAGCGAGCACTCGAGGTGACCCGTATATGAGTTCCATGGGGAGAACTGCTTCCGCCCCATATACGAGGGAGAAGGGTGTCTAGCCGGTAGCTCGATTTGGTGTTCTCTTGATTGACCAAAGAACCACCGATAACTCATCAATCCAGTGCCTTCTGCACTTGTGCAGCTTGTTGAAAGTTCTCGTCTTGAGGCCTCGCAGCACTTCAGCATTGGCCCTTTCCGCTTGGTCGTTGCTCCTCGGGTGGGTAACAGAAGCGAAACAAATTTTGCTGCCAAGGTCTTGGACATACTACATGAAGGTGCGGCTCGTGAACTGTGTGCCATTGTCAGTGATGATCTTGTTGGGAACACCAAAGCGACAGACTAGTCCTTTGAAGAACTTGACAGCTGAATGTGTTGTCACCTTTCTCACCGCTTCCACTTCTGGCCACTTCATGAACTTGTCGATTGCAACGTACAAGTACTCAAAGCCCCCGGCAGCATGGGGGAAGGGGCCCAAGATGTCGAGCCCCCAGACCGAAAATGGCCAGGAGAGAGGGGTTGTTTGAAGGGCTAGAGCTGGTTGATGTAATTTCTTTGAATGAGACTGGCATGCTTCACCCTTGGTTACTAACGCAGTTGCATCCTGGAGGGTAGTGGGCCAAAAGAAACCTTGCTGGAATGCCTTTCCGACAAGTGCTCTTGATCCTATGTGGGAGCCACATAGGCCTCCATGTATCTCTGCCAACAGCTCCAGTCCATCCTCCCAAGAAATGCACTTGAGTTTCACGCCATTCAGTCTCTTTCTGTATAGGACGTTGTCTATGAACTGGTACATATTAGACCGGTGGGCTACTTTCTCTGCTTCCTCTTGTTCTTCAGGGAGTTCCCCTGTCTGAAGGAAACGGATGATGTGTTGTGCCCATGCTAGAGCCTGGGGCTCGACAACAAGGACTAAAGGCATATACTCTATCGGGGAAGCATTTGTCTCAATGGCAAGGGCCTGAGGCCCCGTCGGAGCCTACTGCCTCCCGGCAAGCCTGGCGGGAGCGTGTGCTTCCACGGTGAGAGCCGGAGGCTCCGCCGGAGCACGGCGAGAGCCGGCAAGCCTGACGTTGTCCCCGGCAACCTCCTCGCTAGCGGCTTCTAGGAGCTCTACCTGGAAATACTTGCGGGAACTTAACTTCCTTCTTTTCTCTTGCCCAGTTGATGGTGTCACGGATGGTTGAGTCATTCGGAGCACAAAAGTTCCTGGTTCCACAGGCAACTTAAGGGCAGCACACTTTGACAGGCCATCGGCAACGCTGTTTTCTACACGCCGAATGTGCTCCATTTGAGGCTGTCAAAATGTTCTTCCAAATTCCTCACTTCATCTACATAATCTTCCATCAATGCACTCTAGTAATATGTGTTTACTTGCTTGACGACAAGCTGAGAATCACCCCTGACAATAAGTTTCTTGATCCCCAGGTCTGCCATGATCCTGAGACCGGCAAGCAGTCCTTCGTACTCAGCAGTATTGTTCATTGATATCTCCTAGGGAAAATGCATCTGAATCACATATCTGAGGTGCTCTTCGGTGGGTGCAACAAGAAGCACTCCGGCACCGGTGCCTTGCAGCGAGAAAGCCCCATCAAAATACATGATCCACTCTTGATCGGTTTCCTTGCCGGGGAGAGTTGACTCTGGAACTTCTTCATCTGGCGTTGGGGTCCATTCTACAATGAACTCCGTCAAGGCCCTGCTCTGGATGGTCGAAGTGCTTTCAAACTTGAGACCAAAGCTTGACAGTTCCAAAGCCCACTCTACAATCCTGTTGGTAGCTTCTGGGTTCCGCAAGATCCGTTGCAGTAGGAAGCGAGTGACAACGGTGATCTCATGTGCTTGGAAGCAATTGTGCAGCTTCCTCGAGGCCATAAGAAGGCCAAAGAGCAATTTTTGCACGCCAGAATATCTTGACCTAGCCCCGTGCAAAATGGATCTGACAAAATAGACTGGGCGTTGCACCACCCTTTTCTTCTAAATTGTCTCTTTTAACTGCGCAGATCCTTCCTTGCCGGCATCAGACCCTGCCGGGGAATGTCCTGGCTTGTCGCCTGGTGGTCCTGCCGCTGCCGTTGTTTCTTCATCAACTTCTCTTTCAGCCACTAGTGCATCACTCACCACTTGATTTGTTGCCTCTAGATATAGCAGCAAGGACTCTTGTAGTTTTGGCGTGACTAGGACTGGCAGAGAGGAGAGGTATTTCTTAAAATCTTGCAGCGCTGCCTCCACTTCCGGAGTCCATTTCATCAGACCTGCCTTCTTCAAGATTTTGAAAAACGGCAGGGCGCGCTCAGCAGATTTTGAGATGAACCTACTCAGAGCAGCAACACAGCCGGCAAGACGACGCACATCTTTCACACGTTTTGGTGCTTCAATTTGCTCAATTGCTTTGATCTTGTCGGGATTTGCTTCAATTCCATGCTAAGATACAAAGAACTTGAGGAGCTTGCCGGATGGGGACGCCGAACACGCACTTCTCAGGGTTGAGCTTCATGTTGATCTTGCGCAGGTTTGCAAATATTTCTTCCAGGTCTGATATGAGCGTAGCCTTATCCTTGGTTTTGACCACTATGTCATCCATATAAGCCTCCATATTTCTATGTAGTTGGGGCTCAAAACCAATCTGGACCGCTCTTGCAAATGTAGAACCAACACTTTTCAACCCAAAGGGCATACGTAAAAAAGCAATACGTACCACATGGGGTGATAAAATGTGGTCTTCTCCTCGTCTTCCTTGGCAATGAAAATCTGATGATAGCCTGAAAAGGCGTCAAGGAAAGACAACAAGTCGGAGCCGGTGGTGGAGTCCACAATCTGGTCGATGCGTGGCAAGGGAAAAGGATCTTTGGGGCAGGCTTTGTTAATGTCTATGAAGTCAATGCACATCCTCCATTTTCCATTCGGCTTGCACACTACAACTGGATTGGCCAACCACGTTGGATGGAGTACTCCTCTGATCAAGCCGGCCGCTTCTAATTTCTTGATCTCTTCGGCAATAAACTGGTGCCGCTCTAAAGCTTGCTTCCGGACCTTCTGCTTGACGGGACGTGCGTGTGGGCAGACGGCAAGGTGGTGCTCAATCACCTTCCTGGGAACACCGGGGATATCAGATGGTTGCCATGCAAACACATCAACATTCGCCCACAGGAAGGCGACGAGCGTGCTTTCCTATTTGTCGTCAAGGGTGGAACTTATGGTGAAAGTTCCTCCCATACCATCCTCCTTGGCGGGCACCTTCTTGGTCTCTGGCGGAGCTGCTTTGGATTTCTTGCTCTTGTCGGTGGAGCTCTCTGGCCCATCGTCAACGGGAGTGCAGCACCCCGAGGAGGCGCGCTTTCCGGAATGTGCGCCAGAGGCCTTGCTGGTCTTCTCCCCCCGGGAGCTTTAGTGGCAGGAGCAAGTGCCTTGGCAGAAGGTGCTGCAACTGCCTCCCAGTAGAGTTGGTCGGTGTAGATAAGTGTGCCTTTCTTTTTGGAGTTGATCGTGATGACGCTCATCGGCCCGGGTATCTTCAACACATCGTAAGCGAAGTGGGTGGCCACCATGAACTTGGCCAGCGCTGGGTGACCAAGGATGCCGTTGTACGTCAACGAGATCTTGGCGATTTCAAAAATGATCTTCTCTGTTCTAAAATTGATATCGCTGCCAAACGTCACCGGCAACGTGATCTTGCCCTTCGGTTGAGTCCTCCCTGAATTGACCCCTTGTAAAGCGCCTGTGGGCTTGAGATCTTCATCAGGAATTTGTAGCCTCTGGATGACATCAGGAGAGATCAGGTTCAGGTTGGCCCCACTGTCGACCAGCATCTTCGTCACCTTGAGGTTGCGAATTGTTGGCGAAACCAACAACGGCAGGCACCTGACCACAGTCGTGCGAACAGGGTGATCCTCGGCATCGAAAATGATAGGAGTGTTGGACCACTTCAGAGGTTTCTGGGCACTAATAGAGGGTTCTTCCGTGCTAACCTAGTGCACCCACTATTTAAGTTGGCGGTGAGAGGAATGCGACGAGGCACCTCCCTCGATGCACATCATCTCTGTAGACTTCTGGAACTCATGCTCGCTGGACTCGTCGTCCTCTTTGACGTCATCGTCATCACCTTCTTGCTTGTCGCGGCCACGAGCGGGCCAGTCTTTTTGTTGCTTGGGCTTGCCGCGGCGACCTCCTCGGCCAACGCGTTTCTTACCGGACCCCTCAGCACCATCCTGGCCTTTCTCCTTGTCTCGCCTCTCGTACTCGGCTTTTTGCTTCTCGGCAAGCTGCTCAACTTGCCGGTAGTCTTGGAGATCGTGGCCCTTGGTGCGATGGATCTTGCAATACTACTTGCGGGAGCGTTCTGGCTTGTCGGCAGCCACCATTGCCTCGCAGGAGGCGCACCCTGCAACATCCTTGCCGGGGTCGTCAATCTTGCACTTCTTGGCGGTACCAGGGTTGCCGGATCCCTCGACGGTAAGAACGGCCTTGCCCTTGCGCTTCTTGTTGCACCGCCAGCCCTTCTTTGTCGGGGCGGTGGTGTCTTCATCCTCAGAGTCGACCCCTGCACCAGCGTCTTCGCCGGGGACCCTCCTCCCTTCTTCAGTGCGAGCACATTTGTCTGCCAGAGCATAAAGCTCGGCAACATCCCTGACCTTGTTCATCGCAAGCTCTTCCCGCATCCTGCGGTTGCGCACGTTCTGATGGAACGCGCTGATAACAGCGATAGGATGAATGTCTAGTATGTTGTGGTGCACGCGGCTGAACCTCTTGATGTACTTGTGCAAAGTCTCGCCCTCCTTCTAAGGGATGATGTGCAAATCGCTCTCTTGACCAGGAGCTTTGTGGCCTCCGGTAAAGGCGCCAACAAACTCATGGCACAGGTCTTCCCAGGAGGTGATGGATCCTTCCGGCAGGTGCATCAACCACGACCTGACGTTGGGCTTAAGCACCAACGGGAAGTAATTGGCTATTATTTTGTCGTCACGAGCCTCAGCAGCCTGCACCGCAATGGTGTAGATGCTCAAGAACTCTGGCGGGTGAGTCTTGTCGTCTTACTTCTCCGGGACCTCCGGCTTGAACGTGCAGGAATTGGGCCACTGGACTTGTCGCAGCTCACGGGTAAATGCTGGACAACCCACCTCATAAGGTAGGCTGGTAGGATACCCTGGCGCGGGCTTGTTTCAAGTGGGCCCCCACGCTTATCAGATTGATGGTGCGCTTCCTGCCGTAGTTGGATTGTAGTTCAAGCATCTTCCTTTCTTCGCTCCCAAAGAACTTGACGCTGGTCGTGGCGAGTCTGTGGGTCAGACAACGCCGTCGAGTAGCCATCGTAAGCGTCGGTCCACCGAGTCGGTGACCGGCGTTGTTGCTGTGGAGGAGAGTGCACCATGGTCGCACCGCCTCCGGCCTTCTCACCACTAGCGTGAGCCGGCTCGATGGACTGAAACTTATCTACGAGGATGAGGAGGCTCTGAATGGTGGCTCTCCATTCATCGAGCTTCTCTGCGGCAGGAGGGAAATTTAGGAGTAGTTGTGCTCGTGCCATCGCTTCTTCTGACATGGTTGGCAGCGAACGGCGCGAGGGACACGAGGTGCTCTGACTTCTAATTGTGTTAGAAGGAGCTTTGCCGCGGTCCTGCGATGGCACGCCACTCTCACTAGCATGCTGGTCCCATGCACCTTGGGAGTGATACGTAGGAGCCTTTTTGTGGGGACGTTGAGAACCGCGGGTGTCGTGGCATGGCTCTTCGCGTGCGTCCTGGGAAGGTCGCGGCGTAGGCGCCGGCATGGGCATCCTGTAAGATACCCTTCCGTCCCCGAAGTTCACCATACCACCCACAGGCAGCACAGCTCCGTCCTGAGACCCAGCGGCGCGGGGGTTCCCGCTGCCGCCATGGCCGTCTTCGCGGCGGGCGTTGCCGCTTGCTTGGCCTTGATCACCGGAGCGTCGCAGAAGTTCTGAACCTCCGCCTCCTCCTCCACCCGCGTCTACATCGTCACCTGTCTATGCAGATACAGGGACAGCGGACGTGGATGGGCCAATCATCGTCAGGCCCTTCTTCTTGGGGGCCATGGCGATGATGAGTATGAAGGAACCGGCGTACTGATCACCAGAACAGGTTCACACGGCCTATTCCCCCTACCTGGCACGCCAAAGATGTCATGGGGGACGAACACCTATGGTATCGGAGGGACCCCTTTCGGTTCGGCGGGGGAGAAGGCTCGCACAAAGAGCAGCTCTAATGAACAACACGCGTGGATTTTATCCAGGTTTGGGCCGCAAAGATGCGTAAAACCCTACTCCTGCTTGGTTGTATTGTGGATGTTCTTAGGATTCTAGCTACAGGAGCGCTACGAGCAGCTGCTACGTGTATTAGCTAGAAGGTCCAAAAGTGCCAGGGACCAAAAGTCCAAAAAGTCGTCTAGCGTATCGCCCTGGGCCTCCTTTTATACTCTAAAGGGGATCCCAACAGTGGCATACAGTGCGTACACGGGGTGTACAGAGCTACAATGCTATCATACCTAACACTGGCGGAGTAGCACAGGCGCATTTAATGCACGTTAGGCATCTTTGACTGTCCAAGGGACGGGACGGGGGCCCGTCCCATTGGTACTGCTTAGCCCCTCCATCGCCGATGCTGTGAGACGTGCCTAGGCGAGGCGGCACCTGGCCTATGCACCTACAGGGCCTTGTCGGGGCTTCGCCTTGCTGGGTCTTGTCGGGGCTTTGCTTTGCCTGAGGGTTCGATGGTCATCCCGACAGGGTCTTGCCGGGGGTCTTGATTCTCCTGTGCTTGTACCTGGCAGCTCCCTGCCGGGCCTTGTCGCCAGGGTGGCTACTACTGCCCATGCACGAGTAAGGGGCACTGGAAAGCCCAAAACTCTAGTGCACCGACACTTGCGGTCTTGGCAGATGTGGTGAAAGGGAGGAACGTGTGGAGCGGATGTGGCGTGGTCTGGAGTTAATTGGGTGCGGACGCCCTTAAATAGTGGATTTCGGTGAGACCAAGCGTTTGGGTGCGTCAATGCATGGCGCTGGAGTTGGTTCCTCGACCGACGAGCTTACTTAATGGCGGTATACACATAGATGGCATTAAACAGGTGTGGTAGATATCCGTCCCATCTCGTAGAGTAAACGTCTCTCCAGCATTGAACAGACATGGACACTGGGGACACGACGTGGACGGCATACTCGGGTGGCACGCCTCTCAATGTTGGTAACAGTGAGAGATCACATACGCTCTGAGCCGACGTCAATGCGAAGTAGACGCTCTACAATTACATGTATGCAGACAACTGGCGTCGGGCGAAGAAGCATGTGGGCTAGGAGGGATTTTTGGGCCAGATTATTCAGGAGCGGACGTGACAATGGTCCAGACGCCCACAAAGCCACCCAATTTGTCTCCAATTTATGAGGAAAAAACACATTTAGACGGATTTGTGGACCGACGCAGGATCACATTGGATGACAAAACATATCTGAACAACACGGTCCTGATGGTTCCAAACGAATCGAGGGTTGGGTTTGGAGAAACCCTAACATAACAAATTCTACTTCGCAACAACATGTCATACAAAGTGCATAAATGACAACAAAGTTTAGTATACCAGTAGTTCCCTAGCTCGCTCCATTAATGCGCCTTTCTTTGAAATCACGACCCAGATTCCTTCGTTGGGCATCCACACCAGGGTTTTCGCTGCCTCCTGCTATGTAGCCATGTGTCTACCTCGTCTCCTGTGGTATTAGAGCCATGGATGTGTGGCCTAAAAACCAACCTTCAATAGATGATGTTGATGCAAATTCTTGAGGTGATGTAAAACATACGACCGCACGCCAACCGCCAATCGCCTTCATTTTCTTTGCCCTTGTTCTCTCTCCATCTGCTGCACAGTTGTCGCCGCTCCAATTCACCCACCACACTGTCGCCACCGCCCACTCGCACCAGATCCGTTCGTGTACCACCCCTGCCGCCGCTCCTTCGCCGCCTGCCCGCTCCACATCCGACCGCGAACCACCCCCATCGTCACTCCTCCGATGCAACCTGCCTCGATTTGCCACCTTGATTCCCACGGTCGTCACCCCAATTCCCCACTCCCGTCGCCGCCTCGATTCACCATCGCCGCCACCATGACGCGCCCCCAACGTTCTCGTCTCGAATTGTGTCGCGCCTCCGCCTTTCTGAATCGTCCATCGCACAACCGCCACCACCCCTTGGTCGTCATGCCACCGAAGAAACTCACGAAGAGCAAGACAGGGTTCTTCAGCGTATGGGCGAAGCCGTTCAGCAACTTTGGCATCAACTTCTCTAACATCGGCCACCTCTTCTGGCTCGACACATACTCGGCCGTCGAGGAGGCCGCGCGTGCATACGACATGGCCGTATGGCATGCTGGGAGGCCGAGGACAAATCTCAGCTTCCCGAAGATCGAGACCCAGTCGGAAGTGTAGTTCCTCGTGTCGAGCGTTATTCGGATAGATGGCATGACGACGATGAAGAAGAAGAGGCCGACCATTGTCGTTGCTCCCGACGATAACGACGAGGTGACGGTGGCAAGGTTCGTGCGGGAGTATCCGTAGTATCTCCGGCGGAGATCGAGTTCTTCTGGAAGCACAAGGCTTAGTAGATAAGGAAGAAGGAAGTGAAGAAGGAGGACGAGGCCGGCCCATTGATGGTGATCCCCGTCGAGTCCTCAAAGGAGG
The DNA here is from genome assembly GCA_022496015.1 of Hordeum marinum. Classification (NCBI taxonomy): domain Eukaryota; kingdom Viridiplantae; phylum Streptophyta; class Magnoliopsida; order Poales; family Poaceae; genus Hordeum; species Hordeum marinum. The sequence goes on along the minus strand of CM039678.1, from coordinate 470,675,223 downwards.
ACGACGAAAGTTCGAGTAGACCTCGAAGGAGGTCGAGGAGTTCTGGATGCCCTAGGACGACGCAGTGATTGTTGTAGTAGTTTCAATTACTTTGAGTAGTCTATTACTTTATGTTTTTAATTCGAACTATGTTTAATATGTTTCAAATGAAGTAGTAGTTGAACTTGCTATGTTTGAATTATGTTTCAAATGAAGTAGCAGTTGAAGTTTCTAATTTTACATCTTGAATATACATCATTTATTAGAGTTATACTTTTACATCATGTGTTGGAGTTGGGTTCTTTTAGATGTAAAATGGAGTGCATTGTTTCGGTGCCCAGGCTCATCTGCATCCGGTCAAAAGAAAAACCAAAACGAATACTAAAAAAGTTTTAAAAAAATCCCATGATAGAAAAAATCTTGCATAAGGCCCGCTCCAATTTTCAGATCATTTGGACATATGAGCGGCTCTCAGCAAAAAAAAAATCGGGTCAGAACAGTGCATGAACAGTAAACTATTTTAGAGACCCTGAATTTTTCTTTTTGCGGGGTTGCTCAGATGTCCACATGATTCAAAAATTAGATCGAACCTCGCACATCAAATTATCTATCATGCAAAAAAAACTGAATTTTTAGTATTTGTTTTCATATTTTTATTCAGCACGGGTACACATGAGCCTGGGCTAAAAAATAAATTTTCGTGTAAAATGGTTTTTTTGTTGATGTAAATAATGCGACACCTGATTTTTACATATTTAAATTTACATCATCTATTGAAGATGCTGTTATGTGGCGTTAATCTTGGGCGGCGATGAACCGTCTACGATTACTCGAGGTCGACGGCGGCGTGTTCAATGATGGAGTTGGGTCGAGGATTAGAACATACGACAGTTGCACCGTCGGTCGTGCACTCGTGCCTCGGTGCTTCCCTTTTTCTGCTTCTTTCAGGACTCAGGAGGAAAAGGTTCAGAGCTCAAAGGGACATGATGGTTTACATTTACAGATTCTTCAAGCCTGTAAACAATCAGAGTTAGTGGAGTGATGGCACGAGAGCAACTGAGGTAGGTAGGTAGGTACCGCCAGCAACGGGCGTGATAAGGATTGCCAGTGTGCTGAATCCGGCAAGAGGCCGCCCGATCTCAGCAATCACCTCGCTCTTCTTCCGGACAGAGACGCCGAAACGGACGGCCCAATGCTCTCTGGTCTGCATCTTGACTCAAGATTCTTGAGCGATCGGCTGGTTCGATGTATAGCGCTGCCTGAAGCTGAAATGTTACGGGGCACCTGTAGATCCGCCCGATCGATTTTGACCAAGACGTGCGTGAAAGCTACGCTGATTTTGCCTGTTGTCGCCCGTCCTGGTCTGGCATGACCGTCCGTTCTGATTTTGCGATTTCTCGGGGCAGCAAGGATCAGGTACTTTATAACATCCGAATGTTTCACGTTTTCTCGGCGTGAACACACAATTTTGTTTAAAAAAATATATACGTGATCACTACCATAAAAGATGTATTTTTATAGAAGAAGCCCACCTAAACGAGGCGTTAAAAGTCGCTCCCGACGAAAGTTAAACCCTGTGCACGTGATGCGCCACTACGATCCATGCCACTAGGCTACTGCCTAGCTCTCGAACACACAACTGTCAAGCAAACACTCCGTGCCAAAATGTATCACCTGCTCGCACCGCTTTAACACAGTGCTAAACAACCAATAGCAAATTCAGGTTTGCTGAAGGGGACAGGTAGCCACATTTTTTTTAAAGGAGGAAGACCTCGATCTTTGTATCTGAGCGATTATTAATTATTCTCGCTTTACAAGGACATACAACAGTAAGTCTAAAACCACCGTCTAGACAACATCTGTCGCTACTCCTATCCAGTTGATGTAGGGATGCTGATAATTTGGGCTTAGTACCACCGACCTTGCAGCCAAGCCTAACATCTAAGACGACCTGGGGCCCCAACCAAGCCACTTGTCGGGTCTGGGGCACACACCGGTCCGGCGCGCTCTCAGAGTCCGCCGCCGCCAACTGCCACCACTCCACCTTCAGAGCTGTACTGACGCATCAACCTTGCCCGGTCTAGCTGCCGTCGACGCCACCACGACGCCCAACAACACCACCTCCCTACGCGCGAACAGCTGAGCACGTCGCGGTCGCCACCGGTACACCTCAGCACCATGCCGCCAAGTACCACCAGCCAACACAACCTGAAGTCTCTGGAAGATCTGTCGTGCGTAGCACCTGCCGACCAGGCATGACAAAACGTAGCACCTGTCCTATCGGCCAGGCATGACTTGACATCTTCACCGAAGCTCCGTGCAAGACGAAGCCGCTCCACCTCCTGCCTCTGACCACCAGCACTGCTCCACAAATGATGCTCCCAAGAGAGAAACGCCACCAAAGTGTCGTCATCGTCCGATCTGAAAACCAGATCCTAGGGTTTTCCCCAGAGCAGTACGAGTGGGTCGACATAAGTCACACAACGATGCCTTCATCAAGGTAACGACGCAAAATGCCGCCATCGTCTGTCATCGGCTCGGTTTTCACCGGCAACTATGTCTTCCCGACTCGCAACCAGAACTAGATGTCGGATCTCGAGATCTGACCATCCAGCGTTAGGCCGACCACCTCCGACGGAGGAGATGGCCACCACCGCCGGCTGCCCAGGCCAGATCAGATCTGACCGGAGGCGTCGCCGACTAGTCCACCATGACCTCCATGCCGTCGCCGCCGATCCGACACCCGATGGCGCACCGACCGCAGCCGCCACCCTTCCCGGAACAGGGCCGCGCCACGGCTGCAGTCGCCGCCGCCCGAGACAAGGCCGGTCACCACGCCGCCGTAGCCATTGCCGCCGCGCCGCATGGATTGGAGCGGCCGTCGAGCGCACATCGAAGCCGCCGCCATCGCGTCGCGCTCACCGCCCGTCGCGCCACCGTACCTCATGGTAGCCCGACGCCTCCTCGCGACATGGCCGTCCCGCACCGGCTGTGATGCTCGAAAGGTGGAGATGCCCCGCCGCCCCCTGCCGGCCAGGCTTTGCTTGACGGTTTTTGCGGACAACGGTGAGGAGGGGGGCGAGGAGGGGGGTTCGAGTGACGGTAGCTAGGGTTTACCTCGGGTCGTCCACGGTACCCGGGGCGACACGAGGGAGGGACATGTAGCCACATGGTACATTGTAAGCGCAAACGACGAGAGCACATCCGCATCACGTCAACTGGTCGAAGACGTCAATAATCGGAAACACATACATGGCGGCGAGTACGGTCCGCGGATCGTGCGTACGATGATCGGTGGACGGATTCGCCCGATGCAGCAGCTGGACGTGTCGCCCCTGCGTGCTCGCGGCCATCAGGGGGACGGTGCATGGACAGCGTGGTACGAACCGAGGCACGTCGAACACGTATTTTGTTGGACATGCCACTTGGTGCGTGCTGCCCAGCTAGCACAGCTTTGCCCCGATCGGTGCCATGCAGATAGACTTGCGGTGGATAGGCTCAACTCAAGGACGCTCCTGACTGGTGAGGCGTCCTTGGTTCTGAGAATGTTTCCGTGAGGACGTGACAAGAAAGACCACCCACCAAAGCGGTGAACTTGGTTTGGAGAGCGAACACGAACGTAGTCACTGTCTCCATCGCAGAGAAAGAAAAGAGAAAAATAACGGAGTCACTGTCTAAAAGAACACCAGGAGAGCGTGGCCAAAACAGGTTTGTGGTCTCAACCCTGGTTCGACCTCGACCTGGATCGTCTACTTAAGTCCACGTCACGGCGGCCGGTGAGCTCCAGCCGGACACGACCAGACAACACACAGGACTGGACGTCACTTGTCAACATTGGGTTGGAAGAGAGGGGCCAAGGGTACCCGACGACCAGCCTAGCTCTTTCGGAACTATGTTTTCCATTTATTAATTTGGCCTTTTCCTGAGCCACATTCCACTCATTGTTGCTTTACAGTACTATCGCAATTCTCACTTTTCAGATCATAAATAAATGAATGTTAGAGTTACGATATCTCTATCTGAACTTTTTTTAACATAATCAATCAATGCGTTTACGTGCATAAATTCATCCTATGAACCCATGCGCTCACACTTTACCTTTGTGAACACCTTCAAAAAACGAAACCGACACAATATTTTAAGATTGATGAAGTCATTATATACTCCTCAAAGTCGATGTAAACATCTTTTTACATTAAATAAACATCACCAGAAAGGTTGAAATGAATATAGAAAAATACGACCACGAATGTCAGGTCTAGAATTTAAATCCTGAAGGGTTGATTCCATGACAAAGAATCTAACCGTCTCAGCTAGGCTCAATTTGGCTTTATCCGAACTTTTAAAAAGAACCAACGAACTAACTAACACCTTACCGTAACTCTCAAATGGCTATCTTCTTAAAATATTAAGGACTCAAGGCAAAAAATCTCCCACTCTTAATTTTGAGCAGTCACCATCACTTCTCAGATCCCCCCCATTCGCACTTGCCCACGGCGCCTCCTCTTCCTTCCTCTGATGCCCAATGTCACCGCTGCACTCACAAAATGACTCGATTTCGATCGGAATGAAACCACCATCCATCTCCGTAATCCCGCCGACCACTTCCATCGGCGCTATGTAGTTGACGTCGACGAACGTGTCACCGTTGTGTCCAAGGAAGCGGCTTGGGACGAGGATGGCCTTGTGGTCTGTAGTCCCATCCTCGAAGTTGACCGGTGGACACGAGTACATTATATTCATGGGCCCGCCTTTGCGTACGATGAAGCACAACTAAAAAAATCCAGAGTACAAAAAAAACTAGAAAAAGAGAACCCTCGCCGTTCCTCCTCGAAAAAACTGGAAAAATTGTTTCCTTGGGGAAGCGTCCAAGGTGCGAGATGCGGTGGCGCGGTGCTCCCCGTGTCAAGGAAAAGTGCACCCATTAGCTAGTCACAGGCCTGTATCCGCTTGGTGCGAAATATAGCTCTGACTCACCTCTGGCGCGAAGCTAGTGAGTTAGCCCAGTAATGTAGCGTGCATCTGCATGGATTTTTATCTCCCTTTATTTCCCATGTTGGTTTTCACTGTTTGCATTGGTTTTCTTTGACTTTTCTATTTCTATTTTATTTTTTTCCTTTTCTTTCTTCAGGTTTCTTTGGTTATTTATTTAGTGTTTTCTTTTTTTTAACACATTCTTGTTTTTCTCATACACATTGTACCTGTTTAATATACGCCCGAGCATTTTTGTATACACGTTTAACAGTTAGAAACATATTGATATCTGCTTTTTTCATATACATTATACATTTTGTATATATTTAAAACTTTTTTGTACATCTTCAATATTTGTAAAAACATGTTTATTTTTGGAACATTTTTATTACATGTTAAAAAATCAAATGTACTTTGAACATTGTTTCATTGGCACGAAATAGTGTGTTAAAACTACACGAACATTTATTTACATTTTAATATTAAAATGTTAGGAACATACTTTTGAGGTGATATTCTATTTACAAGAGCCCTTGCTAATCCAAGTTACATGGGCCGGCCTAGTGTCATATATTAGTGGACATACTTCACATAAAACTTAGTGAGAAAACGGCGGTCTTATTACTTTTGGGAACCCCTAAAAAATTATTTTTGGGATTTCTATTTGGGAAAATGCTAACAATAAGCCGGTGAATCGTTCGGCCACATCCGCCGCCTGCTCCACTTTCCACGTGTCTTCCTTGGGCGTACAATCATCACGTGTTCGCTGCTGCGAAGTGCTTTGCAACAAGAGTTGAGTTGCAATAACATTATGTAATAAGACCTATGTTGCAAAAAACAATTCTACAAAAAAAAATCCGTAACAAGATCTCTTGTTTTGTTCGTGGTTTAAAAAACATCGCAGAAAACACTGCTCCTTTTTAAAGATCCGTCACCTCGACTGCCATTAAATCTTGTGCCAACCAACAGCCCAACCTTGTCCTTGATATTGCAACAACACCTGTACCAAGCTGCACAAACAATGCCTGCACCAAGCTGGCAATGAGCAGTGTTTTCTGCGATGTACTGTAGCAACTAATACTGAAGCGAACCAGCTAATGCAGCAACCTGTGCACTATAGTGATCGTGAACATGTTTTTTAACCGTGAATATTTTTTGGGAATGAGGATATTTTCTAAAACTATGAATATTTTAAAATTAAAAGGCGATCATTTTTTGAAAAACATAAAAATTTTAAACCACGAACATTTTTTGAAATTCCTGGTTTTATCGAAAATGTGATGAATTGTTTTGAACAATGAATATTTTTTGAAATTGTTACAAATTTTGAAGAAAGAACAAGCCCAAATTTTTTTAATTTTCAAACAAATTTTTGGAATAACAAATAAATGTCGAAATTTTATTTTTTTAGAAAATTCATTATTTTAAATGCAAATAGTTTTGGAAATTCTGCAAACTTCTTGGAAAAGGCGGTAATTTTTTAATACTTGAACATTGTTTGATATTTGTAGATAATAAAATTTGAAATGGAAAATAAAGCTAAAAAATAAATTGGAATAAACCGGTTAAGCAACCTTCTAGAGGGTTGCCAAACCGGTAAAAACCCGACCTTTAACTTTCCAGAAGGTTCCCAAACCGGGAACATTTAGCTGCTAAAATGGGTTGGCCCATATCTTGAAGCTCGCTCGGTCCCCTGTGCTTATATATAACGTAGAATACGGAAAATAGTAAATCAACTTATTACTTATTCTTTGTCTTATGTGAAGTAGTATGGGCACTAAAGTATGACACTGGGCGGGCCCATGTAGTGCCTTTTCCGCGTTATTGCTCTTATTATGACATCGGGCATTGGCCCAAATAGAAACAGGGGCTAATGCCGGTCTTGTTCCATCCCCACTAAAACCAGGGTTTCTTCCTGACAAATTTTAAAATTTTCATTTTTAGATAGATGTTTCAGAATTACAAAAAATTCTGGCAAAAACTGAAAATATTTCAATTATAAGTTTTTTAGCAATTTAAAAAATATACGCAAAATCTCATAATTAATAAATTTCAAGAAAGTTCATGAATTGGAAATGATCATAATTTAGAAAATGTACCAATGTTGTAAAAAACTGTGGTGGATACCAATTATTTAATTTTTCACATATATAATAAACGTTAAGAAAAGGAAAAGGGAAGAAACCGTGAATAAAAACCGGAAGAAATTCATTAAAACATGATAAATCAAGAAAGATCGCCCGAGAAATAGAAGAAAATCAGTCAGGCCAAGTGTCGATAGTGTCGAGTTGGACCGACCCACAAGTCCCCCATCCCTCGCGATTCGTACAGAACCCTCTCTGGGAGGTTACATGAAAAGCTTCTAGTACTGTATTTACGGAAACACTCTTTCACGAGCGAGGGTCGCAACGAGGAAAGAGAACTGCTTCATCTGTTTTTAAATATTTGTCTTTTTAAAGATTCAACTATGGACTACATATGGAGCAAAATGAATAAATCTATACTTTAAATTATGTCTATATACATTCGTATGTAGTCCATAGTGAAATATCTACGAAGACAAATATTTAGGAACGGAGGAAGTATAATGCAAGCAATCGAAATATAATGCCTGGAAGAGGAAAGAGAACAAAAGGAAGCATAACATCAATCCAACATTTTTTTTCGCGGATGAATCCAATAAATTTCATTTCCTTTTGTAGTACAATTATTTCGTAAGAACAAAGAAACAAATAGGATGACTGAGGCTGCATGTAACGCCACGGTATCCCCATATTTTCAAGATCGTCAACGACTAAAAGTTATCAGAGCACTCGATTAGTCTACACGAATTCAACTGAGGCCTCCAAAACTATATATGCGGAGCCTTATTATTCACGGTGACCTTCTCGCAGGACGGGCATAAGTTCAACATGGCCGCCGCCCTGGGGAGCTGCGCAAAGAGCTTCGAGCCGGCCGCCACCGGCGCCGCCGCCGCGGATCGCTGCAGCTCGAGGAGCTGGTGCTTCAGCCGCTGGTTCTCGTCGGTCAGGCTCTCGCACCACCGCCTCAGGAACTCGCAGTCCACCTCCGTCTGCTTCAGCTTTGTCCTGTTTTGCATGCACAAAGAATTTCAGGACAACATCGCACACTTGTAAAAATTACTGATGGATCAACAGATTGACTGCTTGCCAGAGCTTGGAACGTAGTACGTACCTGGCCCTTCTATTTTGGAACCATACTTCCACCTGCCTCGAGCTCAGCTTCAGCTGCCTTGCCAGCTCCTGCTTCTTAACCTGCATGCCACACGGACGTCAAGAACAATCGTATCGGTTGCTGTAGCTAGATGCTGAACAGAAGTTCAAGCATATAATACTTGGAAGCCGTCTTCAAATTACGTACATGAGAAAGTATGTTGTGGGCACGGAAGCTGGCTTCCAGCAGGGCGAACTGCTCCTTGGTGAGCCGGAGCTTCTTCCTCGTGCCACCGCCGACACCGTCGCTGCCACCGCCATCGCTCAGACACGGACCGTTGGACGACGACGATCGGCCCTCGTCATCGGCGACCTTCATCTTCCGCCTTGCACCTTTCCCTCCCGTATTTCTCGCCACTTGTTCAACATGATCACAGTCTTCTTTCCCGCGTTGCGGGAACAGCGCGTCGAGCCGGGCAGGGTCAGGCCGCCGCTCGCCGTCGTGGGTGTGCCACACGGCGCCGCCGCCCGTTGCTAGGCCGAGCCATGCACCCAGATGCTGTCGCTCCATGCCGCTGGGCTCTCGCACGTAGGTAGCTAAGTTGCAATCCTGCTACGAATGACTGCGGGGGAAGCTTTGTTGTGATGGAGAAGAAGCGCAGCTAGCTGCCTAAGAACTTATGAAGGACCAAGCCTTTATAGGCAGCTTAAATTTGTAGGCGACCTGCAGTACCTGGGAAGCAACAGGGCCGGTCCGGACAAGGTCAGTTTCGTGTGTGTGGATTGAAGGCGACAATAACACGGGTAATTATAAGGGGTGGACGTTTGTTTTGCTTGCGTGAGGCGTAGTTGATCGCCGCTATTAGTTGGACTGATAGTAAAGAGACGATGAAAAGACAGCATCGGAATCTATTCACATTGGCTTTTTTTTGTTGGTTTGTTTCAAGGGGCTATGAATATGAATGTGCTTGCGAAACCGTCGACATCATCTCAAGTTTTCAATTACTGCTTAGGTCTTCTTCTCTTTTTTGCGAAGAACTGCTTAGGTCTTTGTAGAGGAGCATGCATGCATGCTCATACGGTGGGTGCGGAGTTGGATTTGTTCAAGTGCGACGCGTTCTATATACGGGATTCTTGTAGACCAGGCATATATGCTCAAGGTTCTGTCCTTGTGTTCTGCTACGAGAAGATTGTTTCAAGGGATTTTTTTTTCCTTTTTTGACTGTGTTGACGTATAGCTCATGTTAATTGATTACTCTATGTGGAAATATGTAACACTATATTGACACCTACTGCATTCCTGGACTTTTCATACTATGGAAATTTGGATGTCTCGTTCAGATCACGGAGCCACCCGAACACGTACGCAAAGCAGTAAGCAGCGCACGTACGCCTGCATGCGCTATCACTGTTTTGAGTTTGACTACTTGCATGACTATTGTTCCTAGGAATGATCCATCAGGACAAATCAACGGCAACTAGCTAGTGTGTGTACTAATTATAGGTGCTGGAGCTCTCACGAAGAAACCGTCTCGATTGTGTGGAGCCATTCAAACTGACCAAGCAAGCCATGATTAGACACCCACCCCGTTGTTACGTACGTGGAGACGTGGAGTTCCCTAAATTTCCACGATGACAAGATGGTTTCGACAGGTTCAGTGCACTTCTCCAAGGACAAACAAATCGTACGTGATGCTTGTAACCCTGATATGTACGTGCACGTACGTGTCCGCTCCTCCGAGCGACATTATTATCCCCTGGCGGCGTGGACGCCGGCCGCCGCATTCGCCGAAGAAAGTGAGCACCAACGCGTGCAAACACAAGCCAGGCAAAGGGAATTTTGCAGGCCGGTGTAAATACTTTCGCAGGCCGCGCTCGGAACAAAATCCGAGAGACGAGATCCTCCCTCATTGACTCTTGGTCGTCCCCTGGCCGGCATGTCGTTGTCACGATGGCGATGGTTCAGATCTCCTCTTCGGTTTTTGAGTTTTTTTTGGAGGGGGGGGGGGCTGGAAAGAGAGCTATTTATGCGGTCAAAAAGGAGGCAGTGTTCACCTTCACCATACCTGGCTGCTCGCTTGATGGGCAAGCTAGCATCTATTCTGTCAATGATGTTCATTGACCCGGTACTAGTGGCACTGTCACACTATTTACTGGGGCACTCCGGTCCGGTGTATTACTAACTAATTGCTTGACCGGGTAATTAACACTCCGCTTGAATCTTTCAAAGGCATCGATCGGTCGCGCTGATGCGTGCGTGCGTGCGTTTCGATCGCGTCCGCCTGCTTTAAAGTCGTTGCAGTTTTATCCATGGATGGATGGTTGCTGGTCGACGGAAGCAGTCCAATCCCCACTAATGGCCGCAGCTCGTGATACCTACGAGGAACGTGGCATCTCATATATCCTCACTATGGCGCAGCGACCTAACGTGGATGGAGTCGTGCTCGTGCCATCCAGTCCTCTGGATTTCAACCCCTAGGGTTTGCAAGTCGTCGGCTCGTCGCCTAGGAAATATATTTTTTTATCATTCTACAGTTTGGTAATGGTTTTAGTAGTACTGTTTTGATCGACGGTCACGGCAATTTCTTCTCCCGAAATAGGCAGGCAGAGGAACAAAGGTCAACTTCGTCTAGCTATCAGCAATATAAAATACTATCACGTATCTGGCCCAACTCTTGCCCCGTATTAGCCGGAGCTACGTCACTCTTGACCAATGTAAAATCGTGTTGGAGCAGGAGAAGGATCAAGAAATTTTTCAAAGGGTGAGGGTTGTATATCTTTGGCCATAATAAAATTAAGCGTAATCTCCTCAAAACTGAGCTCCAGGAGCTGGAATCCCTTGAGGAACATGGGAACTTTGTAGCCCTGGCAGAGATGAAGAATGCCTTGTTTAGCATGAAACCTAATAGAGCCCTTGGGCCTGACGGTATTCCTGCTGAGTTTTATCAGCATTGTTGGGAGGTGGTGTGTCATGATATCTTCAACCTGTTTGAATGGTTTCATAGAGGAGATTTAGATGTCCAGAGACTAAACTACGGGGTTATTACCCTTCTTCCTAAATCCTCGGCCGCTCGCAAAATCCAGTAGTATAGACCCATATGTCTGCTACGTTGTCCTTATAAACTGATTACTAATGTAATGGACATTAGGGTGGCCAGATATGCTCCTAAGCTCTTTAGTATTCAACAAAATGCTTTTATCAAAGAGCGACATATTGTGGATGGTATTCTATCTCTGCATGAAATCATCCACTATACTCATGTCAAGAAACATGTGGGTGTGGTGCTTAAACTCGATTTCGAGAAAGCCTATGATAAAGTCAACTGGGAATTTCTTCTTGATTGCCATGCTAAACGCGGATTCAATGACAAATGGTGTCGCTGGGTGTTCCAGGTCCTGCGTGCTGGCACCGTTAGCGTGATGCTTAATGATAAGTCGGGGCCCTATATTCAGAGTGCCAAGGGGGGCCGTCAGGGAGATCCCTTCTCTCCTTTTCTATTTAATATGGCTGCTGAGTGTCTAACCAAGATGGTGTTGTCGGCACAAAAAAATAACATTTTCCAAGGATTAGCTCCCGATTTGATAGATGGTGGAGTGGGTATCCTTCAATATGCTGACGATACTGTCCTTTGTTTCTCTCATGATGCGGAAAAAATTGTTAATATAAAACTGCTGCTTTATCTGTTTGAACTGATGTCTGGCCTGAAAATAATTTTTGATAAGAGTGAGGTTTTTTCTATTGGGGGTGATAATGAGGTTGACAAATTCTATGCTGAGATGTTTTCCTGTCAAGTAGGGACGCTCCCTATGAAATATCTTGGTGTCCCAGTGACCTTTAGCATGATAAAAAATGTTGACTGGGATTTTTTAGATGCCAAGTTAATCAAAAAAACTTGATGTGTGGATTGCATACGCGGCATCCTCTGGTGCTAGATTAACCCTGTTGAATTCCAGCCTTGATGGTATTCCATCCTTCCTCATGTCGATGTTTTTGTTTAACAAGACTTTCATTGAGAAAATGAATTCTCACCGGGAAAATTTTTCTGGAGGAAGGGAAGGAAAAAACGTACTTATCATATGGTCAAGTGGGACAGAGTATGTAGATCGAAGAATAAAGGTGGTTTGGGGGTCAAGGATCTCCATAGACAGAACATCAGTTTGTTGGTGAAGTGGTGGTGGAAGCTTGAAACTGGGAATGGTCTTTGGCATAATATTGTTAAGGCCCGCTATATCAAGAACAAACCTATAACTTCAGTGACTAGTAAGTTTTCTGATTCACCTTGTTGGAAAGCCATCATGAAGGTGAAAGATGTTTATATGGCTGGTAGGAAAGTAAATACCAATAAAGGGGATGCTACTAGAATCTGTCACGAACCCTGGCTCCTTGAGATGCCTCTTAAATCTCACTTCCCTGATCTGTTTGACATTTGTCAAGACCAGGAATGTACCCTTGAAAAGTTTGTTGCCAATGGTTTCAAACTTGATTTTAGGGGCATGTTATTCGTCCCTTTGTCTGAACAATGTAATAGCATTGTGACTGGGGCTAGAAATTTTCATAGAAAAGATGCTCCTGACACTATTTCCTGGGCTTTTAATAACAAAGGCTTGTTTACCACCAAATCAGTATATGAGTGGCTGGAAAAAGATTTAGCTGGCCCTTCCTATAAGTGGATCTGGAAAGCTAAGATCCCTCTTAAGATAAAATCTTCTTGTGGCAACTTTTCCAAAACGCTGTTCTCACCAAAGACAACATGCGTAAAAGGAAGTGGCCTGGGAACCCCTGTTGCTCCTTTTGTAGAAACATTGAGACTGCTGACCATCTTTTCTTTACTTGTTCCTTTGCCCGCACTGTTTGGGGGGCTTTTAGTTTGGCTGTGGGTTCTCCCTGTTGCCCCAAGTCTTTGTGGCAAAGCTGGGCTTGGCAATATAAACTCCTCCCTGGATAGGAGAAGTACTATATGATGATCATTGCTGCCATTTGCTATGGAATTTGGTGCGCTAGAAACAAAGTTACGTTTGAAAAACATGTTGTGCACTCTCCTTTGGAAGTTGTTTTCACTGCATGCTCTTTCCTGATGTACTTGGCAGGTTTACTCAAGACAGATGAAAAAGATGGGTTTCAAGCTGGAGTAAGGACGATGGTGCGGATGGTGGCCATTATGGCAGAGAGATCGAATGCTCGTGACAGACTCAGGCTGGGTGACTGCGCTAAATCAAGGACGAACTGAGCCTGGGTTGGCTCTTATATGCACTCACTGGGGTCTGATGCCCGTTCTGAGCTTTGTCTCCTTTGATAGTTGGTTGTTACTCGTCGCTGGCTTAGTAGCTCCGGTCAAGTCTAGACTTCCTTTTGGCCGCGTATGGTTTTATGTCATTAGGTTTTCGCCCCGTGGTGGTTACTCCGTTTTAGGGGTATCCTGCTGCGGGTTTCCTGATGATGCGCCAACTCGCCCTCCCCTTTCAGTTTCCTAGCTGCTTTTGGATGGTTTAGTTTTTACTTCTTTAGAACTGCAAATTGAACCTTGTTATATTTCCGTTATGAAAGTAATGGAAAGGGGTGTGAGCCCGGTTGGAAAAAAATGTGTATGCAGAGCCCTATGGGCTGACAAAATGGCACTAACGTTTATGTTTAGAACAATAGGAGGCGCATGAGGCACCAAATTTCATTCAAACTTAGAGCATCTATAACCGGACTTCTCAAACCCGCCTCATACACCCGGGCAGGCCGCCCGGTCACTGTACGGTCACTTTTCTTGATCCAGACGGATCCCCAAACGGTCGGGCTGACTGGCACCCCCATATCCAGCCCAAATATGAGGCGAGTATGATGGCGCTCGATCGCGCCCGCCACGTCGGACCCAACAGCCTGTCCCCACCCCAAATTGCACCAAATGCCCCCCCCAAGAGCAGCCGAACCCATTTGCTACCTCCTTTCTTCTTCCTCCTCCTCGCCGTCCGTCTCGCGCTTCATCGCTGCGCCGTCCATCTCGAGCTCAGTCGTTCCCAGCCTCTCCATCGCCAGCTCCGGAAGAGCGCGCCCATCCTCGCCTCGAGGGACATTGTCGTCGTCCTGGACGCCATCGTGGTACGTCCGTCAAAACTCCGTCGTCGCCTTGTGCTTTATGTGTTTGACACATTGACCGACCGGAATTATTGTGATTTTGTTAGATAAATGATGGATTCGGATGCTTCGTTGGACGAGGAGTATGGACCGACTGAGCTTGACCAAACGATTGAAGATGAGTTCTTCCATTCCTCGGATTCGGAAGAAGAAGTGGACATGCTCATGCTCATGAGCATGCAAGAGGAAATGGACCGGCAAGTGGAGCATATTCTCAACTTCAAGGGCTGAATCAAAGGGAGAAGAGTGATCAACCGAGATAGGGTGTTCGGAGCAAAGCTACTGCACAAGGACAACTTTGCTCCCACGCCTACTTTCCTGGATGATCCATGGTTTCGTCGCCGTTTTCGCATGAGGAAACCATTGTTTTTGCGCATTGTGGACGGAGTGGAGTCACACGATGACTACTTCAAGTTTAAGAGAGATTGCTGCGGACAACTCTCTTTCTCGCCCAAGCATAAGTGCACGGCTGATATGAGGATGCTTGCACTTGATACTGCTGCAGACGCCGTTGGTGAGATGGCAGGATGGGGGAGAGCACGTGCCTGAAGACTACTGTCCAATTTGCTCGTGCCGTGGTTGAAGTGTTTGGACCGGAATATCTCAGAGAACCAAATGTGCAGGACACAGAGAAGTTGTTGGCTATTGGAGAGGTAAGGGGGTTTCCAGGAATGCTCGGATCAATTGATTGCATGCATTGGCAATGGAAAATCTGCCCCAAAGGTTTGCGGGGAATGTATCAAGGTCACACCAAAGAGGCCACCATCATACTAGAAGCCATGGCATCACATGACTTATGGATTTGTCATGCTTTCTTTGGAATGCCCGGTTCTCACAACGACATCAACGTGCTCCAACGATCTCCGGTGTTCAGTCAGCTTTGCAATGGGGAATCACCGCCATGCAACCACACCGTCAATGACCAAGACTACAACATGGGATACTATCTTGCCGATGGTATCTATCCTTAGTGGGCAGCATTTGTGAAGACCATATCCGAGCCGCGTGGCAACAAACAGATCCACTTTGCAACAATGCAGGAAGCGGCTAAGAAGGATGTGGAGAGGGTATTTGGTGTGCTTCAGGCTCGTTGGGAAATTGTGCGGAGCGCTGCAATGATGTGGGAATCAGAAACTTTGTCGCAGCTGATGATATGTTGTGTTATTCTGCACAATATGATTGTTGAGAATGAGGGTGAAGGTGTAGCCGAAACCAATGATTTTGAAGCTCCCGGAGAACAAGTTGAAATCCTGGAGGATCAAGATGCGGCCCAGCTTCAGAATTTTCTACAGATGCATCAAAATCTTCGAAATCACCAGGTGCACACGCAGCTACTCAATGATCTTGTGGAGCACATGTGGATCCACAATGGCAACCAAGGAGGCAATGCTTGAGTTTGACACTTCAAATAAATTTTATGTAAATGCTATGTACGTTTGATACCAACACTACTTATTTTACGTGCGACATGATCGACGTCCATGTATTTGCATGGATTTGCGAGTCCTAATTTGACATATGTGGATGAACGGAATGAAATATGAGGGCCCGTCCGGATGCGCCCGCGGGCGTGTCCGGGCGCGTCCGTGTTGGGGATCGCCGTAGTAATCAAAAAATTCCATACGTGTCACCAAGATCAATCTATGGAGAAACCAACAACGAGCAAAGGGGAGTGCATCTTCATACCTTTGAAGATCTCAAAGCTAAAGCGTTACAAGAACACAGTTGGTGGAGTCGTACTCGCAGCGATTCAGATCGCGATCGATTCCGATCTAAGCTCTGAACAACGGCGCCTCCGCATTCAACACACGTGCAGCCCGGTGACGTCTCCTATGCCTTGATCCAGCAAGGAGGAAAGAGAGGTTGAGGGAGAGCTCCGACAGCATGACGGCATGGTGACGCTGGAGCTGCGTGGTACTCTAGCAGGGCTTCGCCAAGCGCTACGGAGGACGAGGAGGTGGAGAGGTAGGGCTGCGACGAGAGAGAGAGAGAGAGAGTTCGTTGTGGGAGCCCCCAAAACCCTCACTATATATAGGAGGAGGGGAGGAGGGTGCGCCCCCTCTAGGGTTCCCACCCTAGGGGGTGCGGCAGCCCTAGATGGGGATGGCTGTCGGCCAATAGAGGAAGAGAGGGGGCGCCCTAGGGTGGGCCTAGGGCCCATCTACGCCTAGGGTTTGTCCCCTCTCCTCCTTCTTGCGCCTTGGGCTGAGGTGGGAGGCGCACCAGCCCACCTAGGGGCTGACCCTCCCACTCTTGGCCCATGTAGCTTCTGGGACTGGTGGCCCCTCCCGGTGGATCCCTGGAACCCTTTCGGTGGTCCCGCTACATTACGGGTGATGCCCGAAACACTTCTGGTGACCAAATCCTCACTTCCTATATATGAATCTTTACCTCCAGACCATTTTGGAACTCCTCGTGATGTTCGGGATCTCATTCGGGACTCTGAACAACCTTCGGTAACCACGTACACAATTCCCCTATAACCCTAGCGCCATCGAACCTTAAGTGTGTAGACCCTACGGGTTCGGGAGGCATGTAGACATGACCGAGACACCTCTCCGGTCAATAACCAACGATCGGATCTGGATACCCATGTTGGCTCCCACATGCTCCACGATGATCTCATCGGATGAACCACGATGTCAGGGATGCAATCAATCTCGTATACAATTCCCATTGTCCATCGGTATGTTACTTGCCCAAGATTCGATCGTCGGTATCCCTATACCTTGTTCAATCTCGTTACCGGCAAGTCTCTTTACTTGTTCCGTAACACATCATCCCGTGGCTAACTCCTTAGTCACATTGAGCTCATTATGATGATGTCTTATCGAGTGGGCCCAGAGATACCTCTCCGTCACACAGAGTGACAAATCCCAGTCTCGATTCGTGCCAGCCCAACAGATACTTTCGGGGATACTTGTAGTGTACCTTTATAGCCACCCAGTTACGTTGTGACATTTGGCACACCCAAAGTATTCCTACGGTATCCGGGAGTTGCACAATCTCATGGTCTAGGGAAATGATACTTGATATTAGAAAAGCTTTAGCAGACAAACTACACGATCTTGTGCTATGCTTAGGATTGGGTCTTGTCCATCACATCATTCTCCTAATGATGCGATTCTGTTATCAACGACATCCAATGTCCATGGTCATGAAACCCTGACCATCTATTGATCAACGAGCTAGCCAACTAGAGGCTCACTAGGGACATGTTGTGTTCTATGTATTCACACATGTATTACGTTTTCCGGTTAATACAATTATAGCATGAACAATAGACAATTATCATGAACAAGGAAATATAATAATAATCACTTTATTATTGCCTCTAGGGCATATTTCGAACAGTTTCCCACTTGCACTAGAGACAATAATCTAGTTACATTGTGATGTATCGAACACCCATAGAGTTCTGGTGTTGATCATGTTTTGCTCGTGAGAGAGGTTTAGTCAATGGATCTGCGACATTCAAATCCGTATGTACTTTACAATGTCTATATTTCCATCCTGGACATATCCACGAATGGATTTGAAGCGGCGCTTGACGTGTCTTGTCTTCTTGTGAAACCTAGGCTCCTTGGCAAGGGCAATAGCTCCAGTGTTGTCACAGAATAGAGTCATCGGGCACGACACATTGGGAATCACACCGAGGTCGGTGATGAACTCCTTCATCTGGACTCCTTCCTGTGCTGCTTCCGAAGCAGCTATGTACTCCGCTTCACATGTAGATGCCGCCACGACGCTTTGCTTGCTGTTGTACCAACTGACTGCCCCTCCGTTCAAAATATACACGTATTCGGTTTGTGACTTGGAGTCATCCGGATCTATGTCGAAGCTAGCATCGACGTAACCCTTTACGACGAGCTCTTCGGCACCTCCATATACAAGAAACATGTCCTTGGTCCTTTTCAGGTGCTTCAGGATATTCTTGACCGCTGTCTAGTGTTCCGCTCTAGGATCACTTTGGTACCTCCCTACCAAACTTATGGCAAGGTTCACATCAGGTCTGGTACACAGCATGGCATACATAATAGAGCCTATGGCTGAAGCATAGGGGATGCCACTCATCTTTTCTCTATCCTCTGTTGTGGTCGGGCATTGAGTCGTACTCAATCTCACACCCTGTAACCCAGGCAAGAACCCCTTCTTGGACTGATCCATATTGAATTTCTTCAATATCTTGTCAAGGTATGTGCTTTGTGAAAGACCTATGAGGTGTCTCGATCTATCTCTATAGATCTTGATACCTAATATGTAAGCAGCTTCTCCAAGGTCCTTCATTGAAAAACACTTACTCAAGTAGGCCTTTATGCTTTCCAAAAGTTCTATATCATTTCCCATCAACAATATGTCATCCACATATAATATGAGAAATGCTACAGAGCTCCCACTCACTCTCTTGTAAATACAGGGTTCTCCGTAAACCTGTATAAATCCAAACGTTTTAATCTGTTGGGGAACATTGCATGGGAAACAAAAAATTTGCTACGCACACGCAAGATCTATCCATGGTGATGATCATCTACGAGAGGGAGAGTGGATCTACATACCCTTGTAGATTGCTAAGGGGAAAGCGTTAAGAAACGCGGTTGGTGTAGTCGAACGTCTCCGCGATCCAAATTGCCGAGCATCCCGCAATCTCATCATGATCCGTCCCATGATCTCATCACGATCCGTCCCGCGAACTCATCACGATCCGTCCCGCGATCTCATCACGATTCGTCTCGCGATCTTGATCATGGTCCTTCCGATCTAGCGCCGAACGGACGGCACCTCCGCGTTCAGCACATGTACAACTTGATGATGATCTCCACCTTCTTGATCCAGCAAGAGGGAGCGGAGAGGTAGAAGAGTTCTCCAGCAGCATGACGGCGCTCCGGCGATGGTGGTGGAGCTATTCTGACAGGGCTTCGCCTAAGCACTACAGAAATCCGATCTAGAGGAGAAACTATGCACTGGAGGAACGGGTAGCACGTGGCTGAAAATCTAGTGCCAAAAACCCTAAAACCTCCAGTATATATAGGAGGAAGAGAGGAGGAGGCTTGGCTCCCAAGGATCCATCCCTTGGGTCGGCCGAACCAAGGAGGATTGGAGGATTCCTCCTCCAATCCTAGTAGGACTAGGACTCCTCCTTATTTTTGCCTTTTTGCCTTTTTCCACCTTTTTCTCTTTGGGCTTTTCTTCCCAGCCGCATGGGCCTTGTGTGGGACTTCCACCAGACCACTAAGGACTGGTATTTACTCTCTCACAGCCCATGTAGCCTCTTGGGTCGAAATACCCCTCCCGATGGTCTCCCGGTACACTACCGGCACTCCCGGTACACTACCGATGAGCCCGAAACCTTTCCGGTCACCAAAACAGGACTTCCTATATATCAATCTTTATCTATGGACCATTCCGGAGCTCCTCGTGATGTCCGGGATCTCATCCGGGACTCCGAACAACCTTTGGTCACCACCATACATAACTCTATACTATCGAAACGTCACCGAACCTTAAGTGTGTAGACCCTGCAGGTTCGAGAACTATGTAGACATGTCCGAGACACCTCTACGGCCAATAACCAATAGCGGGACCTGGAAGCCCATATTGGTTCCTACATATTCTACGAAGATCTTTATTGGTCGAACCTTTATGTCAAGGGTTCAGTTAATCCCGTATGATGTTCCATTTGTTCTTGGTATGTTACTTGCCCGGGATTCTATCGTCGGTATCTCCATACCTAGTTCAACCTCGTTACTGGCAAGTCTCTTTACTCGTTCCGTAATACAAGATCCCTTGGCTAACACTTAGTCACATTTCTTGCAAGGCTTATTGTGATTTTGTATTACCGAGTGGGCCCTAAGATACCTCTCTGTCACACGGAGTAACAAATCCCAGTGTTGATCCATGCCAACCCAACAGACACCCTCGTAGATACCTGTAGAGCACCTTTATAGTCACCCAGTTACGTTGCGACATTTGATACACACAAGGTACTCCTCCAGTGTCAGTGAGTTGCATGATCTCATGGTCATAGGAACATATACTTGACATGTAGAAAACAGTAGCAATAAACTGACACGATCATATGCTACGTTTGTAGTTTGGGTCTTGTCCTCACATCATTCTCCTAATGATGTGATCCCGTTACCAAATGACATCTCATGTCCATGACTAGGAAACCATAGCCATCTTTGATCAACGAGCTAGTCTATTAGAGGCATACTAGGGACATGGTGTTCTCTATGTGTCCACACATGTATCTGAGTTTTCGATCAACACAATTATAGCATGGATAATAAACGATTATCATGAACAAGGAAATATGATAATAACTAATTTATTATTGCCTCTAGGGAATATTTCCAAAAGTCTCCCACTTGCACTAGAGTCAATAATCTAGTTCACAGCACCATGTGATTCGCATTGTTATGAATCTAACACCCACTGAGTTCTGGGGCTTGATCATGCTTTGCATGTGAGAGAGGTCTTATAGTCAACGGGTCTGCGACATTCAGATCTGTATGTACTTTGCAAATCTTTATGTCAAACTGTAAACATTGCTACCACACTCCACTTGGTACTATTCCAAAAGGTTGCTCCACTATACGTATCCGGATTGCTACTAAGAGTCATCCGGATTAGTGTTAAAGCTTGCATCGACGTAACTCTTTACGACGAACCCTTTATCACCTTCATAATCGAGAAACGTTTCCGTAGTCTTCTAGTCACCAAGGATAACATTGACCGTTGTCCAGTGATCCACTTCTTGATCACTCTTGTACCGCTTGACGGACTAATGGCAAGGCACACACAGGTGCGGTACACAGCATGGCAATCTATACGGAGCCTATGGCTAAGGCATAGGGGACGACATTCGTCCTTTCTCTTTCGTCTGATGTTGTTGAGCTTTGAGTCTCACCCAACTTCACACCTCGCAAATCAGGCGAGAACTCTTTCTCTGACTGATCCATTTTGAACTCTTTCAAAATCTTGTCAAGGTATGTACTCATTGAAAGTCTCATCAAGCATCTTGATCTATCTCTATAGATCTTGATGCTCAACAATCAGGTAGCTTTATCCAGGTCTTCCTTTGAAAAAACTCTTTTCAAACAACCGTTTATGCTTTCCAGAAATCTACACCATTTCCGATCAATAATATCTCATCCACATATACTTATCAGAAATTCTATAGTGCTCCCACTCACTTTTATTGTAAATACAAGTTTCTCATAAACTTTGTATAGACTCAAAAACTTTGATCACCCCATCAAAGTGTATATTCCAACTCCGAGATGCTTGCTTCAGTTCATAGAAGAATCACTGAAGCTTGCACACCTTTTAGCATCCTTGGGACTGACAAAACCTTCTGGTTGTATCACATACAACCTTTCCTCAAGTAAACCGTTAAGGAAACTATGTTTTGATATCCATCTGCCAGATTTCATAATTGAAAATTGTAGCAACTGCTAACATAATTCCAATAGACTTTAGCATCACTACGAGTGAGAAAGTCTCATCGCAGTCAACTCCTTGAACTTGTCGTAAACTTCTTTGCAACAAGCCGAGCTTTACAAATGGTGACATTTACCATGAGCGTCTGTCTTCATTTTAAACATCCATTTGTACTCAACGAGCTGCCGTCCAACGATCAAGTCTACCAAATTCTATACTTGGTTTTCATACATGGATCCTTTCTCGGATTTTATGGCCTCTAACCATTTGTCAGAACCCGGGCCCATCATCGCTTCTCCACAGCTTGTAGGTTCATCGTTGTCCAACAACATGACCTCCAAGACAGGGTTGTCGTACCGCTCAGGAGCAGTACACATTCTTGTCGACCTACGAGGTTCGATAGTAACTTGATCCGAAGCTTCATGATCATCATCATTAACTTCCTCTTCAACTAACGTAGGCTTCACAGAAACAAATTCCTGCGCTACGCTACTCTCTAGTTGAACAAAGGTTCAACAACCTCATCAAGTTCTATCTTCCTCCCACTCAATTCTTTCGAGAGAAACTCTTTCTCGAGAAAGGATCCAGTTTTAGCAACAAACACTTTATGCTTGGATCTGAGATAGAAGGTTTACCCAACTGTCTTTAGGGTATTCTATGAAGATGCATTTGTCCACTTTGGGTTCGAGCTCATTAGGTGAAAACCTTTTTCACATAAGTGTTGCAGCCCCGAACATTAAGAAATGACAGCTTAGGTTTCTATCAAACCATAATTCACACGGTGTCATCTCAATGGATTTAGATTGCGCCCTATCTAAAGTGAATGTAGTTGTCTCTAATGCATAACCCCAAAATTATAGTAGCAAAACGATAAGAGACATCATAGCAAGCACCATTTTCAATAGAGCACGACTATAATGTTCGAACACACCATCACACTATGGTGTTCCAGGTGGCGTGAGTTGTGAAACAACTTTCACATTGTCTAAAGTTGTATGCCAAACTCGTAACTCAGATATTTACCTCCACAATCATATCGCAGACATTTTTATCTTCTTGCCATGATGATCTTAAACTTCACTCTGAATTTGCTTGAACCTTTCAAATGATTCAGACTTGTGTTTCATTAAGTAAATATACACTATATCTACTCAAATCATCAGTGAAGGTAAGAAAATAACGATATCCACCGCACGCTACAAGACTCATTGGATTGCATACATCAACATGTATCATTTCCAATAAATCACTTGCTCGCTCCATCCATCTGGAAACGGGGTCCTTAGTCATCTTGCCCAAGAGGCATGGTTCGCATGTCTCAAGCGATTCGAAATCGAATGAGTCCAAAGATCCATAAGCATGGAGTTTCTTCATGCGCTTTATACCAATATGAAATTTAACGACAGTGCCACAAGTATGCGGTACTATCATTATTAACTTTGTATCTTTTGGCATCAATGTTATGAACATGTGTATTACTACGATCAAGATTCAACAAACCATTCTCACTGAGTGCATGACCATTGAAAGTATTATTCATGTAAACAAAATAACCATTATTCTCTAACTTAAATGAATAACCATGTTGCAATAAACACGATCTAATCACGTTCATGCTCAACGCAAAACACCAAATAACATTTATTTAGGTTTGTCACTAATCCTGAAGGTAGAGAGAGCGTGTGATGTTGATCACATCAACCTTGGAAACATTTCCAACACACATTGTCACCTCACCCTTAGCTAGTTCTCCGTTTATTTCGTAGCTTTTATTTCGAGTTACTAACATTTAGCAACCGAACCGATATCCAATACCCAGGTGCTACTAGGAGTACTCGTAAGGTACACATCATTAACACGTATATCAAATATACTTCTGTCGACGTTGCCAGCCTTCTTATCTACCAAGTATCTAGGGTTGTTCCGCTTCAGCGGCCGCTCTCCTCAAAATCGAAGCACTTAGTCTCGGGTTTGGGTTCAACTTTGGGTTGCTTCACTGGAGCAGCAACTAACTTGCTATCCATCAAGTTTCCCTCCTTGCTCTTGCCCTTCTCGAAACTAGTGGTTTGACTAACCATCAACACTTGACGCTCCTTCTTGATTTCTACCTTCGCGGTGTCAAACATCGTGAATAGCTCAGGGATCATTATTTCTATCCCTGGCATTTTATAGTTCATCACCAAGTTCTAGTAGCTTTAGTGACAGTGACTTGAGAACTATATCAATCACTATCTTATCTGGAAGATCAACTCCCACTCGATTCAAGCGATTGTAGCACCCAAACAATTTGAGCACATGCTCAACGATTGAGCTATTCTCTTTCATCTTGCAGGCAAAGAATCTTTTTGGAGATCTCATATCTCGCAACACGGGCACGAGCCTGAGATCCTAATTTCAGCTCTTAGAACATCTCATATGTTCCGTGACGTTCAAAACGTTTCGGAGCCTCAATTCTAAGCCGTAATGCATGATGCACTAAACTATCCAATAGTCATCAGAACGTGCCTATCAAATGTTCACAACATCTACAGACGACGCTAGAGGGGTTGGCGCACCGAGTGGTGCATTAAGGACATAAGCCTTCTGTGCAGCAACAAGGACAATCCTCAGATCACGGAGCCAGTCCACAGTATTGCTACCATCATCTTTCAACTCTATTTCTCTAGGAACATATAAAAATTCAAGGGAGCTACATCGTGAGCTAGTAATCTAACACACAGTTTGCAAAGACACTACTGACTATGTTCATGATAATGAGTTCAATTAATCATATTACTTAAGAACTCCCACTCAAATTGACATCCCTCCGGTCATTCGAGTGATACATGATCCAAATTCACCAACTCAAGTCCGATCATCACGTGAGTTGAGGTGGTTTCAATGGTGAACAACATCATGTTGATCATATCTGCTATATGACTCATATTCGACCTTTCGGTCTCTTGTGTTCCGAGGCCATGTCTGTACATGCTAGGCTCGTCAAGTTTAACCCGAGTGTTCTGCATGTGCAACACTGGCTTGCACCCATTGTATGTGAACATAGAGTCTATCACACCTGATCATCACGTGGTGTCTCAACACGACGAACTTTCGCAACAGTGCACACTCGGGGAGAACAGAATTCATCTTGAAATTTAAGTGAGGGATCACCTTATAATGCTACCATCATCCTAAGCAAAACAAGGTGCATAAAAGGATTGACATCACATGCAAATCATAAGTGACATTTATGGCCATGAACTTGTGCTTTTGATCTCCATCTTGAAAGCACCGGCATGATCTCCATCATCACCGGCACGACACCATGATCTCCATCAACGTGTCGCCATCGGGGTTGTCACGTCCATCATGCTTGTACTACTATTGCTACCGTTTAGCGATAAAGTAAAGCATTACATAGCGCTTAATGATTGACACGCAGGTCATACAATAATTAAAGACAACCCTATGGCTCCTGCCGGTTGCTGTACTCATCGACATGCAAGTCGTGATATTCTATACAACACATGATCATCTCATACATCACATATATCACATCATGTAATTGGCCATATCACATCACAACATACCCTGCAAAAACAAGTTAGACGTCCTCTAATTGTTGTTGCATGTTTTACGTGGCTGCTATGGGTATCTAGCAAGAACAATTCTCATCTATGCAAAAACCACAACGGTGATACACTAGTTGCTTTTCAACCTTCTCAAGGACCGCCTTTGTCGAATCCGATCCAACTAAAGTGAGAGAAACTGGCACCCGCAAGCCATCTATGCAACAATTTGCAGTTGAGGGAACCGGTCTCTTGTAAGCGTATGAGTAATGTTGGTCCGGGCCGCTTCATCTCACAATACCGCTGAACCAAAACACGACCAAGGGAGGAAGCAATCTAAGCATCAACGCTCACAAACTCTTTGTGTTCTACTCGAGATCTCATCTACACATAGACCTAGATCACGATGCCACTGTTGAGGAACGTTGCATGGGAAACAAAAAATTTCCTACGCACACGCAAGATCTATCCATGGTGATGAGCATCTATGAGAGGGAGAGTGGATCTACATACCCTTGTAGATCGCTAAGCGGGAAGCATTAAGAAACGCAGTTGGTGTAGTCGAACGTCTCCGCGATCCAAATCGCCGAGCATCCCACATCTCATCACGATCCGTCCCGCGATATCATCACGATCCATCCCGCGAACTCATCACGATCCGTCCCGCGATCTCATCACGATCCGTCTCGCGATCTTGATCACGGTCCTTCCGATCTAGCGCCGAACAGACGGCACCTCCGCGTTCAGCACACGTGCAGCTTGATGACGATCTCTGCCTCTTGATCCAGAAAGAGGGGGAGGAGAGGTAGAAGAGTTCTCCAGCAGCATGACGGCGCTCCGGCGATGGTGGTGGAGCTATTCCGGCAGGGCTTCGCCTAAGCACTGCAGAAATCCGATATAGAGGAGAAACTATGCACTGGAGGAACGGGTAGCACGTGGCTGAAAATCTAGTGCCTAAAACTCTAAAATCTCTAGTATATATAGGAGGAAGAGAGGGGGAGGCTTGGCTCCCAAGGATCCAGCCCTTGGGTCGGCCGAACCAAGGAGGATTGGAGGATTCCTCCTCCAATCCTAGTAGGACTAGGACTCCTCCTTATTTTTGTCTTTTTTGCCTTTTCTACCTTTTTCTCTTTGGGCTTTTCTTCCTAGCCGCATGGGCCTTGTGTGGGACTTCCACCAGCCCACTAAGGGCTGGTATTTACTCTCCCACAGCCCATGTAGCCTCTTGGGTCGAAATACCCCTCCCGATGGTCTCCCGGTACACTACCGGCACTACCGGTACACAACCGATGAGCCCAAAACCTTTCCGGCGACCAAAACAGGACTTCCTATATGTCAATCTTTACGTCTGGACCATTTCTAAGCTCCTCGTGACGTCCATGATCTCATCCGGGACTCCTGACAACCTTCGGTCACCACCATACATAACTCTATACTACCGAAACGTGACCGAACTTTAAGTGTGCAGACCCTGCGGGTTCGAGAACTATGTAGACATGAACGAGACACATCTATGGTAAATAACCAATAGCGGGACCTGGATGCCCATATTGGTTCCTACATATTCTACGAAGATCTTTATCGGTCGAACCTTTATGTCAAGGATTCAGTTAATCCCGTATGATGTTCCCTTTGTTCTTCGGTATGTTACTTGCCCGAGATTCGATCGTCGGTATCTCCATACCTAGTTCAACCTTGTTACTGGCAAGTCTCTTTACTCATCCTGTAATACAAGATCCCGTGGCTAACACTTAGTCACATTGCTTGCAAGGCTTATTGTGATGTTGTATTACCGAGTGTGCCCTGAGATACCTCTCCGTCACACGGAGTAACAAATCCCAATCTTGATCCATGCCAACCCAACAGACACCCTCGGAGATACCTGTAGAGCACCTTTATAGTCACCCAGTTACGTTGCAACGTTTGATACACACAAGGTAATCCTCCGGTGTCAGTGAGTTGCATGATCTCATGGTCATAGGAACATATACTTGACATGTAGAAAACAGTAGCAATAAACTGACACGATCATATGCTACGTTTGTAGTTTGGGTCTTGTCCATCACATCATTCTCCTAATGATGTGATCCCGTTACCAAATGACATCTCATGTCCATGACTAGGAAACCATAGCCATCTTTGATCAACGAGCTAGTCTATTAGAGGCATACTAGGGACATGGTGTTGTCTATGTATCCACACATGTATCTGAGTTTTCGATCAACACAATTATAGCATGGATAATAAACGATTATCATGAACAAGGAAATATGATAATAACTAATTTATTATTGCCTGTAGGGCATATTTCCAAGATAATCACCTCATTAAAGCGAATGTTCCAACTCCGAGATGCTTGCACTAGCCCATAGATGGAGCGCTGAAGCTTGCATACTTTGTTAGCATCTTTAGGATCAACAATACCTTCCCGCTGCATAATATATAGTTCTTCCTTAAGGAAACCATTAAGGAATACCGTTTTGACGTCCATTTGCCAGATCTCATAATCATAAAATGCGGCAGTTGCTAACATGATTCGGACGGACTTCAGCATCGCTACACGTGAGAAAGTCTCATCGTAGTCAACTCCTTGAACTTGTCGATAACCCTTAGCGACAAGACGAGCCTTATAGACGGTCACATTACCATCCGCGTCAGTCTTCTTCTTAAAGATCCATTTATTTTCTATGGTTCGCCGATCATCAGGCAAGTCCACCAAAGTCCATACTTTGTTCCCATACATCGATCCTATCTCGGATTTCATGGATTCAAGCCATTTGTTGGAATCCGGGCCCGCCATCGCTTCTTCATAGTTCGAATGTTCACCGTTGTCCAACAACATGATCTCCAGGACAGGGTTGCCGAACCACTCTGGTGCGGAACGTGTCCTTGTGGACCTTCGAGGTTCAATATCAACTTGATCTGAAGTTTCATGATCATCATCATTAACTTCCTCTCAAGCCGGTGCAGGCTTCACAAAAACAACTTCCTGTGCTGCGCTACTCTTCGGTTCGAGTGGAGGTACAATTACCTCATCAAGTTCTATTTTCCTCCCACTTACTTCTTTCGAGAGAAACTCTTTCTCTAGAAAGGATCCATTCTTGGCAACAAAGACTTTGCCTTCGGATTTGAGGTAAAAGGTATACCCAATAGTTTCTTTGGGGTATCCTATGAAGACGCACTTTTCCGCTTTGGGTTCGAGCTTCTCGGGTTGAAGTTTCTTCACATAAGCATCGCATCCCCAAACTTTCAGAAACGACAACTTAGGTTTCTTTCCAAACCATAATTCATACGGTGTCGTCTCAACGGACTTAGACGGTGCCCTATTTAAAGTGAATGCGGCAGTCTCTAATGCATATCCCCAAAATGATAGCGGTAAGTCGGTAAGAGACATCATAGATCGCACCATATCCAATAGAGTGTGATTACGACGTTCAGACACACCATTCCACATTTCCTTAGGTGCGTGCCAAACTCGTGACTCAAATATTCTCCACCACGATCAGATCGTAGGCACTTTATTTTCCTGTCACGTTGATTCTTGACCTCACTCTGAAATTCCTTGAACTTTTCAAAGGTTTTAGACTTGTGTTTCATTAAGTAGACATACCCATATCTGCTTAAGTCATCAGTGAGGGTGAGAACATAATGGTAGCCACCGCGAGCCTCAATGCTCATTGGATCGCATACATTGGTATGTATTATCTCCAACAAGTCAGTTGCTCGCTCCATTGTTTTGGAGAACAGAGTCTTGGTCATGTTGCCCATGAGGCATGGTTCGCACGTGTCAAATGATTCAAAATCAAGAGACTCCAAAAGTCCATCAGGATGGAGTTTCTTCATGCGTTTGACACCAATATGACCAAGGCGGCAGTGCCACATGTAAGTGGGACTATCGTTATCAACCTTACATCTTTTGGTACTCACACTATGAACATGTGTAACATCATGTTCGAGATTCAGCAAAAATAAACCATTGACCAACGGGGCATGACCATAAAATATTTCTCTCATATAAATAGAACAACCATTATTCTCAGATTTAAATGAGTAGCCATCTCGCATCAAGCGAGATCCAGATACAATGTTCATGCTCAAAGCTGGCACTAAATAACAATTATTGAGGTTTAAAACTAATCCCGAAGGTAGATGTAGAGGTAGCATGCCGACGGCGATCACATCGACCTTGGAACCATTCCCGACGCGCATCGTCACCTCGTCCTTTGCCAGTCTCCACTTATTCCGTAGCTCCTGCTTGGAGTTATAAATGTGAGCAACTGCACCGGTATCAAATACCTAGGAGCTACTACGAGCGTTGGTAAGGTACACATCAATAACAAGTATATCACATATACCTTTAACGTTGTCGGCCTTCTTATCCGCTAAGTACTTGGGGCAGTTCTGCTTCCAGTGACCGGTACCCTTGCAATAAAAGCACTCAGTCTCAGGCTTGAGTCCATTCTTGTTCGTCTTCCCGGCAACTTCCTTACCGGGCACGAAAACTGCTTTGCCGTCCTCCTTGAAGTTCTTCTTACCCTTGCCTTTCTTGAAACTAGTGGTCTTATTGACCATCAACACTTGATGCTCCTTTTTGATCTCGACCTCCGCTGATTTCAGCATCAAGTACAACTCAGGAATGGTCTTCTCCATACCCTGCATGTTGTAGTTCATCACAAAGCTCTTGTAGCTAGGTGGAAGCGACTAGATGATTCTGTCAATAACCGAGTCATCCGGAAGATTAATTCCCAGCTGAGACAAGCGGTTGTGCAACCCAGATATTTTGAGTATGAGATCGCTGACAGAACTATTTTCCTCCATCTTACAACTGAAGAACTTGTCGGAGACTTCATATCTCTCGACCCGGGCATGAGCTTGGAAAACCATTCTCAGCTCTTGGAACATCTCATATGCTCCGTGTTTCTCAAAATGCTTTTGGAGCCTCGGTTCTAAGCTATAAAGCATGCCGCAGTGAACCAGGGAGTAATCATCACTATGCGACTGCCAGGCGTTCATAACGTCTTGAGTTGCTGGGAAAATGGGTGCGTCACCTAGCGGTACATCAAGGACATATAATTTCTTGGAAGCTATGAGGATGATCCTCAAGTTACGGACCCGGTCTGTATAGTTGCTTCCATCGTCTTTCAGTTTGGTTTTCTCTAGGAACGCATTGAAGTTGAGGGCAACATTAGCATGGGCCATTGGATCTACAATATAGATTGTAAAGACATTTTAGACTAAGTTCATGATAATCAAGTTCACGTAATCAAATTATTTAATGAACTCCCACTTAGATAGACATCTCTCTAGTCATCCACGTCAACTATCCCGTGTCTGATCATCACGTGAGATGGACTAGTCATCAATGGTGAACATCTCCATGTTGATCGTATCTTCTATATGACTCATGTTCGACCTTTCGGTCTCCTGTGTTCTGAGGCCATGTCTGTACATGCTAGGCTCGTCAAGTCAACCTAAGTGTATTGCATGTGTAAATCTGGCATACACCTGTTGTATGCAAACGTTAGAACCTATCACACCCGATCATCACGTGGTGCTTCGGAACAACGAACCTTAGCAACGGTGCATAGTTAGGGGGAACACATTTCTTGAAATTTAGTGAGAGATCATATTATTTAAGCTACCGTCGTTCTAAGCAAATAAGATGTAAAACATGATAAACATCACATGCAATCATATAGTGACATGATATGGCCAATACCATCTTGCTCCTTTGATCTCCATCTTCGGGGCACCAT
Organism: Hordeum marinum; assembly: GCA_022496015.1. Lineage (NCBI taxonomy): Eukaryota > Viridiplantae > Streptophyta > Magnoliopsida > Poales > Poaceae > Hordeum > Hordeum marinum. Next base: position 470,644,229 of record CM039678.1, on the reverse strand, counting down.
GATCATCATTTTCACCGGCATGACACCATGATCTCCATCATCGTGTCTTCATGAAGTTGTCTCGCCAACTATTACTTCTACTACTATGGCTAACGGTTAGCAATAAAGTAAAGTAATTACATGGCGTTTTTGATTGACACGTAGGTCATACAATAAATTAAGACAACTCCTATGGCTCCTGGCGGTTGTCATACTCATCGACATGCAAGTCGTGAATCCTATTACAAGAACATGATCAATCGCATACATCACATATATCACATCACATATATCACATCACATCCTTTGGCCATATCACATCACACGGCATATGCTGCAAAAACAAGTTAGACGTCCTCTAATTGTTGTTGCAAGTTTTTACGTGGCTGCTATAGGTTTCTAGCAAGAACGCTTCTTACATACGCAAAAACCACAATGTGATATGCCAATTTCTATTTACCCTTCATAAGGACCTTTTTCATCGAATCCGATCCGACTAATGTGGGAGAGACAGACACCCGCTAGCCACCTTATGCAACAAGTGCATGTCACGCGGTGGAACCAGTCTCACGTAAGCGTACGTGTAAAGTCGGTCCGGGCCGCTTCATCCCACAATGCCGCCGAATCAAGATAAGACTAGTAATAGCAAGCAAATTGACAAAATTGACACCCACAACAACTTGTGTTCTACTCGTGCATAGATTCTACGCATAGACCTAGCTCATGATGCCACTGTTGGGGATCGCCGTAGTAAATCAAAAAAATTCCTACGTGTCACCAAGATCAATCTATGGAGAAACCAACAACGAGCAAAGGGGAATGCATCTTCATACCTTTGAAGATCGCAAAGCGGAAGCATTACAAGAACGCGGTTGGTGGAGTCGTACTCGCAACGATTCAGATCGCGGTCGATTCCGATCTAAGCGCCGAACAACGACGCCTCCGCGTTCAACACACGTGCAGCTCGGTGACGTCTCCTACGCCTTGATCCAGCAAGGAGGAAGGAGAGGTTGAGGGAGAGCTCCGGCAGCATGACGATGTGGTAACAGTGGAGCTGCGTGGTACTCCGACAGGGCTTCACCAAGCGCTACGGAGGACGAGGAGGTGGAGAGGTAGGGCTGCGCCTCGAGAGAGAGAGAGAGAGAGAGAGAGAGTTCGTTGTGGGCAGCCCCCAAAACCCTCACTATATATAGGAGGAGGGGAGGAGGGTGCGCCCCCTCTAGGGTTCCCAACCTAGGGGGTGTGGCAGCCCTAGATGGGGATGGCCAGTGGCCAAGAGAGGGAGAGAGGGGGGCGCCCTAGGGTGGGCCTAGGGCCCATCTGCGCCTAGGGTTTGCCCCCTCTCCTCCTTGTTGCGCCTTGGGCTGAGGTGGGAGGCGCACCAGCCCACCTAGGGGCTGGTTCCCTCCCACTCTTGGCCCATGTAGCCTTTCGGGGCCGGTGGCCTCTCCCGGTGGACCCCTGGAACCCTTCCGATGGTCCCGGTACATTACCGGTGATGCTCGAAACACTTCCGGTGACCAAATCCTCACTTTCTATAAATGAATCTTTACCTCTGGACCATTCCAGAACTCCTCGTGACGTCCAAGATCTCATACGGGACTCGGAACAACCTTCGGTAACCATGTACACAATTCCCCTATAACCCTAGCGTCATCGAACCTTAAGTGTGTAGACCCTACGAGTTCGGGAGTCATGTAGACATGACCGAGACACCTCTTTGGTCAATAACCAATAGCTAGATCTCTATACCCATGTTGGCTCCCACATGCTCCACGATGATCTCATCGGATGAACCACAATGTCGGGGATTCAATCAATCCCGTATACAATTTTGTTTGTCCATCGGTATGTTACTTGCCCGAGATTCAATCGTCGGTATCCCTATACCTTGTTCAATCTCGTTACCAGCAAGTCTCTTTACTCGTTCCGTAACACATCATCCCGTGGCTAACTCCTTAGTCACATTGAGCTCATTATGATGATGTCTTACCGAGTGGGCCCAGAGATACCTCTTCGTCACACGGAGTGACAAATCCCAGTCTCGATTCGTGCCAGCCCAACAGATACTTTCGGTGATACATGTAGTGTACCTTTGTATCCATCTAGTTACGTTGTGAAGTTTGGCACACCCAAAGTATTCCTACGATATCCGGGAGTTGCACAATCTCATGGTCTAAGGAAATGATACTTGACATTAGAAAAGCTTTAGCAGACGAACTACACGATCTTGTGTTATGCTTAGGATTGGGTCTTGTCCATCACATCATTCTCCTAATGATGTGATCCCATTATCAATGACATCCAATGTCCATGGTCATGAAACCATGACCATCTATTGATCAACGAGCTATCCAACTAGAGGCTCACTAGGGGCATGTTGTGGTCTATGTATTCACACATGTATTATTGTTTCTGGTTAATACAATTATAGAATGAACAATAGACAATTATCATGAACAAGGAAATATAATAATAATCACTTTATTATTGCCTCTAGGGTATATTTCCAATAGTCCGCGAGCGTTTGAGGGGCCGGATTTGCCAAGTCCGGATGTAGATGCTCTTAGCTCAACAACAATGTACAATGTACAACATGGATACAAAATCCTGGACAGTCCAGGTCAGCAAGTGCTTGAATGAAAGAACACCTAGACTGCAAGTGAGCTAGTTCGACACATGTAAAGATAGGCTCTGAACTAGAATTCAAAGCCTGATGAGCACAATCATGTGCAACTCCATTCATGTCTATTGAAATGTAGAGCCCCTTCAACTGCCTTGTCCTATCGGTCTCGGGCTCGCTGGGTGAAACCCAAACTTTGGCCTTGTCCAAGCGACCATCAAAGGTGGTCTTTGTCGTTTCCCCTTGGGGGGTGATGCCTTCGTGGTCCGGTCTCTCTGCAATTGGCGGTGGCTCCTTTGGCTTTGTTAGCTTCATAGTCGGCTAGGCGTGTAAAACACAAGGGTATTGGTTGTGGAGGTCGAAGTAGCGGCTCCGCAAGTCTTCTGTTCATGGTGCTGGCTTTTGCCACTTGGGCGGCAATTATCACCGATTCGGTTGGTTTAGAGCCTCGTCCAGTGTGGAAGTAGGAGTTGAGGCTTAGGAGATCTCGTGCACGATGGTGTTTGCTTTAGTCAAACAATCAACTAGAGTGCCACGCGGCCACGAAGTTGATGTGGACGTTGTATCGACGAATCTAGAAACCGGCTTCGAGTAGTAGGGTGTCGTCTCTTGGAATTTTTTTTGGCAAGAAAAACCTTCAATCTATTCATCAAGTGTCATGTGAGTATAAAGAACATCAGAAGTAACACAAATTACATCCATGTTCACAGACCACCTAACAATGACTATAATCAGCGGAGTGAGCCGAAGATGTATGGACACCATCGCCCCTTCCACACTGCAGTCCGGCAAACCTTGTTATAGCAGACAACCAAGAAGACATCGTATGAAGCCCTCGCAAGACTAGCGCATCAGAACAACAACCATCGTCAATGAAGAGAAGCATAGATCAGACGATCTAACTTACATACGTATGCACACAAATGAAGACCGAATCCATGCAGTTTCATTGAAGACAAACACTGACCAAATCCTACAAGATCCATAAGGGACACAACTTCACACACCCTCCAACAATGCTAGACGTTGTTGGAAATATGCCCTACAGGCAATAAATAAAGTGTTTATTATTGTATTTCCTTGTTCATGATAATCGTTTATTATCCATGCTATAATTGTATTAATTGGAAACATGGATACATGTGTGGATACATAGACAAACACAATGTCCCTAGTATACCTCTAGTGAACTAGCTCGTTGATCGAAAGATGGTTAAGGTTTCCTAGCCATGGACATGAGATGTCATTTGATAACGGGATCACATCATTAGGAGAATGATGTGATGGACAAGACCCAAACTACAAACGTAGCTTATGATAGTGTCAGTTTATTGCTACTGTTTTCTGCATGTCAAGTATATGTTCCTATGGCCATGAGATCATGCAACTCACAGATATCGGAGGAGTACCTTGTGTGTATCAAACGTCGCAACATAACTGGGTGACTATAAAGGTGCTCTACAGGTGTCTCCGAGGGTGTCTGTTGAGTTGGCATGGATCAAGACTGGGATTTGTTACTCCGTGTGACGGAGAGGTATCTCACGGCCCACTCGGTAATACAACATCACAATAATCCTTGCAAGCAATGTGACTAAGTGTTAGTTACGGGATCTTGTATTACGGAACGGGTAAATAGACTTGCCAATAACGAGGTTGAACTAGGTATGGAGATACCGACGATCGAATCTCGGGCAAGTAACATACCGAAGAACAAAGGGAACATCATACGGGATTAACTGAATCCTTGACATAGAGGTTCGACCGATAAAGATCTTCGTAGAATATGTAGGAACCAATGTGGACATCCAGGTCCCGCCATTGGTTATTGACCGTAGAGGTGTCTCGGTCATGTCTACATAGTTCTCGAACCCGCAAGGTCTGCACACTTAAGGTTTGGTAACGTTTCGGTAGTGTAGAGTTATGTATGGTGGTGACCGAAGGTTGTTAGGAGTCCCGGATGAGATCCCAGATGTTACGAGGAGTTCCGAAATGGTCCGGAAACAAAGATTGATATATAGGAAGGTGGTGTTTGGACTCCGGAAAGGTTTCGGGCACTTTCGATAGTGTACCGGGAGTGATGAATGGGTCCCGGGGGTCCACCAGTGGGGCCATCCCACCCCATGGGCCAAAGTGGCGACCCACCATCCCCTAGTGGGCTGGTGGAGTCGGCCAAGGTGGCCTAAGCGCAGGGGAGAGAGGCCCAAACCGAATTGGGGTGGAGTCCTCCCCAAGTTCCACCTCTCGTGTGAGAGGTGGACTCCCAATTGGAGGAGGACTCCCCCTCCACCAGTTCGGCCGAAGCCAAGAGGGAGCCCTCCCCTTGGGCGCAGCCTCCTCTCCCCTCCTCCTATATATACTAGTGGATATCTAGGGTTTTGCACTTGATTTTCAGCCACGTGCAAACCCTAATCTCTAGTGCATAGTTTCTCCTCTAGCTCGGTTTTCTGCAGTGCTTAGGTGAAGCCCTGCCGGAATTGCTCCACCACCATCGCCAGAGCGCCGTCAGGCTGCCGGAGAACACTTCTTCCTCTCCACTCCTTCTTGCTGGATCAAGACGGTGGAGATCATCATCAAGCTGTACGTGTGCTGAACGTGGAGGTGCCGTCCGTTCGGTGCTAGATCGGAAGGATCGTGATCAAATTCGTGAGACGTATCGTCATCAAGCTTTCGTAGGACGGATCGTGATCGGATCGCGGGACAGATCATGATTGGATCGCGGGACAGATCATGATTGGATCGCGGTATGGATCGTGATTGGATTGCGGGACGCATGGCGATTTGGATCGCGAAGACGTTTGACTACACCAACCGCGTTTCTTAACGCTTCCCGCTTAGCGATCTACAAGGGTTTGTAGATCCACTCTCCCTCTCGTAGATTCTCATCACCATGGATAGCTCTTCATGTGCATAGGAAATTTTTTGTTTCCCGTGCAACGTTTCCCAACAATGGCATCATGAGCTAGGTCTATGTGTAGATGAGATCTCGAGTAGAACACAAAAGGTTTGTGGGCGTTGATGCTTAGATTGCTTCCTTCCTTGGTCGGATTTTGGTTCAGCGGTATTGTGAGATGAAGCGGCCCGGACCAACATTACTCGTACGCTTACAAGAGACCGGTTCCCTCGACGCAACTTGTTGCCTAGATGGCTTGCGGGTGGCAGTTTCTCTCACTTTAGTTGGATCGGATTCGACAAAGGCGGTCCTTGAGAAGGTTGAAAAGCAAATTATGTATCACCGTTGTGGTTTATGCGTAGGTGAGAATCGTTCTTGCTAGAAACCCGTAGCAGCCACGTAAAACATGCAACAACAATTAGAGGACGTCTAACTTGTTTTTGCAGGGTATGTTGTGATGTGATATGGCCAATTACATGATGTGATATATGTGATGTATGAGATGATCATGTGATGTATAGAATTTCACGACTTGCATGTCGATGAGTACGGCAACCGGCAGGAGCCATAGGGTTGTGTTTAATTATTGTATGACCTATGTGTCAATCATTAAGCGCTATGTAATGCTTTACTTTATCGCTAAACGGTAGCAATAGTAGTAGAAGCATGCAGGGCGTGACAACCTCGATGGCGACACATTGATGGAGATCGAGATGATGGAGATCATGGTGTCGTGTCGGTGACGATGAAGATCATGCCGGTGCTTTCAAGATGGAGATCGAAAGCACAAGTTTATGGCCATATCATGTCACTTATGAATTGCATGTGATGTTAATCCTTTTATGCACCTTGTTATTCTTAGTACGACGGTAGCATTATAAGGTTATCCCTCACTTAAATTTCAAGATAAAATTGTGTTCTCCCCGAGTGTGCACCATTGCGAAAGTTCGTCGTGTTGAGACACCATGTGATGATCGGGTGTGATAGACTCTACGTTCACATACAGCGGGTGCAAGCCAGTGTTGCACGCGCAGAACACTCGGGTTAAAATTGACGAGCCTAGCATGTACAGACATGGTCTCAGAACACAAGAGACCGAAAGGTCGAACATGAGTCATATAGTAGATATGATCAACATAATGATGCTCACCATTGAAGCCACCTCAACTCACGTGATGATCGGACTTGAATTGGTGGATTTGGATCATGGGACACTCAGATGACCTGAGGGATGTCAATTTGAGTGGGAGCTTTAGTAATTTGATTAACTAAACTCATTATCTTGAACAACAGTCTAAGTGAACTTTGCATATTTATGTTGTAGATCAATGGCTCGCGTAGTAGCACCCCTGAATTTTAATGCGTTCCTAGAGAAAACTAAACTAAAAGATGATGGAAGTAACTTTGTTGCCTGGGCCCGTAATATGAGGATTATCCTCACGGCTTCCCAGAAATCATATGTCCTTGATGCACCGCTTGGTGACCAACCAGAATACATGACCTCCGAAGACATTAAGAACGCTTGGGAGACACGTACTGGAGATTACTCAATAGTTCAGTGTGCAATATTGTATGGCTTAGAACCAGGACTTGAAAGACGTTTTGAACGTCATGGAGCATATGAGATGTTCCAGGAGTTGAAGTTTATCTTTCAGAAGAACGCCCGGATCGAGTGGTATGAAACCTTCGATAAGTTCTATGCTTGCAAGATGGAGGAGAACGGGTCTATCAGTGAACATATACTCAGAATGTCTGGGTATTCAACTCGTCTAGCAGAGTTGGGAATTGCCCTTCCGCTAGAGGCGATCACTGACAGAGTTCTTCAATCAGTGCCACCTAGTTACAAGAGCTTTGTGATGAACTATAACATGCACGGGATGAACAAGTCAGTCGCCGAGCTGTTTGCGATGCTAAAAGTCGCTGAGTCTGAAATCAAGAAAGAACATCAAGTGTTTATGGTCAATAAAACCACTAGTTTCAAGAAAAATGGCAAAGTCAAGGGCAAGGGCAAGAAGGCTAAAACCAAGAAGGATGGCAAAGCAGTTGCTACTCCTGCAAGAAGCCCAAGCATGGACCCAAGCCAGAAACTGAGTGCTTTCATTGCAAAGGAACTGGTCAATGGAAGCGGAACTGCCCCAAGTACCTGGCTGACAAGAAGGCGGCCAACGACAAACAAGGTATATATGATATACATGTTATTGATGTGTACCTTACTAGCTCTCGTAGTAGTGCCTGGGTATTTGATACCGGTTCGGTTGCTCACATTTGCAACTCAAACAGGAACTACGGAATAAATAAAGGCTGACAAAGGACGAAGTGACGATGCGCGTGGGAAATGGTTCCAAGGTTGATGTGATCGCCGTCGGCACGCTCTCTCTTCGATTACCATCGGGATTAGTGATGAACCTGAATAATTGTTATTTAGTGCCTGCGTTAAGCATGAACATTATATCTGGATCTTGTTTATTGCGAGATGGTTACTCATTTAAATCAGAGAATAAAGGTTGTTCTATTTATATGAGTAATATATTTTATGGTCATGCACCCAATGTTAGGGGTTTATTCATATTGAATCTTGATAGTGATGACACGCATGTTCATAACATTGATGCCAAAAGATGTAGAATTGATAATGATAGTACCACTTTCTTGTGTCACTGTCGTTTAGGTCATATTGGTGTAAAACGCATGAGGAAGCTCCATGCTGATGGACTTTTGGAGTCACTTGATTTTGAATCACTTGACACATGTGAACCATGCCTCATGGGCAAGATGACTAAAACGCCGTTCTCTGGAACAATGGAACGGGCGAGTGACTTATTGGAAATCATACACACTGATGTGTGCGGTCCAATGAATGTTACAGCGCGTGGTGTATATCGTTATTTTCTCACCTTCACTGATGACTTAAGTAGATATGGGTATATTTACTTAATGAAACACAAGTCTGAAACGTTTGAAAAGTTTAAGCAATTTCAGAGTGAAGTTGAGAATCATCGTAACAAGAAGATTAAATTCCTACGATCTGATCGAGGAGGTGAATATCTGAGTTATGAGTTTGGCAGTCACTAAAGACAGTGTGGAATTGTTTCACAGTTGACACCGCCCGGAACACCACAGCGTAATGATGTGTCCGAACGTCGTAATCGAACCTTATTAGATATGGTGCGTTCTATGATGTCTCTTGCTGATTTGCCACTATCGTTTTGGGGTTATGCATTAGAGACAGTTGCATTCACTTTAAATAGGGCACCATCAAAATCCGTTGAGACGACGCCATATGAACTATGGTTTGGCAAGAAGCCAAAGTTGTCGTTTCTTAAAGTTTGGGGATGTGATGCTTATGTCAAAAAGCTTCAGCCTGAAAAGCTAGAACCCAAAGCGGAGAAATGCGTCTTCATAGGATACCCGAAAGAGATAGTCGGGTATACCTTCTATCTCAGATCCGAAGCAAAGTGTTTGTCGCTAAGAACGGAACATTTCTTGAGAAAGAGTTTCTCTCGAAAGAATTGAGTGGGAGCAAAATAGATCTTGATGAGGTTATTGAACCTTTACTTCAATCAGAAAGCAGCGCAGCACAGAAAGATGTTTCTGTGGAACCTACGATGGTAGAAGAGGAAGTTAATGATGATGATCATGAAGCTTCGGATCAAGCTGCTATTGAACCTCGTAGGTCGACAAGGCCGCGTACTACCCCTAAGTGGTACGACAACCCTGTCTTGGAGGTAATGTTGTTGGACAACAATGAACCTACGAGCTATGGAGGAGCAGTGATGGGCCCGGATTCCGAGAAATGGTTAGAGGCCATGAAATCCGAGATGGGATCCATGTATGAAAACAAAGTATGGACTTTGGAAGTATTACCTGAAGGGCGAAAGGCCATTCAGAACAAATGAATCTTTAAGAAGAAGACATACGCAGACGGTAATGTTACCGTCTATAAAGCTCAACTTGTGGCAAAGGGTTTTTCACAAGTTCAAGGAGTTGACTACGATGAGACTCTCTCACCCGTAGCGATGCTTAAGTCTGTCAGAATCATGTTAGCAATAGCTGCTTATTTTGACTATGAAATTTGGCAGATGGATGTCAAAACAGCGTTCCTCAACGGTTTCCTTGAGGAAGAGTTGTATATGATGCATCCCGAAGGTTTTGTCGATCCAGAGAATGTTGACAAAGTTTGCAAACTCCAGCGATCCATTTATGGACTGGTGCAAGCATCTCGGAGTTGGAATGAGCGCTTTGATGAGGTGATCAAAGCGTTTGAGTTTATACAAGTTTACGGAGAAGCTTGTATTTACAAGAAAGTGAGTGGGAGCTCTATAGCGTTTCTAGTATTATATGTGGATGACATATTGCTGATTGGAAACAATATAGAAATGCTGGAAAGCGTGAAGGAATATTTGAACAAGAGTTTTTCAATGAAGGACCTAGGCGAAGCTGCTTTCATATTAGGCATTAAGATCTATAGAGATAGATCGAGACACTTAATATCACTTTCACAGAGTACATACCTTGATAAAGTTTTGAAGAAGTTCAAAATGGAACGGTCCAAGAAGGGATTCTTGACTGTGTTACAAGGAGTGAAGTTGAGTAAGACTCAATGCCCAGTAACTGCAGAAGATAGAGAAAAGATGAGTGTCATCCCCTATGCTTCAGCCATAGGCTCTATCATGTATGCAATGTTGTGCACAAGACCCGATGTCAGCCTTGCCATAAGTACGGCCGGAAGGTTTCAAAGTGATCCTGGAATGAAGCACTGGCAAGCGGTCAAGAATATCCTTAAGTACCTGAAAAGGACTAAGGAAATGTTTCTCGTTTATGGAGGCGATGAAGAGCCTGTCGTAAAGGGTTACGTCGATGCAAGCTTTGACACTGATCCGGACGACTCCAAGTCGCAAACCGGATACGTATTTATTCTTAACGGGGGAGCGGTAAGCTGGTGCAGTTCCAAGCAAAGCGTGGTAGCTGATTCTACGTGCAAAGCGGAATACATCGCAGCCTCGGAGGCGGCGAAGGAAGGTGTCTGGATGAAGCAGTTCATGACAGATCTTGGAGTAGTGCTCAGTGCACTGAATCCAATGAACCTATTCTGTGACAACACTGGTGCCATTGCTCTGGCCAAGGAACCAAGGTTTCACAAGAGGACCAGACACATAAAGCGATGCTTCAACTCCATCCGCGATTACATCATGGAGAAAGACATAAATATTTGCAAAGTGCACACGGATCTGAATGTTGCAGACCCGTTGACTAAACCTCTTCCAAGGGCTAAACATGATCAACACCAGAACTGCATGGGTGTTCGATTCATTACAATGTAAATCACATAGTGATGTGAACTAGATTATTGACTCTAGTGCAAGTGGGAGACTGTTGGAAATATGCCCTAGAGGCAATAAATAAAGTGTTTATTATTGTATTTCCTTGTTCATGATAATCGTTTATTATCCATGCTATAATTGTATTAATTGGAAACATGGATACATGTGTGGATACATAGACAAACACAATGTCCCTAGTATACCTCTAGTGAACTAGCTCGTTGATCGAAAGATGGTTAAGGTTTCCTAGCCATGGACATGAGATGTCATTTGATAACGGGATCACATCATTAGAAGAATGATGTGATGGATAAGACCCAAAATACAAACGTAGCTTATGATCGTGTCAGTTTATTGCTACTGTTTTCTGCATGTCAAGCATATGTTCCTATGACCATGAGATCATGCAACTCACAGATATCGGAGGAGTACCTTGTGTGTATGAAACATCGCAATGTAACTGGGTGACTATAAAGGTGCTCTACAGGTGTCTCCAAGGGTGTCTGTTGAGTTGGCATGGATCAAGACTGGGATTTGTTACTCCGTGTAACGGAGAGGTATCTCAGGGCCCACTCAGTAATACAACATCATAATAAGCCTTGCAAGCAATGTGACTAAGTGTTAGTTACGGGATCTTGTATTACGGAACGAGTAAAGAGACTTTCCGGTAATGAGGTTGAACTAGGTATGGAGATACCGACGATCGAATCTCGGGCAAGTAACATACCGAAGAACAAAGGGAACATCATACGGGATTAACTGAATCCTTGACATAGAGGTTCGACCGATAAAGATCTTCGTAGAATATGTAGGAACCAATGTGGACATCCAGGTCCCGCCATTGGTTATTGACCGTAGAGGTGTCTCGGTCATGTCTACATAGTTCTCGAACCCGCAGGGTCTGCACACTTAAGGTTTGGTAATATTTCGGTAGTGTAGAGTTATGTATGGTGGTGACCGAAGGTTGTTCGGAGTCCCGGATGAGATCCCGGACGTCACGAGGAGTTCCGAAATGGTCCGAAAACAAAGATTGATATATAAGAAGGTGGTGTTTGGACTCCGAAAAGGTTTCTGGCACTTTCGGTAGTGTATCAGGAGTGATGAATGGGTCCCGGGGGTCCACCAGTGGGGCCATCCCACCCCATGGGCCAAAGTGGCGACCCACCAGCCCCTAGTGGGCTGGTGGAGTCGGCCAAGGTGGCCTAAGCGCAGGGGAGAGAGGCCCAAACCGAATTGGGGTGGAGTCCTCCCCAAGTTCCACCTCTCGTGTGAGAGGTGGACTCCCAGTTGGAGGAGGACTCCCCCTCCACCAGTTCGGCCGAAGCCAAGAGGGAGCCCTCCCCTTGGGCGCAGCCTCCTCTCCCCTCCTCCTATATATACTAGTGGATATCTAGGGTTTTGCACTTGATTTTCAGCCACGTGCAAACCCTAATCTCTAGTGCATAGTTTCTCCTCTAGATCGGTTTTCTGCAGTGCTTAGGCCAAGCCCTGCCGGAATTGCTCCACCACCATCGCCGGAGCGCCGTCAGGCTGCCGGAGAACTCTTCTTCCTCTCCACTCTCTTGCTGGATCAAGACGGTGGAGATCGTCATCAAGCTGTACGTGTGCTGAACGCGGAGGTGCCGTCCGTTCGGTGCTAGATCGGAAGGATCGTGATCAAGTTCGTGAGACGGATCGTCATCAAGCTTTCGTAGGACGGATCGTGATCGGATCGTGGGACGGATCGTGATCGGATCGCGGGACGGATCGTGATTGGATCGTGGGACGCACGGCGATTTGGATCGCGAAGACGTTCGACTACACCAACCGCGTTTCTTAACGCTTCCCGCTTAGCGATCTATAAGGGTATGTAGATCCACTCTCCCTCTCGTAGATGCTCATCACCATGGATAGATCTTCGTGTGCGTAGGAAATTTTTTGTTTCCCATGCAACGTTTCCCAACAGACGCACCACAAGAACAAGGACTTGGCGAGGAGAACCTTATTTTATCTTTAGGGTGTCATTGCCACATAGCCTTCGTGAGTAGGACACAAACACTAACCAAACAAACAAACAAAAAGAAAGAAGAAGCCCTCCCGCCGGCAAGGGTCGTCCACGCCTCCATGGCACTAAAGACACTAGGGGTGAGGTAGACCGGAAACAGCCCCGATGGGAGGCAAGGAGTCCTAATCGCCTGGGCGCGCAGGCTTCGCAAGATGAAGGTATACATGGCGCGTCTAGATTAGGCGACTTGTTGCCGTCTATAAGCATACCGGTGTCACCGGCTCAGTTGGTGCGCAAAGCCTGTATCGACTTTCAACGAATTTACTTAAAAATGGATCAATTATCCTATTTTTAGTTGGATGGCAGATTTTCTGTCGGTTGCTTGTAAAAAAATGACTAGGGCGTCAAAAGGAATGAGGGTCATGTCGTCGGAGAGACAAATGACTCGTCGGGTAAGATGGTGCGTACATGTGTGAGTCGCTATATTGTGCCAAGAAAAGAAGTCATCACACGAGGCTTCTACTTTACAACTAGAAGATACTCTACATGTTGTTACCAGAATGTTTTGTAATACTAGGAGAACGCCCGTGCATTATCACGGGCCAACAAATGGATCTATTATGATACTTTTCATTTCAGCTCTTTGATCATTATGTTATTATTTCCTTCGGTCCTGTGTAGTCTTCATATAAGTTTTGTCTAAAAACAAAGTATATCTAATATGTCCAAACTTATAGCACAAAGTACTGACATTCACAATACCAAATCAATATCATTAGATTCATTAACCAAATAACCAGCACGGATCAGAGCAATTGCTACGAGCACCTTTTTGTTTGGATCAGTTATACATTAGGATCCCAGCATTATAAGATGACAAGGCAAGAAAAAAACAGTCAACAATTTCAGATTTGGTGCTGCTTGCAGGATGCACTCTTGCGCCGATTTCGTTGTACTATGCTATTGTCAAGGAAAGCATGCTGCCATTGGCAAAGCTCCTGCAGGTTAAAAGAACATCCTTCTCCTTGTAACGGTCTAACAACAGAACCCACATGTCAAAGGGTATGCCCCATTGTTCAAACATGTCAGCTTGTTCACTGCAAAACCTCATGATCTTCAAAAAAGGAAGGATAATCTGTGAAGGGTTTTACATCGATAAAAATAAAGGGTACATAACACAAATGGAAACGACCCTCAAACCTGCTCCGGCTTCCTCGTCGGCGTTGTGTCCCTCGATGAGCTCAGATCCGAGTAGCCATCATGGAGTAGTAGTTCTGCTTCCCTGGTACAGGGGCACGTCAATGCGACAGGGGCGTCATCGCGGTGGCGAGGTGAGCAGTCAATGGAGTACCTGCCACCGCTGCACACCTCGACCTCATTAGCGCCAGAGGACTCTGTAAATGCCGCCCGTCGACGGCGCCCAACGGCACGATGCAGGCAGCAGGTGGCCGCTACTGAACATCTCTACAACAGCATGCCAAGGCCACTCCTAAACACAACCCGCCCGCCTTACTGCAGGCTCTACCCGAGTGACTGCATCTGCGAACAGGCTCTCTTTGTGGAGTGTGACGAGCACATGGTCGAGCATCACCGCTGCTTGCTCCTTAATGTTATCGTAGATCAGGTGCATGTCGCCTTCGCGGTCGCTAGCCCTTGTTGAACACGAGCCATCCGCATGTAGATGTGCATCTATGGTGGCGGCTTGATTAGAAACCCTAGCTATGGGGAGGAGAAATTGGTGACGACGATGTAGGTGACCTGCTTGGATGAGTCATCGGTGCTGATGGGATGGTGCTCACACCGACGGTAGTCCTCCATGCCTTCACGTTCGACGTGTAGTTGATGTTGCGCCCGTCCCCTTCTCCACCTCCATGTAATTATTTGTACATCACCATCTCTTCCTCCCTACGGATCACTGTCGGTGCCTCGAGCATTGCGGGCAGCCCCGAATCTGAGCGTCGGGAGAGGCGATGGCGCACGGGTCGACATTGCAAGGGCGCGTGGAGAGGCTGGGAGAAGGGCGCGACAGGTGAGGGGGGAATTGATTTAATCAAAATCTGTTATTTTGTTTCCTTAAAATTCATTATTTATTTATTTTTAAATTGTTATTTGTTTCCTAAAGTAAATTGTACCGATGGAAAGAATCAATTAATTTGGGTATGTTAGGAAAGTTGGATCCATGATCTTTTATATGTTAAGAAAAGTACGAGTTTGCAAGGAAAAAATGAAAAGAAAAATAAATCAATGAATAAGAACCAACATGAAGGTGTGATGGGAGAGGAGACGCAAAAAAACATCTGTTTTGTTAGGTCATCCAGATGATGTGCCCAACTAACTACTCACACCTATATTCTTTTTGCGTTTCTTGATATTGAATTAATGTGGTGATCAATGTTAGTAATTTTATGTTTCCTATGCACGCATGCATACAAATGTTGTTTACCCGAACACTGTCATCTCTTCATCAGTTGACCGATGATGTTTTTGAAACCGACACGTACGTACACTTGCTCAGCTAACGTGTTTTGTTCATCTCTCTTTCCTTCCCTTCTCCCTTTACATGCGACGTAAACTTTCTATTATACATGTGACATGCGTGCATGCATGTCAGGGCAAAACACGCGTGTCCGGTCACATGCATGCACCACGGCCGACCGGCCGGGGTAGAGGAGCCGCTAAATTCTAAATGATCCCTTTCTGCAGAAATTGTTGCCACCTTTTGGTCTTTACATCCTAGCTGAAATCAAGCAACTCAGTTCTATATTTTTGCTTAGAAGCTACACATGCATGTTGTCTGGTATATGCATCGTACACACAACGAAAATCAATCTTACTTGAAAGCTATATGTATGCAGATATTGTATTGCACGTTCAAAGTCCAGCGTGCTCAACTGGCACTGACATGTAAATCTCTACTGCTGCTCCATTACAAATCTCTGTTGCCAGCTCAAGGGTTTGGACCTACAAAATATAACTTTTATGGCCTTAAGTGTACATGCCATTAGAGGGAGTACTTTTAGACCACATTAGAGGGTACTTGTAGGCCAAACATTAGTGGGGTATTTGAGACATGTTCATTTTATTAGCATATTTATTTTGATGTGCCCAACGATTCGTGGGGATCTGTTGGATTCGCGTCAGCGGCGTCGTCGTCCCTGGGATCCTAAAGAAAAGATCAAGGCTGAGAGGAGTGGTGGAATGTTTTTTTCCTTTTGTGGTTATTTGTAAAGAGATAAACAGTGAAAAGGGTGGTGGAAGGTGGGTCGAAAAAAGGGCAAAAATAAACCAGTGTACCAGACTACAACTCGGATTTTGTTTTGAAAAGTTATCAACAAAAATCCTATATTTGTTTTCTCGAAAGGTGATCTTACATATATGACATGATTTTGAAATTCTTAACCTATTATTAATGTGATTAAATCAAATCATCACCTGCCAAAGCAAGTACAAAACAAAATCTTTCGCTTTAATGGTGGATTTGGTTTCTCGAAAGGTGATCTCACATATATGGTATGATTTTGGAATTCTTAATTACCTATTATTAATGTGATTAAATCAAATCATCACATGCCAAAACAAGCACAAAACAAAATCTTCCACTTTAATGGTAAATTTGTTTTTTCGAAAGGTGATCTCACATATATGGCACTATGCTTTTGGAATTCTTAATTACCTATAATTAATATGATTAAATCGAATCATCACCTGCCAAAGGAAGTACAAAAAAATCTTTCGCTTTAATGGTGGATTTGGTTTTTTAATGAGAGGGAGAGAATAAACCAATAGGAAGAAACAATGGGAGACGGGATGAAAAAAACGGACGAAAATAAATCAGACGAAAATAAACCGAGAAAGGAGCTACCAACTCCCCTTTTAGGAGTAGAGATATTTTACCGAGATTCAGTTTTATGGAACACAAATATTTGAAGCAATAATATGAGAACTGAAATTGAAAAAAATATCATCTATTGTGTATGATACTGTACGGCAGCAAAATATTTATTAAATATAGATAGCATAATAGAGTAAAAATTATCATGCATATTTGCATGTTGAAGTGGACATTTCCCCGTGCTGATTGCATGGTTGGTCTTTTCCTATGCATGTTGCATGTTGAATGACTTAGTCGGGGCTAGTCATTTAAATATAGAGATTCCTGTTTTATGTCTTACCAATCGCTCACGTTCGCTTATCATATGTTGTTCACCGTCTCTCACTTTTTGCCGGCGTTGTTTCATTATTTTTTATCTCGGTTTTCAGTTTTAAAATTATATTTGTATGCTTTTATTTTTACTTTTATTCTGGTTTTAGTAGTTTCCTTTTTCTGTTTTTTTTCATATTTATTTTCGTTTTTTCCTTTGCATTTTTCCTTTCTTTTAAAATAATTTTTGATACCATTTTTTTGCTAATATACTGACCACTTTTGAAATATACACTGAACATTTTGAATATACGTTGAACATTTTAAACATGTATTAAAATATGGCAATTTTTAAATATGTATTCAAATATTCAAATATATTTTAATATACGATAACCATTTAGTTACATATTAAACATATCTTAAACTCAAATGGGTCATTTATTTAATTACATGGTGAATACTTTGTAAATGTCTTTTGTGTGTAAGTCATTAAATATTTAAATTCGTGTAACCTTTCGAGTTCATGGAGATGACTTGACTTTTAGGCCAAAATGAGATGTCACTCTCATCTCCACGCTAAATTTACCCGCTGGATGGTTATGGCCCAAGTACACATGGATAAACCATATAGTCCCAAGATTTAGAGGACAACTTCTTTAGGGTGAAGGTCAAGATCATCCTGAATAAACCTCTGAAGAATGTCGTCACACTGGTAAAGGGGAAGAAGCACGACGTCTTGTATGAGTGCCTCCCCGGTGCACTGTTTGTGGCTACTTCGGCCATGTATTCAAGGAGTGGTGATGGGGTTCATCCCCCATCAGCTCTTTTGTTCAAGGCTTTATGGTTCAAAGGAGATGGTTGTGGTCTGGGAGGTGGCAAACGTAGAGGACATGAACACGAAGGAAGGAGCAAACATAATTAGTGTGTGTTTTCATATTAGTGTATATGTTAGTTTACATATTAACACGATTTTTTTGCATATTATAGATTAGTGTATGTTTCCTCTCTCTCTCTCTCTCACACACACACATACACCCTCTCCCCCTCTCTCTCAAACACATACTTAATATTGATATAGAAAAGATACATATTATGATGCATTCTAGAAAATATAGTTTTTAATATTAATTAAGTTAATATTATATACATATTAAATCAAGGAGTTAGGTTTCCTTTTGGTGAGGGGGGGGGGGTACATATTGAATGGACTAGTGTTGGCGTGGGCCTAACAGGCTACATCATAACAATGTGTAGCCCATAGAAAAAAAATCATGAAACATCTATGGCGTGACATAAAAATACAACGCCAACAATAATCCCATAACGATGTCCTGCAAAATATGACCACACCACCACTATTTCCAAAAAATAGTGCTGACATTGATTGTAATCAAGGTGCCACCAATA
Organism: Hordeum marinum; assembly: GCA_022496015.1. Taxonomy (NCBI): domain Eukaryota; kingdom Viridiplantae; phylum Streptophyta; class Magnoliopsida; order Poales; family Poaceae; genus Hordeum; species Hordeum marinum. The sequence continues at coordinate 470,625,881 of CM039678.1, read as the reverse complement.
AAAATTGTGGCAAGACATTTCTCCACTAATATTTGTGTCTACGTGCAATGCCAACGCTGATGCATACCACCAACTATCGTTTAAAATAGTACAATAAAGACTTAAAAGTTAGTAAAGATAAGGAAACCAATGCAAGTAAATGGGCCATCAAGGCGTCCTATATATATGCTACTACCCATCTTCACATGAGAGGGAAACAAAATACACCATCGCACCATATTAGTAGCACTTTATTTTTAGAGTATATCAAATACACAATTGAAAGTCTACATAAGTGTAGCGTCGAATGATCGAAAATGTAAGTGTTTGTGAGAAGGTGTAGGGTTAAGAGGCATCGGGACCGAAATGACGTCCTAATTATGCATGGAATTTTCCCATGGCGCGAATTCTCGTATCATCTTTTATGATTTTTGTGTCATCCCAAATTTGATGGCCCAGAGATAGGCATTTGTCATAGAGTTCATGGGCGTACCTTCCACGTTTTGAAGGACATGTAGGAACCTTGTTCCCTCTACGTGGAGCCCATCCGGACTTCCTCGAGTTAATATGTCTTTGTTGTCTTCTGCATGGAGCCAGTGACGAATCTAGAATCACACTGGAGGGTAGGCTCAACATCAAATTCTTAAGACTAATTAGTAATTACAATGCAATTGTTGTATCTAAAGCACCTCAACATAATGTTAAAGTGGATATTTAACTGAATTATGGTTTTTGAAGGATAGGCTTGAGCCTATCGATGCCTTCCTAATAGACTCGCCACTGCATGGAGCCATACGTGAAATGAAACCGAACGACAAATGCTCAATAGAGACGAGAAGACCTCTAAAGTTGAAGTACATATGCAACAAGTGGATGACCTCACAACATAAATGAACTCTTTCACTTGGCGATCACACCCAATTTGGGAAGCCCCTGCTAATTAAGGTGCTTCATTAGGCTGAACACCGTCGAGATTGCTGATCCAAAAATCCTATCCATTGTTAGCCGTAAGTAGATCGCTGTTGACTCATGAAATTGTGTTGCACAAATTAAATGTATGTCGGTCAAATTATCGCATAACCCAACTTTGCTCTCGAGATAATTTTTACGCAATCTCGAGAATTTAGTGGAGAGGCTGCTGCGATGAGAAGAAAATCAATGGCTTAATGTTCGTATGCCTGGTCTTTTTTTTTTTTTGAGGATAGGCTTAATGTTCGTATGCCCGGTCTTTTTTTACCTACACATAGGAAGTTCAGCCGAATTGAGAAAATCAATACATGGGCCTTTATGGGCCTTCTGGTGCCATGTACGCCAGCCAGAATCGACCTCACGGCCGTACCGGGCTGGACTTCTAGGCCATGATGCGATGGCATGTACGGAAATAACCGCAATATCGGAGGGCTTTCACGGGACCGTCTCCCTATAAGTAGCTCGTCACCTCCTAGGGCTCCATCCATCTATCACCACCGCGCCGCCTGCCGGCCGACCTCGTTACTCTATCTTCTTGGCAGCTCATTCAATCCAATTGAGTTTGAAGGGAGAGCTCTTGAGTTCTCATTTAGGTCACATCTGTTCAGTTCCTCTCATCGTTCGTTTGCCGTTTTCTTCACCGTTCTCGATATTTTTGGCTCATTTGATTGCTTTGACAGCAATGGGGATTTATCTATCCGCGGCGGTGAGGAAAAACAAGGTTCGCTCGTCTTAACGGCTGGCTTACGCCTGCCTTGAAGACCTTTAAAAGTAGTCTGAGCCGAAACAGATCTCAAGATCTACGAATCTTTTTGGTGTTTACTTCTCTGCTGTTTGTGTCGTCGTCTCGTCGAGTATTTGAATCAACGGCGATGAGGAGAAACAAGGTTCGCTCGTCTTAACGGCGGGTTTTCATCCGCCTTGAAGACCTTAAAAGTAGTCTGAGCCGATTCATTCATGCCCTTCAGATTCACCGTTCGTATGTTTTTGTTGGTGTTTTCAGCACTGTTGTCTTGTTTTTATGCTGTTCTGACAGTTGGTGGGTGGATGTTTGTTGCTGTGATGAGATCTTTCAGTGTTGAAAGCAGATCCCTGCTTCATGATTCTGGGAAATATCATTTCCTCCTGAGCGGTTACCTGAGCAACACTAGGTCCTCCCCTCTGCAGATTTTTTGATTTCTTTGATGTTACTTGAATATCTGTTCACTGGTTTTCTTTGTGGATTTAGAATTGTGTTGAACAAATAGATCTTCCCACTAAATTCAGTATACCAGTTGTAGATGCACAAATGGAATTTCAAGATTAAAATACACAACAACACTTGATCTGCAAATGCTGTGGTTTTTTATTGATTTTTAAATAAATATGAGCAAATTGAACAGGAAAAGAAAATGAAATGCTGCTTTTCTAACATATCAAAAGAAAAGATATACTATGTACAGCCTAGAAGAGAAGGATCCAACTAGTTAATGAAAGCGAATAACCAAGGCTTTGAACTGATGGTATCTCTTCCTTGTGGCTTTATGAATCAGCCAATTGATTGAATCTTTGAATTTCTGCTTGCATTTTTACGGGTGGTCAAATAAAGGATGATAAAATAATGGTCAAACAATTGTTTAATACCAAATAAGTTATTGTTGATCAAATAAAGGCTGGTGAAAAATCTTAACAAGAAACATTCGAAAGGTCTCTGAAATGAACATTATTTAACTGACCAACTCCAAGAGGAGGATTCCATTGGGTACAGATGTATTCCAACAAATGTAGCAAATTTATAGTGAAAAAACAGGTAGTCTCTGTTCTGAACGGCAGCTGCACAGAGGAATTCCCAACACTTTGTTTAGGATGACAGTGTGAAGACCATAACTACTCGTCAGCTCTCGGTAGGTTTGGAAACTTGAAAACCAGATTGATGCCAACAGCCAAAGAATCCTTCCGATTACTGTCATGAGATATTTGATCTTTTGATTGCAAAATAGTGCTTATTAGATTTGGAAAACTGCATAATCTGCCCACTTGTAGACCTGAAGAAGATTAGACCCAAACATGGAATGGCAGTTTCTTTCTAGGTGTTCAATAACTCAACTTGCCAAACTAAATTAACCCAGGTTATATCCTGTTTAATAAATTTATGAATGCTCATCAGGAGTAAGGAGTTATTATCCTGTTTATGAGTTTCCGATAACGCTCTACCTAGGATCATCTTGTCTGATTTTCGTGTCATCCAAAATTTTATGGCTTGGAAAGATCCATTTGTCGTGGAGTTTGTAGGTGTACCTTCCACATGGTATTAGCCGTGTAGGAACCTTATTCCCTCTATACGACGCTTGTTTGAACATTTTAAAACTAGTAACTCTTTATGTTCTCGTGTGACATGGATTACCTTCTCCGTAATCCCATGCGATACTCATTCCAAAGGCTTGTTATCAACCTCCATGAAGGGAAGCTGCTTCTTGTCACGTGGATATCAATTATGATTCTTTTTAATACCTCACTACCATTGCAAATGCTCTTGATGAGGGAAATCTATTAAGATGAGGATTATGTATATGTTCCTCCTCGTTCTTGGCTATGCAGCACAGTACAATACTATGTATCCTTCCATTTGAATTTTGTGCTACACTTACATCTCATCTTTCTGCATAGCATGTCATGTGCATCCAGGAGAGGATCTCAAGAATTTCACTTTTTGGGGCCGCCCAACTCTTCCATCTAGGCTTCCAGTTGCTACAGGTCGTCGAACCGTGGAAGGAAGCGATATAGGCAGATTTGGCAGTGTAGGTGCCAGACGAGTTGGGATCAACGATCAATGACGATTAGGAAAAACAAGGTTCGCTCGTCTTAATGGCGAGTTGTAAACCGCCTTGATGACCTTAAAAGTAGTCTGAGCCAATACATGCCCTTCAGATTCACCACTCTTATTTTTTTCCAGTATTGTTCTATATCTCGTTTTATGTTAGTACTAACAATCGGTGATGGATGTTGTTGCGATGATGAGATTTTTCAGTGTTGAAAGTAGATCCCTGCTTCATGAGTCTGGGAAATACCATTTCCTCCAAAGCGGTTACCTGAGCAACTCCCCTCCTCCCTCCTCATCCCTATTGCCGATTGTTATTTAATTTATTTGATGTTCCCAGAATTGTCTATTGACGGTTTTCTTTGCGGATTTTGCATTGCGTTGAACAAATAGATCGTCCCGCTTATTTCACTATACTAGTTGTAGATGAACAGATGGAATTTGAAGATTAAAACATGCCAATCATAACATTTCAGAACACAATTGGTACTTAATAAACACCAATGCAAGTGCCCTATGAACCTTTTGTATGGGAAATAACAGGACTCCTAGGAGAGAAGGATCCAAAGAGCTAATGAAAGCCTTAACCCAAGCTTCAAACTAATTGATCTCTTTCTCCAATTCATTTCCTCTTTGAATTTCTTCCTGCATCTGTATTGTAGATGCTTGCCTTTTTATTGTTGTGTGATAAAAAAATAGTCATACAAGGGAGATAAAAAAATCTCCATGAAGAAAGGTACATTCAAAAGGGCTGTGAAATCAACAATGAGATTATGAAATTGACCAAGTCCAAGAGGTGGATTCCAGTGGGGACAGATGTATTTCCAACAGATTTTAGCAAAATCATTGTGAAAGAAGAGTAGTCCACAATGAACAAATTCTTTCTTTGAAGCAATTCCCTAGAATTCCATAAGCAGCCATAAGAACACTTTAATTTTTAGCGTGACAGCACGAGGATCATAACCATTTGGTAGTTAGCTGTATAGAAAAAAAGTCAAATTAGCTCTTCTGCAGCATTTGGGCTGTTATGGAAAGTTGAAAACCAAATTGATGCCCATTAACAGCCAGAGAATCCTCCCAGATCTTCCATAGTTATGATATGTCTAGCAGATATTAATGATTGTTGATTGCGAAAGAGGGTAGATGGGGCCATTTGTCTTGGAGAACTGCATAGTCCGTCCACTTATCAGACCAGAAGAAGATTGTATCACCCAGATCCAAAGATGGAGTGGCAATTTCTTTGTAGTTGTTAAATAATTTCAAGCAGTACCTCCATCAAAAGGAACAATTGTTGTTTTGAGCAGAGGGAGGACCATTCCGATGGTATACTTTACAAACTAAATTAACCCAGGGGATATTCTGTTTATTAATGAATTTGTGAATGTTCTTCAGAAGTAACACTTAGTTCTCATTTCTATTTCGTTTATACAAAAAAGAAGCATTTGTGTTTAGCAAGATGGAGGATTGAATAAGTAAAAATAAAGTAGTGTATACCCTTTACTGAAAAGCAAATATGACAGATAGGGTACGGCATATTGCTTATTGCTGATTGATCTAGTTGACGACAGTTGCCTTGTTGATCGATTCAGATGGACTTCCAAATTCTAGATCCCCAAACCTCCTTCATGGAATTTTTTTTTAAAAAAAAAACCCTCCTTCATGTTTGAGTATACAAACAAGGTCCCAGGAAGCAAGAGATTTAGTATATTACTCATGTCCTTCTGTATTTATCAAACTCTTTGATTACCCCTTTTTGAAGTTTGATGCAACTCATAAGAAAGGTGGGCAGAGAAGACAATACAACATAGCAGATTGCAGTCTTCCAGTAGATCCAAGAAAATGAGCAGTCCAGTTTAATCTTATTTGAACTGTTTGAATAACAAGCATGAAAAATTTAATCTTGGGCTTGGCAAGGTAGAGAGGAATCCCCACCTGAATGGCATTGTACCCTTTTTACAAGCATGAATAGATATTTGACTTGCTATAGTCGACTCTTAAGGCCAGAGGCAAAGGCAAACCGATCCATCAACAATTTCAGGTGATCCAACTCCTCAACATGTAAAAATCAGGGTATCATAGCACTAGAGGGAAATCAGAGCTAGAAGATAAGAGCAAGTGGTTTGATCAAGTGCCCCTGTGAACCTACATGCTTCTAACAGAAACCTGAGCAGTTCTTTCATCCCCACTGCGACTTTTTATTATCATATCATCTTTTTTTTGCGTTAAAATGTTAAAATGATTTTTTATTGGCGCTAGCATCCTTTTCATGTTTTCATTTCTATTGACGGTTTTCTCGGCCGAACTAGCATTGCGCTGAGCAAACAGATCGCCGGTCGGAGGCGCACATTCACAAAATTTGAAATTTGAAGTGAGAACAGCTGAGAACATACATGATCAGTACAGGCATTGGTAAACCGGAGTGAAGCAAATAAACACGCATGCAAAGGGCTACATCATCAGACACACTGCTCGCACAACACATTTGCCCTCTGTGAACCTACGCGCCCCGACGAGGAATGCTCAGCTCAGTTGCCCGGCGCGACAGCGGTCGGGGTTCCCTTGGTGGCCGCCGCCGGGGGCTGCTGATCCAGGAAACGGACGACGACGCAGGTGATGTTGTCGGCGCTCCCCCTCCGCGTCGCCTCGACGAGGAGCTTCTTGGCCGCCTCCTGCGAGTCCACGATCGGCTTCACCATGGCCACGGCTTCCTGGTAAAACAGAGCAGTCATCTCAGAATCCTGCTTCTTGCTAAGCTGTGAGGTCGGCTCAGCGGTTCAGCTGGTGCAAGGATGAGTGATGTGTTTTATTTTACCTCGTTGGTCACGACGTCCCACAGCCCGTCGCTTGCCAGGATGAGGAACTCCAGAGAGCTGTCTACCACCTCCTCCTGTTGGGTGTTTCAAAATCTCATGTCAGGGAACAATGTTTCTGTCTTGGTGGCATGGTTGGAGAACTCTGAAGATGGATACTGACCTTGATCTCTGGGTCGGCAACCACGTACTGCTTCAACAGCTTGTCACCAAATGCCCGAGAAACAGCAAGCACGCCGCCTACACGCCATGTACCTACAGATTACATTCACACTGAACAATGAGTTGAAGATTCATATACCGAACTGGAGATTACTACTCCGAGAAAATGTCAATATGGACGCACCTGCCCACATGACGAAACCTCCGGCATCCTCTATCCTCTGCCTCTCGTCTGTCTGGTCAGGCTTATGGTCCCTTGACACCGCTATGGCTGCATCATCAAGACGATCAGGGTCATGATTCATTCAGAGAACAGAGACATGCACAACCTGATCAATAGACACGATTGTGGGACGTTTTAAATTGCTGGAAACATGATCCTAGAACGGTGTCAATCGATCGGAGCTTACCATCACCACCTCTACAAATGACGGCCCTGGAATCCCCAACGTTTGCCACCACCAGGCGATCGCCAACAAGAATGGCCGTGGAGGCCGTCGACCCTGCATCTCGGTTGTGGGCGGTGTCGGCCTTGAGGAGTTCTGAATCCGTATGGGTGAAAGTTTCAGCTGCAGGAGGAATATTTCAGTGACTGAAACTTCCAATGTCCAGTTAAGCAAAAATATGTTCTGCGATGTGTTTTGTTCAAAGTTATATGCCCAATTCAGGGAATTCAGGAGAATATATAACATGACAGTACCAATGGCAGACTTGGTATCGGTGAAGAACTTGGGGTGCTTGATCAAGTTGCTGAACAGGTTCTGCTTGACAAACTCTGCCGCTCGAGCTCCACCATGGCCTGCGGTGACAGAACAGTAATTAACCATCGCTGCTGCAAAAGGCAGTTTGCTTATTCGTAGAAAGATGATTAGCTTGAACCAGACCATATCTTACCGTCGAAAACACCGAACAGCCCGACGGTCTCTCCATCGACGCCGTCGATTCTCGTCTCGTGGAAGTCTTCCATGGAAGATCTCTTCCCTAGAGAGCTCGCATAACCATAGCTAAACTTGCCGTTCTCACTGCCACAATGGAAAAACAAATCAATACCATTCACGCAGAACAGTGATCCGAGCTAAAATTCCGTAGATACGCTTCACAAATAGAATGTTATAACATGAACAGAATCGACGCCATCTTCGTCAACCACATCCACGGTTCACCAAGAAAAGAATCGCAGGACATATATACCTGAACCCGCCGCCACTGACAGGCTTGGTGTCCCCGCGGTGCCCCATGGATCGGTCGAGGATGGCAACGGCCGGCTGGATTCCTCTTCAACGCGCAAGCGCAACGCGGCCGGTGATGGCGGGCAGCGACGAGGGAAGAAGAAGAACCAATGGTCCCGGGAGCCTCTCGCGGTCGTAAATAGGGAAGCTGGAGGAGAAATCGGAGTGGGGTGAGATGGCGGAGGCGGAAACTCAAGGAGCTCGTGCGCCTAAAATGGGGGCGGGGGCGCGTGCGGTGGCGGGGAGAGGAGGTGGACGGGCGGTGCCGTGCAGGGGCACGTGGCGGCGCGGGAAAGGGGGCTGGGGCGGGGGCGGGGTCAATGCCGTGGACGCGCCGGGAGGGCCCGTGCGTGCAGTCGACGGCTTTTCTTGGATCTCTCGCTCGCGCCCATCGTCGCCTCTCGCCCCCTCCTTCGTGTTGGTTTTGGTTTCGTGGTTCTGCTCCATGACTCGGCTCGACCGGCCGGGCGTCGGCGAATCGAATCGGGACGGTGGCGCGCGTGGATTAGGCCGTGGACACGGAGGCGCTCGCATGCACGTGGCGTGGCCATGGCGGGGCGAAGGTGTGCGTCTCTGGATGGGTTACACGTCAGTGCACACGTCAGTATTTGGTGCCGTGACGAACTTCTCGCGGCGACGTTGATTCGTAGAACTAGTCTTTTACCGTTTCAACGGAAATGCACAAGGAAAAACATATCTACTTCTTACGTTTTTAAACGTAAGTCTTTTTGGAGAATGCACGACAGGTTATATACGGATGAATATAGACATATTTTAAAATGGAAATTTACTTATTTTGCTTCGCATATACTTTCTTCGTTACTAAATATAAGTCTTTTAAAAGTTTCCATTAGAGGACTAAATACGGATGTATATAAACATATTTTAAAATGTAGATTCACTCATTTTGCTCTGTATGTAGTCCCCTTGTGAAATCTCTTAAAAGACTTATATTTAGGAATGGAGGGAGTAGTTCATAGTAAAATCTTCAGGACTTATATTTAGGAACGGAGAGCGTAGTCGGGAAATACATTTTGGCTCTGATTGTAGATACATCCTATATGTAGTTTTTTTTAAATAATTAACAATTTAATGAAAAGTTCAAATAGTTAAGAACTTTTTGGGAATAAACTCAGACTTTCTTTTGCAAATTTTGAATAATAAAAACAACATTGACTTCAGGACAAAAAAACAAAATTTATTTGCTATTATAGATCACCATTCACACTATTTTTATTTTTTCTTTGTCTTTTCTGAAGAAAGTCGAGGGGGATTTTCCTTTTGTAGAATTTTCCTCACAAGTACAATGAAAAGTCAACTTTATTTCAAACATAGTTCCGATTTTTTTAAACTTTTTATTGAATTACTATTTTTTTACAATATAGGGTATGGATATACCCAAGAACCAAACTTCCGCCTCCATATCTAATCCAATAACATAGCATCATACTACATGCTATGTTTGCAGGAACAGAAAAAATTAGGAACATCTTCAATCATACTGGGCTAATTTGGTTCCTGTTTATCCATGAACCATTTCCAACCCCAAATTGTGCATGGAACCTTACTCTCTCAAATTGCCATATGATTAGAGAGAGAGAGAGAGAGAGAGAGAGAAGCAACAAGAAAAGTGGGTATAGGATGGGTTAGGTCCAACATGACTGGCTTTCCGGACAACCCGTTTCCTCCTCACATATGAGCCAAATTTGTTTTTTTTTGAACATCCAAATCGATGGAGTTGTTCGCTTTGGTTGAAGAGTGTTTCTGTGCACGCAACCTCATCCTCTCAAATTGTCATATGATTGGGGGAGAGAGAGAGAAAAGAAAAAAAGTAACAAGAAAAGTGGTATAGGATGTGTTGGGTCCAACAAGACTGGCTTTCCAGACAGTCCGTTTCCTCCTCACATATGAGTTGTATCCAGGGATTTTTGAACATCCAAATTGGTGGATTTGTTGGCTTTGGTTGAAGACTGTTTCTCCCTCTCATGTCCGGGCACCGTTCAGACTGTTTGTCTGGATATATGGAGATGATTTGGGGGTCTTGGTTGGAGATGCTCTAAGGTAGAGCAATAGTAAACATCATCACTTCCGAAGTGGGAGAGGGCTTGAGAAACATGCTCACCTGAAGCATTTGGGAGAAGGCTGAAACCACTTTAGGGTAGCCATGTATCGTTTGGGAGTCTGTGATATTCCTTTTCATTTTCATTTGGATATTAAATATATTTTAACTATAAATTAACAATTAGGATATTTCAAACTTTTATAGTCCATCGCACACAATCAACAATAGCCATAATTTTAAAACATGATAACATTTGAATTCAAATAAAATTTGCACGCGAATTGGACAAACATACATCTGAAATCATCTAAAGTACTATCATACCACATAGTTACTCCTTTGATTAAACACCATTCATAAGCAATGGAAAACAAACATCATCCACTACCAACATGGGCACATGCAAAGATAACACACCCTTATTGTCACTTCCTCCCCAAAATCTGTACTTCTTGGGGAAAGGCGCTCTCCATGGTCCAAAAACCCACCCACCAGTTATAAGACTCCCGACACACACTATTGGTGTGTGAGTGACTTGAGTATCCAGTTGGAGGGTTTCTTCATATTGTGATATTCATGCTCCCCAATGCACTTTTAGTAGTTGCTACGGTTGATCATTGCCCATGATCGCATCAAACGTTTTAGTTTCCTATGCCATCACTGAGGCCACAATCTCATCAATGGAGTAACGGGCCGACCTTTTCCTTCTTTTCCTACCGAGAGTGCCAAACACCGCCATGAAATCTCCTTCTTCTACATCAACATTTTGCATTGAGAAGTTGATGTCCTATATGCACACACGATAGGTCATCATGCTCATGAAATAATTGACACACAAGGGGAAGAAGAGGTACTCTTCCTTTGCCAACGTTGAGAGTCGCTCGTGAGCACCAGCAAGGCCCAACCCGATTCCAAACCCTCTTTGCCAATGAGGCTGGTTGGAAAGGGATGGGGGTGGTTCCCGATGTAATCCTATACATATTAGCTTTGGTGTAGGTCTTTCCTCTAGGGAGTTCAACGTGATGACATGATCTAGTGATATGCCGTTGGGAAATGTGTTGCTGGTGTCTTCTAGCAATGCGGAGTGGTTAGCGGTGCCGATCCTCCTACTAGTCGCAATGTGGTGCCTACTCTTGCCGTATGGATCTTCGTTGGCATTTCTCTCAATAACCTCTAGTAGATCCATGATTTGGAGAATGCCTTACACTATACTCTTCGAGCTCGAGGCTAACATACAAGTGGACATAGTGATGGCGAAGGGAGCAAATATAGATCTTGCATATGGGTTTGAATATCATCATTGCCCTTGTCTTGGAGGAGCTACGGTGCCATCAGGTTGCCGGTCTTCATTGTTGTGCTACTGCCTTTTTTGGTCGAAGGACATCCACATCGTTCCTCCTAGCGTGATTGCCAAATAAGGGGCAATTACATTTTCTGTTCAGAGTTCACGGCGAGTTCTTATTGCTGCAAAGGCCTCGGGGCCCAAAGTGATTTGTTTCTAACGATGGCTAGGCTTGATCTCCATAAGACTTGTTTTGGACCCAGTTGTAATTCCAATTTCTACTCTTGGATCCTTGTTGATGTCAGGTACTTAGGTGATATTTTCTTTTTCTTGGAATCCTTGGATGTGCTTTGTGTTGTCACCACTGAGTTTTAATAAAGCATCATGGTCCTTCAGGACTCTTATGCTCAATAAATAAATAAATAATCCACACACACCATGCTTTTATCACTCGCATTGTACGAGAACAAACAATCAATCAGTGAAGATACAAATACAATTGAAGAAAAGGAGTTGAAAATAAAAATATAAAAGTGTCCTCTTCTTATTGGTGTTGTGCCAAACACCTAATAGACATATAAAGACATGTGGCGCAAGAGGCTTGGAGGGGGATAGGCACGACAGAGGCAGGACTAGGCCGGTTGCTCCACCACTGTCTTAATCTTCCACTCCATCGTCGTTAACTGCAACGCCTTGGTGGCCATGTGGAGAGCACACATGTTCCTGTGAGGTGGAATGTAGACAGGGGGAGGCATGAGTTAGGTGAAAGGAGGGACAATAGCCTGGAGGTAGTGCTGCGCAGCGACATCGCCATGGCATAACGTTGCACGTAGTGAAATACCATAGTTCCTTGTCGGCAATGTGGCGGTGCTACCAAATTGAGAGGAGCACAAGTAGTCATGTGCCATCATGTAGAGGAGATAGGGCGTGCGAGGTGGCTAACAGAGTCCATGGTGGTGTAAGCAAGGTCACAAAGGTGACGCGTGTTGGCTAACAATGGAGGTTGCTCGGGAGGGCCCCCCTCCCAAGGTGTAAACTTTTGGGGCCAGGGAATAGTTGATCCCAAATATTGTTGTAGGTGGAGGTGATCTTAGGGTCATATCTAAAAATATATATAGGAGGGCGTGGTTTAGTGAATTTGATAGTGTATTATTTGTACCCTATATTTGTGTGGTTTAGGGGCAAGTTGACATTTAGGGAATAGACAATTGCTTGAAGAAACTAAGAATCTATGTCTTGCATCTACCAACGATGAATCATCAAAGTTGATCTAAAATTTATTTGGCATTGATGTGGTGGATCTTATATATTAAATGGTCTAAGTTGAAATGCTTTCATAAATTGCACTTTGTACCAAGATACTTGAGCTTTTATACTTATAGTTCAAGATTCTTGAACTTTATGGCCACATGCAGATCAAAATTTTCCATTTACACCCTAACTCTACGTGCCCACCTAATAGTACTTAGTTTGGATCCTTGATATGCCCTCATATTATAAGCAATAAAACTACTGCTAGTTACCAACCGCCAGATAGTCTGCCCCATGTAATTTTGTACATATAGATGTATTGAGGTTTGACTACTTCAACACACAAATCAGTAACATGTGGAAAGGCTATTTGGGTAGCATCTTAACTTTTGGATCACACGCATTAATCACATACAAATAATTTTGGAATTGTACAAACTACATATCAAGAAGCTTTAAGTACAAACCGTAAAATTTACGAGCCTATCATAACACATACATACATATGAAAAGCCCATATCGTAATATGTCATTTTTACAAAGGCGGCGACTTCTTTAGTGGACCGGGCCTTGACTAATTCATCACAATAATATAAATGCCAAATAAAAATACCAATTTTCTAGACTCCCTACTTTAATTTTGTGCATTGAGTTGCATATAAAGAACCTACTAACTACACATACAAACTATATGCTTGATTTGTTCCTTGGTCGGCTCTTGTAGGACGTTCCAAGTTTAGCACGAGGGCTTTGTTGTCCTGTCAACCAGCCTCATCATGCTAGTGGAAAGCAATCATAATGCCATGTATAGTTGCGGTGGTAGGACCCTTCCAAGACCTCAAAAACAATGCACATCGAAGCTTGCATCTCTACATGACCCACACAGTCAAAATCCAATGACAATTACTATGCTAACTTCTTTCCCAACGCCCTCCATTCACATTGTTTTCCTCAAAGAGTATATATGGCGAATTTGTTTGGCACATCCTCTCTTTTTATACCACTGCATGTTGTGAGCTAAATGATGAAGAGGGAAGTAGGATCTGACGATTTCCTTAATAATGAGCTACTCCAAGGCTTTTTCTATGTTACTCCCTTTCTTCTCTATTCTCGAACAAAGTGACATTTTAGACATTGTGAGACAAACATAGCATATGATTCTATTTGATTATAAATACCTTGGCATATTAGCTGTAGAGTTTCACTTTTAAATAAGTAAATTATTATAGGTGGTCAAAATCTGACGAAAGACATGTCAAAAACTCACTTCATGTGAACTAGAGGGAGTACAGTTTGATTAGGATAGCCCTAGTGTTTTTAGGCCGAGACCGTAGAACAATTATTCTATGATGTTTTTTCTATTAATAATTGTAATATATACAGATACATAAAAAACAAAGAAAAACAAATAGAACACCTATCCAATGCCTGCCCCGGGTATCATTATATCAATACATGAGGTCTGAATGTATTCTAAAGATTGGATGCAATCCAAGCTTTCAGCTGATCCAGGTGTTTTTTGCTTCACTATGTGTTCTAGTAGAGTGAGTTCCTGTTTCATCAAGAATTTCCATGAATCCACACTTTGTGTTTCTCTTCTGAAAATGTTTTCATTTCATTGTATCCAAATGTTCCAACATCCAATGATGAGGATGTCTAGAGCCAACAAGTGAGGCAGCATGCTCATGGCTAAAGTTGTATCATCAATGAAGGAGGTTCCTCTTTGTTTGTCTGGGATGAATTTTACGCTGCAATTTTGAGCATAAACACAATCCCAGAATAAATGATAGGTGGTCTCTTCAGCACCTTCATTACAGAACACACATCTTACATTCTTAAAAAGTTTGTCCCAATTCTCTCAACATGCAAAGTGTTCACCTCAACGTCCCACTAAGAAATGCATTTAAATCTTTTGTCTCATTAAGCCATGCAAAATCTGCCGCATAAGCACTCTCAACATGCAAAGTGTCCACCTCAATGTCACACTAAGCAATGCATTTAAGTCTTCTCTCCCAAAAGTTCATGCAAAATTTGCCACATAAGCGAGTCATGCATTTAACTTATAAATTACAAATATTTTTGCATCAGTCTATGCATCTAGCTGAGTCACATCGTATATTCATGTTAGTCATCTTTCATGTTTTTGTTTGAAATGACATTTTTAACTATAATTTAAAAGTTTTTATTCTATTGTAGACACTTTTTTATTGTTTTTAAGTTCATACTTTATTTTCATTAGATTTAGCAACTAGCGCAATTTCTAATGAAGTTACCTCATCAACACGTGGGGAGAGAGTCATCCTCACTACTCATGTCCAATTTTTCCTTAGTGAAGAAGACACCCACGTGGACAACTCCAAGGAATTTTAAATTCACATTATGCTACTTATGTTCCAAAACTATTTTGCAACAATAATTAAATCAAGTAAATAAATCTCATATATTTGTATTTTTATGTTCATATTGTTAATGATAATATTCACATTTCACATAAGCAAGTATCATCCCAAATTATTACCAACAATTCCCGCATCGACGCACGGGGAATTTCTAGTTCATAAGAGTCCAGGTGCATGCTTTCTCTCTTGAGAAGATTTCTCATGTTAGCTCTGTCATGCAGAAGTAACCCTAGTGTTCCATTTGTAGGCTGCATCTAAAATTGTGATATCTTTTTCTTTTCTTATTATAAGTGGATCCCTAATTAGGGGAAACACTTTTTATAACTCCCTCCGTTCCAATGAATAAGGCATTCACGCTTTCCAAAATCCAACTATCACCATAAATTAGATCAATAATATATATTATTGTGACTTGAAAATTATATGTATAACTGAAACGTTTTTTTAAATACAAATTCAATGATATAATTTTTATCACATATAATTTACATTTAATTGGTCTAAATTATGGTCAAAGTTTTATTATAAGATGCATGCACGCCTTATTCAAAGAGGAGGAGGATGGCTCGACGGTATGAGGAGGTGGACATCCTGATTGGCTCAACGTGTGAATGGAAGAAACTCAAAAGGCTTGGTCGTGAGCAAGTCAAGAAATGACCAAAGTGATAGAAGTCTAACTAATAAATGTGGAAAGGTTAACAGGTTAGCAACTTGAAATTTTCATTCTGCGTTTACAATCACATGCACATAATCGTAAATCACATACACATAAATGTGGGAAGGGCCTAAGGGCATATCTACGCTGACCCGCAAAACAAACACTGGCTCTGTCTGCGGACAGAGGGACCAGTCCGTGGGAGAATAACTCCGCTTGCTCCATCATCCCAGAACCCTTCTACCCACCGCGTCGCCTCCCCGAACGAGGCGACCGGGACAGCCCCCTCTTCCCCCCGCCGCCGAGCCTCCCCCTCTCCCTCTCACCACTGCCATCGGTTGGCGCTGCTGGGAGCTTGCCCACGCGGCGTCGTGTGTGGCCGGCGGTGGGGGCCTCCTCTTTTTCCCTTCGCGGCCCCGGCTTAGGTGGCGTGCTCCGGCGACGGTGTTCCTCGGCGAGCGGTGCCCGGTGCAGATCGGGCGATGGCATGGCTCCTTGGCGGCTGGCGGCAGGGAATGGCCAGCGGCGCCCTACAAGCCTAGGTCTAGGCCCTTTGGGCCTGATCTGGGTCAAGGAGGGCCGAGTTTGGTCACCAGCGGTCCGCCTCTGGCAGGTCTGGTGAGCTACGAGCGATGGGGAGGTGACTACTGTGCTACGTCTGCTGCAGCACGACGACAGGGGCTTAGCGGGCCCGGTCTAGGCCCGACTGGGCAGTTGACCCGACATGCTCCTGCTCTAGCGTTCGATCTGCTACCTCCTGAGCTAGTGGAGGTTGTCCCTTCGCACACGGCTACCGTACTGCGGATCCCTGTCTACGGTGGCTTCGTATAGGTACGGTCGGCCTCGCTGTGTTTGCTGCGGTGAGACGACGGTGGTGTCCTCATGGCTGTGGTGGCGCATGTTGGTCGGTGGTTGGCATGGTGGAGCCGGCGGTTGGTCATGGGTCGTGGGTGTGAGGGGTCGGGATAAATCTCTATCGAGTCTGGCCGACACCGATGTGGTGCCGCCTGTGGGCACCGCCACCCTTCTTGAAGGGCGTTTGTGTGCCTCTCCCCCACTCCCCTCCATGTACTGGGAGAAATCCTAGGACTCGCCCAGGCAACAACATTGTCATCGTCGCAGTCCTTCTTGAAGGTGTTGCTTGGTACGCGACAATCCGATGGCATTGGAGTATGGTGCAATTCTTCAGTGGGTGCAACAATTACGGGAAGCTACAACTTTCGTTGATCTGGTGTTGATCGCATGTTTTCTCTTGTGTTTTTGGGCATGATTGTGTTGTTTGCCCGAGCGTGGAACCCATTGGTGTACCGGGCGATTGCTATATTAATATAGCGGGGCGAAAGCCTATTTCGAGGGACCAGTCCGCGAACAAGGATGCGGGAGTCGGCCATCCAATGCTATCTGCACACACGTGAAACACCGTTTAAACGAACCGGACGAACTTAATTTAAACTGGATGATACTAATACAATCTGGACAAGAAAATTTATATTTTAGACATATTTTAACTGAAACTACACACTGGACTAAGGTAAAACTAGTCTACGTCCAACGCCAGCTGATATCCATTCCCACGACATGGATAAACTAAACTAGTTTAGAGCCGACCACATCGGAATCCCTTGTCTTCCTCATGTCCAACAACCCGCTCGACTGTCGTGAGCCCTGGAGGTATATGCTACAGTGAAAAGGGCAAGAGTAGCGTCTACTTCCCCATGCCCGGCAACGCCATTCATCGGAGTGGCATTGGAGCGTTATGCTTCAACCGGAAGGGAACAATACCCTACGTTTCCATGAAACACGGATGGTGGTTGGTTTTTGAGGCGGGGGATGACGGTGGCCTACGAAGAGAGCAAGATATCAGCCATGCACGCTGGCGACACCACGGCGGTGGCCTTCCCGGTACTCAAGGGATCGGCCTCCCATGTTCTACTTTCACTCAAAGATAGTGGTTGGTGCAGACGTGCTAGCCGCCGCCTCTTAGATCTTCGTGATGCTGGCTTCTTTCTCCACCGGCAGGGCATGGTTCCTCCAACATTGACGGCAAATGACATAGTAGCAGGCACGGGAGGAGTGGTACGACACATCCTCGTCCGCGGCAGCCACGATGCCCGTTCCGCATTGTTCCCCTGCATCCCTGCCTGGAGCAACCCACCACTCCTCGGTGAGCTGACTTGGAGCGTCGAGTTGCTGGACCACACACCGGCTTGGAGTGGCTGCCTCCGCGAGCTGGCCAACATCGACTTGGAGCGGCGAGGAAGGTGGAGAAGAGAGTTGCCTGACTCATATCCGGCGGTCTTGGCGGGTCACCCAGTTGGCTTTTATGTCAGAGAACTTCTCTCCCTGCTCACTGGATGCCATGGAGAGTGTGGAGAAAGTGATGCAAGGAGGAGACGGGAAGCGAAGGTGTGGTGCAATTTTTTTACCCGACGTGCATCATTTAAATAGCGGACAGATGCCCGGAGCCAACTTGCATTCTGTTTAATGCCGACCAGCTAACGAACAGACGTGTGGCCGAAATAGTTTTTTTGGCACATGCGCGAGTTTAATGGAGGAAGACAGACAGTCTGCGGCCGTTTGACTACGATGAGGAGGCGAGTTCAGCTACGCGTGCAGTAAGCGACGTATTCTCGGCCGACGCGTCGCTTCAATGCCAGCAGTGAGAGGTTGCATTTACTTTGGCTGGTATCAATGGGGAGCATCTGCTCTACAACAGTATTGGGAAGCTAGCGATGAACGGGAACACAAGCGGGCGAGGAAGATGGGTTTTGAATAGGCCACGGTTGCAAGACGATGTGGGAGTGGTCTGGACAACCACACCCTCCATTTTGTCTTCGGTTTAAAAGCATGTTCGGACCGGTTTATGAACCGATGTATAATCACGTTGCATATCAAATATGGTCCAAACAGTTGCGGATGGTTCGAGGGTCGCCCTAGCAAAACCTCCATCCTGTATGACGGCCCATGTCAATAGTGCTGAATCTGGATGCATGTGATCCGATGATCGAAATGCATGCATGATCCATGATGGGCAGCTAGCACAACGCCTTTTTATAATCAAACTGCATGAAGCGGGCATCAGACATACGTATCATACATAGCTTAATTTGTCCGCACCAGTGTATTGTGCTCCCGTCAAAATGAGGCTTGGTCACAGGGAGTAGCTAGTACATGCGTATTTCTGCCTCACAGTTACAAAGTCTATGTAGAGAAGTAGCTAGCTAGCTAATCGCTGAAGGACGGTGAACAGCATCAGTCGAAGACTTGCTTTAGCGAATTTGTCTAGCCGCATGCCTTGTTTGCAGGACCGAGTTCCACGTTGCAGTGGAGGCCTCCGCTGTCCAATCGATCTCCCCGGCAGTAATGTCTCGTATAGTTGCGGTGGTCGCGGGAGTAGAACTTCCGGGACCGCAAAAATGAACTCGTTTGCACTGCAAAGCTTGCTTCTCTACTGTTCTTGTTGTTGCAAAATCAACGGGTCCTCAATGTATTAGCTTCTTTCCCGACGCCTTCCGTTCCCTTGTTTGGCCCCAAAAGTGTGTCGTCCACTTTGTTTGATACATGCTCTCTTCCTTTGCCAATGCATGTTGCTCCTTTAGTAATTGTTGCGGTGGCCGGTGGGTGAGAATGAACTCAATGATGAAGGGAGAAGTAGGATATAGTAATTCCATAAATAATGAGCTATTCTAAGGGTTCTTTTATGTTACTCCCTATCTTTTTCATATTCACGAAAAGGTGATCTTTATTGTACGTTTGTATGAAAAACCTAGCGTGCAATTTTATTTTATTTTATTTATATAAAAACGAAGTAGCATATGATTTTTAGGTTCGTACTAGCTTTGACCCAGACAGTCTCACCATTCCTTTGGTAGACTGTACCTAAAATGCAATATCCGTTTTTTGCCTAGCTAGATTCCTAATTATAGAAAATAAAATATTTTCCACTGTTTGTGTTTCATTGCCTTCGTCCTCAAATGCATATGGGTCCTACCCAATGAGACCCCTAGCACGACCCATGCCCTTATACCATTGATTTGCTACCCACAAATATTGTGTGCCTCTTGACTGCTTCATGATCCACACGATTGTCACTATATCCCTTCTTTGAGTTTAACACCAAACAACATTACTACCAACAAACAAATTTAACCAAAAAGAGAACATTTAAATAGCAAGACACTCCCGTCTTGCTCGCCGTTGTTCCCCATCTTGCACATAGCAGGACAAATTGTCGCTTAGAGATCCATGCATCTCGCCGAGGGTGCCCTGTCATTCTCTGCTGCCGACAATGCCTTGTCTGCTAAGATATAATGGTAGTTGGTAATTTGGACATTGATTTGCAAAAGATGCACAACAATGGCAAGGATGATTTAGATGTCGCCTTGTGCCTTGTAGAACTAGCGATATATGCGAGACCAATCAAGCTGGCGGGGTGATGTAGCCGAGTTTGAGAAGATCTGAGGAACGATGTGGTTGTCATTGTCGAATTCCACTGCGAAGAGGCAAGTCCCCCTTTGAGCCAGATAAAGCTTGCGGTGGTCTCCCAAACATAATCCCATCGCCAAGCATGTACAATGAACGCGACGAGATGATGCAAATGATGTTTTATTTCTCCTTCGTAT
The DNA here is from genome assembly GCA_022496015.1 of Hordeum marinum. Classification (NCBI taxonomy): domain Eukaryota; kingdom Viridiplantae; phylum Streptophyta; class Magnoliopsida; order Poales; family Poaceae; genus Hordeum; species Hordeum marinum. Next base: position 470,605,664 of record CM039678.1, on the reverse strand, counting down.
ATTGATGACTTATGCTCAATGACACATGCTATGCAAGGTGATGTGTGTAAGCTTCAAAACAAATGTAGGTACGTGGGAATCGTGCGTGTATTTGCCTCGGCTCAGGTCAATGCGGATGCTGCATTGGCTAGTGTGCCAGCCATCTGGGAAGGATCGGTCGACAGATGCCTTCCAACACTGCTTATGCCTTCCATTCTGTTGCCAACAATAATTTCCACACTACGAAGATCAAACGACTACAATACTTTAATTTATAAAGGTCTACCAGATGAAGGGCCTGTACTTTCTGATTAGCATTAGATTTTTTTAGCATAAATATCTACTTTTACTCCGTACTATGCTTTTTTAGTATACAACAGAAGAGTGTATGAAGGTCCCTTGCATCTTGAAGGGTAGATCTTACTTTAGTTTGCTACGGAAAAAAGAACAAAGCCAATCCTTTGGGGCTTAAGACCCATTTCACTCCTTAATTGTTTAGTAAAATTGATCATTAAGATAAACAGAGCCTTGGTCCAAAGGGTAGGCATGCAGTTGGGCAAGCTGACCACCCCGGTTCAATTTCTAAAGTTGATGCGTGATGCACATAGGTTTTTACCCATTTTGCTTCCTCGAGGACCAAACTTGGTTGTGTGGTTGTACAACACATGAAGATTAAAATCATGGTACTCACGCTAAAAAATTCATTGATGACCAAGCTTAATTCATGGTGAGACTACACATCAAGTTAAAAATCTTGATACTCATACTAAAATGGTTGAGCGCATCCCTAGTTGATGCGGGAGAAGCAAAATTCTCTCCAATTTATTTACTCATTGTGAGAGCCTGGCTTAATAGGAATGATAGACTACTCATATCAAAAAGGAATTCCTTCTTTTTCGGGAGCCCATTCGAAAAGAACTCCAAAGTTAAGCATGCTTGCCTTTGAGCGATTCTAGGATGGGTGACCGACCGGAAAGTTGCCCCCGGGTGCGCATGAGTGAGGACAAAGTGCGCAGGAAAGACTAGTGTTGGTCTGTGGGGCCAGTCTAGATCCCGCCAGGCGTAACGGGGTGTTACAATTGGTATCAGAGCCGACCCTTGCGATTACATGGGCATTCGCGGGTCAGGTGCACGGGCATGTGGCGCATGGCGTGTGTGGCCCGACGTGGCATAGAACATGGCAAATGTGTCGGACTGTAGCGACCCGATCTCAAGGGATCGGAGTCTCTGTGCTTAAGTGTCATCCTTGGATCGGTATGCTGACACACACAATACTTGAGGATTTGCAATAAAGTTCAATCGCACATTTATTACATCTAGAATCCTCAAAGAGTATTTATTACATTAATGTGACCTAAGGCCAAGTAAAACAAAAACATGCGAAAGCAAAGAGTGTAACGAGTCCATCAACTCCACGAGCAAGCTGAGTGCAGAACAATGACATATCACACCTTATTCGTCGTCGGATAAATCTGCAACATGATAAGTTGCAGCCGTGTAGGTCAGTACATGGAATGTACTGGCAAGTCACATCATAAAGTGTAATGAGCCTAAATAGTACATGCAATTTGGCTGGTGGAAAGCTCTAAGTTTAGTTTTGCATAAAGCTAGTTTTTCCCTATCAAAAATAATTGTTCTACTTCTACAAATATCATAAGTCTGAGATGATGCCCATCTCAATCATTCCAAATTTTTGTATCCAGTTGATTAATTAAGAGTGATGAGATTTCCCTACATTTCCACTACTAAAAGCTCAAGTTGTCCATGTCCGGTGACACGGGTAATCAGTTAGATTTTAACTCTGTAGAGGTTGTGCATTTTTCCCCACAAGACTCGACCACATCCTTGATCGAAGGATCGAGACATAGTCTTTTGATAGCATTTCCCCTAACCCACCGATAGGCCACTACACCTACCTCATCTACATCTGCTAGCCTATCCCGAAAGAGGTCACACCATCTACTCAACTAAGCCAGAGCCCATATTGGCTTGCGGCTGCACACGAAAGTTTATAGACATGAAAATAAGGTTGATCCCTTTGTGTCTGGGTGGAGGGACCACTAGTGTGCACTCCCATGGATTCCCATGAATGCTCCCACTGTACTTCGCCACCATACAAACCAATTTCCACCCAGGTAGTTCATTAAAGTTGGTCCTAGTTACTACTTTGTCACTCACATCTCAAAGTGATAACACTTCCCAATCCACGTCTACTTTGGCGAAGCATTGTAACATAACACGGTGGCGACAAAGTTGGTACGGTTCAGACCTACCTCAAACGAACTACTGGGTGATAGTAAATCCAACAAGTATAAACTCCTATCATGCACTCCTATATCAAAGGACTATGTGCAAAAATAAAACATAGGTAAAAACTGATATGATCAAAATGCAACTTGCCTTCGTGCTGGGAGTGAAGTTCTAGGGAATGGTAGTACTCTGTTTCGCACTCCGAACAATCTATCGCAAAGTAAATAAACACACATAAACAAGCATTCATACCATTCAAAGAAAACATGTAACAAAATATTTAAAAAACCAAATAAAATCCAACACAAGTCATTAACATGATAATTTTCAAAGTATAATTAATGTTCAAAATTCGTGACGTGCACTAGTGTTCCCACAAGGCATTCTAGTAAAATTATGATGAACAGAAAATAATTGTGTAGGATATATCGTGGCAAAAATTCATGACAAAGGATTTAGTTCGTGTGACGTGGTGTAAAAAGAATCACTTCAAACGGGTATACCGTTTGAAAGATATAACCTAATGAAATTTAAATTCAAATCTGAATTAATTTTAAATTTGAACTTGCAAAAATTTGCAACTATGGGTTTTCTGCTTAGGGCTATTCGAGACAAAAATTTAGCCGCTTGTTTCATCTCGTTTCGATCTACGGTTAAAAAAGTTAAGGCCTTTTGAAGTTTTGAATTAAATCTGAAAAAAAAAACCGCTACAGGAACGATTTCTGAAAACTCTAAAGTGTGGACGTTCGCGGCTAGAGTGCTGCGTGGACAGCTCTGGTTTACTGGCTGCGTTCGTCGCGGCGGCTATGCGGTGAATGTTCGCGAACTAAGAAAAAAAATCATCCGGTTCGTTTAAACTAAAGCAAAACCGATGTTCGGTTTAAAATAAACCGTACGGTTTAGATTAAATTGCGGTTAACCGATACCTATTCGATCCAACTAAAAAAATTAATCTAATCTACGTTACGAATAGAGGAACGGGCGAGCGCACACAGAGACGACGAGCACGATGTCAACAGGAAGTTGGCTCCGGCGGGGCGGCGGCTCCGGCGGGCTCCGTCACGGGCGAGGTGGTCGAGCGGGTGTGGCTCGGCGAGGGCTTCCCGACGATGGTGACGGCGACGACCGGAGGAAGTGGAGCAAGCTCCTGTCTTCGGTGAACTCCGGCGACGTAGGTCGGACGGGGCGGCGTCTCCGGCTGTTCCTAGGGCCAAACAACATGTCAGGGAGATGCGCAATGGCGAGAGGATCCGATTCCCGAGGCAAGAAGGGGCCGGGAGGCTCACCGGCGTCGGACTTCTCCGGCTAACGGACTCGGCTCCTGCGAGATGCGAACGGACGGTGCGTCGGCTATGAGCGGCGAGAGGAGGTGCGGCTTAGCTGAATGGAAAGAGGAGGCTCGGGGATTTATATAGGCGTAGCTAGGAGGGCCGGGGCTGCGAGATAAGCTCTATCCCTAGAGCTTCGGCCGACGGTTGCGGGGCTGCGAGCGCTGGCTTATCTCGTACGGTGCGAGCGGGAGGTTGGGGACGAACCCTCTTTTTTTTTTCTTCCATCGCTGCCTCTGGCGACGCTAGCGGGGAGCACTTCCTCCTGCCGCGTGCGCTAGCCAGCCCTAGCGCTGGCTTGGGCTGGGCTGCGCTTGGCTGGCTCTGGCCTCGCTAGGGTGTGCGTGCGTGTTGTGTTTTTTTGAAACTCTTTCTTTCCAGATCTAAAGCAGAAAACAAAATATAAGGTATTATATACCAAAACAATCAGAAAAATAAACCCTAAAGCGTGAACATTTCTTTAGAGTCCAAATAAAAACTTTATAAAAATATTATTTAAATAAAAACCAAAATGAAATCAAATTTGACTTTCAAATAAATTGGCACTATTTTCTTCTGACTTTTGGGGTGCCATGTTACCTCCTCTCATACTTTTTTTTCCAAAGTATTTTGTCACGTAATTGAGTAACTCAAATGCCAATTGAAAAGAAGTCAAATAAAGAAGATGAAAATATAATTGCCACATTCATTTAAATCATAATGCATAGATGCTTAACTAATAATTGTAAAAACATTCCAAATTGAAAATTTGGGATGTTACACGGACTGGACACGCATACATGTGCCAAAAGGGAATGTTCCTGATGGGCCGACGAGGACGTCGGTTTCTTTGAGTGGGGGTGTATGTGAAAGCCTGGCTTAATAGAAATGATAGACTACTCATATCAAGAAGGAACGATTCTAGGATGGATGACCGACCGGGACCGGATGCGCATGAGTGAGGACAAAGTACGCAGAAAAAACTAGTATTGCCCTGTGAGGCCAGTCTAGATCCTGTGAGGCATAACGGGGTGTTACACTCATGCTAAAAAAACACTTGAAGATCGTGCTTGATGAGTTGCGAGACTACACATCAAGATAAAAATCCCGATACTTATACTAAAATTAGATGTGTGCATCCCTAGTTAGTGTATAATCTGGGAAAGTAAAATTCTCTCTAATTTTTTGCACTGATGGAGAAACCCCCATCGAAACGTCCTGATCTGAAATATTCAGATCGGTGATTTCGAGTGACCTTCCTCCATCCTTCACGATTTGATGGTCATGGGCGCACCCAGATCTGGCCGCACCGCTCTTCCCTCACGAACAACACCATTTCTCCCTGTACAACTGCAACCCTGGAGGGACCAGGGAACATGCAGGAGCCATAGAGCTACAACGATCTAGTACGCAAGAGCCAATACATACACCTCTCTTCGGATAATGATCAACAAATGGAAAGTAACCCAAATGCCAGTGAGGACCAGGAGGCATTTTATTCAAAGTTCGATGGCACTACAAAGGTTATACATCCATATGCTAGTCACTGTAACAAAGTAGACCGATTTTTATTCCCATCATTTCTCTCTCCAAGATTGTATGTCTATTTCTGATACATGCTTTGTTCATCCTCCAATGCATGTTTCCTTTCGCGAAGATTGTATGTCTATTTTTGATAAATGCTTTGTTCATCCTCTAATGCATGTTTTCTCCTTTATAGACATTGCGGTGGGTGACAGGGAACCAAATGTTAAAGGGAGAAATAGAATATAATGATCTTATAACTAAACAACTACTCCGCCATGGTGATGTGGAAGCCATTGTGTCCCCCATTGCTCTTGGTCTGGTTCGCCACTGTGAACCGCAAGCGAAGTCGTGGCTCAATTTTGCATGGGTCACAGTGGCTTGGCCCCTACCCTAGGGAAAACGTGGGGAAAGCATAATACTCTGTGCGAAAACCTTGTTCTTGGATGAGGATCGTTTTTGGTGCTGTTGGCGCCCGTGGGCGCCCTCCTCCTTTGAGGCATTTTCTAAGAGTACTTCTTCACATTGTGTTGTGGCCGGTGGGGTGGAAGTGTCATCGGAGGTTATGGGCATGTGCCACCTTCAAAAACTTCAAATAAACATAGCTACTTCAGAGAGAGAGCCCTCACATACCTACTTGATTGTTTGATTATGATACGTCTTTTAACGTATCTATAATTTTTGGTAATGACATGCTATTATATTATCTGTTTTGGATGTTTTATATGCATTAATATGCTATTTTATATTATTTTTGGGTCTATTAATCTAGAGCTTAGTACGAGTTTCTGTTTTTCCTTATTTTTGAGTTTTGCAGATATAGAATATTAAACGGAGTCCAAACAAAATAAGATCTCCGGAATGATTTTTTTGGAAGAAAAGAGATGTACCAGACTTGGAGTGCACGCCAGGGCACCTACCAGGAGATCACAAGCCTGGTAGGCGCGGCCACTGATGAGGATACGTACCTAGAGACACTACGTTGGAGGACTTGAAGATCACAAGTAAGCTTCCGACTGGATTCCCGATGATACTCAAGCCACTCGGCAGACAATTCACTCGGGGACTTCTTTCTCCACTCGACAGTTGCCTATCACTCGGAAGACCTCATTTCCAATCGACGCCAGAAGACCAGAAGCCACCCCTAGGAGGCCCACAGGCAGGCGTTAGGCCTTTCGTCATTAGTAGCTTTTATTATGTACGCTACCAGTAATGCTTGTCTTTAAACCCACGACCGGACCCTTGGATGCCAGGTAATTATGAGGGGCAGCAAACTCTATATAAGCCGCCCCTCCCCTCTGACACAAGGGTTCACAACCACTGTAATCTTACATTCCACACGACAAAGCTCCAGAGCACTGAGACGTAGGGCTGTTACCTCCACGAGAGGGGCCTGAACTCATACACCTGTGTGTACATCCTCGCCGTAGCTAGGACTCTGTCATCTCCTTTCGTACCCCTACCTTCTACTGTCAAGCTCGTTCCCACGACAGTTGGCGCCCATCGTGGGGCAGGCGTCTAAGCGACTTCCGGCAAGGTTGCGTTTTTCATCCTTCGACATGTCTTCCGACGGTGTTTTCGCTCTGGGCTACGAGATCCGTTTCGGAGCGCTCACCTTCATCGCCGACGATTCGGCATGGCTTCAGGAAGCGCCTCTCGATGTCGAGGCGCTCCCAGTCCGCGGGGCCATGCACTTCCGCGCGAGTTCCTGCGGCGTGCTGCTGCGTCAGCCGTCGACTCCCTATGCGTCAGCACCCCTCGCTATCCGTTGTCGCAAGCGGTCCGGCCGCTCACGACTCCAGCGTTGGGTCAAGCATGCAGCGGTGTGCCAAACTTCTCCACAGATCGCACCGCTCGAGCATGCCGAGTCCCTTCATGGCATGTTCGAGTCGGATTCCGATCCGTCCGATGTTCCTTCCGAGTGCGAGAGCTACGATCCTGCTGCGGATGTCCTAATGGCGGGCTCCCGTCAAAGCCCGCCACCGGGCTTTGGCCACGGCAAGCGCGATGCTAGCGGCCCGTCGAGTGAACAGCCGCGTCGCGATGGTGAAGTCCTTCATACTCCCATCGTTGGTACGACTGCCGAGGCCCAGGCTTGGAGGCCACGCGTATTCGGCTAGAAGAGCTCCAAAGGGAACTCGATGAGTGCGCTCGCCAGCGCCCACCAGTTTCCGGTCGACGTCAGCGACAGCTGTTTCCGACTGGATCTCACAACAACGTTGAGGTATATCGTACCCCTGTGTTAAATGTTGCAGCAGCTGCTAGGATAGCAGATTCCATTCAACCATCGCGGTCAGAGGCTGGAAGAGGCTTGATGCAAATCAGAGCTTTGCTAGATGCAGCGCAGCGTCAGAATTCTGTCTTTTCATAGTCGCGTAAGAGGATACACAACAACTCACCCAAGGCAGAAACCGTTTAGTCGGCACACAACCCTGGATCGCCCTTGCACCGAAGGGGTGGAGGCTTTCGTGAGGATCAGGTCAGAGATCAATTTCACCGCGAAGACCACCGTCGAGTGCCCACTCCTTCGCAGGGTGGTCCGCGCATGCCCCGGCACCCGAATGAAAGGCGGTCGTTCGGTGACGAGCGGAATGCGGAGTTTGATGCTCGTTATCTCCTCGCTCAGAGGGGGATCGACAGAGGCAGAGCCCACAGAGAAGGACAAGACAGAGATTTTATGAGTGGCAGCTCAGCTGTGATTTCTAGTCCTAAGTGTTTTAGTAGAGCCATCCGTTCCGTAGAGATTCCCCCAACTTCAGGTTGGCAGCTGGGATCGGCAAGTTTTCTGGCGAGTCAAAGCCAGAGACTTGGTTAGATGATTACCGAGTGGCTGTACAGATTTGTGGCGGCAATGATAACGTTGCAATGAAACACCTGTCCTTGATGTTGGATGGTTCAGCTCGTGGTTGGTTGAATCGCTTGGCTCCATCCAGTATATATTGCTGGGAAGATCTTGCCCGAGTGTTTGTCCGAACCTTCGAGGGCACTTGCAAGCGTCTTGCTGGGCTGGTCGACTTACAACATTGTGTCCAGAAGCCCAATGAGACCTTGAGGGATTACATTCGACATGGTTGTTCCTACCACCCCCACCTACCTCAAGTGGTCCCAGTATGCCATCACATTCGACCAAACAGATCATCCTGCTCATGTGGCCACTCCCGGTCGATAGGCTCTGGTGGTTGATCCAGTGGTGGGGGGCACTCGACTCCGAAAGGTCCTCATGGATGGTGGCAGTGGTCTAAACATCCTCTTTGCAGATACCCTAAAAGGGATGGGCATTCCGATGTCCCGACTGAGTGAAAGTAACATGCAATTTCACGGAGTCATCCCAGGGAAGAAGGCCAAGTCACTCGGCCAGATTGCGTTGGACGTGACATTCGGGAACGATAAAAAAATTCGAAAGAAAATGTTGATGTTTGAAGTTGTGGATTTCCAGAGTGCCTATCATGCCATTTTGGGTCGACCCGCATATGCTCGTTTCATGGCCCGTACATGTTACGTGTATCTCAAGTTGAAGATGCCGGGCCCTAAGGGTGTGATCACGGTCATTGGCAATCGATAGCGGGCCAAAGAATGCCTCCAGCAAGGCTCCCAGTTTGCTGATCATGAGATGGCTATGGTCGAGTTGGAGGAATACAAAAAGAGCGCTGACCTTGCTGATTTGCTCCGCGCAAAGAAGCCCGCTTTTGAGTCGGCATTCCCGTCGGCAGGGGAAGTGAAGAAAGTGCACATCCACCCGACGGATCCAACTGCTGCCCTGACCAATATATCATCAACACTCGACAGTAAATAGGAAGCCGAGCTCATCCAGTTCCTCCATGAGAACTGGGATATCTTCGCATGGAAGCCCGCTGACACGCCGGGGGTTCCTAGGGGACTGGTTGAGCACCGTCTAAGAGTTGATCCGAAAGCTAAACCCATTAAGGAGCATTTGCGTCGATCGGCGGCGGAGAAGCGTAAAGCAGTCGGTGAAGAAGTGGCCCGTCTCTTGCAAGCCAAGTTCATTTGGGAGATTTACCACTTCGAGTGGCTCTCAAATGTTGTTATGGTGCCCAAGAAGGATAAGTCATTGCGTATGTGCATTGACTTCAAACTTATCAATCAGGTCTGCCCGAAAGATCATTTTCCGTTCCCCCGCATAGATCAGATTGTTGACTCGACTACGGGATGCGAGCGTTTATTGTTTCTAGATGCTTACTCTGGGTACCATTAGATTAGCCTGTATGGCCCGGATGAAATAAAGATAGCCTTCATCACCCCATTCGGGTGTTTTTGCTACATCACTATGACATTCGGTCTAAAAAAGCCGGCGCTACTTTCATGCGCATGATTCAGAAGTGTTTACTCGATGAGATCCCTTGGAATGTCGAGGCGTACATGGATGATATAGTTGTCAAGTCCTGCAAAGGTTCCGACCTGCTGGCTGACTTGGCCAAAACATTCGCTAATCCTGCAAAGTGTATTTTCGGTGTCCCTGGCGGCAAGTTACTCGGTTTTCTCGTTTCCGAACGAGGGATCGACGTCAACCCTGAGAAAATCAACGCCATTACCCAAATAAAGACTTCCATGCGAGTGCACAATGTTCAAAAACTCACAGGTTACTTGGCAGCATTGAGCCGATTCATTTCTCGTCTCTGTGAGAAGGCACTACCTTTGTACCGATTGATGAAGAAGTCTGACACGTTCGAGTGGACTCCTGAAGCCGAAGCAGCGTTTGTTGAACTCAAAGCTATGCTCTCCATCCAGCCGGTGCTCGCCGCTCCTCACAGCAAAGAGCCCTTGCTCCTATACATCGCGGCCACTAATCAGGTCGTCAGTACGGTGTTAACTGTCGAGCGGGAAGAAGAGGGTAAAGCTTATAAAGTCCAATGACAAGTTTATTATGTTTCTATAGTTTTGTCTCCATCGAAACAAAGATATCCACACTACCAGAAGCTGGTTTATGGTATTTACCTATCAACGAAGAAGGTGGCACATTATTTTCAAGACCACTCGATTTCTGTCGTCAGTGATGCTCCGTTATCCGAGATTCTCAAAAATCGAGACGCATCTGGTCGAGTGGCTAAGTGGGCAATCGAACTCTTATACTTTGACATTAAGTTTGAAGCCAAGAAAGCAATCAAGTCTCACGCACTTGCAAATTTTATTGCCGAGTGGATTGAATAGCAACAGCCAACCCAGATTCACTCGGCACATTGGACTATGTTCTTCGACGGCTCTAAAATGTTGAATGGGTCCGGCGCTGGTGTTGTCCTGATATCTCCAAAAGGCGACAAGCTCAGTTACATTTTGCAAATTCACTTCGATTCCTCCAACAATGAGGCAGAGTATGAAGCACTTTTGTATGGGTTGCGCTTGGCTATCTCACTCGGCGTCAAGCGCCTAATGGTTTATGGCGACTCAGATTTGGTGGTAAATCAGGTGATGAAAGAGTGGGATGTTTGAAACCCCACTATGACTTGGTACTGTAGTGTTGTTAGAAAGTTGGAAAAGAAATTTGAAGGCCTAGAACTTCATCATGTTCCCCGACTGAAGAATCAAGTGGCCGACAAACTAGCAAAGATTGGGTCCACTCGAGGGCCTATCCCCAGTAATGTGTTTTTAGAGCACCTGCATACTCCTTCGGTGCAAGAAGATCCTTTCACCGAAGAGCCCCCGCAAGCTATGAGCTCAACTGATCCGACTGAAGTCGATGTCCATGCTATAATTGATTTGGTCATGGAGATTCTGGTTGTCATTCCCGACTGGACGGTGCCCTACATTGCCTATATCCTCAGACAAGAACTCCCTGAAGATGAGACTGAAGCTCGACAGATCGTGCGTAGGTCGAAAGCCTTTATTGTGATTGGGGATCAGCTATTCAGAGAAAGCGCGACTGACGTGACGCAGCATTGCATCTCCCCTGAAGAAGGTCGAGTGATTCTAGATGAAATCCACTCGGGAACTTGTGGCCATCATGAGTCCTCACGGACTATCGTCGCTAAAGCATACAAAGCTGATTTTTTCTGGCCACGGGCTAATGAGATGGCCAAAGACATTGTTGATCATTGTGATGGATGCCAGTTCTATGCAAACTTGTCACACAAGCCGGCCTCTGCTCTGAAGACGATTCCCCTCGCCTGGGCGTTTGCTATTTGGGGACTCTACATGGTTGATCCCTTTCGGACTGTAAAAGGCGGATTTACTCATTTGCTGGTCGCAGTCGACAAGTTTACAGAATGGATAGAAGCCAAGCCCATCAAGAAGTTGAACTCCCTCACGATGGTCACATTCACGAGGGAAATAATTTTTCGATATGGCGTTCCTCACAGCATTATCACGGATAACGACACCAACTTTGACTTGGAAGAATTCAAAAACTTCTACACCTCCCAAGGCACTCGGGTGGATTATGCATCTGTTGCACATCCTCAAACCAATGGACAAGTCGAGCGAGCTAATGGCCTCATCCTGCAAGGTCTGAAGCCTCGTATCATGCGCGATCTAGATCATACCACCGGTGCCTGGGTAACTGAGCTACCGTCTGTTTTATGGGGCATGAGAACGACGCCTAATCAGTCGACTGGACGGACTCCTTTTTCCTGGTCTACGGAGCCGAAGCTATCCTGCCGAGTGATTTGTTTCACAATTCTCCCCGAGTGGAGCTTTATTTTGAAGCTGAAGCTGAACAAGCAAGGCAAGATGGCGTCGATCTCCTAGAAGAAGAGAGAGAGAGAGAGATGGCTCTAATTCGGACTATGGTTTATCAGCAGGATCTGCGACGCTTCCATGCGAAGAATGTCAAGAGTCGGTCATTTCATGAGGGAGACTTGGTACTCCGAGTGGATCAACAACAACCTCATAAGCTTGCTCCCACGTGGGAAGGTCCCTTTGTCATCACCAAAGTGTTGAACAACGGAGCCTATCACCTGTACAACCTCAAGAAACAGATAGACGAGCCATGGGCCTGGAATGCAGATTTGCTCCGACGCTTTTATACTTAGAGACATAAGAGGTTTTGATGTAATAAAAATACTTCATCTATGCAAATCAGACTTCCACAGTTTATTGTCGATTCGATCGTATAGTTTCACACTTGGGAATTCTCCGAGTGTCGAGCAATCCTCACACTCGGAGGCTTAGCCGCAAACATGCTTTCGCCTAAGTTAAAAACCCTGTCGGGTGGATAGCAGTCCATTTACTCGACGACTTAGCTACAAACCAGCCTTCGTATAAGTTCAAAATTCTTCTCTGAGTGTCAAGCAATCCTCTCACCCCGAGGCTTAGCTGCAAACATGCTTTCGCCTAAGTTAAAAATCCTATCGGGTGGATAGCATTCCATTCACTCGGTGACTTAGCTACGAACCAGCCTTCATCTAAGTTCAAAATTCTTCTCTGAGTGTCGAGAAATCCTCTCACTCGGGGGCTTAGCTGCGAACATGCTTTCACCTAAGTTAAAAACCCTATCGGGTGGATAGCAGCCCATTCACTCGGCGACTTAGTTACGAACCAACCTTTGTCTAAGTTCGAAATTCTTCTCCGAGTGATGAGTAATCCTCACACTCGGGGACTTAGCTGCGAACATGCTTTCCCCTAAGTTAAAAACCTTATCGGGTGGATAGCAGTCCATTCACTCGGCGACTTAGTTACAAACCAGCCTTCATCTAAGTTCGAAATTCTTCTCCGAGTGATGAGTTATCCTCACACTCGGGGGCTTAGCTGCGAACATGCTTTCGCCTAAGTTGAAAACCCTATCGGGTGGATATCAGTCCATTCACTCGACAACTTAGTTACGAACCAGCCTTCGTCTAAGTTCGAATTTTTTCTCCGAGTGATGAGCAATCCTCACACTCGGGGGCTTAGCTGCGAACATGGTTTCTCCTAAGTTAAAATCCCCGCCGAGTGGATAGTAACCCATCCACTCAACGTCCTAGCTATGAATAAGTCTTCGCCTAGGTTCAAAAATACTCCGAGTGTTGAGCAATCCTCACACTCGGGGGCTTAGCTGCGAACATGCTTTCGCCTAAGTTAGAATCCCTGCCGAGTGGATAGTAATCCATCCACTCGATGTCCTAGCTGCGAATAAGTCTTCGCCTAGGCTTAAAAACTTCCTCGAGTGTTGGGTAATCCTCACACTCGGGAGCTTAGCCGCGAACCAGCTTTCTTCTAAGTCAGAAAACAAATTCAGTCGAACAAGCGATTGAAAGCCAAATGCGGATAAATCCAAAGGTTTAATCGCAGATAAATGTTTCACGAGAAAGCAAACGTGCTTAGGCTTAAGGCACGAATGAAGTTCTAGAGCTGATACAATTTCACTCGGCATACCGAGGCAAATAAAGTTTTCCTCAAAGATCAAGTTTTTCAAGCACCCGACAGGCTAGCTGGTTTGACGAATGTGTCCAAGTCAATGCCGTCTCCGATCCTGGTGGCTACGTCGATGAAAGTCTTCATGAAATCTTCAAACTGAAGTTTCTTCGTGTTAACCACTCAGAGATCCTTCAACTTGGCTTCCCTCGCATCCTTGAAATGGACCCCCTAACAAGGGAGAGTGCCACGTCAGCGCCGCAACGTGCATCAGATTTCTTCCAGGCCTGCACTCGACTGGGAAGGTCGTTCAGGTGTGCCATCATAGATGTGAGGTCGAGCTGAAGAGTGTCTTCAGGCTACAGTTCCTTGTCGATCCTCTCCATCGCAATTTTCAGTCGGAGGACATACGCTTGAACACCCTGGAGCCTGAAGTTGAGTCTGAGCATGTTCATGGCCATCGCATCTCCAACAGGTGACTTGGTGGGATCCAAATTGGGCTTGATATCCTTAGTCTCTTTTTCAAAGTCTTGGCGGAATTCTGTTGGGAAGAAAGAATGGGAGGAGGATTGATGAGATTCAATCGTCAAAGATTTTGTAAAGTTCAGTCGATAGAGATACTCACCGTCGAGCATGATGTACATATTCCTCGAGAACTCCCCCAAGTGCTTCTCCAAACCGTTTCTCCTCTTGGTTAGCTGCTCAGTTTTCTTGATGAGGTCCACACGCTCTTGCTTGAGTTTCGAGTTCTCTTCCTTCATCCTCTTGGTAACAGTCAGCTTCTGGTCGTCAACTTCAGTTTTCTCCTTCGCCACCCATTGGGCGTCAGCAAGCGCTTTGTCCTTGTCCTCCAGCGCTTTCTTCATGGTATCTAAAGAAACATCATTGTTGAGTCGCGCTTGGAGTCGATGATTTTCATTGCGTACGTCTGTTCGAGTGAAGGCACTCGGTTCAAAGCATGGAAAGTGAGGATGAGAATGTAGTGGGTCGACAGAAGTTACGTCCCAAGAGTTTTTAGCTCAGCCCGCACTCGCTCCAAAGCATTGTTGGAGGCCTCCAAGTCCACGCACAACCGGTTCCTTTCATATTCAAGGTCCTTGCACTGCGTGCCAAGTTCACAAGCTCTCTGAAACCAACAAAGAAAGAAATTCAATCGACAAGAAATACCAACACTCCAAAGTGCAGAAGACCAAAGACGGTTGACTGGGTGGCGCGCCCCGCCCCGCCCCATTATCCTAGAATAGCGTCGTATCATGGTTGATCAATGATATCCATGAAACCTGGGCCTAGGGGAAGGAGAATTCAACCAAAAGTACACTCGACATGTCGAGTGGCTCATGTACTCCGTGCACCGTAAACAAATTCAAGACAATCTCTATCAGACCCACGCCAGTGCAAGCACTCGACAACGGTCTCGGGGACTACACTCAGTGGGTGCACTTAGAGTGCCCCCACTGGAACGGTTAATAGTCAATCTATCGAGTGATCTGTCGAACCCGTTCTACACCTTTGAAGCAGCGTCATATAATGGTTGATCAAATGATGTCCATAAAATCTAGAAGATAGCTTTGGTGCGGGACGGCTAAGAAAAAAATACACTCGACATGTCGAGTGACAACCGTACTCCACGTATGACAAAAATCCTGATTTCAAGTTTTCAAGACCACTGCTCATCGCCTGCGATCAATGGTAGCCTCGGGGACTACACCCAGTGGGTGCACTTAGCGTGCCCCCCTGGTTATTAAACAGTCGACAAGGTCTGCCCTGTCAGAACATTCAACGGTCTCTATCAGAGCCCCGCCGGTGCGAGCACCCGACGGGGATCTCGGGGACTACACCCAGTGGGTGCACTTAGCGTGTCCCCACTGGATCTGCCAACTCTTGACCTGTCGAGTGGCAGAATGTATCCATCATTGGAACATCCATCACTCGATCCGTTGAGTGACATGCCACCCCACTCGACACCCTTGGAAAGGTTCGCACTAACAACCGTGAAGTGCGGTCTATCCTTATGTAGCTTCATATCATGGTTGATCAATGATATCCATGAAACCTACGAAGTAGCTTCGGAGTGATGCGATCAAGGGAAAACGTATCCCATATACGACAAACTGTAAGACCCCTGCCGGTGCAAGCACTCGAGAACGGTCTCGGGGACTACACCAAGTGGGTGCACTCAGATTGCCCCCACTGACCTAAAACCTACTCGATTAAGACCTGATCTATTAGAGTGGAGGACTTTCAAATATTCTACAAGTGGTAAACAAACACCCACTGGGTGTACAGTCAAAAGAAGACATGAGTTCAATCGAAAATGTACTTACAATCGAACTTGCTCGGACATTGGTGCGAAGCGCTGTGCTAGCGTCATAGGCCAACTTGATAGCCTCGTACGCTTTATTGGTGCGCAACATCATCTGCTCCGCCTAGATCATGGCCTCCTTTGCAGCTCTAGTCTGGTCTTCCGGAACGCGATGCAGAGGAAAAGCCGTCACTGGCGGTATCAGCGTAATGGCTGGGGCAGTCCAGGTGGTGCGAGCAGGTTCAGTTGGAGTTGATATCACGATAGTCGAAGCAGCTGGTGGGGCACTCGACAGAGGCACTGCAGGGTCAGCTCTGACCCGTGTCGAGTCGCTTATCCCCTGAGAAGATCCGGCGGTCGACCGCTGAGGCGTTTGCGTAGATGAAGTTCTTCGAGTACGTATGCGCGGGGTGCCTAGGGTCTCGCTTCCGCCTCCCGTGCCCCCAAGCTGTTCTTCGCCATCTTCCAGCTGGATGATTTCTGCAGTTGTCAATCGGCAATATTAACTTTTGCAATCGACAAACCATATTCGAGAAACAAAACTAAAGATTCGGTTACCTCTGTGAGAAGTGGCTGCATCGACAGTGTCTACGTCCATTGCTTCCCCTCCGTCATGTTGAGGCGACATCACTGAAGTAGCAGCTTTGATGGATCAAACGACACTTAGTCAACAAGAGTTCAAAGTCACAATCGACAGCGAAAATTTGAAAGTAAATACTCATGTGGAGACGACAGGCACATCCATCCTCATGCGTGGCAGAGCTTTGCGAGGTTTGGTTACATTCGGCTTGGGTTGCTTCACCAATCGCTCACTCGACTCGACGTTCGAAGGTCGACTCTGTTTCGGGTTCTTCTCACTCGGGACTGGGGCCTTCTCTTCGACAGTTGCAGGGTCTTGGCGGGACTTAGAACGGCGTTCGACGCGAGGAGGAGACTCGACTTCCTCCTCGTTCTCACCCGAGTCTTCACCTTCGTCTTTAGAACCAGAAGAGCCATTGGCGTCCACACTGCCGCCCTCGCTCACTCCTCCATCTTCAGGCTGGTACCCATTGGGTATAGGCGAATACATATGCGTCCATTCCTGCATGACTCAAACAAGGAAGTCAGTCAATAAATCAATCGATCACTCGATAATACAAGTACTTCAGTCGACAAAGTGCAACTTACCAGATTCTTCGGCGGGTTTTCAGCCGAGTAAGGTCGGATCCTCTTGGCTCCTAAGGGATTGCCGCATGCCCCGATGATACTGCGAGCCATTGCTCGACAATCTTTTGTGGCACCTCTTCTGGGTGCGTCCTGGTCGAATCCTCAGGCCCTACATAGTGCCACATGGTGTGATCCCTGGCCTGGAGCGGCTGGATCCGTCGACTGAGGAACATTTCCAAGAGATCCATGCCGGTCACTCCGCCCCAAATAAGTCTCACCACGATGTCCCACCAAGATTCCCACTTGGACTTGTTCTTCTTCAGACACCTTTAGAGACTTGGGGACGGCTGGATGATCGGATGTGAAAGGGGAAAGACCAGTTGACATGTTGGGAGAAGCTACATCTTTGCAATAAAACCATGTCGACTGCCAGTCTCTAACAGATTCAGGAAAAGTCATAGAAGGGAAAGAACTACGAGCTCTCTTTTGAAGTCCTAGACCCCCACACGGCTGCAGTACATGAGTTTTCCCATCCTCGGGGAGGGCTTTCTTTACAGTCTGAGATCTAACCGTGAAGATGTGCTTAAATAGCCCCCAGTGAGGAGGGCAACCCAGGAAGCACTCACACAAAGTGATGAAAGCGGACAAGCAGGAAATTGCATTCGGAAGGAAGTGGTGGAGCTGAGCACCAAAAAAGTTGAAAACCCCTCTAATGAATGGGTAGGGAGGCATAGAAAAACCTCTTTCAACATGGGAGAGAAGGATAACCCGCTCTCCTTCGCACGGCTTCGGCTCGCGCTCTCCCTTCGACAACCTCCAGAAGCCTTCCGCCACAAGCCCGTTAGCAACCAGGCCATCGATGTCCGCTTGGGTGACCACCGAGGGGAGGAAGTCTCCTTGGATCCATCCCGGAGGCGTGGTGAACCGAGCGGTCGAGGCCTTCTTACCCTTGATTTTCACCGCCCCCTTCTTGGCGTGCTCTAACTTCTCTATCGTACCCTTCGTCATAGCGGTGACTGCGCTTGTCGGAGAAGAGCAGAGTGTTGCTCTGAAGACAGAGGAGGCGGAGGAAGAGACGAAGATTGGGGAACATTGCTATGCAATCCGCGGTGCTTCGGGATTTATACCCTGCTGAGTGCCTCACTTGAGGATGGGCCCACGAGATCACCGCACACGCCAACTGCTGACGACGTCCTATACGTGGCGAAATGACCGGTGCAAGAATCGAGGCGTCATGCCCCCACTTGCCCCGATCGTGGCGTCGTCGTCGCTGGCGCGTGCTTCCCAAATTTTCGTATCCCGCAAGATTCGGGTCTGAAAGATCGACCCGTCACCTCCAAAGATTCCTTCAGATCACTCGGAACAAAATTGGCATTGAACATTCACTCGCACACTTTCAAGGCTGAATTGATCCGGGCGAACGATGAAGATTTCAGTCGACGCAAGTTTCGTTGAAGCCCTGAATATCATTCGGAAGATTTGGTGTCTTGTTCTAAACTGACATCGATATCCCCCATTCACCACTCGAACCCTGATCCATTCGGGGGCTAATGACGAGGATACGTACCTAGGGTAGGGTCATAGGCCTGACTTACATACCCTACCTAAGGACACTACATTGGAGGACTTGAAGATCACAAGTAAGCTTCCGACTAGATTCCCGATGACACTCAAGTCACTCGACAGGAAGTCCACTCGGAGACTTCTTTCTCCACTCGACAGTCGGCTATCACTCGGAAGACCTCATTTCCAGTCGACGCTAGAAGACCAGAAGCCACCCCCAGGAGGCCAATAGGCAGGCGTTAGGCCTTTCGTCATTAGTAGCTTTTATTATGTACGTTACCAGTAATGCTATTCCTTAAACCCACAATCGGACCCTTGGATGCCGAGTAATTATGAGGGGCAGCAAACTCTATATAAGCCGCCCCTCCCCTCTGGCACAAGGGTTCACAACCACTGTAATATTACATGCCACACGACAAAGCTCCAGAGCACTGAGACGTAGGGCTGTTACCTCCACGAGAGGGGCATGAACTCATACATCTGTGTGTACATCGCCGTAGCTAGGACTGTGTGTTCTCCTTTTGTACCCCTACCTTCTACTGTCAGGCTCGTTCCCACGACAGTCACCCTCCTGGCCGTGCCTGGCAGGCTTGCCGTCTCCTGACAGGTCTCCTAACCCTATTATTCGTCCTATAAATACCCAAATATCCCCCCAACACCAAAAAGAGCCACACAAATACTTTTCCGCCGATAGAAGCCTCTGCTCCCGAGAGATCCAATCTTGGAGCCTTTTCCCGTAATCTGCCAGAGGGGGATCTGAGCACGTCCTTTGTCTCGTCTAACCCCTTTGAGTCCACTACCATGGCAATGGCTCCGAACTCAAGTCTGGTAACCCGGACATCTGCCATGACGAAACCACGACAGAGGGCATCCACATAAACTCCATTGACCCTCCGATGATGCATGAGTAGTCCACCACAGACCAACGGTTCCATAGCTAGTAGCTAGATGGATTCTTCTCTCTCTCTCTTTGATCTTCAATACCATGTTCTTCATGATCTTCATGGAGATCTATCCGATGTAATACTTTTTTGTGGTGTGTTTGTCAAGATCTGATGAATTGTGGGTTTATGTTCAGATTATCCATGAATCTTATTTGAGTCTTTTCTGAATTCTTATATGCATGATTTCATATCTTTGCAAGTCTCTTTGAGTTATTGGTTTGGTTTGACCAACTAGATTGATAATTCTTGCAATGGGAGAAGTGCTTAGTTTTGGGTTCAATCTTGCGGTGTCCTCACCCAGTGACAAAGTAGGGGTAGCGAGGCACGTATTGTATTGTTGCCATCAAGGGTAAAATGATTTTTTTATCATATTTCTTGAGTTTATCCCTCTACATCATGTCATCTTACCTAATGTGTTACTCTGTTCTTCATGAACTTAATACTCTAGATGTAGGCAGGAGTCGGTCGATGTGTGGAGTAATAGTAGTAGATGCAAAATCGTTTCTGTCTACTTCACACGGACATGATGCCTATATGCATAATAATTTCCTTGGATATCTACATGATTATTCGCTTTTCTATAAATTTCTTGACAGTAATTTGTTTACCCACCATGATTCTTTCCTTCAAGAGAGAAGCCTCTAGTGAAATCTATGGCCCCCGGGTCTACTTTACATAATATATTTTCAGATCTATAAACCAAAAATACCAAAAATACGTTGCTGCAATTTATTTATCTTTTACTCTTTTACATCTATCTCTATCAGATATAATCCTTGCAAATAACTATGAAGGGATTGACAACCCCTTTATAGCGTTGGGTGCAAGAGTTTGATTGTTTGTGTAGGTGCATCCATCGGTGACTTTCTTGTTCCTCCTACTGGATTGATACCTTGGTTCTCATCAACTGAGGGAAATACTTATCTACTTTTCTGCATCACCCTTTCCTCTTCAAGGGAAAACCAACACATGCTCAAGAGGTAGCACTACACAACTTTATTCTTGTAGACACGTGTTGGGCCTCCAAGCGCAGAGTTTTGTAGGACAGTAGCAATTTTCCCTCAAGTGGATGACCTAAGGTTTATCAATCTATGGGAGGTGTAGGATGAAGATGGTTTCTCTCAAACAACCCTACAATCAAATATAATAAATCTCTTATGTCGCCAACACACCCAATACAATGGCAAATTGTATAGGAGTACTAGTTTGGCGAAGAGATGGTGATACAAGTGCAATATGGATGGTAGATATAGGTTTTTGTAATATGAAAATATAAAACAGCAAGGTAGCAAGTGTAAAACAGCGAGCAAAATGTTGTATAAATGCTTGGAAGTAAGGCATAGGGTTCATACTTTCACTAGTGCAATCTCCCAACAATGCTAACATAGTTGAATTATATGATCATCCCTTAACGCGCAACAAAGAATCACTTCAAAGTTCCTATCTAGTGGAGAACAAATAGATGAACTTGGGGTAGGTAGTAGAACCAACTCAAAGTTATTCTTTTACATAGATCTTTTGAGCTATTCCTATAAGTGTCACAAATAGCCTTAGAGTTCGTACTAAAATAACACTAATGATACATATCAATCAACCCTAATGTCACCTAGATACTCAATGTCACCTGAAGTATCTATGGGTAAATTATATGACATGTATCAAACAACTTTAAATATATCATATTCAATCCAACTCAAAGAACTTCAAGGATCAGCCCAAGATTTCTATCGGAGAATGTAGTATGAAAATGTGCAATCAACCCCTATGCATAGACCCTCACGGTAACCGGAATCTGCAAGTTCATGCCATAACATATATCAGCTGAATCACTTGAATACCCCAATGTCACTACAGGTATTCACATGCAACACATACATCAAGTATTCTAAAACCAAAATATTCAATCCAACATAATGAGATCTTAAAGGGAAAGATTCAATTCATCACAACAAGATGGCAAGGGAATACCATCATATGATCCAACTACATTAACAAAGCTCATGATACATCAAGATCGTGCCATCTCAAGAACACGAGAGCAAAAGATTGAACACATAGCTACTGGTACATACCCTCAGACTCGAGGGTGAACTATGCCCTCCTCGTCATGGCCTCCACCGGGATGATGAAGATGGCCACCGGTGATGGTTTTCCCTCTCCGACAAGGTACTATAATGACTCCAGATTGGTTTTTTGTTGATACAGAGATTTGCGGCGGTAGAATAGAGAGTCTCTATATATTTCTAGGGTTTCTGGAATTTGTATGATTTTTCGGTTTGGAATCACGCGCAACGGAGCCACGTGGGCCCACCACACATCAGGGCGCGCGACCTAGGGGGGTTGTGCCCTGATGGGTTGTGTCCCACTGGTGGCTCCCCTCCGGTGTTTTTTCTCTTCAATATTGCTTATTTCGTCCATCAAAAATCATCCAAAACTTTTGGGCGATTCCAAGAACTTTCATTTTCTACACAAAAAAACACCATGGTAATTCTGGTAAAAACTGCGTTAGTCCGGGTTAGCTCTAAAAAATCATATAAAGTGCATCAAACCAAATAAAATTATTGTAAACATAGGTGAATATGGCATGAATACTTCATAAATTGTAGATATGTTGGAGGCGTATCAACATCCCCAAGCTTAATTCCTACTCGTCCTCGAGTAGGTAAATGATTAAAGAAATAATTTATGAAGTGTGAATGCTAGCATAGTGAATAGTTTTGATCAATGATAATTTCAGTAACTTTTCTAGCATCATAACCAACAAATTTTTCTCATAAAAATCATCATGATAGAGTAGCAATCAATTCACATGTCATGGTTCAAACAATGCATTCTCTTGAAACTAAACAACATATGTTCTTAGTCATCAAACAGTTTCAATGCATCATCAATTCTAAGTAATAGCTCCACATAATCAAGTATCACATAGTCTTCTATGATTGCTAATACTCAAGGCATATTTTTAGAACAGATAACATCCACCGATCACAGAGAAATATAGGGGCTTAATGTTTTGCCTCCCAACATACCTATCATAAAGATAATTGTCAATAATAATGTGTCATGATCAAATATATTTGATTGGATATATGTGTTTGGATCTTTCTCCACCACATGATGCTTGCCAACTAATAGATTGAGGTTGGAATCAGAAGTTGACTCAACATGAAAAGTAACTAACATGAAAGTAAATAGATTTTCCCTTTGTAGAGGGAAGCAGGGATTTGTAGAGGTGCCAAAACTCATTGTTTAAGACAGAGATGAATATGTAATTTTGAGTGGTTTGCTTTTCCTGTCAACGTCACAACAAGAGTTCTCAATATCTTCCATGCTAAACACATTATTGGTGGTTCCCAAACAGAATTGAAATTTTACTCCCCCTCAACCATTCAAACACATTCCATGGCTGGCCGAATCCATGGTTGCCCTCCAAACAATCAACATTCCAGGGTTTTTTTGTTTATTTATTTTTGTATTATGCAGTACTAGGCATCCTTTTTACCAACCTCTCTCATGCAATGACAAGTGAATAAACACTCATCTTGAGAATAACTCGCTTAACATGGAAGATAATGACCGCCCCGTCGCTCCATGAGCGGTACGAGCACACAAAACATATGTTTATTTGAAGTGTTTGGAGGTGGCACATGCAAATTTACTTGGAATGACAATGAAGTACCATATATAGGTAGGTATGGTGGACTCTCATGGAAGAAACTTGCCTCAAGGATTTGGATTTACAAGTAGTATCTCTACTTAGTATGAAGTTTGGCTAGCAAAAGGTTCTAAACAAGCACCACATGTTGGAGGATCCATAAAAATATCTTCTATGCAAATATAGCCAAACATAACCATTATGTTGTCTTCCTTGTTTAACTTCAACTATTTGATCAAGGTTGAAAATAATTGATGAGTATTCATAATCATAAAAGATGTCCTATATAATATATTGGTATGTGAAAGTTCTCTTTCTTATACTAATCATTCATGAATTGTTTGTATGATCAATATTATGATTGTCAAATTTCAATAGATTTTACTTTCTAAACTAGATGTTAAACTACTACTAAGCATAAAGCATAGTGATAATTTCATATTTATGATATTTCATTCATTCACAATTTACTCTTAGGATATAAGTAAAGCACAAGAGTAAAAATCAAACTACTCCCAAAAATATATAAATGGAGATCAATGAGTAGTCTACTACCTCCTGAGCATGCGTTGGTTTTCTCTTGAAGGGTGATGCAGTGAAGTAGATAAGTATTTCCCTCAGTTGATGAGAACCAAGGTATCAATCCGGTAGGAGGAACAAGCAAGTCACCAATGGATGCACCTACAGAAACAATCAAACTCTTGCACGCAACGCTATAAAGGGGTTGTTAATCCCTTCACGGTTATTTGCAAGGATTAGATCTGATAGAGATAGATGTAAATGAGTAAAAGATAAATAAATTGCAGCAAGGTATTTTTGGTATTTTTGGTTTATAGATCTGAAAATATATTATGTAAAGTAGACCCGAGGGCCATAGATTTCACTAGAGGCTTCTCTCTTGAAGGAAAGTATCACGATGGGTAAACAAATTGCTGTCAAGCAATTGATAGAAAAGAGAATAATCATGTAGATAATCAAGGCAATGATTATGCATGTAGGCATCATGTTCGTGTCAAGTAGACTGAAACGATTCTGCATCTACTACTATTACTCCACACATCAACCGACTCCCTCCTGCATCTAGAGTATTAAATTCATGAAGAACAGAGTAACGCATTAGGTAAGATGACATGATGTAGAGGGATAAACTAAAGTAATATGATGAAAACCCCATCCTTTTACCGTTGATGGCAACAATATAATACATGCCTCGCTACCCCTACTTCGTCACTGGGTGAGGACACCGCAAGATTGAACCCAAAACTAAGCACTTCTCCCATTGCAAGAATTACCAATCTAGTTGGCCAAACCAAACCAATAACTCGAAGAGACTTGCAAATATATGAAATCATGCATATAAGAATTCAGAAAAGACTCAAATATGATTCATGGATAATCTGAACATAAACCCAAAATTCATCGAATCTTGACAAACACACCACAAAAGAGTATTACATCAGATAGATCTCCTTGAAGATCATGAAGAACATGGTATGGAAGATCAACGAGAGAGAAGAAGCCATCTAGCTACTAGCTATGGACCCGTAAGCCTGTGGTGAACTACTCACGCATCATCGGAGGGGCAATGGAGTTGATGTAGATGCCCTCTGTGATCGGATCCCCCTCCGACAGATTATCAGAAAAGGCTCCAAGATTGGATCTCTCGGGAACAGAGGCTTCTGTCGACGGAAAAGTATTTTCATGGCTCTTTTTGGTATTGGGGGAATATTTGGGTATTTATAGGACGAAGAATAGGGTTAGAAGACCTGTCAGGAGACGACAAGCCTGCCAGGCACGTCCAGGGGGTGGCCGCGCCTACCAGGCTTGTGATCTCCTGGTAGGTGCCCTGGCGTGCACTCCAAGTCTGGTAGATCTCTTTCCTTCCAGAAAAATCATTCCGAAGATTTTATTCAGTTTGGACCCCGTTTAATATTCCATATCTGCAAAACTCAAAAACAAGGGAAAAATAGAAACTGGCACTAGGCTCTAGATTAATAGGTTAGTCCCAAAAATAATATAAAATAGCATATTAATGTATATAAAACATCAAAAATAGATAATATAATAGAATGCCATCATAAAACATGAGAGATACGTTGGAGACATATCAGCATCCCCAAGCTTAATTCCTGCTCGTCCTCGAGTAAGTAAATGATAAAAAAAATAGAATTTTCAATGTGGAGTGGTACCTAACATATTTATCCTTGTAATATTATCTATTGTGATATGAATATTCAGATCCATAAGACTCAAAACAAAAGCTCAATATTGACATAAAAACAATGACATTTCAAGCATACTAGCAAAGCAATTGTATCTCTTCAAAATATAACGGCAAAAGAAAGTTATCCCTACAATATCACATGGTCTGGCTATGCGCCATCTTCCCCATGCAAAGTATTTATATCATGCATAACCCCGATGACAAGTCAAGCTATTGTTTCACACTTATTATGTTCTCAAACATTTTGAACTCTCACGCAATACATGAGTGTGAGCCATGGATATAACACTATAGGTGGAATATAATATGGTGGAGGTTGTCAAGGAAAAGGAGAAGATAGTCTCACATAACCTAGGCGTATCAACGGGCAATGGAGATGCCCATTAATAGATATCAATGTGAGTGTGTAGGGATTGCCATGCAACGGATGCACTAGAGCTATATGTGTATGAAAGCTCAAAAAGGAACTAAGTGGATGTGCATCATGAAGAAAAATGCCACTAGTTATATGAAAGTGACAAAATGGAGACTCTCTATCATGAAGATCATGGGGCTACTTTGAAGCACAAGTGTGGAAAAGATAGTAGCAATGTCCCTTCTCTCTTTTCTCTCATTTTTTTGTGGGCATCTAAGGCCTCTTTTTTTATTTGGGCTTCGCTGGCCTCTTTTATTTTTCATAAATTACGGAATCTTATCCCCACATGTGAGGGAATCATAGCTTGCATCATCCGTTCCATACATGGGACATGCTCTAATAAGGATAGTCATCACACTTCTATTTATTTACAACTCAAAAGAGAATTACAACTCGAAACCTAGAACAGAATATGACTCTATATGCAATATGAAAGTGATGGTGCATGTCAAGATAAAAGGAAACAATCGAAGTTACATGGCAATATATCTCGGAATGGCTATGGAAATGCCATAATAGGTAGGTATGGTGGCTGCTTTGTGGAAAGATATTTCGTGGATGTTTTGAGGAAGGTGTTTGGTGGATGATTTGAGAAAGGTGTTTGGTGTACCGGCGAAAGTTGCGCGGTACTAGAGAGACTAGCATAGGTGGTAGTGTGAGAGTGCGTATAATCCGTGGACTCACATTAGTCATAAAGAACTCACATACTTATTGCAAAAGTCTATTAGTTATTTAAGAAAATTATTAGACGCATGCTCCTAAGGGATAGGTTGGTAGGAGTTAACCATCACGCGCTCCCGACCCTGACACAAAGGTTGACAATCTATAAACAAATCATGCTCCGACTTCCTTACATA
Organism: Hordeum marinum; assembly: GCA_022496015.1. NCBI lineage: Eukaryota > Viridiplantae > Streptophyta > Magnoliopsida > Poales > Poaceae > Hordeum > Hordeum marinum. The sequence continues at coordinate 470,579,215 of CM039678.1, read as the reverse complement.
ACGGTTCACCATACGTGCATGCTACGGAAATCACAAACCTTTACACAAGTATTTTTACCAAATCACAATTACTTCCTAACATGACTCTTGACATTACCATCTTTACGTCTCAAAACTTTATTCAAGGAATCAAACTTCTAAAAAAAATACTCAATGCACTTAATATGGAAGTTTTTATTAGATCCCTCTTGGATGCCTATCATATTAGGACTAAAATCATAACCTATACCAATTACCATGCTATTTAAAGACTCTCAAAATAATATAAGTGAGGTACTAGAGTTCAATTATTTCTATAAAACACAAACACAACCGCGCTTTAAAAATTATAAGTGAAGCATATAGAGCAAAATTGCCTATCTCAAAAGATATAAGTGAAGCACATAGAGTATTCCAATAAATTCACGATTCAACGTGTCTCTCTCAAAAGATGTGTGCAACAAGAATGATTGTGGTAAACTAAAAGGCAAAGACTCATATCATACAAGACGCTCCAAGCAAAACACACATCATGTGGTGAATGAAAATATAGCCTCAAGTAAATTTAGCGATGGATTGAAGACGAAAGAGGAGATGCCTTCCGGGGCATCCCCAAGCTTAGGCTCTTTGGAATCCTTGAATATGACTTGGGGTGCCTTGGGCATCCACAAGCTTAGGATTTTGCCACTATTTATTCCTTAGTCCATCAAATCCTTACCCAAAACTTGAAAACTTCACAACACAAAACTCAACAGACAATTCATGAGATCCGTTAGTATAAGAAAATAAATCACCACTTTAGGTACTTCCTTGTTTTACACCCCATCAAAAGTTTGTATATAGTTTCGGTTACCCTCCAATGATAACTCATATCTAATTAAATGACAACTTTGATGCATGCATAGATGAAAATTTATTGGATTGTTTTTCTTGACTCATATTTAGGTATAGTGAACATCCGCTCGTGATATGGTAACACATATGTGTGACACGCCTAGATCGTAATATGCCTCAATGGTCAGTTGGCTTGTTCGATGAACATTGTGCTTATAGATGTATTGGATCTCATTTAATTCAACACACTAATAAGTATCACATAAAACGACGATTGTGCTACAACAACAAAAAAGTTTTTAGTCCTGAACAAGTTGGGATAGGCTAGAGATGAAACTCATAAGATCTCATGGCCAACTCATGATTCTGGCACATGGATGGCTAGTTTCCATGCACTCCTTGTCCATGGCTAGCTTTATTTTTATACTCTAGTACATCAGATCTCTCTTTAGGGACTCCTCCCATGTAAATTTCAATCTACTCCGACTTCTTTGAACATTATCACCATGCTTTAGCTTTGATATGGTGCATCACTGACAGGCTTTTGGTATACATGTCAATTTTGATTTCATATACTAAAATACCGATTTAAGTATGCTAATAGGCGACATCGACAACCAGTTCCTTGGAATTTGTTGTAGGATCTTCCAAGTGACAGTGGACATCTTCGTTGTCCAATCGATATACCTCTCCTCGGCTAATGATCACCAAGTGGAAAGTAAACCCAGTGAGATGTACAGTAGCAGTGTTTGAAGGAGTGCGACTTTCAGAAACACTTGATTCAAGATGACACCACAAAGGATGATCTCCATGCTAGCCATTTTACAAAGTCGAGTGGTACTTGTTGTGCTCTCTTCTTTACTCACGCCTTCCATTTGCATCGGTTTTCCAAAATAGTGTATGTGTCGACTTTGTTTGATACATCTTTGTTCCTCTACTAATGCATGTTTCTCCTTTAGTAGACGTTGGAATAGATAATAGTGAAATATATGATGGATGTAGAAGTAGGATGAATAATGAGCTACTCCAAGGGTTCTTTTGTGTTACTCTCTTTCCCCTTCATATATACAAGAAAGTGATATTTTAGACATTTCGAGCCAAAACTCACATATGTTCTTTTATATAGAATAATATAGCATGTAATTTTGAAAGTTTCCAATTTAAGTATATTATTGGTTGTCAAATTATGACTAAAGACATGTCCAAAACTCATTTTCGGCTTTTTTGCAAGCCTTACCTTTCTATTTTTTCTTTGTTATGGAGCTCTTTGATGACCCATCTCCTGACCCGGAGCTTCTGGGGCTTTCTTCCTTCCACATTCATCTTATACTCGACTCTTCCTCGATCACTTCCCGACAAAGGCCGTCTTCATCATAGTCAAAACTGTTTCTTGTATGACTGTGTTTTTTCTTGAGCGATGACTTGGGTGGGTTCCGATCACACCTACCAGGGCAGAGTAATAGTACTTCGTATTCCATACATATATTCTATCTAAAATAGTGATATCATTTTTTTGGCTTAATTTTTTAACAAAGGAGGATTATCCTCGGTCTCTGCATCATTACGATGCACACAACCATTTATTAAAAGGGTTAATTATCGTTTTGCCCTCAGTGGTGTCATGTGCTCAATTTTGCCCCTAGTCTCCATCAGGTCAACGTTTTGACTTGCCCTTACATGTGGGACCAGGCGGTAGAGACGCGCTACATAACCAGACCATTGCTCTCGTGGCTTGTGGGACCCAGCAGAGAGCCGTTGAGCAGAGAGCTGTTGCGGGTGTGCTATATAAGCGGCGGTGCGCGTCCCCAGAGCTCACCGCAGTGAGTGACAAATCAACTAGGCTAGGGGGCTGGGCGCGTGCGACAGAGAGAGTGGCGGTGACCACTGTTGGTAGCTAGGAGCTGGGCGTGGGTGATAGAGAGAACGACGGTGACCACTGGCGACAAAGAGAGCGGCGGTGACCACTTGCGATAGAGAGAGCGGGAGATAGAGAGAGCGGCGGTAACCACTGGTGACAGAGAGAGCGGGCGACAGATAGAGCAGCGATGACCACTGGCGACAGAGAGAGTGGGCGACAAAGAGCGCAGCGGTGAGAAGATTGCCGTGGAGGGCACGACGGCGTTGAGATCCCCTTTGGCTCCGACCTTGATGTCTTCTTCAAGCTCCCGCGCCACCTCGCGGATCCAGAGCCCAACGCGCGTGGAGATGACGATCTTCGTCTGTCCACGGTGCCAGGAAGGCGTTGATCAGAGGGTTTCTCGCACACTGAAGAACCATAATCGCCCGTTCTACGTGTGCAGCGATAATGGGGTAAGAATTGGGGCAATTGCACCATTTTCGTGGTCATGATCCTTGAGCAATATAGTTGATCTGTTTGGCGTTCATCCAGGTGAAATGTTTCTTCCTTTGGGTGGATGATCTGGCCAAGACCCTGTGGAATGAACTGCAATAAGAGCATGAAGAATGGTTGCCCATCCTGCAATGAATGACAGTGGCACAGCATGAGCTCCGGAAGAAGAGACGGAGGGAGAAGCACACAATGACAGAGAGCTAGCTGTTGTGCTTAGGAGGTTGAACAACAAGGTTAGGAAGCTCGAAGATCAAGCACAAATACCCATTTGTAATTACTTTTGGGCATTTGTAGTTATGGTAATCGCACTGGGTGTAATGTTTAAATTGCATGGAAAGGCATGAATTATGTAGGAATTTGTAGGTTGAAATTGTATCAGAAATTCACCTTCTTTAAATGTTGGCCAAAGTTGTTTAAATGTTGAAAAAGGGAAAAGAAATGACCAACATTTAAATATGTTTTAAAAAGGGAGAAAAAAATGAGAAATTCACAAACTTTGATCAATAAAATGCAGCTCTTTGGTCTGCCTTTCTATAAAAATTATATTTCTCTGTGGGCCAAATTCAGAGCCGAGAGCCAATTGCCGGCAAGACTAATGGGCCAACTACATCCAATTAGGCCTATTCGGGGTGGGCAAATGAGATCTCTTGCATGTTTTTCTGTTTTTTGTTCTCATTTAGTTTAGGCACTAACTCATTTTATTTAATTCTAAAACTTTTTTGTGTAAGCTAACTAAATTATTCCAGAGCCAAACAATTAAGTTTAGATTTTTTTGGAGCTGTTAAATATTTAATACCAATTTAATTACTCCAATTCAAATACATCGTGATTTAAATCAAATACCAATTTAATTCCTCAGCTCTGGTTGAGATTTACACGTGGTGCCAAAATTAATGAACATTTTTGAAGGGCATTATATTGAGAATAAAATAATTTGTCTAAAACAAATGAAGGGTGGAAAATGCACAAAAAATTTGTGCGGCTGGGACTCGAACCCAGGACCACGTGGGTTTGTGGCATTTAGGGCTGCTCTGGTAACCGCTAGGGCAGCTGGAAAGACTATGACATGGATAGGGAAGAAAACTATACATAGTGAGATGGTTACTTGGTTTAGGGTTTAAATACGCATGTTTGTACTGAATGTTTGCATGCGCGTGAGAGTGGTCTTGCTTTGTTTTGTACTTAAGTTTTGAAGGGTGGTTAGAGTGGCACTTGGTTTAGGGTTTAAAGGTAATAAATGTACCCATAAATGTGCATGTTAGTTCATGACTTGGTTTAGGGAATAAATGATATCTTTGGGCACGGACATTTTTGAACACACATAATAACTTAGATAGATAAGATGCAACACACCATACCCTTACATAGATGGGTACCCTACATAGATATAGATATAACTCCATGGACATGACACGACACGCACGACATAGAAAAGCAACTCTCCGGGCTCCCACCCCTTCTTGAACATCTTCTTAAACTTGTACTTGGTCGCGCCCCTTCACCACCTTGGCCGTGCCCCTTCACCATCGTCTTCAAATTCAGTACTCCTCCTCCTCATCGTAGGGATGGGAGTGCATATGGTTTTCGGTGGGGAAGATGCACTCGTAGTTGAAGATGTTGTACACCGTGAAGAAGATGGACTCGCAGCCGCACCAATACACTTGGTCGAGGAGCTCGTGCGTGTCAAACGGATTGGCGAATCTGACCATGAGCAGTAGGAGGGTGCGGTGCGGTCATGAACCTCGTAGAGGTTGAACATCCTTGGCGAGCCCTGTGGGGGGTGGGCATAGCGGGTTCCGAGGAAGGCGCGGGCGAGCTCGACGGACCCCCTCCACCTGGAAGTCACCCACACATGGAGCTCGCTCTCCACGAGCACGACCGGTGGGTAGCGCAGCTCTGGCACGATAGGCGGACGAAGGAAGGTCAGCCTGTTGTATTGCATCTTCACTTGGTGCTTGGGCTCGAAGAGGATGGAGGTCTTGGGTGTTTCAAGTTGGAGAGAATGGATCTGGCTTGGGTCTAGTGCGTGGGAGAGGAAGAGAGGCACCCTATAAATAGGCGTGTGAGTGGGCGAGAGGAAGAGACAAGGGTTGTGAACGGTGTGTGTGTGAATCCGGGCACGTGCGTGTGTGTGTTTTGGCACCGAAATGATGGGGCGCTTGCATGTGTATACGGGCGCGTGCGTGTGTATACTGCGTATCTGAACCACTGCCTAATCTTAATCAATGCATGCATGGCCACGTCGCTCGGCTCGCGCGCATGCATGATCACGTCTGCCTCCTGCGCACGCATGCCCACGTCCGCCTCCCACACATGCATGCCTACGTCGTTGCCTCCCCATGTAGAAAGAAAGGCTGAGACGGGCATTAACAAGCTCACAGGCCCGGATAGCGAGACTGCCCAATGGTCCATCGAGCGCGCCCACTATGCATGTTGAGAAAAAAAATTCACTCAGCCAATCAGATTGCATCTCGCGGATTGCCTCCTCCTCCCCGTAGATTCCTTCTAGAAGGGTTAGATCGAAGACCCTTGTTCGGCGCTAGGGTTAGATGGATAGTCCTTGTTCGGCCCTAGGGTTAGCGGGGTTTGGGAGGGGTTTGGAGCAGTTAAAGATAGGTTTGACCAAATTTCAAATGAGCTTAATAAATTAAATAAAAATCTAAAAAATGAAAAACCTGCGCACATAGTCTTCTTATGTCATATACTAACTATTTAAGTTGATAAACAAGGTCTACATACATCTAAACGAAAATTCCATGTGTCTCGTGTGATATCTCAAGTATCTCAAACTCTCTTGTATGAAGTGAAGAGAAGTGTTTTGGGGAAATGAACATGAAAAATTGAAAAACCTCACCACAACTTCGTTTTGGAGTGACTAAAAAGGATCCAGGGTTAGTTTTTCATTTTGATGTTTTAGACTTGTTTAAATCTTGGTCAAAGTTAGGTTTGACCAGGATTCAAATGGGCATAATATATTAAAAAACAGAAAAATGAAAAACCAGCGCACATAGTCTTTTTATGTCATATACTAGCAATTTAAGTTGATAAACAAGGTCTACATACATTCAAATGAAAAATTCCGACGTATGGAATGAAGAGAAGTGGTTTGGTGTTTGGAACATGAAATTTTCAAAACCTCACCACAACTTCATTTTGGAGTGACTAAGAAGGATCCAGGGTTAGTTTTTCATTTTGATATTTTAGACTTGTTTAAATCCTGGTCAAAGTTAGGTTTGACCAGAATTCAAATGAGCAAAACAAATTAAAAAAATCAAAAAGAAAAGAAAAACCAGCACACATGGTCTGTATGTATAGGAATATATGTGTAGGAAAGTTATTTGGCTGATTTAGATTAGGTCAAAAAAACTCTTCTTAGAAATGAGGCCGTTTACCCTACCTTTGGAGCTCTTTTTAGCACATTTTTCATGAATGTGAGTTTACCCTACCAAAGTTTCGAAAGAATTGCAACATCCAAATAGCATGTCAAATTTTAAGTTCTAACATAGGTCCAACATCATTCAAACATAGTTCTAACATAGGTCCAACATCATTCAACAGAAATACAAATGTAGTTCTAACATAGGTCCAACAAGTTCATAATATTTCATAACTATTCATAAATAGCGTTGGGGCTTCCGTTTGATCCTTTAGCTTCTTGCCATCACTTTGCTCCTCGTGCACCTTGTGCTAATTGTGCTCGCTGCTTCTTCTCTTCTCCTCTTGGTTGTCAGTACCTTGCGCGTATTCTTCAAACCAACCGCAGAGCTATACAAATCATAAAGGGTAATGAGATCTTGTCAATGATAGAAGGTTATTCACCATTTGGAGGCTCACTTAGATTTACATACCTAGCAGAACTCACAACGACAGAACTCACAAAGGGTAATGAGATCATGTACAGTAGTATTTGCAAGATTTACATATCTAGCAGAACTCACAACGACAGAAGGTTGGTCACCATTTGGAGCCTCACTTGGATCACCATTTGGGCCTCACTTGAATCATCATTTGGAGCATATTTTGGATCATCGTCAAAATCATGCGGCTGTTGACCATCATCATTTGGAACCTGGTCAAAGTCCTCATCTGATGCAACTAGCTGTTGACCATCATTTTCATCATCTGTTGCGGCAACCGGCTGCTGACCAACATTTTCATCGAAGCCTTCCTCGAAACACTCTCCGAACGCTGGATCTACTGTGTTATCACAATACTTACCGAAATGACCAGACCCACCACACCTTGTGCACTTATGCTTTCTCGCTCCAAGTCCAGCTCCTTCGGTGCGAGGTCTGATTTGACTCTCCTCGGTCTACCTGCTGCTCTCTTCAAAACTAGAGCGCAAAGCTTGAATCCAGGGTCCATTATGTCCCATTGTTTTTCCCCCTCCATAGAAGGTAAGGCATATGCATATGTGGCTTTTAACCTTGCAACAGAGTAGTAATCATGCACATACTATTGTATGTTCCCTGCTGGACCTGAGAGAGAAGTGATGAAAAACAAAGCATGATTGCATGGAAACCCAGTTATCTGCCATTGCCTACAACTGCAAGTTCTAGCTTCTAAATCCACTGGATATATCCATTCCCTCTTCTCTTTATCCAAATATGATATCTCTCCTGTGGTACCCGAGCAAAGAGTCATGTTCATTTCCAAGCCTGTTGTTTTCTGCTTCAGTTCATTCATCACGATAGGGATGATAATGTGGCCCATGAATTTTGCCTCGGCTAGTCCTACACGATAATGAAATTTTTGCATGTATTCTGTCTTATGCTGTCAAGTAAATCCACTACATAAAGACCCTTTAGTTTGCGGATCATTGAGTTGAAAGACTCTCCTAGATTATTATGCACATAGTCAACTTTGCTCAGTTCACTTAATTGGCTTCTGGCCCATAACTTGGAGTGGTGTGTTTCCAAGTATTCCTTCACTTTGGGATTCGTGTATAACTACCTCGAGTGGTAGTTGTGCTTGTTCACACTGCAAGTCAAAGATGCTGGCCATAAATTGTCGGCATACACCTTTCCTTTGTATATCTTCACAAAATTTGCAGGAAGGTGACACATGCATTCCCTATGCTCTACTCCACGGAACACATTGTCCACGACCACTTCTAAACTTTTACATGCATCTGTATGAATTAGCAACCCATTGGGATGTGCAATAGCCCGACGCAGATTATGCAAAAACCAAGTCCAGCTCTCCTCAGACTCTGTGTCCAGCACACCGTACGCAACTGGAAATACGAAACTATGTGCATCAAGTGCACAAGCTGCAACTAACTATCCTTTAAACCTCCATGTGAGAAAAGTAGCATCAATATCTAAATAGGGCCTGCAGCCTGCCAAAAAAACCCGGCGACAAGCCTCAAAGGAGACAAAAACCCTCCTAAAGCATTCCTTGGTCTTTGTCACTCCCTTGAATGTGTACTCCACGGTGTGATGGTCAATATCTACAATACTACTTGGGCTAGTCCTCTCCACTTCACCTTTGAATGAATACAACAATTGCAAACTTTCCTGCCAGTTACCATAAATAGAATCCATAGCATGTTGTTTACTATTGAACAACCTCATGTATGGTAACTCTATCCTGAACTTGTCTTTGATGTTCTTATGCAATTGCTTTGGTCTCACTTGTTGGTTTTATTTCACCCACTTCTTTACTTCTTCTGCCACCCATCTTGACATGGCTTTACTGATTGTATCCTTCCGAAGGGTTGATTCCTGGCATGTGTGCTTAAAAGGGTTCACTTTGACTTGAACATTCGTGCTATTTTGCATTTTAGATGCGAGCATCCTCCATGGACAACCCTCATACAGAAAATGCACTCTGTAATGTACTTGATCGCTCTTGTCAACTTTGAAAGTATGTTCTAGCTTGATGCAGTATGTCACAAGTGCATTTCTACACTCACTCATGGATGCAAAAATGGTACCTTCTTCCATATGAGGGTTCAAAGGGTCCCATTCAATAGGTGCAAGGTCTTCGTCCTCACCCACCGCGTCATCATCCACACGGACATCCTTGTCAGCCTCATCTTGGTTTTCAACCCGAGGTGCCCATTGTAAATTCTAAATAACATCAGAATATAGCTTCTCTTCATCAACCCCAGAATCATAGGCATCAGGCTCCACTTCAAGGGGGACCCTACTGCCGGTGCCCATGCTTGTCGAGCCACCACGTCGCCATGCACTAGCTGAACTGTTCTGGCTAGACCTGCGATTATGACGACTTAATTTGCAGCCTCACATGAAAATTCTCTTTCTCCTTATGCCTAGCAAACATGGTATCCAACTCTTCATCATTACTAACTGTCACCCATTTATTTTCCCCAACATAGTATTTGTATTCCACTTCATCAAGCAAACCCAAAGGATATTGGCTGCTAATTACCTCCCCAAATTGTCTGAAACTCCAATTACAAGCCATTGGCAACAGATAATCGAAACCTCCTAGGAATTTCTTCTTATTCTTTGCATTCAGGATGTACTGGTCCCTTGTAATGTGCACCAAGAAAGCAAACTGCAACTCCATCCTAACCGACGAAAAACAGAGATGTAATCAGCACACCAATAGCTAAACTAACCGGTCAAACCAACTCGAATCGACTGTTGAAATGCACAACTAAGATCAATCTAAAAAGGAGGCGTGACTTACCCCTCGAGAACCCAGTCATGGACACGGCGGATCTACGGCCCAATGTCTGCCTCACCAAATACTCTGAGGTCGCCGCCGCTCGCCATTTCGCTCGAGGGTTCACCCTCGTACTTCCTTTGTGTGCACTAGCCTCCCATCTATCAGCGCTCTGGCCTGGCGCACAGAAGGACACCCCGCCGTGGGTCGAGCAGGTGGCGGGTGCCCCACCCATGGCGTCACAGGAAGGTGGCGCACGGAGCAGGACGGCCGCGACCGCGACCGTGGCAACACAGCTAGTGGCAGCGCAGGTGGTGGCGGCGGCACAGGATGGTCGAGCGGCGGACGGGGACAGAGTGGCGTCGAGTGTCCTAGTTAGAACCATAGGATTGATTTGGGGACGTTGTTGTGCGGTCCCACATGTAAGCTCCGTACCCATGTCCACGTGGCCCCACGTGTAAGCTCCGGACCCACTACCACTAACGGCAATAGATGGAATGGACTCGAAACCGCCCGTTTGGCCTCGTTATAGTAGCTGCGCACAGTCTAGGGGCAAAACTGAGCACGATTCGCAACTGAGGGCAAAACTGAGCATGGAGACACAACTGAGGGCAAAACAATAATTAACCCTTATTAAAAAAGGTTCAAGTATCACAAACCAGTAAAAAAGTACAAAGTGATAAAACTGCCACAACCGGTAAAAGTAGAGATATATGTGGGTATATGGATTGGGTACATGTGGATATACGGATTGTGACTTGTGCTTTCCATTGAGTATATGGATTGTTGATATGTGGATCTTCACTCTCAAGCAGTCAATCGACCAATCTAGAAGTGGGAGTAATTTTGTGGAGAATAATCCTCCAAAGACATTGGTTATTTTCAGCCACGGAGGAGGTTTGTTCTTGAGCACAAGTGATTGAGATGAATGGGGGCACCTTTTTAGTGCAGTTTTGTGCACGTTCCTCCATGCTGGTATCAACATGGCCGTGGATCGGGATTCGGGAGTGGCGTAATGCTCGTAGGTACATCAAATGTCCATAGAGCTAGCTAGCCAACGCGATATGTAAGTCTAGCTAGTATGAGGAGGCTAATGTCAAGGGAGCCTGATCGTGGAGGAGGATGGCATGAGGGGGGCAGGTGGGCATGCTGGTTAGCATGTGTTTTTTTAATAGAAAATGAGTGTTACCTCTAGCCTCTGCATCAACATGATGCATACAGCCTCTTTATTAAAACATGAACGTAAACAAATAGTTCGCCTCCTCCGCCAAGTTGCAAAGGAGTAACAAAATAGTTCCAGAAACAAAAGAAGTAAATGGCCACAACCGGCAAAAATAGACATAGATGCCTAGCCACCTATCCTATTATTGGACCGCCATCCAAACCGGTTGAATATATCCCGATCTACGATCTCCCACCGAGCAGACCCAGTAACCAAAGGCTCCCTGGTTACCGCAGGAGTGAGTAACGACCACGTACGGATCAAAGCCGACGCCCCGTGTAGTACCTGCAAGAAATGTATACATGTTTGTCTGTTAAAAATCATGTCATTCCTGCAATTCCATATAACCCATAGTAATGCACAAAAACGTATGTGTATATGTCTAGCAACGTTAATATCAACTCCATCTAGCCACGTGGCATACAACGTATCGATGCTATCTGGAGGATCAATATTGAAAGTGACTCTAACCATGTGGCATAAAAGTTTCACTAGTGAGCAATGGAGAAAGAGGTGTTGGATCGACTCCTGATGATCACAAAAACTATATCGCATGCTCCCTGGCCAATTATGTTTTGCAAGGTTGTCCTTAGTAAGAATCACCTTCTTGTGAACGAACCACATGAAGACCTTGATTCTTAGAGGCACCTTGACCTTCCAAATATGAATTGACTTAGGAACCGCCATCGTGTCAATAAGGTCAAGATACATGGATTTCACTATGAATATACCAGAATTCGTGAGCTACCATGAAACTTTGTCAGGTTATCCCAATAAGTGAATGTCCATAAGTCTATTAACTAAGTGCAACCACTCCGCCCAACGATGACCAATCAACGAGCGCCTAAACTGAATGTTTAGAGGAGTTGTCTGTAAAATTGTGGCCACATATCTTTCCTTATGTTGCACAATGTTATACAACGATGGCTACTGTATGGCCAAGGGCGTCTCCCCCAACCACGTATCCTCCTAGAATCTAGTTGTCTCTCCATTTCCAATGATGAACTTAGTTCGATGGAAAAATTGAGCCTTGACCTTCATCAAGCCTTTCTAGAATGGAGAGTCAGTCGGTCTAGCAGAGACCTGGGCTAGAGTCTTGGAATTCAGATACTTATTACGTAGAATTTGTGCCCACATTCCATCCGTCTCTATAGATAGTCTGTACAAGCACTTGCTAAGCAGACATCTGTTCTTAACTTATAGAATCTCAATTCCTAGGCCTCCCTGGTCTTTGGGACGACAAATAATGTCCCATCTCGTGAGTCTATATTTTTTCCAAATCTCATCACTCTACCAAAAGAAACGTGACCAAAAGAAGTCCAATCTTTTGCGTACCCCTACCGATATCTCAAAGAATGACAAGAGGAACATGGGCATACTCATAAGAATCGAATTAATCAATATGAGCCTCCCTCCATATGACAGTAGCTTGCCCTTCCAACAACTCAACTTCTTTTCAAACCGGTCCTCTATCTTCTTCCACTCGTGATTTGAATGTTTATGATGGTGGATAGGAATGCCCAAGTAGCTAAACGGTAAGCTACCTAATTCATACCCAAAAAGTTGTTTATAGTTTTCTTGTTCTTCTTTGTCTCTTCCAAAGCATAACAATTCACTCTTATGAAAATTGATCTTTAAACCCGACATCTGTTCGAATAGGCAGAGGATGAGTTTCATGTTCCTGGCCTTTGCTATGTCATGCTCCATAAAGAGGATCATGTCATCAGCATATTGTAAGATGGACACCCCATCCTCAACTAGATGAGGCACTAGAGCACCTACCATGCTTTCCTACTTGGCGCTTCCTATTAGAATTGCTAGCATATCCGCAACTACATTGAATAGGATAGGGGACATGGGGTCTCCCTGCCTGAGACCTTTATGAGTTTGGAAAAATGACCTATATCATCATTGACTTTAAATCCAACACTCCCTTTTTGTATAAAGGATTCGATTTGCTTCCTCCATAGCTCATCGAAACCCTTCATCCTGAATGCTTGTTGTAGGAAAGACCATTTTACTTTATCATATGCCATTTCAAAATCCACCTTGAAGATAACCCCGTCTAGTTTCTTTGAGTGGATTCCATGAAGAGTTTCATGGAGCACAACTACCCCTTCCAGAATATTCCTACCAGGCATGAACACTGATTGACTAGGTTGCACCACCTCATGGGCAATCTGTGTCAGTCTATTAGTTCCAACCTTAGTGAATATTTTGAAACTCACATTTAGAAGGCAAATAGGTCTGAACTGTTCAATACGCACATCCCCCTCCTTCTTTGGCAACAACATGATAGTCCCAAAGTTTAGATGGTGCAACTGCAGGTGTCCTTCAAACAAATCCTAAAACATTGGGATGAGGTCCCCTTTTATAATATGCCAGCACCTTTTATAAAACTCAGTTGGAAACCCATCTGGTCCAGGTGACTTATTGTTTTTCATTTGGAAAATAGCGTCGAACACCTCTTTCTTCGTAAATGGTGTGGTTAATATCTCATTCTCGTCCGTTTCGAGTTGAGGTATATCCCCGACTACCCGTTCATCTATGGCTACCGTATTTTCCTCATGGACTCCAAACAATTTCTTATAATATTCCGAGATGTACAACTTTAGGTTATCCTGCCCAACAATTGTACCCTCATCTTTCTCTAGTTGAATTTTTTCATTTCTATGTTTACCATTAGCAATCATATGGAAAAAATTCTGTGTTGTCATCCCCTTGAATCACTTGGCGCACTTTTGCTCTTAGTGCCCACTTTAACTCCTCTTCCCTGAGTAGTTGTTTGAGGTTATATTCTGCTTCCGCTTTGGATTCCCTTTCATTGTCATCCAACAAAACGGATTCAGCCTTAATATCTAGGTGATTTATAGTTTCAATAAGCTTTTGTTTCTTCAACTTATATACACCACTTTCATGTTTCGCCCAACCTCGAAGAAACTGTCTTAGATTTCTAATCTTATTTTGCCAACTGTTAATGTTGGACCTACCCCTAGGGGCTCGCGACCATTCCTGCGCAACGATGTCTAAGAAACCTTCTCTCTCGAACCACGCCACCTCAAACGAGAAACACTCTTTATTTCCCCTGTGAGTTGCCTCCCCAGAGTCAACAAACAGTGGGATATGATAAGAAATCACCCTTGACAGTGCTCTCACTGTTACTCGTGGGAATTTCTGCTCCCATTCCACACTAGCTAGTACCCTATGCAATTTCTCAAACATTGGATTAGGTAAGGCATTGGCCCATGTGAATTTTCAACCTAGAAACTCCATCTCTCACAAGTACAGGCTTTTGATGATAGTATGTAACATCCCAAACTTTGGACTGTTATAATAAATATAGAATGATTGATTGTTTGCTTGAATGATTGGAAGTGAGTGAAATTTGAAACTTTTTGAAACTTTTGAGAGTTTAATGAGAGGGAATGAAATGACTTTCCCAAAACTTTCACTCTGCATTTTGATCACCAGGAATTCAAATTCATTTCATCACAAAACCCCAGAGTGAAGATGACATGACTTCTTCCATTTAAAGAAATGAAAAGGGATTTGAAAATGGTTTGAATTCCATTTGATAATATTTCAAATTCAGAAACTTTATGCAACTCAATGATTTTCATGAGAGAGGATAATATGACTTCTTCAATTTTTATGAAATATGAGTTGGAGGTTGAAAAGAAGGATTTGAGAATGCCTCTGAAATTATTATAGGAATCCATTTCATATTGGGTCCCTATTCAAAATTTTCAAAATATTGAAACCCCTAGTCAAAATGTGAGAGGAGAAAATATGACACTCCAAACCAGGGGCATTTTGTGAGGTTTTTGAACTATAAAACCCAAAGGGGTATTTGAAAAATATTTGCAAAAGAATTTAAAGCCAATTAGGCAATTTCTGAAAATAATATTTTTTCAAATTGTCCAAATAACAGAATACAAATGTTCATTAAATGGCATATTTTATTCTGAGAATTTTGATATAAAATACTCTTATATATGGAATTTTATTATACGCATTAAAGGCCTTTTATTACTCTGGTTTATTAAAAAGAATTTTTTTAATACCGGATCGGGCCGGCCCACCGCTTTTATTAGCCGAATCCCTTAATTACCGGCCGACCGTCGCCCCACGAATCCCTCCCTCTCTCTGACCAGCGGGCCCCACCCGACCGCCCGTAAATCCGCGCCGGCCATGTCCTTCCTCCTTAATCGCGCCCGCGCCATCGCCGGAGCCACCGTCGGACCTCCGTCCCCTCTTTCCATTTCGGCCTCCCCGACCCTCCCTATAAAGCCCGAGGCTCTCTCCCTCCATTCCCCGCTTTTACCCCACCTCCCGTGCCCTCCCCTCGCCAGAATAGCTCACCGGAGCTCTCTGTCGCCGCCGCACCTTTTTCGCTCGTGTCGTCGCCACACTCCTCCCCGAGTCCCTCCGAGGTCTCCGACTACCTCACTGCACCCAGACACACCTCCCAGCCTCCTCTCCCGTGCCCCTACCTCGCCAGACGGTCGCTGCATCATCGTCGGAACTCCACCCCAACCGAAGCTCCCCACCACCGTAGCCTTCGCCTCCGTCACCCCTCCGCACCGCAGATGCCGTCAATCGTCGCCGGAAGCTTGCCGCCGTCGTTTGGATCACTCCATTGCCGCGGAAGACCACCGGAGACATCTCACCATCGTCCTCACGTCCTCGGCCTCGTCGGAAGGACCATCGCCGGCGACCCCCCTCCACTGTGAGCTCCTCCCCCCCCTCTGTGTGCGTTGGATCTGGATCCAACGATCCAGATTATAACGAATAAAAGGCCGAAACGTTTTTTCTTAATGTTCGGCCGTCCGCTCGATTTCCCCGTACGCACACCCACTAGACCAATCAGGAAGCGCCACGTGTACCCTGACCGCTAGTTAAGTTTTTTTCGTTTATCCTGTTTTCAGTTTTAAAAACATAATAGTTCTGATTTTATTTTCTTTATATCCTTTAAACTACTTAATGTTTTTAATTGATTTCTTTTGCATTAGATCACAAATTTCATATAGTTTCTGTGAATACCAAATTTGACCATATTTGAACATTTAAATTTGAATTTGAACAGATTTGATTTAAATTTGGTTTTCTAAATATCTTGAGTTCTAAAATGAATTTTTGATTGATTCTTTTTCCTACTTGTCACTAGTGATATTAGCTATCATTTGGTAAAGTTTGAGATTTTTTAGAATAAATTTGATTAGTGTTCTAGCTAAAAACAGAATCTGTTTAGTGTGTTAATATAGTTTAATTAATTTTATTTTGTTAGTTTAAACATGAATTAGTTTTAAGTTGATTTAGTAGATTATGTTAGTTAAACCTTAGGTGTTTCACTACTGTTAATAAAAATATAACATTTGCTTGGTTCATTTCTTTATTGTTATAGCAAATCACAACTTCTTTTCAAATAGGTTTAATTTGAGTAAAACAAACTAGTTAGTAATAATTATTTTATCAAAGTTTTATATATTTAGATTCTGTTTTCAAATAAAGTTTTTACTAATTCTTTTCTGTTAAGAAATGTTTTAAACAAAAATTGTTTAGTTTTACTCTATTATTATAGGAAACTATATTTTTTCTTCATTAGGTAATGCTTTATAAAACAATTTAGTTTTAATAGTAATTCTTTCACAAAAGTTTAAGATGACTTAAATTATGTTTTGTAATAAAGATTTTATTTAATTATTCTCTGTTAACTTAGTTGTTTCAAATTGTTTTCTCTTAGTTTATGGTAGTGTTTGATGTTAAGTTTGTTAGACAAACACTCATGTTGTTAGAATGTTGTTTTCATAGTTTTATTTGTTCTTCAAAAGTAATTCTTTTTGCTAGTAAAATATTTACTAAAATCCTTTTTGTTATATTTTTACTTTGTTTTAGGTTTTGTTTTGTTGAAAATAGTTTCTTGTAGTGGAAGACTACCTTAGTTGCTTTTATGAAAACCTTGTTGATTGTGTCTTAAGTATTTCTTTCATCAACCTTGTTGATTTTGTTTCTTGTGTCACCTTGTGATTGTTAGTTTGATTTCTAGAAGTGTTTGCTTATGTATGCAATGTTTGTTATATAGAGTTTCATCGGAGAGTGACGAATAGTCTATCAAGTTAATTCTGAGAGCGATATTGTTCTTCATCAACAGTACAGGCAAGTTCACTTTGATCATCTATTTCATACCTATGTTTTATTTGCATGTAGTGACATCATTTCACCAACTCCCTCCCGTAGTGTTATTGAAACTCTTGTAGTTGAGTAGAATGCATGAGGTAGGAACCCGCCCCTGGTTACTAAAGCCCCGGGAACGTTAGTTACTTTTATGCTATGCTAAAGTAAACGGGGTTTGGTATGAGTGTTCATGAGTGGTGTGAAGAAGGACTCTACGTCAAGACGACAACTTCATGAAGACATTTTCAAGTCCTGCATCTTCAAGACCTCAAGACTTCGAGACTCGAGAAGACAAGTTTTCAATACACACTACTGGGTGAAGGATGGAATTGATGGGCATCCCTGGGGATATACCAGTGGATGGCCGGGATGCATGGGGAAGTGCCATGACATCTTGCGGAAAGCTTCACCCAGACTCAAAGAGAAGGATGAATACTTCATGCCCGGAAGCTTACCTGTGTAGCCACAAGTCAATATGGGCTCTGGCTTGGTTGATCTTTGTGGTGACTCTGCTGGGCAGTGCTACGAGATGTAGTCGACGTTAGGATTGGATGGGCACTGTCGGACAGTCAGGGAAGCACTCTGAAAGACCATGTTTCTTTCATCCTGTTCTCAAACACCAGGCAGTGCGAGGACTTACCAGGAGGGAAAGAATCTTGTGGGTAAAGTACACAACACTCTGCAGAGTTAAACCTAATCGATTAGCCGTGTCCCCGGTTACGGACAATTTGAGCTTCTAGACTTGGATCTATCTCTGAACTCTCAACACTGGACTGATAACTAATTGTGGGCAACTTATGATACTTATGGGAATTGAGACATTGGTTGGCGGAACCATGTCATGATAGGTAACTCCATAGTGAAATTCCTGATATTCCTTTGTTGTAGGAAAATAAAATCAGCTTTTACGCAAAAACTCAGACACAGAGCCACAAAGCCTTTGCATATAGAATAGTCTTTGTTTTTCTGTTCTACTATGGTGATCTTGCCAGTACATTCAATGTACTGACCTACACAGCTGCAACGTCTTATGTTGCAGATACTCTTCTACGACGGGTAAGAGTACGATTCAGGGTTACGGTCCGCACTCAACTTGCCGTTGGTGTTATTGGGACTCCACTCCCGTTGACTATATCCGCTGCTATTTTAAGGTATATATCATTTTTACGTTATTTACATGTGATTGCACTTTGATATATACATTGATGTACTGTGTGTGCCAGCATACTGATCCAGGGATGGCACAGAACACACGGAGGCTTGACTCGTTTGAGTCGGGTCGCTACATAGTATTAAACATGAATGACCATCTTCCATCAAAGTTATCGTTATTATTTTCATCCCTTCGCCTGATAATATTGAAGTCACCTCCCACTAAGATAGGTAACCTCTCATTCCCACATACTCGAACGAGGTCAGACAAGAAATCCATCTTGAGATCCGGCTGGGCTGCGCCGTAAACAGCCACAAGTGCCCATTGGAATCCATCCGCCTTAGAGCGTACTCTAAATTTGACTGCGAAATCACCCAAAACCACGTGTCGAACTTCTAGGGTCTCGCATCTCACACCAAGTAAGATCCCTCCAAACCTTGCTCTTGGAGGCAAACAATACCAATCAAAATCAATGCCCCTAGAAAGCATGCTTAGAAACTGCAAAGTGAAATTATCCCTACCAGTTTCCATTAACGCAATAAAATTGAGTTTATGCTCGATAGTTGCCTCTGCAAGAAATCTCCTTTTAGCCAAGTCACCAAGACCTCTGCTATTCCAAAATATACCTTTCATCGTTCATCATGAAATTTCTTCGCAGTCTTAAATCTAGCACTTCGTCGAACCGCCGACACAGGATACACTTTCCTCTTCCATGAACGCTTTGGCTTGTCATGTATAGCAACACGGTCAACACAACTAGTCGCTATCTGCGGACATACATTGAGTTGAGTAGGGGCCACATACCCCTCCTTACTCATGTCATCTTCCTCCTCTATAACCAAAGACGAAGGTACCAGATCCTCACATAAGCGTTCCATCGCCCCCAACCCTAGATCATTAATCTCATCATCATGTAAAGGTTTAACCGCCGCTATATTTCGCAACATAGTCATAGCTCTCTCCGCCTCTAAGTATAAAAGCTTATTAACAAAATTCGCAATTTCTTTGCCATTATTCCCTAACGACACTCCTAGCTTATTGGCCTTAGATAAAATATCATCATCCGAAAAATGAAGAATAGAACAAGACGTATTAACAGCCATACTTGTCAATGCCTCGATGTCACGAAGCTTGGCCGCATGCATGGCACGGCCCGTGATCAAGTCATCCGTGTCTGGCTGGTCCTGGATGCGGCGGCTCATCCGCCTATTCCCGGACATCGGGTCAGGGATGCCCCCGAACTCAACCACCTCCTCAATGGAGCGCCCTGCCAGCGAGGAGCCTCCTGCCCCCCCCCTCCTCCCCGGTCGGCCGGGCTATCTAGGGCACCACCAGTCCCGGAGACCACCAGTCTTGGTGTGCCGCTGTTACACGCCGGGAGGGCTGGTGCGTTCGTGGATGCCGGCCGACCACCTGTCGCCGATCCAACACTGTTGGATGCTTTAGAGGAGCTGTCTACCATGGCGCGCCATGTTAGAGGGGAGCCACTTGCTCGCCGACTGACAGGGCTAACCGGCCGGGGCTCGACCCCGTCACACTCCAGATGAGGATGGACGCTAGTCGCACCCAGCCTCGTGCTTCCCGTCGAAGACCTGAGCACACAGGGTGTCACGCCCACCATGCCGTGCTCCTGCATGTCTCCCTCAGTTGTCGCGAGCACCACCTTAGGCATCGCACCGGCTGCCAACAGACCAACAGCCGCCAGTGAGACCCTGCCAATACCACTCGCATCAACGGTGATAGGAGACACCGTAGGGGCCGCCTCATCCACCGGTATATCAGCCGTCCCAGCCAACCTCGACTCACAAGCTACAGTCAAAGGCGGAGCATGACACCACGCCTCTCTAGGCAAGGACACCTCCCGCCTCGGTATGAAAGGTGACACCGGTGGTGAAAGAGAAGATAGCTCATGCTCCTCCGGATCATCTAGTTCCACCCTAGTACTCCAAAGCCTACTCGGGGCCGATGATGATCCAAAAGAACCAAACCGCAACTGATGTGAGGAGGAGGTACTATTAGATTGCTCACAGAACTTAGCTGACTCAGCCGTTTTAGCCACCGGTGCTACCCCCTGTCCAACCCAGGGTATGTAGGAGTTTCTTTCTGAGCATGTCCATCTCCGTCATGACCCTCATCAGTATCCATATCAACCTGTCTGGCCAAATCAAGGAACTCAGTGTTCTCCTCGATCTCAATATCTAGCAGAAAGCTCTTGCTATCATAGGTCCACCTAACAGATTCTGGAATGTTCTCAATGCTAATGACGCTAACAAACAAGCGAGCAACTCCATTAGAACGAGTAAAAGGCATATCCACCTTCTCAGTCTTACCAATTAAAGAGCCAAGACTCCAAGTGACCTTTATGTCATCAAGTGCCACCTGAGGTGCTCCCGCAAACTGAACCCAAAGCTGCACTAGTGGAGTACCCTTCGGTTCCTTCCGTGTCGATGGTTCAAACTCCAGCACACATGAACTATTTGGAACCTTCCTCATACCAAATGCCAGGAGTCCACCAAGATCCTCCTTTGTTGGAAAATCCACCGGAACGCGTGATCCTCGAGACTTACCGAGTTCCAGTGGAAATTGGAGGGTACCAGCTCACGCAAACGCTGCACCACCTGCTCAGTAGTCATGCTTCCGCGGGTAACACGTACAATCCTAGTCTGGGAACTCTCCGGTACAGGTGCATGCGAAGAAGCATGTGGAGACTCAAAAAACATCAACTCCAGGCAGCTAACACCATATATCGTCACAACTGGTTTAGGCCCTAAGAGAAACGGGCACTCCCTGTTATCATGTCTCGGTTTCTGGCATAAGTCACAGAGTTCAACCATGCATTGAGCTGCAAAATGTCCCGGCCCACCACACCGGTAGCAAGACATCTTTTCTTTCTTACGAGCCCATTTAGTGAGCTTCTCCCCCTCGGATTTGTTGGAAGCTTTATCTGACGCAGCATCTCGGCCCGCACCCACCTTTGCCTTTGGCACCTTGACCTTGGCGAGAGCCTTGACAATCTCTGTCGCCTTCCTCGTAAGGACCAGAACAGCCTCCCCCGCACCTGCTGTGGGAGGTACCAGAGCCGTCTGTGGCACCGCGTCCTCGACGGGCCTGTATGCATCATCCAACGAAGGGATAGGAGGTGGTGGCCTTCTGCCTCTACCTCGTCCCCCCCGGTACGGGCGGTACCAAGTCCGGTTCCTATTGATCAGACCCCTCGCTCCCTGGATGAAAGGGCCGGGGGGGTCCATCGTACCCCCAGCTACCTCCATCCATCCGGCCACCACCGGTAGACGATGAACCACGGTGAATACCCTCGCCATAGACATCATATCCATCGTCTCCCCATTGACCTTTAGCAATCTGCTTATCAGGCAGCGTTGCAGCACCGCGCCTGCCGGCCCAAGCACCACGACCTTGAGCCAGCGCGAGGCCGCCGGCGTTCTGCCCCGCACCCCGATCGTGCGCCGGTACGTGGCCATCGTCATTCTGCCCCGCAGGCCGTGCCCCTCATGGCGGCAGGCCCTGCTGTTGCTGTTGTTTATCAGCCCTCGCGGGAGGAGGGGCTGGATGACCCAGAGCATTCCCTCGACCTGCCATCACAGTCGATGCTCCCAGGGCAGCCGCCGCCGCCGAAGGAGCGAGTACCCTGGCCGCCTTCCCCACTCTGATAGAAGGAAAACCAGCTTGTGCGATATGTCTACATACCCTAGGTACATCCGATGGTGCACTTCGACTAGAGTTGCTATTGATGGACAGAGAGCCATCAGCGACCGGGCCTGATAATTGGGCCACATGCCCAATCAACGCGCAACCCACGGACTTCCCGCTCGCATGAGGCCCACCTAAGACCAACAAGTAATTCAAACACTCTGAGCATTGATTACGTATCACAAATGCTAGGAAAAGTGTGGGTGGCAGAAACTTAAGGCTTGGCCGTGAGCAAATCAAGAAATGATCAATGTAATTATTGGTCTTCTTTTTGCGGTGGTTGGCAATTCTCTCTTAAAAATAATACATATGTGACTTACATTTGGAATGGAAAAGTAACTAATAAAGTGGACAGGTTAATACTCCCTCCGTTCCTAAATATAAAATATTTTAAAGATTTTACTTTGGACTACATACGAAACAAAATGAATGAATCTACACTCTAAAATATATCTACATGCATCCGTATGTAATCATAGTGAAATTGCTAGAATGTCTTATATTTAGGAACAAAGGGAGTAGGTTAGAAACCTGATATGTTCATTCCACGTTTCCAATCACATACACGTACATGTGGAATGGGGCTAACTGTACACCTTTCATCCTCTACGACGGTAGAGAAGACCTAGACTAAGATAGATGTATTGAGGGCACATTTGGTTGTCCGTATAAGGTCCAACTAGGCCGATGCGGGAAGAAAACAGGTTAATTGGTTGCAAGCATATTATTGGGTCTGCATGGCATGAACTTTAAAGCAACTCTGGACCTATCTCGTGAGACACACTCGAATCGACAGTTTGTCGCGAGCCAGGCCAGTGCGATGCACGTGGGTGGCGGGGCTGCACGTGAGGTGTCGCTCTCGAGAAGCCGCGTTGCTTCCTGAAGCGCCGCCAATTATTACCCTCACCTTCCCTCACGGATCTCTCTCCCCTCTCCCCTCTCCCTACTCTCACCAATGACAGTGTCCGCATGCAGCATATCAGAGAACAACAAGTTGACCTCTGCGGCATCTTCGCCGACATTCGCAGCAGCACTTCAGCAATGGCGGTAAGCAATTTCCCCCTCCTAATGTACTACTTCGCATTCGATTCGAGTTTAGGTTCGATCCACGTTAGGGGAAAGGGAAATCAGGGTAAACATCATAGGAGTGATCAGGTACATATGAGGTTCCCGATCCAGATTGAGTACAATAGGGCTAGGGGTTAGGTTTTATCTTACACAGTATGCACAGATCTTAGCATCTAAGACCCTGGAGGCGATTGGAGCGGTGGGTTGCCTTGTCCTTGGTCTTGCTCTACACCATCGTCTCTTCTTCCTCGTTGGAGTCCAGCTCGATTAGCATGCTTCAGTGTCCTGGATCCGGAGCCCTCACAATCATCGCCACCGCATATTTTTCTTCCACCCTCATAGCCACCACTTCTTGATCCTCCTCCAACGACACCACCATAGTGTTTGTGGTGAAGTACATTGTGACACGATGGTCATGAGGATGCCGGTACTATCTGTACTTGGCCCACTTTGCCCTCTGTCCAACATAGCCGGAGTCGGCCTTATTCATGGCCCAGCAAAGTCTGTCGATTGACATAGCGCCCTTCACTAGGTCAGGAATATGTGTCTTCAATTCCTCCGGTGTCGTCTTCTTCACCATAGCGTATGATTCTTTGTGCAACTATTCCATGTTGGTGAAGTTTGAGGACATTTCCATGGTGTTCTCAAACTTGGTGCAGTCACCGAGCGCGCAACCTAGTAAGAAAGTCATCCATCCAATGCCCTAAGGGAATGGGTTAGGGTTGGGGTTGGGGTTGGGATTCGACGTGTTGTCGAAGTTCATGTCGTTGGGCTGGAGAAAGAGTGAGAGACAGATAGGTCGTGGATAAGTGGTGACCGTCAGGCTGGGTAAATAAAGGGGTTCTGGGCGATAGGTTTTAGTGACGATGTGGGAATGTTCATATTACAGATCCTAACCGTTTGAACATGTTCATAATGCAGATCGACATAGAGAACAAGGGCAAGGAGGTGGTGCCACCAATGGAGCAAGACAAGGTAAGGACGTTGTTCCACCCTTAGAGGTGACGCCCATCGAGAGCCCGACCACGAACGACGATGTGCCGGAGGAGCCCCCAACGGCAAGCGCTAGAACTACGACCACTACCATGAGGTGGGAGGGCCAACTAACTTCTACAAGGTGATCATGGTCCCCCAACTCGAGGTTATACCTATGTCGCTGGACTTCACGAAGCACTTCCCGTCCATGTCGTGGGAGTTCAAGCTGAAGTTGAACACTGATTGCTCCTGGAGGGTCACTGCCCACTGTTGAATGGTAGGGTCACCCTCAATTAGGGTTGGCCACCTTCGCCGTCGTCCATTAGATCAAGATAGGCTTCATGATGACCTTCAAGTTGCTGACTCCCGACAGGCTGAAGGTCATCGTCTTCGATGACGATGTCAATGAAGTGGTGACCAAGTGTGGGAGGCACGATGACGCCTTCGTCTGAACGCCTAGGACAGCCCTCGTATGCTCCAACTACTTCAGTTTAATATCGAACCGCTTTGAGTTTTAGCTGATCTGTTTAAGTGTGGCACACTATTTATAACTGCTTACTACTATGTTCTATTGTGTATGTTCTTCATGATGTCGGTATGTGCTGGTAACCTCACCGTCGCGCCAAAGAGTTTATCAGACAACATGCATTGCATGAAACCAAACAACATGCCTTGTGTCTGCGCCTACACAAACGGATAACCAAACAACATACCTTTCGTGACACCACATGCAGCTTAGAGCGTATGCAGACAGCCAAACTAAACGCAGATGTTTGCCTCTTTTTACCTTAGCCAGACCTTGTTGAGCCAGGCTCCACGGGCAAATCCCTCTAGGAATGCCTATCAAACACACCCTGAATCCGGATAAAGTAGCTATCCGTACGTGGTCATTACTAGACCATATGGAAGTAAGGGAGCTTATGTTCTATGTTTTTAACTGTTGGAAGACGGTAGTATGGGATACATGTAGTTGATTTGAATGACGGTTCAATAATAAGATATGCATATACCCATAGTGTCGTATTTTTGTCTGTTGTGGCATTTCGTCCTGTGACTTTTATTTTTTTACTGGAGCTTTTACTTGGAATTTTGATACTTGGATCATCTTAATAAATGGCTGTGTGCATCATATGTCGGGGTACTCCTCCTTTTCGTAAAAAAAAAGTGAAGCAGGCATCAGGCACGAACATCTATCACACATAGCTTAAGTTGGTCCATACCAGGGTATTGTGCTCAGGTGAAAATGAGGCTGGATCGAGGCTGGATCACAGGCATTAGCTACATGCGTGTTTGTTCCTCGAACGTTACTTACTCCAAGTATAGAAGTAGCTAGCTAATCGCTCAAGAACTGTGAACAACATCAGTCGAGGGATTGCTTTGGTGAACATGTTTAGGTGTGTGCCATGTCTATGCCACCAGACCCATGTGACCTGGAACGTCTGCGTACATCAACCGAGTGGCTGCCCCATTCTCATAAATATATTTTTTAAGAAGGATTATCTCCGGCCTCTCTATCAAGATAATGAATATAATCATCTTATTAAAATAAAAGGATCCAACAAAGTACAGTATCCAAGAAAAGCTCCAAAGAATTGGAAATCAAAATGAAAATTACATGTCAGGTCTGGCAATATATAAGAAGGCTACGATGACTAAACACCTAGCCTATTAATATGCCGTCATTCATATCGATTGAAGATAGCCCGAACTGCCGTTTCCCACGGGTTGCACCCAATAATCAAAGGCTTCCTGGACTACGCACGCGTGAGTAACGACCACGTGCGGATCCAAGCTGTAGCTCTGTATATGACCTGCAAAAAGTTGTAGCTCTGTATAACGACCACGTACGGATCCAAGCTGTAGCTCTGTATATGACATGGCACATATTCCTATTCAAATGTGTCTAGCTAAGGTGACGTCCACTCCATTAAGCCACGTCCCAAATAATGTGTCCGTACTCGTTGGGGGATTTATGTTAAAAGCTATGTGAATAATGGGCCATAAAAGTCTAGCCAGAGGGCACTCGAGAAAGAAGTGTTTAATAGTCTCATTTTGCTCGCAAAAACAACATCTGGAGTTGCCCACCCATCTTCGTTTAATCAGGTTATCTTTTGTGAGTATCACTTCTTTATGAACAAACCACATAAATATCTTATCTTTAGAGGTACTTTTACGTTCCAAATGTGTGGAGAAGTAGGTATTGTTACGGCATTAATAAGGTCCATATACATCCTAGAGAAATAGAGTTGAAAGATGATGATAGCAATATTGCGGACTTTGGTCCGTGATCTAAGGATTGGCCTCATTGCTCCATAGAAGGCTTATGTCCTTAATGCACCGTTCGGTGCACCACCCCCTCTAGCATCGTCTGTAGATGTTGTGAACATCTGACAGGCGCGTTTTGATGACTACTTGATAGTTTAGTGCGTCATGCATTACGGCTTAGAATTGAGGCTCTGAAATGTTTTGAACGTCACGGAACATATGAGATGTTCTAAGAGCTGAAACTAGGATCTTAGGCTCGTGCCCGTGTTGCGAGATATGAGATCTCCAACAAGATTCTCTGCCTGCAAGATGAAAGAGAATAGCTCAATCATTGAGCATGTGTTCAGATTGTCTGGTTGCTACAATTGCTTGAATCGAGTGGGAGTTGATCTTCCAGATAAGATAGTGATCGATATAGTTCTCCAAGTCACTGTCACTAAGCTACTAGAACTTGGTGATGAACTATAAAATGCCAGGGATAGAAATAATGATCCCTGAGCTGTTCGCGATGTTTGACACCGCGAAGGTAGAAATCAAGAAGGAGCATCGAGTGTTGATGGTTAGTAAAACCACTAGTTTCGAGAAGGGCAAGGGAAAGGAGGAAAACTTCATGGATGGCAAGTCAGTTGCTGCTCCAGTGAAGCAACCCAAAGTTGAACCCAAACCCGAGACTAAGTGCTTCTATTATGAGGAGAGCGGTCGCTAAAGTGGAACAACCTAGATACTTGGTAGATAAGAAGGCTGGCCACGTCGACAGAAGTATATTTGATATATGTGTTAATGATGTGTACCTTGCGAGTACTCCTAGTAGCAACTGGGTATTGGATATCGGTTCAGTTGCTAAATGTTAGTAACTCCAAGTAAAAGCTACGGAATAAATGGAGAACTAGCTAAGGGTGAGGTGACGATGTGTGTTGGAAATGTTTCCAAGGTTGATGTGATCAAGATCGCACACTCTCTCTACCTTCGGGATTAGTGACGAACATAAATAAATTTTATTTGGTGTTTTGCGTTGAGCATGAACGTGATTAGATCGTGTTTATTGCAACACGGTTATTCATTTAAGTTAGAGAATAATGGTTATTCTGTTTACATGAATAATACCTTCAATGGTCATGCACCCAGTGAGAATGGTTTGTTGAATCTTGATCGTAGTAATACACATGTTCATAACATTGATGACAAAAGATACAAAGCTAACAATGATAGTACCACATACTTGTGACACTGCCGCTAAATGTCATATTGGTATAAAGCGCATGAAGAAACTCCATGCTGATGGATCTTTGGACTCATTCGATTTTGAATCGGTTGAGACATGCGAACCATGCCTCTTGGGCAAGATGACTAAGGACCTCGTTTTCCAGATTAATGGAGCAGGCAAGTGATTTATTGGAAATGATACATGTTGATGTATGCAATCCAATGAGTCTTTAGTGAGCGGTGGATATCGTTATTTTCTTACCTTCACTAATGATTTGAGTAGATATAGTGTATGTTTACTTAATGAAACACAAGTTTGAATCGTTTGAAAAGTTCAAGCAAGTTCAGAGTGAAGTTTAAGATCATCGTGACAAGAAGATAAAAATGTCTGAGATATGATCGTGGAGGTGAATATCTGAGTTACGAGTTTGGCATACAACTTTAGACAATGCGAAAGTCGTTTCACAACTGAAACACCATAGTGTGATGGTGTGTCCGAATGTCATAGTCGTGCTCTACTGAATATGGTGCATGCTATGATGTCTCTTATCGTTTTGCTACTATAGTTTTGGGTTTATACATTAGAGACAACTTCATTCACTTTAAATAGGGCACCATCTAAATCCGTTGAGATGACACTGTGTGAATTATGGTTTGATAGAAACCTAAGCTGTCATTTCTTATTGTTTGGGGCTACGACGCTTATGTGAAAAAAATGATTTCACCTAATGAGCTCGAACCCAAAGCGGACAAATGCATCTTCATAGAATACCCTAAGAACAGTTGGGTATACCTTCTATCTAAGATCCAAATGCAAAGTGTTTGTTGCTAAAACGGGTCCTTTCCCGGGAAAAGTTTCTCTCGAATGAATTGAGTGCGAGGAAGATAGAAATTGATGAGGTTGTTGAACCTTTGTTTCAACCAGAGAGTAGCGCAGCGCAGAAGATGTTTTTGTGGAACCTACGTCAGTTGAAGAGGAAGTAAATGATGATGATCATGAAGCTTCGGATCAAGTTACTATCAAACCTAGTAGGTCGAAAAGGATGCGTACTGCTCCTGAGTGGTACGGAAACCCTGTCTTGGAGGTCATGTTGTTAGACAACGATGAACCTACGAGATATGGAAAAGCGATGATGGGCCCGGATTTTGACATATGGTTGGCGGCCATGAAACCCGAGAACGGATCCATGTATCAAAACCAAGTATAGACTTTGGTAGACTTGCTCGTTGGACGGCAGGTCGTCGAGTACAAATGGATCTTTAAAATGAAGACAGATGCTGATGGTAAATGTCACCATTTATAAAGCTCAACTTGTCGCAAATATGTTTTCGACAAAGTTCAAGGAGTTGACTGTGATGAGACTTTCTCACTCGTGGCGATGCTAAAGTCTGTTGAAATTATGCTAGCAATTGCTGCATTTTTCAATTATGAAATCTGGCAGATGGATGTCAAAACATTGTTTCCTTCCTTAAGGAAAGGTTGTATGAGATACAACCAGAAGGTTTTGTCAGTCCTAAGGATGCTAAAAGGTGTGAAAGCTTCAGTGATCCTTCTATGAACTGAAACAAGCATCTCGAAGTTGGAATGTACACTTTGATGAGGTGATCAAAGTTTTTGAGACTATACAAAGTTTATGAGAAACTTGTATTTACAATATAGTGAGTGGGAGCACTATAGAGTTTCTGGTAAGCATATGTGGTTGACATATTGTTGATAGGAAATGATGTAGAATTTATGGAAAGCATAAACGGTTGTTTGAAAAGAGTTTTTCAAAGGAAGACCTGGATAAAGCTACCTAATTGTTGAGCATGAAGATCTATAGAGAGAGATCAAAATGCTTGATGAGATTTCAATGAGTACATAGCTTGACAAGATTTTCAAAGAGTTCAAAATGGATAAGTCAGAGAAAAAGTTCTCGCCTGATTTGTAAGGTGTGAAGTTGAGTAAGACAACGGCAGAAGAAAGAGAAAGGACGAATGTCGTCCCCTATGCCTTAGCTATAGGCTCTATATAGTATGCCATGCTGTGTACCGCACCTGTGTGTGCCTTGCCATGATTCCGTCAAGGGGTACAAGAGTGATCTAGGAGTGGATCACTGGACAACGGTCAATATTATCCTTAGTGACTAAAAGACTAAGGAAATGTTTCTCGATTATGGAGTTGATAAAGGGTTCGTCGTAAAGAGTTGCTGCAAGCTTTAACACTAATCCCGATGATTCTTAGTAGCAATCCGGATACGTATAGTGGAGCAGCCATTTGGAATAGTACCAAGTGGAGTGTGGTAGCAGTGTTTACAGTTTGACAAGGAGATTTGCAAAGTACACACGGATCGGAATGTCGCGGACCCGTTTACTATAAGACCTGTCTCACATGCAAAGCATGATCTAGCCCCAGAACTCATTGGGTGTTAGATTCATAACAACATCACATGGTGATGTGAACTAGATTATTGACTCTAGTGCAAGTGGGAGACTGTTGGAAATATGCCCTAGAGGCAATAATAAATTAGTTATTATCATATTTCCTTGTTCATGATAATCGTTTATTATCCATGCTATAATTTTATTGATCGGAAACTCACATACATGTGTGGATACATACACAACACCATGTCCCTAGTATGCCTCTAATAGACTAGCTCGTTGATCAAAGATGGCTAAGGTTTCCTAGCCATTGACATGAGATGTCATTTGATAACGGGATCACATCATTAGGAGAATGATGGGATGGAGACGACCCAAACTAGAAACGTAGCATATGATTGTGTCAGTTTATTGCTACTATTTTCTACATGTCAAGTATATGTTCCTATGACCATGAGATCATGCAACTCACTGACACCGGAGGAGTGCCTTATGTGTATCAAATGTTGCAACGTAACTAGGTGACTATAAAGGTACTCTACATGTATCTCCAAGGGTGTCTGTTGGGTTGGCATGGATCAAGACTGGGATTTGTTACTCCGTGTGACGGAGAGGTATCTTAGGGCCCACTCGGTAATACAACATCACAACAAGCCTTGCAAGCAATGTGACTAAGTGTTAGTCATGGGATCTTGTATTACACAACCAGTAAGGAGACTTGCCGGTAACGAGGTTGAACTAGGTATGGAGATACCGACGATCGAATCTCGGGCAAGTAACATACCGAGGAATAAAATGAACATCATACGGGATTAACTGAATCCTTGACATAGAGGTTCGACCGATAAAGATATTCGTAGAATATGTAGGAACCAATATGGGCATCTAGTTCCCGCTATTGGTTATTGACCATATAGGTGCCTCGGTCATGTCTACATAGTTCTCGAACCCACAAGGTTTGCACAATTAAGGTTCGGTGAAGTTTCGGTAGTATAGAGTTATGCATGGTGGTGACCAAAGGTTGTTCGGGGTCCCGGATGAGATCCCAGATGTCACGAGGAGCTCCGGAATGGTTCAGAGGTAGAGATTGATATATAGGAAGTCCTATTTTGGTCGCCTAAAAAGTTTCGGGCTCATCGGTAGTGTACCGGGGTGCCGGTAGTGTACCGAGAGACCATCGGGAGGGGTATTTAGACCCAGGAGGCTACATGGGCTGTGGGAGAGTGAATACCAGCCCTTAGTGGGCTGGTGGAAGTCCCACACAAGGCCCATGCGGCTGGGAAACAAAAGCCCAAAGAGAAAAGGTGGAAAAAGCAAAAAAAAGCAAAAACGAAAGGAGTCCTAGTCCTACTAGGATTGGAGGAGGATTCCTCCTCTCCTATCCACTTCGGCCGAAGCCTCCTAGGGCTGACCCTTGGGCCAATCCTCCTCCTCTCTTCCTCTTATATATACTAGAGGTTTTTGGGTTTTTGGCACAAGACTTCAGCCACGTGCTACCCGTTCCTCTAGTGCATAGTTTCTCCTCTACATCGGTTTTCTATAGTGCTTAGGTGAAGCCTTGCCGGAATAGTTCCACCACCGTCGCCGCAGCACCGTCGCACTGCCGGAGAACTCTTCTACCTCTCCTCTCCCTCTTGCTGGATCAAGAAGGCGGAGATCATCATCGAGCTGTACGTGTGCTGAACGCGGAGGTGCCGTCCGTTCGGCGCTAGATCGTAAGGACCGTGATCAAGATCACGAGAAGGATCGTGATGAGATCGCGGGACAGATCGTGATGAGTTCGCGAGACAGATCGTGATTGGATCGCGCGATGGATCGTGATGAGATCGCGGGACGCTCGGCGATTTGGATCGCGAAGACGTTCAACTACACCAACCGTGTTTTTTAACTCTTCTCGCTTAGTGATCTACAATGGAATGTAGATCCACTCTCCCTCTCGTAGATGCTCATCACCATGAATAGATCTTGCGTGTGCGTATGAAATTTTTTGTTTCCCATGCAACGTTCCCCAACACTGACCCATCGCAACCAGGTGGAAGAGTCCACTAGTCAAAGCCCGTCCGACGAAAGTCAAAGGGCTAGATCTCCTGGTCTAACGGAGTTTCGTGGTGGCCTCCCGGGTGTAGCTATGCCACCGAAACACCGCGTCGGATCGTGATGCATGTGTGAAAGTGATGTAGCACGCGTAGATGCCCCTCTTGGGGCTCCGGGGTGTGGCCCCCCTCCACGGACGTCGCTGTCGCGGTCACTTGGAGGGGGGAGACATGCGCTTTGGGTAGAACTAGAGGGAATCTATAGTGATGGGTTGGGTCCAGGCCATGTTCGGGGATGCTCCTATGTGCTGACCCATCGCAACCAGGTGGAAGAGTCCACTGGTCAAAGCCCGTCCGGCGAAAGTCAAAGGGCTAGATCTCCTGGTCTAACGGAGCTTCGTGGTGGCCTCTCGGGTGTAGCTATGCCACCGAAACACCGCGTCGGGTCGTGATGCATGTGTGAAAGTGATGTGGCATGTGTAGACGCCCATCTTGGGGCTCCGGGGTGTGGCCCCCCTCCGCGGACGTCGCTGTTGCGGTCACTTGGAGGGGGAAGACGTGCGCGTCGGGTAGAACCGGAGGGAATCTATAGTGGTGGTTTGGGTCCAGGCCGTGTTCGGGGATGCTCCTATGTGCTGACTCATCGCAACCAGGTGGAAGAGTCCACTGGTCAAAGCCTGTCCGGCGAAAGTCAAAGGGCTGGATCTCCTGGTCTAACGGAGCTTCGTGGTGGCCTCCCGGGTGTAGCTATGCCACCGAAACACCGCGTCGGGTCGTGATGCATGTGTGAAAGTGATGTGCCACATGTAGACGCCCGCCTTGGGGCTCCGGGGTGTGGCCCCCCTCCGCGGACGTCGTTGTCGTAGTCACTTGGAGGGGGGAGACGTGCGTGTTGGGTAGAACCGGAGGGAATCTATAGTGATGGTTTGGGTCCAGGCCGTGTTCGGGGATGCTCCTATGTGCTGACTCATCGCAACCAGGTGGAAGAGTCCACTGGTCAAAGCCTGTCCGGTGAAAGTCAAAGGGCTAGATCTCCTGGTCTAACAGAGCTTCGTGGTGGCCTCCCGGGTGTAGCTATGCCACCGAAACAACGCGTCGGGTCGTGATGCATGTGTGTAAGTGATGTGACATGCGTAGACGCCCGTCTTGGGGCTCCGGGGTGTGGCCCCCCTCCGCGGACATCGCTGTCGCGATCACTTGGAGGGGGGAGACGTGCGTGTCGGGTAGAACCAAAGGGAATCAATAGTGGTGGTTTGGTTCCAGGCCGTGTTCGGGGATGCTCCTATGTGCTGACCCATCGCAACCACGGGGAAGAGTCCACTAGTCAAAGCCCGTCTGGTGAAAGTCAAAGGGCTAGATCTCCTGGTGTAAGGGCTAGATTCCCCGGTCGACTCTAGGTTACACTAGGAGATCTAGCCCTTTGACTTTCGCCGGACGAGCTTTGACCAGTGGACTCTTCGACCTGGTTGCGATGGGTCAGCACATAAGAGCATCCCCGAACATGGTCTGGACCCAACCCACCACTAGATTCCCTCCGATTCTACCCGACGCGCACGTTTCCCCCCTCCAAGTGACCGCGACAGCGACGTCCGTGAAGGGGGGCCACACCCCGGAGCCCCATGACGCCCATGAGGGGGGACACCACCCGAAGCCGCGTGCCACCACACTTTCACATGCATAGCTAGGAGGGCCCACCACAACACCTGACGTGTTTCCTACCCTCCCAAGTACCCCGTCCCGTTTCCTCCCTCCATGACAGGGCGGCAGCGACGTCCGTGAGGGGAGGCAATCGATATATAATTGAGGTATGTTTTTTTACATAAGACACATTTAAGTTAATCAAATTAGTTTTGAAAAAAAGAAAGAAAAAAGAAATAATTAAAATAGAAAAATAGCAAAAATCTATGCCGACGGCTAAGCCGTCGGCATAGGTACACCCACGGACTGAGGAGGTCACGCGGATCGATGACGTGGCGGTGCGAGGACCTATGCCGACGGCTAGGCCGTCGGCATAGGGGAACCTTATCCCCTCGAGGGCGGCTCCTCCTCCACTCATTCCTCTCTCGCCTCGCACCCCTCTGCGTCCGCCCGCCCCGCAGCGCCGCCGGCCGTCGTTGCCGCCCCTCCCCATGCCGCTCGCCCCCGTCCCCGCCCTGCCCCGCTCACCCCCGTCCCCGCCCCGCAGCGCCGCCGGACGCCCCTGCCCCGCCCCACCCCGCTTGCCCCCGTCCCCCGCCCGCAGCGCCGCCGGCCGTGCCCGCCCGCCCCGCATCGCCGCCGGCTGTCCCCGCCCGCCCCGTCCCTGCCCCCTTCCCGCCCTGCACCGGCCCGGTCATCCCCACCCCACACCGGCCTGGTGGTGAAGTGGTCGCGGCCTCGGCTCCGGCGGTCCGGCGCCCCCTTGCCGGCCCTCCTCTACTGGTTAGCACCGGCTCCGGTGGTCCGACACCCCCCTCCCCCCGACCAGCCGAACCTCTAGGTGAGCATTTTTTTCCTTCAATTTTTAGTGTTTTTCTACTGTTTTTAGGTTGATGGACGCATAGATGGATGGAATGTAGATATAGTTAGTTTGTTAGATACATATTTGTTAGATATAGTTAGTTTGCAAAATATTTGTTAGATATAGTTAGTTTGCAAAATATTGATATAGATACAGTTAGTTTGATGGATGCATAGATGGATGCATAGATACATATTTGTTAGATATAGTTAGTTTTTTGTTCATGATGGTGTTACAAAATAATTATGAGAATAGTTATTTGAGATAAATGGTAACTTGTTCACTAGGATTTAACATTTCCAACATTTTGAATGTGAAACTTTAAGT
Organism: Hordeum marinum; assembly: GCA_022496015.1. Taxonomy (NCBI): domain Eukaryota; kingdom Viridiplantae; phylum Streptophyta; class Magnoliopsida; order Poales; family Poaceae; genus Hordeum; species Hordeum marinum. The sequence continues at coordinate 470,544,424 of CM039678.1, read as the reverse complement.
GGATGAACGCATGTGTAAATGTTTAAATATGCTCTCTGAGTTGTGATGTTCTAAATATTGGCGCGATGGAATTTGCAGGCTTTGTAGTGTCGCATTTCATCGGAGAGACTATCGTCCGACACGTTGGTCCCTGAGCATCCCTTTGTTGTTCGACTACTTCCTCTAGAGCCGAGGGTGAGCTACAAATCTACCACCTCCTCATCTGCTTTTTTTAAGTCACTAGATTTTCTTTTCACGTCAAGTCCCATAACCTAGGCATCTCCTGTCCGAAAGGGTTGCATCGATAAATATGCATTCAATTGCATATTTATCACCGCTACTCTTTTGAATTGTCCAGCGTTTTCCACTGATAGTCCGAGGATGTGTAGATTGGGTACGTTCTCCATGCCCTACCCCGTTCCGAGAGGATATTTCGGTGATGCCTCCCCGTTGTTCTCCGGAGCACATTCTCTCGGCTATTTGCCGAGACGTGTATCTGGAGAACAGCGGGGAGGTGCTGCCGAAATTTTGTCTCGGAACGGGATAGAGCATGGAGAACGTACTCAATCTAGACATCCTCGGGTGGGATTAGGACCCATCTTTACCTATTAGAGATGTTGGACTCACCACAGAAGAAAATAAAAATTTGATGTGATTAATTCAAATGAATCCTTAATTTTGTTGTGTGGCTCCCAATAAAACTGAGGATGGCAGATAATCAGTGGATGTACAGTGGTTTTATTCGTCGAAATTGAGTAACATCAGAGTGGATCGTGAAAACCGATGTGTATTTGAAGGATATATTCTGTAGTCCAATGAGAATTATACCATGCCCATGTGCGAGATGTGGCATACGTCACCGTAAAAATCAGAAGGACATGACTGACCACCTTCGCATGCACGGATATATGGCAAACTTTGACTTGCCACTGATAAACTTAGCTGAGCATGACCATGGCAGAGAGGAGGTGATGCGACAACGCGTCGATGGTTATGAAGACGACGGGTCAGGGACATGCTAGATGATGTTATTGCTGTAGAAACGACACATGCGACACCTTGAGAGAACGAACTGGAGGATCCAGAGGCAATCGCAAAGGCCTTCTTGGAGGTCTTGGCCTCGTCGAAGAAACCTCTTTATGAGGGTGCCAAAATATCTCAGTTGGATGCCATCTCGCAACTTATTGCAGTCAAGGCTGAGTACGGCTGTAGCCAGAAATGCTTTGAAGCATTCCTGGGAGACCCCGAGGGTTATCAACTCCTGAAAAGAATGTATGCTACAAATAAAATCATGAAGTCACTCTCTATTGATTATAAGAAAATACATGTTTGTCCGAAGAATTTCCTGTTGTTTAGGCACGAGTATGCGGATGAAAAGTACTGTAGGGAGTGTGATTCGTCTCGGTACCTTGAGGTGGTCGGTGAGGATGGTGAGAAAAGGCAACTAACCATCCCCGTCAAGGTTCTTTGGTATCTCAATTTCATACAAAGACTGCATCGCCTTTTCATCACGGAGGAGTCTGCCAAAATGATGAAGTGGCACAAGGAAGGTAAAAGGTATCATCCAAATAAAATCGTACATCCATCAGAAGGTGAAGCATGGAAGTCATTCGATGAAGAATACCCTGAGGAAGCAGCAGAGGCTAGGAATGTCAGAGTTGCAATAACAGGTGATGGGGTCAATCCATATGGTATGTCGACCAATCCATACAGTTGCTGGCCCGTGTTTGTTATTCCGCTCAATCTCCCTCCATGTGTCCTAATTGCAACACAACACCATGTTCTTGTCGCTGATTATTCGAGGGCCCGAATACCCGGGGAAGAATTTGGTAGTGTTTATGCAGCCGTTAGTGGATGATTTGCACCATTCTTGGTACTTCCCAAGGTTGACATACGACCGACATCTGCAGAAAATTTCTTGATGAAAGTTTGGTTGATGTATTGCATGCATGACTTTTCCAGCTATGCTCTATTCTGTGGATGGTGTACAAGTGGGAAGATGCCATGCCCAGTGTGCATGCATGCTCTGCGTTTGATTTGGCTGGAGAAGGGTGGCAAGTATTCAGCCTTTGACCTGCATCGACAGTTCCTCCCTCCAGACCATCCAGATAGGAAAGATAAGAAGAACTTCACAAAAGGTCGGGTTGTCCATGAAGTAACCGAGATTCCAACATTTTTGGGGGCAGATGTTCTTGCTCAGCTAAAAGCTCTCAAGCCTAAAGTCAAAGGCAAAGGCAAAGGAAAAATCTTTCGAGGGATATGGTGAGACGCACAACTAGACTCACATTACCCCCTTCTCGAAGCTTCCCTATTTCAAGGACCTCAAACTTTCTTACAACATTGATGTGATGCACTACGAAAAGAATGTCGCAGAGTCCCTTTTCCGCACGATCCTCAAGAGTCATGACCACCATGTGTGGATTGAGTGGATAATGCCGGTGATGGTTCGAGGCTATGTCCCCGAGCATGCCTGGCGAGTGCTTGCCAAACTAAGCCATTTCTTCCGCACGCTCTATGCTAAAGAAGTAAGTAAAGATGTGATTGAACAATTGCATAATAAGGCACCGGAGTTGATAGTCAAGCTAGAGAAGATCTTTTCGCCAGGCTGCTTTACTCCGATGACGCATCTCATTCTGCACCTCGCGAAAGAGGTATTGTTGAGGGGGGTCCTGTGCAGAATCGTTGGCAGTATGGCCCTGAGAGACAGAACAAGCATCTCCAATAGAAATGTGGAAACAAAGCTAAGATTGAAGCTTCCATAACTGAGGCAGTTATCCTAGAGGAGGTGTCAAACCTCAGGACATCGTACTATCCAGACCATGTTCCCCATCTACATAATAAGGTGCCTCGATACAATATAAAAGAGCCCAAGTATCAACCCAAGCTCCATCTATTCAACGGGCAAGGTGGCAGGGCTGGGGCCTCGAAATCTTATAACATGCCACGACAAGAGTGGGAGGACCTTATGTTCTATGTCTTGCACAACATCAAGGAAGTCGAGGAAGTATGGATGAGGTAATACCACTACACCATTCCTTTATGCACATCATCATGTTCTATGTTCACTTAATCCTGGTCTAACACCGCTTCTCTTCTTTTAGTGATTTCGTTCTAGAGGAATGGACGGGAATGAATCCTCCTACTGAGGCAGAGGCACTTACTCTTCTCCGTCATGGAAAACCTAGAAATAAAAATTTTGTTGCTTGGTTCATGGAGAAAATAATTTTCCACATTCCCCAATTAAATACGTAGTTCAACATGTATTAGTTAACCGAACTAATGCACCCAACAATTTCAATTATACTTGTAGGGAAAAGATCTGAACATATCTATGGATGATGAATTGAGATGGGTTTGCATGGGTTTTGACCCTGCCGTCATGACATGTAAAAAGTATGATGTGAATGGGTATCGCTTCCATATAGAGGAGCACCAGAACAGCCGGCCTGATCCCAAAACTATAAATACCGGAGTGTACACCCTCGGTCAAAATTCAGTAGACTACTACGGAAGGGTCCAAAATATATACGAGTTTACATTCCGCAAAGGGCGTGAAACCCTAAGTCTACCTGTGTTCAAATGTCGATGGTTCGATCCGCAAGAGGGGTAGAGACATACGCCTTCCATTAGTTTGGTCGAAGTTAAACCATCAACCGTCTATGCTGGAGCTGATCTCTTCATTGCGGCTACCCAAGCTACTCAAGTTTATTATTTGCCTTACCCATGCCAGAAAGAGTACCTACGGGGTTGAGAAGTTGTGTTCAAGGTGTCGCCACATGGTAAGCTACCGGACCCGAACGAAGATGGTTACTACAACATTAACCCCATGACATAGGAGGGAGTGTTCTATCAAGAGCAACCCGATGATGATGTGGTCAGAAACGATGACGCTAGACCATTGAGTGATGATGATGTGGATCCAAACGATGACGAGGCACGGAATGATGGTGAGACCATTGTTAATGAAAATGACATACTTATGCTAGAAAAGTTAAATGAAGATGCTGATGACGAGGAAGAGCCTCCACCTCCGTCAGACAACGAAGATGATATGATTGATACTGATGATGAGACCGAGCAAGAAATAGGTTACAGCAGTGATGGTTCGTACGGGTTCTAGCAGATATACGTTTCATGTCTTTTTTCCTATGGTTTAGGAATATGCCTTTTTATGCTTATTTGTAATGTGTTATTAGTCCTTATTATTATGCTTTTTCCTTCATTATTAATGTACTAATTTTTTATTCTATTTTCAATGCAGGTTCGTGGAACATGGGCAAGGGGAAGGCCGACGCCGCGTGTTTCATCCGCAAGGTCGTCGGCATTGCTAGTCGGAGTGGTTGAGCACATACTGTTACCCCCCGACTACTTGAGGATGCCTCCTCACAGGAAGAGAGAGGGAGAGGTGCCCCTATAGGAGGAGGGGGCGGGAGGAGAGCCCATGGAGGGTGAGGGGGTGGTGGGAGAGCCACTAGAGGGGGTCACGGCCAGAAAGAGCTCACCCTCACCGACTTAGGGGTATTGTCTTCGAGGCCCTCCTCTAGTGAGGTACCCTCTGCCGAGGAGGAGGAGGACTAGGAGGAGGAGATGATTCACGAGGAGGAGGGTGAGGGGGAGGTTGGGGAGGGGGAAGAGGAGGAGGAGGAGGCAGGCGGGGATGATGGTGGTGTCAGGGACGCTGGTGGTGGCGGGGATGATGGTGGTGGTGGGGACACTGGTGGTGGCAGGAATGGCAACAATAAGGGATGGTTGCGTGGTAACGCAAAGGTCCCAAAGCATATTCCTACTACCGAGGAGCAGAAGTGGCTCATTGAGCCCAAGTGCATAGAGTAAGTTCCACTAAATAATTTCAATAATAATTTAATTCTTTTGCTTGTCACATCCTAATATTTTCATTCTTTAAATCTTTTGCTTGTCACATGCTAATATTTTCATTCTTTATATCTTTTGCAGTAACTGGGTACATCCTGAAGGGGCCCGTGTTCCCAACGACATCATAACCGTCTTGCTGAAGGAATACTAACCGGGGCTGTACTGTCCGGATCTAGTCAGGCACCCAGATCTTTTGGTTTTTGCTAAGACTTGGGAGCATTGGGAAGCGGTCCCCCATGCGGAGTATGTGACCCATGCTAAGGCCGTGATCACTAATTTTTGGGTGAGTTCTCTTCACAAGCACACGTCCATTCTGGTTTCATGAATGATTTAACTCATGGCTTCTTCCATTCGGGTTTCATGAATGATTGTAGAAATACTATTGAGTTCTTCCGGAGCACAAGGTCACTGCCGACGAGATCGTGCTGCGCCAAGCGAAGAAGAAGGCCCGCCAGATGCAGTACGAGGTGCGGTTGGTGGCCATCACGCAATACTATCATGACTATCTTGGTATGAAGATGACCAAGGAAGAAGTGAAGACGCGTCACATTACCTTGGAGAGGGACGAGTACTTGTCGGTAAGTATTAACGATTTTTCATTCCGAAGTTTGTGGTAAATTTCATTGTTTCGTGTGAGACATGCCATTATGCTTCCTATTATGTAGGTGTGTCCAAATTGGTGTTATGAAAAAGACGAGTCCTGGGCGACATTGGTGGACCTGTGGTGTGGTCAGGATGAAGCCTGGGCGACTACTAGAAGCAAAAACAAGGCTAACCGAGGGAAGGAGGGAGTACATGCTCAGGGAAACCTGAACCACTTTCTCCACAAGGCACTTCAGGTATGACTAACCTCATTAAACAATCTTCTTCTATTTACCGTTACTTTTTTATGTATGACTAACATCTGTTTGTTGGTGTAGGAGGAGAAACTCAAGCAGCCTATCACACATGGAGGCGTGGGAGATCGCCCATACTCGGAGGAGGCCCAAGCCTGGTGAAGACAAGTACTACGGCAACACCGCGGAGAAGAAGAACTACTCTGCCGTGTATCTGAATCTACAACCTGACACACCTGACCCCATCAAGGTGCCTTTGGACGACAGGGTGGTGGTTGGCATGGGTCCGAAGGCTCATGGTCGGCAGCCGGTTCTGGATGCTGTGGTCACTCCTTCTATCTCCTACACACACCTCCGAGCTACCGACCCTTGAGAAATCGCATGCCCACGACCACTGCGCAGTCACAGTCCCTCCTAGCCGAGCGACACTCTGTAAGTATTATTTCCTCTTATCTTCATTGCTCACTTTATTTTCCGCATTGAGATGTTTAATGAGTTCCATCATGTCATCTTGTAGGCCTACATGGAGTACACACGCCAGGAGACCATGGCGTGGAGCGCGAGAGTTGCAGCTGTCCAGAACCACAACACTTGCATGATGACGGTTAGTTTAGCCCCTTTCATTTCATTTCCATATTGACACTTTCATTTCTTCTGACATTCGTGTTTGCTTTGTCAATTAACATGCAGCTCGTATTTGAGAGCATGAGGAACGACACGATTCCTGAAATGGAACCAGCACCACCAGCTGCAGGACCACAACCAGTGCTACTTACCTTTGAGGAATTTCTAGCATAACAACCGGGGACAACGATGGTTAGTACATCCCCAAACTATTCAACCACCGCTTACTATTTATTCAACACAATATCATTCACTCAACATGTCTTTTCAAACATCCAGGGAACCGGTAGATCATCCGTTGGTGGTGGTGCCGGTGTTCACATCACTCTCGAGTCACGGAGCCCGGTCACTCCAATCCACCGAGGCGGTAGCGCTGCCGCTAGCAGTGAAGACCTAGGATTTGGCGGACTTGGCGTTGACGACCTTGGAGGTGGACGTACTAGCGCTCCTTAGATGACTTGTGCTCTTTAGATGACTTCTGCCTTTTTACGCTACTTCCGATGACTTTTGCCTTTAGATGACTTGTGCTCCTTGGATGACTTGTGCTCTTTAGATGACTTCTGCCTTTTTACGCTACTTATATTTCTAATATGCTTATGTTGTTGGTTGTGAGGATGTGATGGTGGTGGTGTTGGTTGTGACGATGTGATGGTGTTGTTGGTTGTGCATTAAATTTTATTGTATATACCATGTTATTTTGGAGCCGAAATGAATTTGTATGAAACAGGAAAAAGAAAAAAACAGCAAAAAACTACGACGACGGCATAGCCGTCGGCATAGAGGTACTCCAAATTACCAGTGGCTGCCACGTCGTGAGCTATGCCGACGGCTATGTCGTCGGCGTACCTTTATAGCCTAAGTCGACGGCCTGAGCCGTCGGCGTAGGCACGCCCTAGGGGATACCAGCGCCTGCCACGTGGCAAGATATGCCAACGACTATACCGTCGGCATAGGCATGCCCCAGGAACCATCGCAGGCCGTCACGTGGCCCTCTATGCCGACGGCCACACCGTCGACATAGGACCGACACGTGGTCGTCCCTAGGGGGTGTCCTCTTGACGGCAGCGCTGCCGGACGCCGTTTGCCATGGAGCTATGTCGACGGCCCAGGCCGTCGGTATCTCTGTACGGACACCGTCGGCATAGCATATATGCTGGCGGCTTTTTTATGCCGACGATGACTTGGGGTACGCCGACATATATGGTGCTGACGGCCCTATGCCGACGGGGGCTGTCGGCATAGACCTATGCTAACGGGAATCGGGGCTACGCCGATGACCTAAGTCGTCGGCATAGAGCTTTATCCTGGTAGTGAGGGGGCCTTTATAGAAGGATCGACGACTGCCTCCCCGATGGTGGCAAGACACGTACTTCCTCGCATTCCCCGCCGTGAGCTGGAGCGTCGTCGGGCTAGTGCATTGTCGGGCCCATCCCAGTTCTCGCCGTCGCCGTCAACATCGCCCTTTTCCCATCCCTTGCCACCACGCCAAGGTGGGATGCTGATGTGATGACAGCCTGACAGGTGTTACGGATTGAGTTTCTCGTGTGTGTTTTGCATTAGAGGCGTCAAGCTTCTACACAATGCCCGGAAGCTGCAGCTAGTGACATAAGCTCACTAGCTGCAGCTAGTGGTCTCATCATTCTGAAAACTAACAGGAGTGGTCTTACTGAAAACTAAATGGTGGGGTACTTAAAAATAATTATTCTACTATCTCTAAAACCCGAGTGAACTTAAAAATACTCGAAGACTTGATCCCCTTATTCACTAGCAGCCGTTGTTCCTCTTGCTGCTCTAGTACAGAGTACAAACACTGCAAACATGCTATTCCTTCATTATTGACGTAATAAATGTACGCTCTCCCTACCGCAAATGCTTAAAAGCATTTCTGGAGCGAACAATTGAATATCTTGTTTCCTCTGGATCGTTAAGCCTAATAGTCAGAGTTGTCTTCGTGTGTACTAGCTTGAGTGAACGCTTTCTTGCTTCGGTCGTCAGCTCGACTGGACATTTGCAAGCCCTTTTAATTCAGTTGTTAGATTCTTCGAGAAGAGTTTCCGAACTTTCATCTTTGAGTGTTGCTGAAGTGTTGGTGTTACTGAAAACTCAATGGTTATTACAAGTAATAATCCGAAGTCCAAATTACGAAATGATAATCAGCAATTTTCCTCTAGTACATTGTGAACCTTCTATTTCGTTGGTTATCCTCACGGATATCTTTCCCGATCTCATTTCCCTTAAATAATTATTTATAAAGTATTCCTTTAGTGTATACTCAGCTTGTTGTCTCCGATTGGTAAGCCTAACCAAGGACTTATATGTTTGTGGATAGGTTCGGGGCCTCGAGGTGCTGTGGAGCTAGTTGTGATTGATTGTATGAACCTTATGAGTGGAGTAATACAAATATTTCACCCACACACATATAAAAAAAGGGTACGAGTTGAGGGGCACTTAGTAAGCCTGATCACTGAGTGCTTAGTTGGAGAAAAGAGAAGAAGAGAGAGAAGGTAAGCAGACTTTTCGTGAAGAGTCAGCTCTAGCACGTGCTCCTAGGCACTTTGTGAGAATGAAAGATGGGTCACATAATAAAAAAATAGTATATTTTTTTAATCAATTATTGTACATGTTGACTATAAGATGGGCTATAGATAACATGGCAATGACTTATAGTCAGCAGCTGGCTATACTATTAACCATGCTCTACTTGAGAATATCCTCATGCCATCCTTTCAAAATGTGTGGTCTATTTATGTCATGCCATGATCTATTTAGACTGATTGCATTGGTTGCTCACTCGGTTAACAATTCTAGAGATCCAGATATTTATTGCTTCCTAATCTATCTTAAATGTGTCAATAAAATGACGTGGATGGCGGTGACATGGTGGCATGCCCTGCACTCCACTGGCCAATGAGCTTGGGGAAGATATCCGTGGGGATCTCAGTAGATGTGAGCAGTGGCGGAGCCATACTCAAACCTCTATTGGGTCATTCCTAATTTTTTGAGTTTTTTCTTTACAGTGTACAGTAACTATACAGTATTTTTAGCCTGTTTTACTCAAAAGCTGTGGGATCAGTTGACGCCAGCTTACACATAGAAACGCTACTGGACGTGAGGATGCGAGCACCATGGTCGTCGTCAAAATTCTCCGCAGTCATCGCCGCCTCCTGCATTATTACATCCTCCCTATCCGGGCAAGGGATGAAGCACCGGTGATGCTTCATAGAGATCGCAGACGCGCGACATCTTGGATATCTTCACGCAAGCCATCGATGTACTGATCGATGAAGCATTTGATGCTCAGGTTGGGGTTGAGATGCAACAGAGGTGCAGATGCTCCCAACGAGTTGTTTGATGGAGGAGTTGGACAAAGCTGACTAGTACAAATAGATGGGGAGGAACTTAGAGCAATTCTGGCAGACCTGTTGTATCGCGGACACCTATCACGCATTTACGGTTCGCGAAAAATGCTATTTACGGACTGGCACGGGCCATGGCAAAACAGAACCCACATCGCGGAAGTGTAAAACATATTATGTTTGTTTTACAATTCCACGATGCGGGTTCTGTTTATTTTACAGTTCCGCGATGCGGGTTCTGTTTTTCCACAACCTGCGCCATCCGTAAAAAATATGGTATTTGCTAAATCTCACTCTCTATTTGACCTCGTCATGACCATCATCGACCGCCCACTACAAAGACTTGAGGGCTAGGCTGAGGAGAACAAGCCACTCTGGCACAAGGTCTGGGTGAAGAGACTGGATGTATTCCAGACCATGACCAAGGAAGCGTATACATGTTACGATATGTTTAGGCAGATCATTGACATGAGGAAGTGCATCCTGGCTGAAGACGATGAAAGATCGTGTCACAAGCAGAGCGATGGCGGCAAGCGTCACAGAAAATAGATTATTAGATGATCATTTTTTCTTAGTTTATTATGCACGTAATAGTTTATTAAAGTGCGCGTCAATCTTATGTGTGTAGTCACTTATGTATTTGGATGCTTAATTAGATTATGTAATCATGTTGTTATGTGTGTAATTGTTTACTGAGGTGTGCCAAGATTACGTGTGTATTCATTTATGTATTTGGATGTTTAATTTGGTTATGCAATCATGTTTCTTGTTTGTATTGTTTTGGTTCATCGCACACAATTCATCTGAGGTATCTATATGATGTTTATCACACACATCTTGATTTGTGCAACCATTTGTGTCAAAATTGTCTCATCGCAAGCAGTTCATCCGGGAAAGGTGTTTGTCCTCTATCGCACACATCTGTATAATCATTTGTGTTATTTTATGTCATCGCAAACAGTCCATCCTGGTGACCTCTATGTCATCTATCGCACACATAATTATCTGGATAATCATTTGTGTTCCGTTGGATCAATGCAAACAATTTATCCGGTGAACTGTACGTCGTACCTCGCACACATCTATATTTAGTTAACCGTGGGCGTTATTTTGGCGCATCGCAAACCGTTGGTCTAGGTCAACAGTCAGTCATTGATCGCACACGCAACTCTTTTCTGAATCATGTTTGACGGATCCTCCACCGCACACAGTTCGTGCTATTGACAACGGACCTTGAACTATACCGTTCGTGATTCATGCATCGCATACAGTTTGGTTGAAGGGTCCCTGATTGATGTGTCGTCTTAGGACCTTCCTGCATTAGTGTATAGTTGAGGACGTGGCTACTCCTTGTACTTATGAGAACGTGGGCATAGCCCAGTGGTTGAGGTCGCAGTGGTGCACTCCAATGACCAGAGTTCGAGCCCTGTCAGGGACGAATTTCTGGAATTCTCACGCCAAGTCTCGTTTCTTCTATATCACTAGTGTCTAGTTCCTCCTAGACACTATTTCATTTTTTTTACTCCTTGTACCTATATATATACACACACATACATACATATACACATGCATATGGACCTGATGAATATATTGTGACTTGCACAAAACCTATTTTCTACGGTCTTGGTCAAACAGACTTCATGCCCCCATCACGCCAGCGTCTTCATGTTTCGTGTTTGTGATCGGTCGATTGGGTCTTGCAGTAAGTCATGTTGCTTCTACTCGATTTCAGCCATTAGGGAGCTTCTAACTTTTCAAAAATTGCACATCGATTTTTTGCTAGTGTGGACTTGAATATCATGATGGACAGTTAGTAGATCATTGCGAGAACCAAAGATGCAAATTTTCATGAGCTAAGTCGAGCAACGGTGATTCCTTTCCGAGTGTCTACCATTCCATGGTACTCCTCATACATATTTTTTGTTTTCCTTTCACAGCTTCCATTATTTTGTGGACTGCTACCTATTTGTTGTACCAAAACTCCACAAGATATGGTATTGTCATTGTCTGGGAGAATGATATTATGCACTTGGAGGATGGTTTGTTTGGATGTATGGAGGCCGGTAGTATATATGGTGCACCAAAAATTTTGTCGGGCAATTCACTTGCATTTACATCTTATAAAATAATATTGCTTCATAATCCTGCATGGAAATATTTGCATGTGCTTGTGCTCCTATTGTATGAGCGGATGGTATCTCCAAAAGTCATATGGGCAAATATGTGATTTAGAATTGTGTGCTGCCTACATAGAATTAATTGTTCTATTGGTGTTTATGTCTTCACTATTGTTGTCCAATACAGAGTATGTCATTGCTCGATCATGTACATATCTTAAGATTATAAAGAAATGTTTGGGCATCAATGCGCTGAACCAAATAATTATTAGTTGTAAATGGTGTACATGGACTTCATATATACAAGGTGGTCCCCGGTTACTTCAAGTTTACTTTGGAAACAGACCATTCCATAGACACATGCAATCAAGAAGGAAACCCACTTCAATATACATGCACTATTGTAGGTAAAGTAGCATTACGTGTCATCATCTATTAAAATGTTCACCATATATAAAGAATGTTTACTGTGTATTTAAATAATATACAATGTATTTTAAAATGCTTACAATGCAGAAAACACTAGTAGAAATCAGACCTTTTGTCCAAAACATTAGTCCCGGTCTGGTTTTGAACCGGCACTAATGTGATCATAGTCCCGTTCGGGACGGGCATCATTAGTCCCAGTTCGTTCCGGACCTCTAAGCCCGGTTCGTAACACGAACCGGGACTAAAGGGGTGGTGGTAGGCTGGTGTCAGAAGTGATTGGCTGAGGTTTCGGCCACAAATATACATAAGCTTGTGAGGATCGCTTATGACAAAGAAAGAGAGAGATGATTAGAAGGAGGAGAAAAGGAAGCTAGGGTATATGATTGCATATCTCTTGAACAAAAAAGATGTGATTGAGGAACAGTTAAGAAGGGCCAAGATTTTTGTTGTTGTTGTAGCATTTAATTTATATACTTATGTCAAACTGATGTACAAAATTTGAATGACCTTTCTATAATGATGTAGTGAACTTTGATTGAATCTTATGTGAACTGCCAGTGATGATTACGTGGACTGCTAGTGATTTTTATGTGAACCTCGAGTGACACTCAAGGTAATTTGTGATGTTCAAATATGCCAATCTTGTCATTTTGAAAATAGGGGGATCAGAGTGCAAAAGTAATCTTATGAGCTCTAGCTCACATGCACCTGTTGTAACAGTATATAGGATCTTAAGTTTTTTGCGACAAACATTGATGTGTGTTTCATATTGGTGCAAAATTTCATGATGGAATGACATTCGTGGAGGTCTGGGCCAGAAAAATGGATGCTCCAAAATGCTTCCAAAACCAATCTTTTTGAAGCATCGATTTATTTGTTAGACCTCCATGAATGACATCCTATAGCTAATTTTGCATGCATCTCAAACACACATCAATGTTTGTCGCCGAAAAAATCAGAATGTAAAAAAAAACTAATATTTTCTCTGGATTTTACTGTTCCATCGGGTGCATGTGAGCTCATACTCAGAAACTCCATGTCAGATCAACGTGTGTATGTTTTTCCCAAGCATTTCGACGAGAGAGAAGAAAAATTATAGGTTCGTAGGATTCAAAATATGATATTTTTTGAATATATCATTGATATAGTCCTCTAGTTGTGGGAGGGATGTTTTGGCTCTGGGTGCATATGCTCCCTATTGAACATCAAATTCAAAACAAATAGTAAACAAAATTAAAAAATTCTAATTTTTTTGTAGATGTTCTTGTTAGTGTAACAAGTTTGCATGCCAATTTTCATGCGAAAGGGGATGACGGTGCTTCGTCGATGAAAAAAACAAAAATAAGTGTAACATTTGGAGTTAACATTTGTCGTTTGACTTTTTTTCTTTGCATAGATCAAAATACTTAAACTTTGCTCCTAAAAATTTACAGGTACCATTTTGGTGTGTCAATGAACATGTTTTTTTTAAGTTAACGTTTGCACAAAACAATTTTTATGGGCAGGAGCATATGCTCCCAAGAGCCGAATTGGATCCATCTAGTTGCTCCATTTCCTGCAACCACAAGTCTTATCTACATAATTGACACTATATGTGTTCTCCCCACAGTCAACTTGTCAACAATCCTGGTCCAACACATAGAGGTTTGCAATTTCTAGTCAAGTTTTTGTTCATCTTTAAATTCCTTGCATATGTAGGGGATATTTCTATTTCCAGAAATTTATTTCTCCACCTGCTCTTTGTATTTTATCCCAACAACCATAATAATATATAAGTCGGCCTTTTTTGTTGGAGGAAAAATAACAAGCCTGCTGTGTATGTGTGGTCGATGTTTGTTGTGCTGTTCAGCATGTCGTTGGTGAGAGTGGGCTTGGCCCTACATACCTGGGTGTTCGAGAATGGGCTTGGCCCATGGTATATCAGTTTTCTCTTATGCTTAAGTAATGGATGAGACAGATTCTCACAACAAATAAATAATTAATGAGACAAATCTTCTCCTCCGTTTCACACAAAAAAAAGCAACGGAAATGGGGAATAAATTTTCACTTTATTCCGCACCAGAGAACAAGCAAATGTTTACATTGGTTGACACATGTACCAATTATTACACTGGACGATAAGAGATGAATTCATCCCCACATCCATGACCATGCCACACTTGTGTATATCCACACGTGTTCCCCCTTGCTAATTAATCTGAATTGACAAACGCGCAGCGGTTCCGGACTTCTCCCTGGGAGGGATCGGTCACCGGCCTAATGTTCCCCATCTTGATCATAGAATTCACGAAGCTACTGAAGAAGGCATCCTGACTGCCCGCGAACCTGTCGACGATCGGCGCCGTCGTCCCCGCCGCGGTTGGGTCTGACTTGAGCTCCTGGTCGGACTGAAGAAAGCCGCGGTTCACCTCGAGGTTTGTGAAGTAGTTCTTGTCGAAGTTGTCGGGCGTCGTCGGGTCGAGGTCGTTCAGAGACGACCCGTCGCCGTTCCTCGGGCATCTCTGGGACAGGAAGGCTCGGTATGTTGAGTCGAGGGTCGGGTCGGGCTGGTTTGTCCCGCTGAAGTTGTACAGCCGGTCCGTGACGAACTGGCATTGCACGCGGCCAAAAGTGTGGGCACCTAGACACATTTTTGAAACAGGGTCAAGATAATATGTATTCTCTCTTTGGACGTTGTGTACGTGCTTCGTTATAGTATGTGTTTACAGAGGGAGTATATGTGTAGCCAAGTTTGGTTACCTGAAAGGGCGACGAGGTCGGTGGTGTCGTCGAGCGTGGCGTTCCGGAACTTGGCTCTGAGCACGTCCAGGCCGTCGAACGGGCCCGGGAGGTTCTCGGCGTCGGCTTTGCTGGACGTGAAGCCGTCCAGCCTCCCTAGCAACACGCTCCACCCAGGTCCTCCTGACTGCAGATGGTACATTTAGGCGTGTCAGCTTTATTAGTAGAACCCATTCTTATCATCGACTTGATTGCTCGTACGGTTGCATTGCATGCATGTGTGATCGATGTGTCCTTTTGCTTGCATGCACCGACAGACGAGACACGGGGAGGCGTCAAATCATGCAATGCTATGCACCCCGAAAGCAACGTCGAACCTACCTACAACCCAACAATCATGCTCACATGCACCCGATCGCTCAGTTCGATCACTGTGCTATGCAACCAGGAAACAGTAGTACACGTACGTACGTACGTACCAGCTCGACGGATATCTCGGCGGCGAGTGCGAGGATGTCGGCGCAGGAGACGACGCCGGGGCAGGCGTCCTCGAGGGCGGACTTGGCGGCGTCGACGACCTCGTAGCCGCGCGCCGAGCCGTTGTTGGGCCGCGCGTCCTTCTCCGACTCCATCCCGTCGAAGGTGTCGAGCAGCAGCGAGCCGTCGCAGCCCTGCACGAAGCAGTCGTGGAAGTGGAGGCGGATGAGGCTGGCGAAGATGCGAGGGTCCGACTGGTGCGCCTCCACCAACACCCCCTGCACGATCTTGTACGCGTCCGGGCACGTGCAGTCGTAGTAGTCCACGCACAGCTCCGCGCCCGCCGCCCCGCCGGCGTGGAGGACGCACACGGCCGCGACAAACGCCGCCAAGCCGGCGGCGCCCAGCTGGGAGACCCGAGCAGAAGTAGTAGAAGAAGAAGCCATGTTTGTACTTTGTAGGAGGCTGATGGGCAACGGGAGGAGACGAGGGCTGCATTTATAGGCCAAGTTCTAACTCGCTGCATGGTTTTAAGTTTTAACATGCATGCATTCTCGAGGTTGTTTTTCTTGCATGGGCGGGGTAGGGTGGAATTTTTTATGGATGTCAATCACCAGATTGCAAGAGGGAGCAATCAGTGAACCACCGTGGACTACTTTTCAAACTCTGTCTCGATGCTTTCTTTTATGTTTCCGATTCAATGAGTGAGTGTGACTGAACAATGTCTCTAGCTATATCTACTCTCACATGCATGCTGGCAAACGTATGTGTGGTGTGTCTGTGGTTCAATCATGTGTTTGGTGGTGCATCGTGTTCAACCAGTGGCGAGATGAAACATTGTTTTTTGGATTTCTATGCATCGAATCACAGCCATTCTTCTGGGTAATATTCTATATGTTAGCTAGTTTGGACTTTGGAGCAGTATAACACATGTGTATATATGATTTATTTCTTCAAAGCCTCTTTTCTTGAATCATATGTATATGTATCTACCTCGTCGCTAATTCGCTATCCAAAGTTTTTGCATGCTTTGTTCAGAAGTAGAGGATGGATCAGTATGTGGTGCTCTCTGCAATGTGTGAAGTATCAAGCCTCTCTGCATGTTTTCTGTTGTTTGCTACTAAGTCGATACTTTAAGAAAGATAATTATGTACATCCAAACATCCAATGATGTAGACGTTAGGTCTTAACCACATTCTTAAAATAAAAGAAAAGAACTTATAGACAACCAGAGCTAGAGAGGTCTTATCAGATTTTTCCTCTTCCCTCAATTAATATCGCATCAACTAACTAACTGAATGAGACTGCCATTCTCGATGGAATGTGACGGCATCAACATTCACATTATTGGATATTATAAAACCAATCAGTACCTTCTGTCAAAACAGAAGTTCGACGTGAGCTGTCTATAAAGACGAAACTTCCTTTCTTTTCCATCCGATGACGACGGCTCTCTTCCATGCATGCAACGTCCATGATTATACTAGCATGTGACTACAACTAATTTTAGGAATTTTCAGCACTACCATTTTTCGTTCAGTAATCATGGTCGTAGAAGACATGCATGCAGTGAAACTTAGCAAACAAAAGCGTAAGGCTATGCAGTCAGGGACGGAAGCGTTTGGTTCCTGGGTGCATATATAGCTTATATGGAAGAAAAAAAATTAGCAGTTCAATAATAAGTTGAAATTTTTTGAAAACATTTTTGAAATAAACTTGACCTTTCATTCTAGCTGTAAGAAAATTTTCACAAAAAGAAAATTATCCTTTGACTTCTTAAAAAGGAAAAAGAAAATGGTCAAAATAGTGTGAATAGTGACCTATGATAGCAAATAATTTTGACTTTTTTTTTCTTGAAGTAAATGTTGTTTCTTTTTCATGAAAATGTATATGCTAGTGCAAAACAAAGTCAAGTTTAAGAGTGAAGTGCATCATAGATCCTCGAACTATTTCGAAGGTGTCATCACTAGTAGAAAACAGGGCATCGGTTTGGGCCGGCCAGCCCATTAGTTTCGGTTCAGTCACGAACCGGGACCAATGGGGCAACAGTCCCGGTTCGTGAGGCCAGGGGGGCGGGCCGACCAAGTGGGGCATTGGTCCCGATTCGTCTGGCCCTTTGTTCCCGGTTTCACACACGAACTGGTATCAATGGGCCTCGCTCCTGGCCCACAACCATTGGTCTCGGTCCGTGGCTGGAACCGGGACCAAATGGGGTTCCTTTAGTCCCGGTTCCATCCACGAACTGGGACCAATGAGATGCCTATATATACCCCCTTGCTGGCGAGCAGAGCACTCCACACACTGCTCTGTTTTTTTGCTGGCGAGGGAAGACATTTGTGGTGCTCTAACTCACCTCCTATGCACATGAGGTGTTTGATGAAATGCCCAAGCCAAACTTAAGCTTTCTCCTCTCGAAGCTCCTTGTCCAAACTTCATTTTCGACAAGATTTGTCTAGGTTTGGCGGTCCGTCCTGTCCCGTCTCAGTCCTGAAACCGCCGTCGGTCGCCCGCGCGTGGTGAGCCTCTTGATCTTATCTTCTTGCTAAAAGAAAATATACTTACTCGTATGGTTTTCTTACTTTTATTATTGTTTGTTATTATATAGTGTCATGGTTATGGTATCCGTCCACGTCGGCCCTCGTCCAGTCTATGATTCAGATGTGGTATATTATCTCTTATATAACTCTTTCACACATCTAATGTCTATGACAATTAATTATGCCACCAACTTGACGTAGATGTTTTTATCTGTAGGAAGTAGTTGAACCAGAAATTCCAACCGACTATGTAATTCTGCTCGACAAGTTAACTAAAGCTGAAAAAGAAATCAATCATTTGAAAGAAAAATTGAAAAGAATTGAAGATGACAAGATGGGATTGGAGTTGCATGTTGCCGATGTCGTCGCCGATCACAAGACCAAGATGGATGCAATGCGCTTGAAGTTTAGAAAGATTAGAAAATATGTCATTCATACTGAGGCTTGATATCATTATGTCATTGGGTCAATTGATACCTTAGTAGCGGTTATGATTGCATTTGTTGTTGCATTTAATTTTTTTACATAGTTTCGATGTATGTTTTAATTATATGCTCTAGAGACCTATATGTTGTTCAATAATGACAGCTATGTATGAACTGTACGTATTTATTTTGGTCATTATTGTACTTTGGCTTTAATGTGATGATGGATTTCTAATAATTTGGTCACTTCTGTATTCATGATATGTTGTAATGATTTTTAATACACTTTATTATATAATGCACGTAGATGAACCGGCAATGGATGTACAGTGACTGACACACCTCCGAGTATATTAAGGGCCTGTATAATTTTCTCGAAGAGGCTGAGGCAAACAAGCAGAATGATTTTATGCCTTGTCCATGTACTGTCTATGAGAATACGAAGTCTTTCTCCAACTCTAAAACCCTTCACTTCCACCTGCTTCAAAAGGGTTTTATGCCACACTATAATGTTTGGACCAAGCACGGAGAAAGAGGGGTTATGATGGAAGACAACGAAGAAGAAGAGGATGACGACAACTACCCTCCCCCTGAATTACAGTGATGCTGCAAACGGGGAAGCTGAAGATCAAGAGGAACCAGACGATGTGCCCGATGATGATCTTCTCCGGGTCATTGTTGATGCATAGAGAGAATGCGAAAGTGAAAGGGAGAAGTTGAAGTTCGATCGCATGTTAGAGGATCACAAAAAGGGTTGTATCCAAATTGCGAAGATGACAACAAAAAGCTTGGTACCACACTGGAATTGCTGCAATGGAAGGCAGACAATGGTTTATCTGACAAGGGATTTAGTTCGCTACTGAAAATAATGAAGAAGAAGCTTCCAAAGGATAACGAATTGCCCGACAGTACGTACGCAGCAAAGAAGGTTCTATGCCTTCTAGGATTGGAGGTGCAAAAGATACATGCATGCCCTAATGACTTCATCCTCTACCGCGGTGAGTACGAGGAACAGAGCGCATGCCCGGTATGCGGTGCATTGCGGTATAAGATCAGAAGAGATGACTCTGGTGATGTTGAGGGCCAGCGCACCGGGAAGAGGGTTCCTGCCAAGGTGATGTGGTATGCTCCTATAATACCATGGTTGAAACGTCTGTTCAGAAACAAAAAGCATGTTGAGTTGATGCAATGACACAAAAAGACCGTAAGAAAGACGGAAAGTTGAGAGCACCCGCTGACGGGTCGCAGTGGATAAAGATCGAGAGAAAGTGGAGCGACTTTACAGGTGACCCGAGGAACGTATGGTTTGGTTTAAGTGCAGATGGCATTAATCCTTTTGGGGAGCAGAGCAGCCAGGATAGCACATGGCCTGTGACTCTATGTATGTATAAGCTTCCTCCTTGGTTGTGCATGAAGCGGAAGTTCATTATGATGCCAGTGCTCATCCAAGGCCCTAAGCAACCCGACAATGACATTGATGTGTACCTAAGGCCATTAGTTGATGAACTTTTAGAGCTATGGAATGGAAGAGGTGTACGTGTGTGGGATGAGAACGAACAGGAGGATTTTGACCTACATGTGTTGCTGTTTGTAACCATCAACGATTGGCCTGCTCTCAGTAACCTTTCAGGACAGACAAACAAGGGATACCACGCATGCACACACTATTTAGATGACACCGACAATATATATTTGGACAAATGCAGGAATAATGTGTACCTGGGGCATCGTCGATTTCTTCCGACCAACCATCAATGTCGAAAGAAAGGAAAGCATTTCAAAGGTGAGGCAGATCACCGGAAGAAGCCCGCCCTCCGTACTGGTGATCACATACTTGATATGGTCAATGATTTACAAGTAATATTTGGAAAGGGTCCTGGCAGACTATTTGTTCCAAATGACGCTGACAAACGCGCACCCATGTGGAAGAAGAAAACTATATTTTGGGACCTGCCCTATTGGAAAGACCTAGAGGTCCGCTCTGCAATCGACGTGATGCACGTGACGAAGAACCTTCGCGTGAACCTGCTAGGTTTCTTGGGAGTGTATGGGAAGACAAAAGATACACCGGAGGCACGGGAGGAACATCAACGTGTGCATGAAAAAGACAACATGCATCCAAAGCAGTATGAAGGTCCTGCCAGCTATGCTCTTACCAAAGAAGAGATGGAAATCTTCTTTGAATGCCTGCTCAGTATGAAGGCCCCGTCTGGTTTCTCGTCGAATATAAAGGGAATAATAAATATGGGAGAGAAAAAGTTCCAGAACCTAAAGTCTCATGACTGCCACGTGATTATGACGCAACTGCTGCCGGTTGCATTAAGGGGGCTTCTACTGGAAAACGTTCGATTAGCCATTGTGAAGCTATGTGCATTCCTCAATGTAATCTTTTAGAAGGTGATCGATCCAGAAATCCTGCCAAGGTTAAGAAGTGATTTGGTGCAATGTCTTGTTAGTTTCGAGCTGGTGTTCCCACCGTCCTTCTTCAATATCATGACGCACGTCCTAGTGCATCTAGTTGACGAGATTGCCGTTCTGGGCCCTATATTTCTACACAATATGTTCCCCTTTGAGAGGTTCATGGGAGTCTTAAAGAAATATGTTCGTAACCGTGCTAGGCCAGAAGCAAGCATCTCCATGGGCCATCAAACAGAGGATGTCATTGGGTTTTGTGTTGACTTCATTCCTGACCTTAAGAAGATTGGTCTCCCTCAATCGCGGTATGAGGGGAGACTGACTGGAAAAGGCACGCTAGGAGTGGACTCAATAATATGTAGGGATGGGCATTCTTGGTCTCAAGCACACTACACAGTTCTATAGAATTCCACCTTGGTGACCCCGTATGTTGATGAACATAAGAATATTCTGCGCTCCAAACACATCTCATGGGTGACAACACTGTTTTTGATGAGTTGTACTCGTTGGCCAGGGGACCATCTTCGACTGTATTGACTTACAAAGGGTACGAGATAAACGGGAATACATTTTACACGATCGCCCAAGATGAAAAGAGCACCAACCAAAACAACGGTGTCCGCTTTGATGCAACAACCAAGAGGGGAATGGACACATATTATGGTTACATAGTGGACATATGGGAACTTGACTATGGACATGATTTCAAGGTCCCTTTGTTTTAGTGCAAATGGGTCAATCTGTCAAGAGGCGGGGTACAGGAAGACCCACAGTATGGAATGACAACAGTGGATCTAAACAATCTTGGGTACACAGACGAACCATTCGTCCTAGCCAATGATGTGGCACAGATTTTCTATGTGAAGGACATGTCTACCATGCCGAGAAAAAGAAAAGATAAGAAAGCGAATACATCATACGATGAGCCAAAACACCACATAGTTCTTTTAAGAAAAAGAGACATCGTGGGATTGGAGGGCAAGACAGACATGTCTGAAGATTATGAAAAGTTTCATGAAATTCCTCCCTTCAAAGTCAAGGCTGACCCAAGCACCCTGTTAAACGATGAAAATTGTCCATGGTTACGGCGCAATAAGCAAAGGACACACACGAAGAAGAAGTTAAGACTTTCGCTCCACAACTATATCATTGAAGTGACATGTGAAGAATTGAAATGCCTTTTGTAACACATGAGTTGTCGTCCGAAACCCTAATACTTCGAAAGAGATTCTCCGTTTTGTACACGAAGTGCATCCAGTTTTTTCCGTAACCCTCTCAACTTTTTATGACATGCTATGTGGGTGAAATGATGATACCATGCCAACTTTCAACCTTTTCAGAGTTCATTTGAAGTGCTTTTCAATTTCAGGGTCATTTAGCTCAAAAAAATTAGTAAGTGCATGAAAAATACCAAATGAAGTCAGAAAGGGTTGAAAATTGATGATGTGGCTTTGAATGGTGCATGTTGAACACACAAAAATTCTGGAGTTCAAATGAGTTCAAAAAATGAAATCCCTTCGTAACAGATGAGTTTTCGTTTGAAACCGTGATACTTCGAAATAGATTGTCCATTTTGTACACGAAGTGCATCCAGTTTTTGTCGTACCCCACTCAACTTTTTAGCACATGCTATGTGGGTGAAATGATGATACCATGCCAACTTTCAACCTTTTCAGAGTTTGTTTGAAGTGCTTTTTAATTTCTTTCAAAACAACGTAGGAGTGGAGTTCAAAAAGAATCAACTAAAAAGCTTTTATAAACATCTAGTATTTTGAAACAATAATTATATAAAAATTATGCAACTAAAATTATCAAAGTATTTTTTGTTCAAAACATTAATAGCAAAAATAATATAATGATAAAACACACTGGAAATAAATAAAGCAAAAAATAAATAAAGCAAGAAACAAAACAAAACAATGAAAATTATGCAACTAAAATTATCAAATTATTTATTTGTTAAAAAGAATGAACTAAAATAACAGAAGAAAAATACTGGAAAAAAATAAAACAATAAATAAAGCAAAAAACAAAAACAAAAAACATTTTTTAAATAAAAAAATGCCGTCTGCTGGGCCACCACGACCTGAATATGACTAGAAACCCAACAGCTAGTTGGGCCAGGATTCAAGCCCGTAGAAGGACCAGTAGGCCCACAGGCAGAGGAGAGTGCAATTAGGCCCGTAAGCCTGTAGTTGAGAGGAGCTCGAGAGGGTTGGCGCAACAGCGCTTATAAACCACTCTCGAGGGCTCTCGGCTAGCGAGGTGGGACTAAACATTTGTCCCTGGGTAGCACCACCTTTTGGTCTTGGTTGATGGGATCAACCGGGACCAATGTGTTGGGGAACGTTGCATGGGAAACAAAAAAATTCCTACGCACAGCAGATCTATCCATGGTGATGAGCATCTACGAGAGGGAGAGTGAATCTACATACCCTTGTAGATCGCTAAGCGGGAAGCGTTAAGAAACGCGGTTGGTGTAGTCGAACATCTTCGCGATCCAAATCGCCGAGCATCCCGTGATCACATCACGATCCGTCCCGTGATCCAATCATGATCCGTCCCGACGAACTCATCACGATCCGTCTCGCGATCTCATCACGACCCATCTAGCGATCTCATCACGATCTGTCCCGTAAACTCATCATGATCCGTCCCGTGAACTCATCACGAACCGTCTCGTGATCTTGATCATGGTCCTTCCGATCTAGCGCCGAACGGACGACACCTCCGTGTTCAGCACACGTGCAGCTTGATGACGATCACCACCGTCTTGATCCAGCAACAGGAAGTGGAGAGGAAGAAGAGTTCACCGGCAGCATGACGGTGCTCCGGCGATGGTGGTGGAGCAATTCCGGCAGGGCATCGCCTAAGCACTGCGGAAATCCGATCTAGAGGAGCATCGGTGGAACGGGTAGCACATGGCCGTAAAATCTAGTGCAAAACACCCAATACCACCAGTATATATAGGAGGGAGGGAGGAGGTGGGCTGGCGCCAAGGCTGCCCTTGCGTAAGGAGGATTGGAGGAATCCTCCTCCAATCCTAGTAGGATTAGGATTCCTCCTTTCCTACTTTGAATTTACTTCCACCTTGGCTTTTTTATCTCTTCCTCAAGTCCAGCCACATGGGCCTCTTAGAGGAATTCCACAAGCCCACTAAGGGCTGGTTTCCACCCTCCCATAGCCCATGTAGCCTCTTGGGTCGAAATACCTCTCCCGATGGTCCCCCGGTACACTACCGGCACTCCCGGTACACTACCGATGAGCCCGAAACTTTTCTGGCGACCAAAATAGGACTTCCTATATATGAATCTTTACCTACGAACCATTCCGGATCTCCTCGTGACGTCCGAGATCTCATCTGGGACTCCAAACAACCTTTGGTCACCACCATACATAACTCTATACTACTAGAGCGTCACCAAACCTTAAGTGTACAGACCCTGCGGGTTCGAGAACTATGTAGACATGACCGAGACACCTCTACGGTCAATAACCAATGGCGGGAACTGGATATCCATATTGGTTCCTACATATTCTACAAAGATCTTTATCGGTCGAACCTCTATGTCAAGGATCCAGTTAATCCCGTATGATGTTCCCTTTGTTCTTCGATATGTTACTTGCCAGAGATTTGATCGTCGGTATCTCCATACCTAGTTGAACCTCGTTACCGACAACTCTCTTTACTCATTCCGTAATACAAGATCCCGTGACTAACACTTAGTCACATTGCTTGCAAGGCTTGTTGTGATGTTGTATTACCGAGTGGGCCCTGAGATACCTCTCCGTCACACGGAGTAACAAATCCCTGTCTTGATCCATGCCAACTCAACAGACACCCTCGGAGATACCTGTAGAGCACCTTTATAGTCACCCATTTACATTGCGACGTTTGATACACACAAGGTACTCCTCCGATGTCAGTGAGTTGCATGATCTCATGGTCATAGGAACACATACTTTGACATGCAGAAAACAGTAGCAATAAACTGACACGATCATATGCTACGTTTGTAGTTTGGGTCTTGTCCATCACATCATTCTCCTAATGATGTGATCCCGTTATCAAATGACATCTCATGTCAATGGCTAGGAAACCTTAACCATCTTTGATCAATGAGCTAGTCTATTAGAGGCATACTAGGGACATGGTTTTGTCTATGTATCCACACATGCATCTAAGTCTCCGATCAATACAATTATAGCATGGATAAGCAACGATTATCATGAACAAGGAAATATGATAACAACTAATTTATTATTGCCTCTAGGGAATATTTCGAACACAATGCCCCCCTTTAGTCCCGGTTGTTGCCACCAACCGGGACCAATGCATCCCTTTAGTCCCGGTTGGTGGCACCAACCGGGACCAATGGTCTCTGCTTCCCGCCCTTTATGCTGCCAAAAAGAGACCTTTGGTCCCGGTTGGTGCCACCAACCGGGACCAATGCTCTGTGTATATAAGCGACATTTTTGATTTTTTAGATTTCATCTAGCACTTTCCCCCGACGACGCCGAGCACATCGATGCCGCCAAGCTGCCCGAGCTCGTCGTCGACGCCCTCTGCCCTGACGCCCCCTGCCCCGACGCGCCGCCCTGCCCCGATGCGCCGCCCCGTGCCTCGACACGCCGCCCCTGCCCCGACGCCGGCGCCGCTCCCCGACGCCGCCTCACACCACAGCCTTGCCCCGACGATGCCGCCCCTCCTCCCCGTTCGGTTCGGCTGGCCCCCTTTCCTCTTCTGTCTGATTTTGCTGATTTAATTTGATGATATATAGATGATAGATGATATATGATAGTTAGATGATGATGTTGATGATAACTGATGATGTTGGTGATAGAGGATGTATATTTTTTTTGTTCATATAATTTTTTATAGCATTTTTGGTCCATGTATATATGTGTTTGTATATGGATGGATGGATGGATGGATGTTTATATATAGAAAATTATCATATGATATAAAAAATTATCGTAGCTTCCTGTTTTTTTCCATGGATGTATGCTAAAGAAAATTATGAAAGAGTTTATCGGAGGTTTTTGTCAAAAGGTTCAATGATTTGTCAAGGCAAAAAATTATACTAATTAAGGTATCCCATGTTTTTGTATATATGATATATGTACTTTGTTGGCACCTAGAAGTGTTGTCGAGGCCACCCCAAACCCTAGAAGTGTTGTCGAGGCCACCCCAAACCCTAGAAGCGTTGTCGAGGCCACCCCAAACCGTAGAAGCATTGTCGAGGCCACCCAAATTTACCAAGTTAAATGAAGAAAACTCTGGTAACATAGATTTATCAAGTTAATTGTCATGTTGTAATATTTGCAGAAACTATGGATCCAAGAGACGAAGAACAAGAACAGTTGTTGGGGGACATAATCCACGGCGGACGTGATGTCTTGTTGTATCTCAACGACACTGATGGTCTAGAAGGAGAGGGTTATGATGGCTCTGGTGATCGAACAATGGAGGAGGAAGGACATGATTATGATGGCTCCGGTGACCGAATGCCGGAGAAAGAAGGAGACCAGGATGATGGCTCCGGTGGCCGATCGGAGGAGGGAGCTGTTGCAAAGTCCGGCGAGGTATATATATTAATTAAGCCTGTGCTGACTCTAGCTAATTGATGCATTAATTGTTTTGGTATGTACATATATTAATTAACTCTTCTTTCTTCTATTATAGCCCTCCGGATCGAGCCAAACTTTGGTAACGAGATGAGGCCCGAAGAAGAGGTTGCGCAAGGATGAAAAGTTTACGATCACAGCACTCGTGGACGATGGCCATCCAATTGAACCCGAGCAGACCAAGAACACATTTTCTGCTCAGCGCGGAGCTATTGTTAGGGACAACATCCCGATCAGCATCAAGCAATGGAATAAGCCTAAGGACGGCGCCCCTGATGGTGATTATATCACCGATAGACAAAAAGAAGATCTTTGGACCACGCTGAAGGCAAATTTCACCCTACCGCCAGAGGAGGATCCGAATAAGCTAGTTATAGAGCCACGGGTTAAGGCGTGTGCTCTTAAGAAGATGGCAGATCTATTCAGGAGGTGGAAGAATGAGTTGAAATCAAAGTTTGTCGACAAAGGGAAGACTCCAGCATTCGTCGACCGATATGAGAAGATAGGAGATTACTGGCCCGCATTTGTGGCCTACAAGACATCGGAGAAGAGTAAGAAGATGTCAGAGACAAACAAGAACAATGCTGCAAAGAAGCAGTTTCACCATCACACGGGGTCAGGTGGCTACCTTAAAGCCCGACCGTTGTGGGACAAAGTTGAGAATGACCTGATTGCTAAAGGGGTCGTACCACAGACATCAAATTGGCCAGACCGTTCAAGGACTTGTTTCTTCGGGGTTGGGGGAACTTTGGACCCTGAAACAGGGAAGTGCCGTTGGACGGACGAGCAACTTTCAATACCCGTGAACAAGCTTCAGAACTATATCACCGCAACGCAGGAAGGGACGTTCATTCTTGACAAAGAGAAGGACGAGCTGACTGGGGCCCTAGGGAATGCTGAGCACCCTGGACGAACACGAGGCACAGCAGGCTCCGTTCCGTGGAAGGTTGGGTTTCCCGATGCAGGCGGTTACAAAAGCCGGGAGAGAAAGAGGAAAGCGGAGCTGAGCGAAATTCAGAAGCTCAATGCAAGACTACAAAAGCTAGAGGAAGCTGAGAGCCAGCGAGCTGCCGGCCAACCATCTCAGCGGCACGACGCTACCCCAGAAGCTACTACCCCGCCATCTCAACGGAGAAGCAGCGTTGCTTCCACGGAGCCCGTTCAGCCCGACTTCACGTCTCCTAGCTACCCCGTGGATACTATCACGAAGGCTCAACATTGCGAGCTTATGACGAAATGCCGGAACCTCACTTTCAAGGCGGTTGTCGGCTCTGTTGCACCTCCTCAACCCAACGGAACTTTTCACTACCGTCCGATTCCACATGGCTATGCTGTTGTGATGGTGGATGAAGTAATGCCGGAATTTGAGGAGCTCGAGCTTGACCACTATACAGGTGAAGGAGAGAATAAGCTGGTTCGTGCCTTGAGGAGTACATGTCTATGGCAGAACGAGTACATCAAGCTTCCAAAGTGGACGCCTCCGCCTTCTCCTTCTCCTCAGGCGAATCAGGGCACACCGCCTCCTTCTCCTCAGGCGAATCAGGGCCCACCGCCTCCTTCTCCGGCTCCTCCGGCGCGTGGGAGCACTTCGCCTCCTCCTTCGCCTACTCCGGCACGTCGGAGCAGTATGCCTCCTCCTCAGCCTCGTCAGCAATGGCGGAAGACAACCGCCGCCGCTGTGGCTCCTTCGGCGCCTAGTAAGCAACGATGGAAGGGAGCTGCCGCCGCTTCGGCGGCTAGCAGTACAAGCATAGGCAGTAGGGGATACACATATGGTCCATCTCTCAAGCCTGTGGAAAAGTTACCATATGAGAGGACCGAGTCTGAAAACAAGGAGATAAGTCAGGCCGAAGTGAGGGACCATTTTGCAAAGAAAACTCCAGCTCCGAAGGAGAAGATAGATCCGGTGAAAGCGATGTGCACTATCGATGCCCTGAGGCGACCACCACCGCCTCCGCTGGATTCTAACTATGAACGTTGTATTATTAAGACATATCAAGATGCACGGCGGTCGGGAAGTACTTCCAGTGATGCAAAGTTAGCAGAACGAAGAAGTGGGAAAAAATTCCACAGCTTGACGAACAGGCAAACCAATCGTGCCCCTCGCTCAAGGTTTCTAGCGATATCATCGCTAATCATCCAGGGATGGTCCTTGGTACCAAACGTGGTGATTACCTGAGCGATGATGTACTGTTTGAGAAGTTGGAGGTGGACGAATTCAAATACCGGTACGGGCGTCCTCTCGTCAAACCCGATCATTCTCCTCTAACAACGATGATGGGAAGATTCCATGAGTGGTACATGCAAAGCTGCCGCAAGTCTGTGATGGATTCTTTGGTACTGTCAGTTAAAGAGGAGCACGACCTCGTTGGAATTGATATGTTGAATATTGAATATGAGGAGATATGGCAATTATACAATCAGAAGGCCATCGACAAAACAATCGTGACTTGCTACTGTCTGTAAGTACTACTTCTGTAATTAAGTCTCTCTATGTATATAGCTCAACTCTTTCATTGCATGTATATATAATTATCCTCACTACTATATTATGCAGATTGAAGATCGTCGAATGCAGAGAAGCACAAATCTATGACATTGGGTTCATTAACCCAAATGTCATACACGAGCATAATATAAAACATTGGCCCACAGAAACCGAGGAGAACTTGCTACAATCGTTGCTTAAAAATCAAAACAAATGGACAATACTCTTTCCTTACAACTTCAAATGAGTGTTACTGTCTTGTGCATATTCGGTTTCCCTTATTACTCGAGGTTTATAGTAATGTAATTGATGAGTTATGCATGCGTGCGCAGTTTCCACTTTATTCTGCTAGAGATTCATCTTGAGCAGGGAGTAGTAATCGTCTTAGACTCGAAACGAAAAGATCCCCAGAATTACGCGGACATGACTAAAATTCTCCAGAAGTAAGTTCAATCGATCATTATCGCATCATATCGACAACTTTAATTTGTTCATTTCCTGATATCAAGTAATTATTTTCTTTATCTGGCAGGGTTTGGAAAGATTTCACAACAACTGTTTCGGCACTGCCGAAGGAGCTGCGATTTACACACCCGAAAGTAAGTACTACTAGCTAGTTCCGCGCATCTCCCATTGATTCTAGTTTCATCAATACCATTTATCATGCTTGATTATCAGTTTGATTGAACTCTATTTCTCGTAAAGTGCTTGTGGCAGGAAGACGGGACTGATTTATGTGGATACTACATTTGCGACTTCATCTACAACGCGACGACCCTTAAGCGGGGCTACTCTACAAAACAATTTGAAATGCGTAAGCAATAATATTCACAATTTTATTTTATTACTATATATATGTATTGATCCCTACTTCAAATTAGATGTGGAAGATGCGAGATGAACTCCTACCACATGATCGCATACGAGCAATTCAACAAGAATTGGCGGGATTCTTTCTTGACCACGTCATAAATAAAACCGGAGAATACCATATGAAATTGGAGATTAGATGTTAGGGATTGTAAGAGATCTTATATTTTATATATGTAGCTAGTAGCGTCGGATATATATACGAAAACTTGTTATACGACCAATCTCTCAGAGAAAGAGAGGTCGATCACTTATATCTCTATATGTTCATGACGATCTTTTGTACTTAATGGTTCCTTCATTTTCTTACTAGCTAGCGTGTCGAGTTCTCTCTATAGTAGCTAGCGTCGACCAAGCACGAAGAAAGAGAGGACACTTCTCTTTATCAATTAGCTAGCTATAATAATATAAAACCCCTAAATTAACTCTCTAAAACCCCCTAAACCCCTCCCTTTCAAAATAAAAAAAACAAGCAACTGCCAGATGCTGACGCGTGAATGCCTGTTGGTCCCGGTTGGTGTTACCAACCGGGACTAAAGGTCCTCCTGCCTGGGCTCATCGCAGAGGCCACGTGGAGCCCCTTCTGTCCCGGTTTGTAAGAGAACCGGGACTAAAGGTTTTAGGCTTTAGTCCCGACACTTTAGTCCCGGTTCCCGAACCGGGACAAATGGGCCTTACGAACCGGGACAAATGACATTTTTCTATTAGTGCATAAAGGTCCTCAAACTATGAAAAGTATAATCTAGATCCTCAAAACTCCTTGAAATGCAATAAGTGTGTGTATATGTGACACCTCTGAAATAGTTTAAGGATTTACGTGACACCTTTAAAATAGTTTGAGGACCTGAATGACACACATATTACATTTTGGGGACCTATATGATGATTTTCATAGTTCGAGGACCTACATGACACATCTAAAATAGTTCGAGGACCTATGATGCACTTCACTTCAAGGAGTTTAATCTAAAAATACTTTTTAACTATTTTGACTTTTTGTTTAATTATTAGAAAAAACATATAGGATGTATCTACAACCAGAAACCAAAGGGTATTTTCCATGCAGTCAGCGACTATGTAGTTCCTCTGTTTTTATCTACTCTGTATATTAAGGGTATATGTATAAGCACATGACACTTGGTACGTGAGCTACAGTATAATGTTGTTGTATGACCAGATGACACATCCTAATTAAGGGTTTAGGGTCCAAACATATGAATGATTAAAACTGCTATAGTGAAGCATGTCCGGTGCAGATGGAGTGCGCGCATACTGCTATAGTGAAGCGGGGTTGCAACCGTAACATTAAAACTCCCTTGCTCGCTGGCATCGTTGGCACGTACACGATCAATCGATCTCATCATCATTTCCCTTGCCGTTTCGTCCAACATCAATGATTTGATGCTGCTTTGTACACTATGGACAAACAACCCAACAGGCAATTATTTATGGTTCACGGAATGACGTGAAACTGTAGTCATCTAGTAACTAGAATCATACTACCAGCTAAGCTAGTTTGGTTGCCGGTCATGTCAGGGTAAATATTAATATTGTCGGTCAGGGTTAGTACCCTAACTAGTCATTTCGTTACTCACCTAACCAAATGTGAGCTAGACTCACTTCTTAGTACCAAAACTAGTGATCCACTACTTACCTCGCTTCACGAAATGTTTTCCATGCGTTACAAAACAGTAGTAGCAATTTATATCCTACGGAATTTGCTCGGCACGGATGCCAGGGACTTGGTTAAAGGGAAATTCGAAAATCTCGCTGTGGACGAACGAATTCGCTGCGAGGGTGGTTGGGCGCATTGAAGCTATAATATACTTTAGTAATCTATATATATAAAAATGATTTTCTATTTCTTTACAAAGGAAGTACTATGCATAATCAATCTGTGGGATCATTCTAAGACCCTGATGAGATTTTCTTGTGAACGCAATCTGAGAGAGAAGCCCGTATCTTCCAACGCATTGTCACAACACACGATTCAGATATCATCGGCATGAGCAGACGATGGACGAACTCACCCTAGTGGCGAAGACTAACTAAGATCTGAAAAAGGGCGATCCCTCGGACAGAATTGAGCGAAGAAACAAGGATCACCAAGAGGGCATGGTCAATGCTTGCACAAGATGCTAGAGAAAATGATATTACCGTTCGGATCCGACGACATTGGGGAGAAGCTGGGTGTCAACATTGGCCTGTTGGGCTAGATCTAGACGAACTGACCAAGACGTGAAGTCGGTGGAAGTGGTGACGTCATAGAGAGACGTTTCGAGCAGCATCCCCGGTAGACAACACGGGCGGGCCTAGAAGGAACAACTTTTTTTTAGATAAGGAGTGTTATCTTCGACCTGCATCAATAAGATGCATACGCCCCTTTATTAAAAGAAGGTAACCAAAAGTCTGTTGATACAATCGAGTTCTAAAGAAGCTATTACAAGTTTAAAGATAAAGCCAAAAAAGCCACAACCGACGAAAATAAGCATAGATACCTATCCATCTATCTTATTAGTAGACCGTCATCCAAACCGGTTGAATATATCTCGCGCTACCATCTTCCACCGGACAGACCCAATAACCAAAGGCTCACTGGCTTCCGTAGGAGTAAGTAACGACCACGTACGGATCCACACCGATGCCCTGAATAGCACCTGCAAGAAATGTATATGTGTCTGTCTGTTAAATGTCATGTCATTCCTGCAGTTCCATATAGCCCAAAAAAGTGTACAAACTCCTATGCGTATATGTTTTGTTAAGTTGATATCCACTTCATTTAGCCACGTCCCAAACAACATGTCTATGCTATCTGAAGGTGTAATATTACAAGTAATTCTGACCGTTTGCCATAAAAGTTTCGCAAGTGGGCACTGGAAAAAAAGGTGTTGGATTGTCTCCTGATGATCACAAAAACTACATTTCGTGCAACCTGGCCAATTGCACTTTGCGAGGTTATCCTTAGTGAGAATCATTTTCTTGTAAACAAACCACATGAAAACTTTGATTCTCAAAAGGGCTTTGACCTTCCAAATATGACTTGACTTGGGCAATGGTGACGTATTTATGAGGTCCAGATACATAGATTTAACCGAGAATGTGCCAGCGAAGGTAAGTTTCCACACAATCTTGTCGGCCTCTTCCGTTAGTTGCACATCCATAAGTCGCCTGACTAGATATAACCACTTCGCCCACCGATGTCCTATCAATGTGCGCCTAAACTGGATATTTAGAGGAGTGAACTGTAGTATTGTGGCCACATATCTCTCTCTATGTTGCACAATATTATACAGAGTTGGATACTGAACTGTTAGGGGCGTGTCCCCAGCCACGTATCTTCCCAAAACCGGGTTGTCTCTCCATTTCCGATAATGAACTTCGTTCTATCGAAAAACTGAGGCTTAACCTTCATCAAGCCTTTCCAGAATGGAGAGTCTGTCGGCCTAGCTGTGACTTGGGCCAAAGTTTTGTTGTATATGTACTTATTGCGGAGAATTTGTACCCACATACCCTCCGTCTCAATCGATAATCTATACAGCCACTTGCTGAGTAGACATCTATTCTTGACTTCTAGGTTTTCAATTCCAAGTCCTCCCTGGTCTTTGGGTCTACATATAATGTCCCATCTAGTCAGTCTATATTTTTTCTTAACCTCATCGCTCTGCCAAAAGAAACGAGATCGATAAAAGTCCAATATTTTCCGTACCCCTACTGGCACCTCAAAGAAGGACAAGAGGAACATCGACATGCTTGTTAGAACCGAGTTAATCAAAATTAACCTACCTCCGTATGGCAACAGCTCGCCCTTCCAGCAGCTAAGCTTCTTCTCGAATCGATCCTCTATCATTTCCATTCTTGGTTTGATAATTTGCGATGATGAATAGGTATGCCCAAGTAGCTAAACGACAAAGTACCCAATTCACATCCAAACAACTGTTCATATATCTCTTGTTCCTCCTTGGCTCTCCCAAACCAGAACAATTCGCTCTTATGGAAATTAATTTTCAAACCCGACAGTTGTTCAAACAAGCAAAGGATGAGTTTCATATTTCTGGCTTTCGCTATGTCATGCTCCATGAACAGAATAGTGTCATCAGCGTATTGTAGGATTGACACCCCATCATCAACTAAATGGGGTACTAAACCACCTATAAGGCCTTCCTCTTTACCCCTTCCTATCAAAACAACAAGCATATATGCAACAACATTGAATAGGATAGGGGACATTGGGTCTCCCTGACGGAGACCCTTTTGAGTTTGGAAGAACTGACCCATATCATCATTCACTTTAATTCCAACACTTCTTTTTTGTACAAAAGACTCGACTTGCTTTCTCCATAGCTCATCAGAGACCTTCATATGTAAAGCTTGTTGAAGGAAAGGCCATTTAACTTTATCATACGCCTTCTCGAAATCCACTTTGAAGATAACCCCATCTAGCTTCTTTGAATGAATTTCGTGAAGGGTTTCATGGAGCACAACCACCCCCTCCAGAATATTACGACCCAACATGAATGTAGTTTGACTTGGTTGCACCACCATGTGTGCAATCTGCGTCAGCCTGTTGGTTCCAACTTTAGTAAATATTTTGAAGCTCACGTTCAGGAGGCAAATAGGCCTGAATTGTTCAATACACACCATCCCCTCCTTCTTGGGCAACAACGTGATGGTCCCAAAGTTGAGGTGGTACAACTGCAAGTGCCCATTAAACAAATCATGAAACATTGGCAAGAGATCACCTTTGATAATATGCCAACATTTCTTATAGAATTCAGCTGGGAACCCATCTGGTCCAGGTGCCTTATTATTCTTCATCTGTGAAATAGCATCCAACACCTCTTTCTCTATGAATGGTGTAGTTAATATCTCATTCTCATCCGGCCTGAGCTGAGGAATATCACCGACCAAATGTTCATCCATGGTCACCGTGTTATCCTCCTATGGCCTGAACAATTTCTTATAATAGTCGGAGATGTACAACTTTAGGTTACCTTGCCCAACGATTATACCCTTGTCCTGTTCGAGCTGATAGATTTTCTTCTTTCTATGCTTTCCATTAGCTATAAGATGGAAAATTTGTGTATTATCATCTCCATGCACTACTTGTCTCACTTTTGCTCTGAGGGCCCATTTTAGCTTCTCTTCTCTGAGCATTTTCTTAAGATCAAGTTTTGCCTCCGCTTTAGATGTCATCTCATTATCATCCAACAACAGGGTTTCAGCCTTGATATCAAGGTAATCAATAAACTCCATGAGCATTTGCTTCTTGAGTTTATATGCTCCGCTCTCATTCTTCGCCCAACCCCGAAGAAACTGTCTTAGATGACGTATCTTGTTTTGCCACCTGTCAATATTGGAACCACCCTCGGAGACTTGCCCCCATTCCCTCGCTATGAGGTCAATGAATCCTTCTCGTTCGAACTATGCCAGCTCAAACGAGAAAGCATCTTTGTTGCCCACATGGGCCGCCCCTCCGAAATCCACAAACAATGGTGTATGGTCAGATATCACCCTGGGCAGTGCACGTACTGTCACTCGTGGGAATTTCTGCTCCCATTCCACACTGGTTAGGACCATATCCAGTTTCTCAAAAGTTGGCTGGGGTAAGGAATTAGCCCACGTGAATTTTATGCCCGTGAAATCTATCTCCCTTAGATCCAGGCTTTCGATGATAGTATTAAACATGAATGACCATCTGCCATCAAAGTTATCATTATTTTTTTCATCTCTACGCCTGATGATATTAAATTCACCACCCACTAAGATTGGTAACCTCTTGTTCCCACAAATACGAACGAGGTCTGCCAGGAAGTCCATTTTGAACTTTGGCTGTGCCGCACCATACACTGCCACGAGCGCCCAAAGGAACCCATCTTCATTGGACCGCACTCTAAACTTAACTGCAAAGTCTCTCAGAACCACATTTCGTACTTCCAGGGTCGCGCATCGTACCCCAAGTAAGATCCCTTCGGACCTTCCTCTTGGTGGTAAACAATGCCAGTCGAAGCCAACTCCACCCGAAATCGTGCTAAGAAACTGAGAGGTAAAGTTATCTCTACCCGTTTCCATTAATGCTATGAAGTCTAGCTTGTGTTCGATTGTTGCTTCTGCAAGAAATCACCTTTTAGTCAAGTCACCAAGACCTCTACTATTCCAAAATATGCCTTTCATCTTTCATCATGGAATTTTTTTGCAGTCTTGAATCTAGCACTCCGACGAACCGCCGAAACTAGGTAGACCTTTCTTTTCCAAGATCGTTTGGGCCTTTCAAGGACCACCTCCCGGTCCCCATAACCAGGTGCTGGAAGAGAACTCTCATTCAGTTCCGTTGGGGCCACATACCCCTCAGCACTAATGTTCTCATCGTCCTCAACTACTAGTGATGAAGGAACAAGGTCTTCACATAGACGTTCCATGTGCCCCATCCCTAGCTCATTAATCTCATCACCATTCATTGGTTTTACGGATGCAATCTTACGCAACATGACCATAGCTCTCTCAGCCTCTATGTCTAACATGTTATTAATAGAATTAGAAATCTCCGTCCCATTGCTACCCAAAGACACCCCTAACAAGTTCGCGTTTGAAATAATATCTGCATCCGAAAAATTCAAAATGGAACATGTCGTATTAACGGTCATACCTGTCGTTGCCTTGCTATCGCGTAGCTTAGCCGCCCTCATGGCACAGCCCATCAGTAGCTCGTCCGCATCCGGCTGCTCTTGAAGGCGCTGGCTTGACCGTCTATCACCGGTCCCCGGGTCCGGGATGCCACCGTAGGCGACCACTTCCACAGCCGTATGTGCGATGGGCAAAGGGCTTCCTACCCCTTGCCTAACCGTGCGGTCGCGCGACACCTCCAGCGGCTCGTCAATGCCGCCACCCGCCGGCCTACCAGCTGTTGGCCTCTGCTCGGTGCCGTCAATCGGCTGGCAGCCCTCTGCCGGCTGCAGTCCTCCAACCTGACTGTTCCGTGCCGCCCGCTTTGCGCTTCCAACCGGTCGATCATCTATCGATGGCTGCACGCCATGCGACCGAGGAGCCACATATGCAGTCTTCGGCCGAGCCCCAGTCGCCGGATGTCCGCCGACGGGATGGGGATCCACACCTACAACCGCTAGTCCCGCGCCGCTAGCAGGAGCCACCCGAGGATCCTCTGAGCCAACAACGCTCAAAGCCTCACCTCCGACCGCCAGCTTCGCGCCAAGCACAGTGTCCCGAGAAGTGTCAAAATCCGCAGTTGTTCCCAAGTGACAAACCTGAGATGGTGTACAGCCCTCTGTAGTTGTAAACACAAGAGATAACGGATCATTGTTGGCCCCCATATGAGCTGAAAGTGACAACATCAACGATGGTTGGGTTGCCGGTGGTGATATGGGAACCTTATGTGAAGCAGGATCCAGTGTAGATAGGGGCGGCAGCTCGAGTTCTTCCGGGTCATCACTGTCAACCCTCGTACCCCACAGCTTGCTCGGTGCCGAGAATGCACCAAACGAACCAAACCACAACTGTTGGGTAGAAGAAGAACCATGATGCCGCTCGCTACTTTCCGCCGTCTCCACCTTCTTGGTCGGTTGTGTAGCCTCCGTACCCCTCTGAGTACTCTGTGTTCTCTCCTTCTGCGGCATCCCATCCCTATTGTTACCCTCATCAGTATCCATGTCCACCTGCCGTGTCAAGTCTTGAAACTCAACATTCTCCTCGATCTCAATATCCAACATATAGATCTTACCATCATAGGCTCATCTGACCGAGTCTGGAATATGCTCAATGCTAATGACTATAGAGGACACATAAAATGTATGCCCTCCTCGACAATGTCAATATCCAATATGCCTATATTTATGCATCCATGGCTCAACTATTAACTAGGGGTGACGATACTCATGAACCGTGGGCAAACGGGCATGGAGGCACTGCGTAATTCAATAAAATTAAGCTATGTGTATAGGAACGCGGGTAAAAACAAGATGTATCGTGTCCACTTTTATACTCCTGAAAAATATGTTCTAGTACAACAAATATGGGATAGTGATACATCATGACGACACTGATGTGTGACTGTTTGGGCGCAACACACGTCGGCAATAACCCGAGTATCCGGCAGGATATGTCTGGAAAAAAACGGAATGAATGTTCTACCCATATATTCTTGCTAATTTGGAAGCAATCCAAGGGCTGTGATTGTGATTAGGGGGACTAATCTCACCTGTCACCCATAGAGGTGAGCGAGACATGTAACAACTTGCGGCAACTCTTTTTTTATCTTGGCAAGCAACTTGCCGCAACACGGACACGGACTCACAGGCAACGCGACTCCCACCATGTCATCGCTCCTTGGACAGCTCTTCTGTCCATACGGACACTGCCCAACTCCATGGATGTATTGCTTGGACCCCTTGGGCCAGCACGAGACGAGCACTCCTTCAGGTTGATATCGCCGACTTCTACACTCTCCGGTACGACGACATGCGTGTAGTTGGTTGCACCGCAACGCTCAGTTCATCATCCTAATTAGTTCTAATAGATCGCTCTCAGTTGGCAACAAGTAATATGTATGTATCCCTTTACAGATACAGTGCTTTGGCCGGTCCCTGTCATGCAACTAGTATGCGTGTGCCCGGTGCACGACATCACAAGATATTAACCAGATAAGCTACCACGTGCTGTCCTTCTCTTCCTTACAAGGAAATGTCCGCATATGCAAGGAAATTGTCTTGCTCAAGGTATTATTTTAAGAGCTTGGTCTTTTTTAGGATGAAAACCTATGATTTTAAATCAGACGACGGCGCTTGTGCACTGTTACCTTCTTGAAGGTGTCGGTTTTCAAGACCTTTTATATTTTTTGGGTGTTATCTTTGGTGATGGATTGTGCGCTGTTGCCGAGAGGAGTTAATTGCTATCACTAGTAGAAACACCCCCCTTTCGTTCAGGGGGGAATTCGCATTCGTCCCGGCTGCCTAAAGAACGGGGACATTCGTCCCGGTTCTTTAGGCCAGGGCAGCGTCCAGCCCCCCTGAGGCATTCGTCCCGGTTTTTTAGTTGGCATTTGTCCTGGTTCGTGGAATGAACCGGGACCAATGCCTCGATGTATGCCACGTGGCGTGTGCAGGGGCATTGGTCCCGGTTCATGCCAGGAACCGGGATGAATGCCTCTTGCCTATAAATACTGCATCCAGACCCCTTCCCTCCTCTGTTTTTTCTCTAGGAGGTGTGAGAGAGGTGGGTGCTAGTGTACTGTGTTCTTTTTGCTATGCACACGAGGTGTTCGACGAAATACCCGAGTGACACTTAACTTCACAGAAAATGGTATCTTCGACCGAGGTTAGCAAACTTATCCATTTCATCTATAATTGATACAAAAATGTTATATTTGTCGATGTACTGTGGTCATTTCGCTATTGAAGATGTTATTGTTGTAACGGTTTTTGATAAACTTAATTATATGATGTAAATGGATGCACGACAGCGATGGATGTACGGTGACCGACGCACTTCCGAGTACAGGGCCGGCCTGGATGAATTTCTCGCTGTAGCTCAGGCTCACAAAGAGAATGGATTTATGTGTTGCCCATGTGTTGACTGTGGGAACGTCAGGGAGCACTCTTCCTCGAGAGTCCTTCACAGCCACCTGCTTCGGAGAGGTTTCATGCACAGCTATAATTGTTGGACCAAGTATGGAGAGAGAGGGGTTGTGATGGAAGACAATGAAGAAGAAGAAGAAGAGGATCCTATGTTCCCCGAATACGGTGATACTGCAATGGAAGACAATGCAGAAGAAGGAGATGATCAAGAACGGGCATCAGATAAGCCCGATGATGATCAAGAACGGGCATCAGATGAGCCCGATGATGATCAAGAACGGGCATCAGATGAGCCCGATGATGATCTTGGTCGAGTTATTGCTGATGCAAGGGAAGACTGTGAAAGTGAATTGGAGAGGTTGAAGTTGGACGACATGTTACAGGATCAGATCACAAAAAGTTGTTGTACCCAAATTGCGAAGATGGCAACACAAAGCTCGGTACCACACTAGAGTTGTTGAAATGGAAGGCACAGAACGGTGTGACTGACAAAGCATTTGAGAGTTTACTTAAAATAATGAAGCCGAAGCTTCCAAAGGATAACGAATTGCCTGACAGCACGTACGAAGCAAAGAAGGCTCTCTGCCCTCTAGGACTAGATGTGGAGAAGATACATGCATGCATTAATGACTGCATCCTCTACCGCGGTGAGAAGTACGAGAATTTGGATAAATGTACGGTATGCACTGCACTGCGGTATAAGATCAGAGCAGTTGACCCTGGAGATGTTGACGGCGAGCCCCCCCCCCCCGTAAGAGGGTTCCTACCAAGGTGACGTGGTATGCTCCTATAATACCACGGTTGAAACGTCTGTTTAGAAATAAAGAGCATGCCAGGTTGTTGCGATGGCATAAAGAAGACCGTAAGAAAGACGGAAAGTTGAGACACACCGCTGATGGGTCGCAGTGGAGAGAAATCGAGAGAGACTTTCCAGACTTTGCACGCGAGGCAAGAAACTTATGGTTTGGTCTAAGTACAGATGGCTTTAATCCTTTCGGAGAGCAGAGCTCCAGTCACAGCACCTGGCCCGTGACTCTATGTATCTACAACCTTCCTCCTTAGTTGTGCATGAAGCGCAAGTTCATTATGATGCCAGTGCTCATCCAAGGCCCAAGGCAACCCGGCAACGACATTGATGTGTACCTAAGACCATTAGTGGAAGAACTATTACAGTTGTGGGGCAAACCAGGTGTACGTGTGTGGGATGAGAACGAACAAAAGCCATTTGACCTACGGGCGTTGCTTTTCGTAACCATCAATGATTGGCCTGCTCTTAGTAACATTTCTGGACATACAAACAAGGGATACAATGCATGCACACTGTTTAGATAAGACTGATAGT
Organism: Hordeum marinum; assembly: GCA_022496015.1. Taxonomy (NCBI): domain Eukaryota; kingdom Viridiplantae; phylum Streptophyta; class Magnoliopsida; order Poales; family Poaceae; genus Hordeum; species Hordeum marinum. The sequence continues at coordinate 470,503,727 of CM039678.1, read as the reverse complement.
GTATATTTGGATAAATGTAAGAAGGTTGTATACCTGGGGCATCGTAGATTTCTTTCGATGAGTCATCCCATAAGAAAGAAAGGAGGCAAACATTTCAGAGGTGAGGCAGATACCCGGAAGAAGCCTGACCTCCGTAGTGGTAATGATGTATTCGGTATGGTCAAGGAACTAGAAGTAATCTTTGGGAAGGGTGATGGCAGCCAACCTGTTCCAAACGGCTCTGATAAGCACGCACCCATGTGGAAGAAGAAATCTATCTTTTGGGAGCTACCATATTGGAAAGTCCTACATGTCCGCTCTTCAATCGACGTGATGCACGTGACGAAGAATCTCTGCATCAACCTTCTATGCTTCCTGGGCGTGTATGGGAAGTCAAAAGATATACCAGAAGCACGAGAGGACCAGCAACGTATGAAAGACCCAAAAAACAAGCACATGGATACAAGACGTCATTTCTTAAGCAGCTACGCTCTTACCAAAGCAGAGAAGGAAATCTTTTTGGAAGTCCTTTACAGTATCAAGGTGCTGTCTGGCTTCTCGTCGAATATTAAGGGGATAATAAATATGGCAGAGAAAAAATTCCAAAACCTGAAGTCTCATGACTGCCACGTGATTATGACGCAGTTGCTTCCGATTGCACTGAGGGGGCTTCTACCGGAAAATGTTCGAGTACCCATTGTGAAGCTATGTGCATTCCTCAATGCAATATCTCAGAAGGTAATCGATCCAGATAGTCTGGCAAGGTTACAGAGGGATGTGGTCCAATGTCTTGTTAGTTTTGAGTTGGTGTTCCCACCATCCTTCTTCAACATTATGACGCATCTCCTGGTTCACCTAGTAGAAGAGATTCATATTCTCGGTCCGGTATTTCTAAACAATATGTTCCCCTTTGAGAGGTTCGTGGGAGTCTTGAAGAAATATGTTCATAACCGTGCTAGGTCAGAAGGAAGCATCTCCAAGGGCTATGGAACAGAGGAGGTCATTGGGTTCTGTGTTGACTTTATTCCTGACCTTAAGACGATTGGTGTTCCTGAATCGCTGCATGAGGGGAGACTGAGAGGAAAAGGAACACTAGGAAAGAAAACAATGATACCCAGGGACGGGCATTCTTTCACTAAAGCACACTACACGGTTCTACAAAATTCCACCTTCGTGGCTCCGTATATCGAGGAACACAAGAATATTGTACGCTCCACAAACCCGGGGAAGGATGACACATGGATTAAAGTCAAACACATGGAGACTTTCAGAAGTTGGTTGCAAGCACATCTTATAAATGACATCACTATTGAAGATCAGCTCTACATATTGGCCAGGTGACCATCTTCGACTATTGGGACTTTTCAAGGGTACGAGATAAATGGGAATACATTTTATACGGTCACCCAAGATAAGAAGAGCACCAACCAAAACAGTGGTGTCCACTTTGATGCAACAAACGAGAATGGGAAAAAGGACACATACTATGGTTACATAGAGGAGATATGGGAACTTGACTATGGACCTTCTTTTAAGATCCCTTTGTTTAAGTGCAAATGGGTCAACCTGAATGGAGAAGGGGTAAAGGTAGACCCGCTATACGGAATGACAACAGTGGATCTCAACAAAATTGGTTACAATGACGAACCATTTGTCCTAGCCAATGATGTGGCTCAGATCTTCTATGTCAAGGACATGTCCTCCAGACCGAAGAAAAGAAAAAATAAGCAACCAGATAAATCATATGATGAGCCGAAGCGTCACATAGTTCTTTCAGGGAAAAGAACCATCGTGGGAGTCGAGGACAAGACAGACATGTCTGAAGATTATGATAAGTTTGCTGAAATTCTGCCCTTCACAGTGAAAGCTGACCCAACCATCCCGTTAAATAAAGAAGATGCTCCATGGTTACGTCCGAAGCGATCATAATCAAGGGTTCATGGACTTAACGGAGTGATGTATAATAATGTATTGAACCTCTGATGTAAATCTATGTAATGTTATTGGTTGTGTTAGGGTATTGAATCTTTGAGTGAATATTTGGCATGTACAACCCTAAGAACACTTGTAAACACATGATATGCCAAATCCTTGCTTTTGGTGCCATCCCGACGCTCCGCAGCCCCTCTCCGGTGAAACCCTAGCCCCGCTGGAGAGAACAGCCAAGCTTATCAGTCTACAGCTTTCATCGGAGCCCGGAGTGGGTAGCAATGTGCAAAACTTTGCTTGGTTGTGTTAGGGTGGGCCCTAGGAAGTCCCAAAAGAATGGCATGAACCACCTGTACACAAGATCCCCTCCCGTTCGTCGGTTCAGGGACCTTCAGCCTATAAGTACTTAGACTCGGAGAGAGAAATCGATGCCGGTGAAGACCCAACAACAAGAGTGAGTGAATATTTGGCATGTACAACCCTAAGAACACTTGTAAACACATGATATGCCAAATCCTTGCTTCTAGTGCCATCCCGACGCTCCGTAGCCCCTCTCTGATGAAACCCTAGCCCTGCCGGAGAGAACAACCCCTCTCCGGTGAAGCCCTAGGAAGTACCAAAACATCATAAGTGAGTTTAATTTATCTTTCTGATCATTTTGATATATAACTTGCAATTTTCAGAATTTATTGAATTATTTGATATTTTCTCCATTTCTTAAATGAATTAATTCAAATTCAAATAATTTCAAATTTTGAATTTCACCAAATATGTTTGAAAGTAACATATTTAGTTAGTTTATAATTTTCTAAATGTTTTGATAGTTTTTCATATTTTTCTGATTACTGAACTAGCAGATAATCTGGAGGGAATTTTTGAACATATGAAACTTTTTTGAAAAAACAGGGCATTCATCCCGGTTATTGCTAACAACCGGGATGAATGCCCCTTCGCGCCGTTCCAGATCTAGGTCATTCGTCCCGGTTGTTGGCAACAACCGAGATGAATGGGTGGGGCATTCGTCCCGGTTATTGCCAACAACCGGGACGAATGGGTCATTCATCCCGGTTATTTGCAACAACCGGGACGGATGCCCCTCCCCACGTACTTAAGCCGTTCCCTCCCCCCTCCCCTTCTGTCGCGCGAGGAGGACGACACTCGACGCCGGCAGGCTGCCCAACTCCCGCGCCGCCTCTTCCTCGACGTCGCCGTCGTCGCCGCCCCCCTCGCGCGCTCCGCGGGCGCCCCCCTCGCATGCTCCGCGGGCGCCCCCCTTTCTCGCCATTGCCCGCCTGCAGCGCCTCTGCCCCCGCGTCGCCCGCCTACGTCGTCGCGGCATCGCGCGCCACCGAGCTCGCCCGCCCGGTGCCACCTCGCCCGCGTCGCCTTCTCCCGCAGGTAAAGCTCTCCCCCTCCCTCCCCCTCTCTTTGCCCCCGGCCTCGCTCCGGCCTGCTCGATTGTGGAGAAGAAACAGAGTGGAGAGACAGAGAAGAGAGTCTGGAGAAAAAAAGCTATTTAAAAATGCAATTTAAACTTCTAAATTGAATAAAAAATTGAAATCGATGTTATTTGTGTCATCCGGATCTGGAATGCGGTCTTCATATTAGGTCTTATATTTAGATCCGGAATGTTAGGTCTTATATTAGGTCTAAAAAATAAAAAATTGAATAAAAAATTTAAACTTCTAAAAGATGCTCGGTTATATTAGGTCTTATATTTAGATCCAGAATGTTATTTGTGTCATTCATATTAGAAATTTTGCTAAGTTCAAATAACAACCAAAATATGTTTTTTAGTTTATTGTTCTCGCCGACGATGTCCCTGTTGGACCCGAGGGGTGATGTTCGGGAGTGGGTCCCGCTGGGCTGGCGTTGGCAGGTGCTACCTTCCGGGATGCGCAGCTTGGTGAGGATTCCGGGTGACATCGTCGACCCGGATCTAGTTTGGTGGCGGTCCTATGGGCCATTTGTTTAGTTTCCGGAAAAAAGAACGAAGTTGCAATTACTTAGCAATATTTTGAAAACAAATTATTTAGGCATTCAAAACATGTGGGTTGAATGGATGATGAAACTGCTAAGTCATTTTGTTTTAAGTTTTGTGCGTTGACACTAACTTGCAATTTTTAATTTGCAGAAATTATGGACCCAAACTTCAGAGACGAAGATGCGGAAGAAATGGTCGCGGATGTTATCCACGGGCCCGGGGGAGACCCAGATGTCTCCGAGTGGATGAACAACTCCGGTGAGGGAGATCCGAAGCTCGCCCGAAGAGACCGCTCTAGTGAGGTAGATCTGGAGCTCGCCCGAAGAGACGGCTCTGGTGAGGTAGATCTGGAGCTCGCCCAAAGAGATGGCTCCGGTGAGGGAGAAGCCTACGACATCATCGGGGGAGAAGCCGAGGGCTCCCATGAGAGAGAAGCCGACGGTTCCGGTCGAACCTTACAAATTAGAAACTCCAGCGAGGTGCATATATATATATATGTTAATTAAATGAAGCATTTGTTTTCTATATACATGTATTAACACTCTTTCTTATATATTTTAGCCATCCGGATCTAGCAAATCCACTGGAAAGAAGACTAAACGAGGCGGAGCCCAGAAGTTGAAAGAGCATGAAAGGTACAGGATCGAACAGATCGCTGCAGACGGCGCGCCAAAGCTTCCCCAAGTTGTTGCCCAAAAATATGTGAAGCAATGCAGAGTGCTTGTTAGGGACCCCATCCCGATCACCGTTCGGGAGTGGCATAAGCCAAAGGAGGCTCTCGGAATTTCATATGTCAGCGACAAAGCCAAAGAAAAACTTTTTGAAAAGATGTTGGCTAATTTCACCCTACCGATGCCGAAGGTTACTCAAGATGAGTTGGATGAGAATGAGGAGGATCCTGAATTGATCTTAGAGCGAAAGACCAAAGCCTTAGAGAAACTGGTCAAGGCGTTCACTTTTAGGAAGATGGCCAAGCAATTCAAGAGCTGGAAGAAATGATTGAACCTTGACTTTATCCAGAAAAACAAGACTCCGGATTTCACCGGAACGTATGAGAAGATAAAACCGTACTGGGAAGAATTTGTTGAGTACAAGAAGTCGGAGGAAGCTCTGGAAAAGTCTAAAAAAAATAAGATAAACGCCGCTAAAAAGATCTATCACCATATTATGGGGCAAGCTGGCTACAAGGGTAACATGCCTAAGTAGAATAAACTTGAGGACAACTTGCTTGCTAAGGACATTGTTCCAGAGACGTTCTACTGGGACCAACAGACAAGGTCTTGGTTTTTCGGCCATGGGGGCACGTTGGACTCAGAAGGGAAATGCAGCTATAATGTAAGACATGAAGAAGATCCTCTACCCATCGATGCTCTCAGAGAAGCAATAAAGGCTACTAAAGAGGGGAAGTTCCATCCAGATAGAGAGAACGACGAGCTCACCCGCGCCCTTGGGAATAAGGAACACTATGGACGGACACGAGCCACAAAAGGCTCTGTTCCGTGGAAACATGGGTTTCCCCAGGAGAAGAAGAAATATACGGATAGAAGCCGTCAGAGGAGAAAGGATTTGGAGGCAGCTGAAGCACATAATCGGGTAGACCGGTGAACTAGCATTGAAGCAGAATTAAAGCGGCAACGAGAGCAAGCAGAGCGACAGCAGGAGCAAATTGACAGACTTAGCTAGCAGCAAGGTAACACCCAATCTCAGCAGGAAATGGAAGCCGCACCATCTAATCGGAAGAGTAGTGTTGCTTCCACGCAGCTCTAGGGTGATGAGTGTGAAGATGCACCGCCGATGATGCACCCGGTGGATCATATAACGGAGATGACACCGTGTGAGCTGCATGTGAAAGTCGTCAACAATATAACCATTAAGGCGGCGGTTGGCTATGTGAAACCAGCTGGCCCTGAACCAACACACCATTGTCGACCAGTTCAACCGGGCTACGCTGTTGCCGGGGTGGATGAAATTATGACCGGATTCGAGCGGGTGCAGCTTGACTATCCTAAAGGTGAAGACGGGGAGGTGACTGAACTTGGAGACGCCAAGAACTTGAGCATTCTATGGCTAAAGGAACACAACGTGTTTCCTAATTGGACGCCAAGGCCAACGACTGATCGGAGTAGCCATCCTCCTTCACCGCCGCCTCAAGACCAGTCTCCAGCGAAACGGTCGTCTTCGTACTCTCTGCCGCGCTCGGCGTCTCCAGCGCGTGCGTCTACGCCACCGCATCAGCTGTCTCCAGCACGTGCGTCTACGCCGCGCCGGCAGCCGTCTCCGCCCATGAAGTCTAATCAGAGCAGCTCAAAGCGGAGGAGAACCACCGCATCACCGAAGCGTCGATTGTCGCACCTCCCAAGAGTACCACATCCGAATCTACCCAAGTTACCTTACCACTGTACTCCAGAGGAAACCCAGGAGATCGCAAAGGCCGAATATGAGGCGTGGAAATCTAAGGAGAAGTCGCCGAAAGAGCCAGATTTCCCCAACACCGAAGAAGACAAAGCCCGAGCGTTGAAAATGGTGAAGACCCTTCATCAGCCCGAGCCGAGTCTCATTCCTGACTATGACCGCTCTATTCTTAAGGCACACGATGAAAAGAAGCGGTCAAAGAAGAGTAGTACCGGAAGCAGGAAATGCGGGAAAACAGTTGACCAGCTTGGACAACAAAAAAAATCAATCCACCCCCCCGCTCATAGTGCATTCCAATCCCGAGGTGGGGCCGAGCACAGGCGCAGGCGAGGAACTTGACCCGGAGTTTATTGCACTGTACGGACAAGCGGCCGCTGCTGCGGGTATGTCCATTACGCAGTATCTCCAAACCTTAGATGTCTTCCCCTCTTCTGATTTCACGCACCCATATCGGCACGGGCATCCTCTCGTCAAACCTGGGGAGGAAAATGATCTACCAACAAAAATACGAAGAGTGCATAATTGGTACATGGAAGCCTCGGAGCACTCTGAGGGATGGATAACGATGGAAGTTAGAAACGAGCATCACGGTTATGGAGAAAGAATAATTCTGATTGAGTTTATAGAACTATATAAGTTATTCCAGCTAAAGGCCCTAGACAAATCTATCGTCAGTGCGTATTGTCTGTAAGTATTTATTTCGCTGTAGTTAAGTCTCTAGCTAGCTCACCTCGTTCATTACATTTTTATAATAATACTCACTTATAATTGCAGAATGAAGATTCTCGAATGCAAAAAAGGACACATCTATGACATTCGGTTCATTGACCCATATTGGGTTAATCAAGCAACTCTTCTCACAAAACCCAGGGAAACAGAAGATTCAATTGTAAAGGCGTTAAGGTTTCACGAAACCAATAGGGAAATACCTTTTCCTTACAACTTCGAGTGAGTGTTATTTGTCCGGTAAACATTTTTTTTGCTTACTCGATGATAAGTGTATAACTGATGAGTTATGTTTGCGCAGATTCCACTATATTCTTCTAATATTTGAAACTGACAAAGGAAAAGTACCGGTAATGGACTCGAAACATAAACCCCTTAAGGACTGGGAGGACATACAGGAACTGATCCAACGGTAATTTCAATCTTTATGACACTATATCGACAAGTTTCGTTTATTTTCTGATAACTCACTTAATTCATTTTCTTTGCCGGGCAGCGCTTGGAAACGGTTCACAGTAAAGGCTAGGGGTGAATGGAAGGAGAAGCTTAAATTTCAACATCTGAAAGTAAGTGGTACTAGCTATATCCACGCATCTCCTTGATTATAGTTCGATACCATTATAATGTTATATTATAATTTTGATTGAAACCATGTTCTTGTAAAGTGCTTGAACCAGGGAGATGGGAGTAACTTATGTGGATACTATGTCAGACGACATGCGCCAAGCTGGGCAGAGATTTAGAAAAACTTCGTGTACGTCAACCATCACTTTTATCTTATTACCATCTATTGTCTTTAATTAGATATTGACCACTCTTGTTTATATTAGATCGAGCGGCTGCGGGACGGTCTTCTACCAAGGGATCGCCTACGAGCAATTCAAGAGGAAATTTGCGGATTCTTAGACGCAGAGGTCCTAACACCAGGAGGGGAATACTATGTCAACGCCAACTATGCTCGACGAACTTGATGTTCGAATTCTTAGATGCATAGTACTTACCTGTATATTCGAGTCATGGTGCATGATGGTGTATTAGAGTAATTATGGGAAAGAGTACAAACTTGTATATTCTTCACTCCTTACTTGTATATTCGATTCATGGTGCGTACTTACTTGTATATTTTTCAACTATATTCTAATGCGATCATCATATAGTTGTATATTCTAATGCGATCAGCAAACTTGTGTATTCTAATAAAATGGAATATAATAAAAAAACATGATGGTGTATTAGATGGAGAATACTTAATGGAAATAAATAGGAAAAAAATACAACAAACCAAACCCTAAAAGGAAAACAAGAAAAATAAGAAAAAAAATTCTGCCGTGGCAGAGAATTGGCAAAAATCTCTGCCGCGGCAGAGGGGGCATTCATCTCGGTTCGTATTACGAACCGGGACGAATAGTCTTGGCCAGGGACCAGCCCACGCCCCCACGTGGACGCCCCATCCATCCCGGGTCTTGATACAACCGGGACGAAGGGGGTGGCATTCGTCCCGGCTGCCCCATCCCGGTTGGGCAAACGGGACAAAAGGCCCCTTAAAAACCAGGACAAAAGGGGGGTGTTTCTAACAGTGTATGGAGAGGCCTTTGTTTTTTCTTTCTTTTTATATTTTCGGGTTGTGCATCCTATATGTTTTTGTGATATCTTGTCGGTGCAGAGGCTGAGTGTAATTAGTATCTTCACGATATTAATATATTTCTTTTTTTTAAGAAATGCAAAATTATGGATTGGTGTATATATCCGACCATTAAGTCTGACGATATATGTGTACTACAGTCATGAATATGAAGAAAATAAATCTTGACGAACCAGGCACTTCTGTAGCACATGAGGACATTGTTCATTTAAGACAGTAAAACTTAGCCTAATCCTAGCCTTGTGAGACACTCGGCGATTTTGGCCGTTAGGTGATGTGTACTCGTCGTTTCTAGCCGTTGGATGCGTTGTTAATCTCGTCTGGGCCCAAATAGGCCGACTGTCCGATAATCAGCTACTCCAAGAGAAAAATCCGAGGCCCGTGGCTGATTGGGCCCAAAGCCCATGTAAGTGCGACTCTCCTTTGCTATGCCCTTTTTCTCTCGTAGGCTCGCAACCCGTCGCTACTCTTGGTGGCGGCACTCGCTCTGCTCTGCTGCTCCTTGGTATCTCTGTCGCTTCGCCGATCTCGGTGCTCTTCAGATCAGCTGCTCCCAGCCCTCCCTACCTCCACTGCTCCCCGACCAGAGCGGCGGCGCACGCTAGTCCCCTCTGTCGAGGCGAGAACCACGTGACCGCGTCGTCCCCTCTGCCGTCGCTGCACTTGGCGGCGGCGCTCACCTTGCTCCCCTATGCCGATCCCCGATCCTCTCTGTCCTGCGTTGATCCCAAGTGCCCTCCATTGCCATCGCCGGCTGTTACTTTGCCGCTCCCCGGTCCCCTCGGTCACCTGCCTTCGCAATCGCTGGCCGTCGCTAACAATCCCAGGTAGGCAGGTACACCCCCGTCCGGCCGTTCCTAACCAGAACGACGGGTAGCAACACGTAAGTGCTTCCTTTGTTCCTCTCCCCTATTTCGTGTCACTGCTTGTTTTTTTAAACCAGTATGGTTATAATCTCGTGTCTGGTTGCATGAGAAGAGAAGATCAAAAGACACATGTGAAATTGATCGTAGTAAGGACTAGGGAATCCTTACCCACCCAGAAAACAACTTAGTTGTGGTCCTTCGTTTGGCTGGTAGACTATTACCCCCTGATCATTGGGATTGATGTTTGGCTTCTCAGAACTAAGAAGAACAACCATCCAAAGTGACAAGTATTTTCTTGAGGTCCTTCGTTTGGCTGGTAGAATGTTACCCCCTGATTAGGCTTTTTCAGTCAGTATATTTTAGTATGATCCTTTATGAAGAACCTATTCATATGATTATATTTAATTTACTAGCTTTTGGTTTAAAAAATAATTAGCACCTTCAGTTACTTAAGCTCATTAGTAACTTTATTTTTAAGCATTAGCACCTTTTGCTTTTGATCACTAACACCTTCTGGCCTTTGCTGCTCTAGGATTATGTTCATGGTGATCTATTTACAGGATATGTCGAATTGCGAACCACACTGTCAAATTTTCACTGCACTCCAAAAAATAACTAAGTTCTCAGTTTAGAAGATTTTGATGTATTCCCTTTGTTTCAAGCTATGTAAAAACAAGGCAAAGAAAATCAGATGATAGATGCATTATCGTTCGACCAATCTACCATGAAGAATAGCAGCGTGAAGAGAAATGCATGTCACAATCAAAATTAACTATCTTGATAGATGAGGAATATTCCTACATTTACCTGAATTGTTGAAGATATAACCAATCATGTCTGTCTCATAACGTCTATCTAGCTCTACATCCTTTATAGCCTCAGTGTTGCAGAGCAGTTCTGCTGATTTGGCCATGATTGATAAATTGATGAATTAGGACAATGTTAATTATGTAAGTGGATTATTTTATTACAGGTATGTGCTATACTTTTGTAACAAATATACGTTGCAATGTGTCTAGTAGATAAAACGATCAAGACACCAAGCACCACTTCATCTCGACGTTTTGGATGACTATAAGGCGTCTATGATGGCTTCATCAATGTTAAAATTTGTTGGTTCTTTCCCTCAATATGTTTATAGGGGTAGGGTATGCATGTTTGTGTTCATGTGGATGAGTATTTCTGTGTACGAGTGAGTGTCCATATCCTTATGCTCCTCTGCAAGTGATAAACTACCCTGCTAAATTGGTTTCCTTCTTCCTAAGTAACCTTGCTAAAATCATGGATAGTTCCGAACTTCAGGAATACCAAGAGAAAGAAAGAAAATGTTTCTGTTGATGCACTGTGTCAAAAGGTGGTTATGCAAGAGATATTAATTTTCTCCCAGCCCCAAAATTGTTAATGATATCCCTCATTTCCATCACAAGTGCGGAAATATTAGATCCAACTTGATTATTAATTCTCTTCTCCACATAGCCCTAATCAGCAGGATGCAAACCAAGTCAAACAGTAGGGATAGTTAAGATGAACCGCATGATGTGACAAAATTGGAAGGAGTCAAATCAATCAACATGGCCATCAATTTGTTGATTTTTGAACAGCTCTCACCGAAAACAGGATCATAATTAGATCATTATGACATTATGACAATCATTTAGGTGTAGCTTTCCATCTCTGGATCGTTGTTGATTCTTCTGCTTCTTCTTCGAGACATATTTGTGACATCATCTAGCAGTTGCTGAAGTAACACATGGTGTTTCTACTGGCTAGCACCAGCGCATAGATTCCAGGGATTGAATCCTCACGTTTTCTGTATTAACCAGTTGGCTGGTTCTCCCTAGCTACCCGTTAATGTTTTTCTAGCAGCTGATGAACTCTGCACGCCGTTGCTCAACTGGAATTAGCAACCCTGCATTGCAAATCACGCCGGAGGATCCTATGAACAGGCTGGTTCTCCCCACTTTCACCATGAACTGATCTTAAATGTTGCATTGTACGATAATTGGACAATGGAAATTTTGTGCCAGTTTGCATGTGAGGAATAAAGTTTCAGAACTGCCAAGAACAGTTTCTGCTCTGAGTTCATGGCTGCTCGGTGGCAAATTCAGGGCTGTAGCACAGAATTTGATTCTAATTATTAACTTCCGTGGAGATGAATTATTTTTGTGACTACCGTGACAACAGGCACCTGACTGGATGATGACGTCCATCATGATCATGTAAAGACCTACATCGGCAAACTTCTTTACGATGGAGCTGATCGGTCCAAACGGCAAGGGCGTCGGCTCGCGACTGATTTGCTGTCAGTCCGTCCCTTCTCACTAGAAGAACATCATAGAAAGGCCATCCACCCTGTGGCAAAATGGAGTACAAGATGTAAGATACTCACAAAGAGTACACCATAGCCAGCTGCCAGGGCTGTAATGTCAGCACATGACAGCCTTTACACGCGTTTTCGGCGCAGCATACACAGGACTTGTACCAATCTCGCATTAGCTTCTTCGTGTTCAATTTTGGTGGCCGCTGTGTGAAGAGCTGCCGGTGGCCGTCACACATGTACCCGCCCTCAAACTTCGGAAAGCTTCTGAAGCACTGAAAACCGGATTTCCGCGAACCAAAAATACAGTCATGCTTAGCACATCGATGAGAGAACCCAATGACACAGAATATTGCGAGCTACCTCAAGCAATAATGGCCCCTTTCCTGGTGTCTACCATTCCCTTGCGTCCCTTATACATTTTTTTTTTCAGTTTTCCTTCCATCTTTTCATTGTTTGTGGACTGACACCTGTTTGCTTAACCAAAACTCTGAAAAGTATGGCATTGCCAATGTGTAGGCGAATGCTTTTTATGCAGTTAATGGTCTGTTTGGCTGTAGATGGACCTGTATATATACTGCACGTACGGTTAAAGTTGTTGGTGTATCTTCACTTGCACTTATATCGTATGTGAAACGCATACAAATCGTGCGAGGAAGATTTTCCTTCACTCGAGTTCCTGTTGTAGTGGTTCATATATAGGCAAAACCTAGATGGGGCTTAAGGCTACCGTTCCTTTTATTTCCGCAATCGGGCGCACACCCTCTCCTCCGCAAGGCACTCATCATCAGTTTTTTTTTTTCCGGTTTACTGCACGAAAGGGTGTGGTTCAAACCGGCTACCTCGCTTCTATGAAAGCGTTGCACTAACCAGCCGGCCACCTCAACAGTTTTGTTTACTTACACCTTTTCCTTTCTTTTCTTTTCTTATTTCTTGGAATGGTTTGATTTGGTTTTTTCTTTCTATTCTTTCTATTTTTTATTTTTTCTAGGAACTATTTTGTTTGTTTTTTACCTTTTTCTTTTACTAAATGCATGATTTATTTCAAATTTGTGATCTTTGTGTTAAAGATCTATGAAACTTTTCAAATACTTGAAATTATTTAAAAAATCTGATTTTTTAAAAATCCATGAAAATTTCAAAATCAATGAACTGATTTTTAAATTTGATGAACTTCTTTCAAATTTACGATTTTTTTTCAAAATCAATGAACTTTTTTCAAAATGGGTCATCTTTTTTTGATATTTAAGATTTTTTTTCCTAAATTGATGAACTTTTTGATATTACTAAATATAATTATTTTTAGAGAATCCAACAAGGACTACATATGAATGTATATAGACGTAGTTTAGAGTGTATATTCACTTATTTTGTTTCGTATGTAGTCTATATTAAAATCTCTAAAAAGACTTATTTTTAAAAACAGATGGAGTATATGATTTTATTTTTATTTTTTATTTTTTATTTTCTCTTTTGTTCTTGTTCTTGTTTTCTATTTTCTTTTTTCCTCATGAATTTTTCCTTCAAATCAATAGACTTTTTAAAATTGAATGAACATTTACAAAAATGTTGACCGTTTTTTCAATTTCGAGTTTTCCCATATTTGGTGAACTTTTAAAAATTTGATGAACTGTTTTCAAATATAAGAACTGTTTTTCAAATTTGATGAACTTTGTCCAAAATCTATGAATATTTTTTTGAAATTCATGAACTTTTTTGAAGTTTGTGAAACTTTTCGAAAATCCATAAAAAAGTTTTTTATATTTTTCCATATATTTTTGCTCGCGTGACAAGGGGTGGCCTATGAGCATGGGCGCGTGCACGCCCGTTTCTACAAGTGGCGTTTAAGGCGCCACTTAGGAGGTCCTTTCTATAGAGTTCTCCCAACGGGCGCCTTACGCGGGAGTATATGGGTCAGCCCAGCTATGTTTTGTTCTAAATTGGTTAACAAGTGGATTTGTGGCCGTGGACCGCCGAGCCAGTGATTGTTGACCGTTAAGTTTCTCGAAAAAAGAAAAAGGTTCACACAAAAAAAGTAATGCAAAAATGTTTAAAAGATTGGAAAAATAATAATTGAATTTTTGAAATTCAATAAAATCGGAAAAAGTTTGTAAAACTGAATAAACAGTTAATGCATTTGAAAAAAAATCATAATTTGTTTTAAAAAAATCTAAACTTCCAAAAATCACAATTTTGAAAAAAAAGTTAAGAGAGTTGGAAATTTTTAAAACATTGATTTTTTTTTGGAAAGTTCATGAATCTGAAATAAAAAAAATAAGGAAAGATGAAATCAAAACATGATAACCGACAAAAACCCGTCGAGGAGAAAAGAACGAAAGAAAACTCGTCCGGAAAAAGCTCTTGAAAAAAAAGACCCGCATTGTCCGGTCCATTTATATATACAATGTTATGGACCGGGGGGGGGGGGTGGATCGAAAGGGTAGTCTAGTGGGGGCATAATAGACCAAATAGTAATTTTAATGTTTTATACCTTTTAGGTAGATTATGGCACAAGCTATAAAACAATGGAAACACTTTACACATGCATTAGAGTTGGGCAACGGAAAGTAACAATCATGCAAGTGCAAGTAATGAAGGAGTAGAGTTTGAAGGAATCGCAAACAAAGATTTACACGAAAGATTTTGACCCATGGTTCCTATAGGTGGTATAATCGTACGTTCACGTTAATGGAGGCTTCAATCTCAAGGATCTTGTATCACCATAGTTTACATCCATGAAAGACTAGCCTCACTCGGGGTTGATCTTCATGAAGTAGGCGATCTTTTTCCCCTTACAAACTTCTTGGTTACTGTCGTGGTTTTGTCACGGCAGATGTCCGAAGACTTTGGTTCAAGGCCGTCGCTAAGGCAGTGGACTCAAAGGGGTTGGACGGGACAAAAGACACAGATTTAGCTAGGTTCGGCCCCTCGAGATGAGATAAAAGCCTATGTCCTGCTTTGTGTGTATTGATTGGAGTATCGATTACAAGGGAGCGTATTCGCTTGACCTTGCTCTCAATCGGTTGGTTTCTGTCCTAAGACATCCCCGGGTCTCGCCTTTATATAGGAGGCCGAGACCACGGCTTACACAAATCTCTTATCGACTCTATCTCTAAGCCGTCCTACCGACTCTGGCAGGCTGTCTCCGGGCAGCTTACGCGCCGGATCTTGCATCTTCTTCCTGACTCTGGGCCTCTGCCTCAGCCCATCTAGTGAACCGCCATGCAGCCCAATCTTCCTCTTCAAGCCCTTATGCTACGAGCAGCCAAGTATGACCCGGCCCCTCCTTGGTCAGTCTTACCACGGGGTTACATCCCCAACATTAGGCCCCGGATTGATTTGAACCTGCTCATGTCAATCTTCACTTTTTAACCAGCGGCAAGTCTCATATCTTTGTCACCTAAAAGGAAAAACATATAACCCGCCCCATGACGTATGCCGTAGATCGTGTCATTAAACGGGCGGCCCGAAAATCGAGGCGTCCGTCTCGGTCGGTCATGATCTCTTCCTTGATTCCAGCACACCCGTTTGGCTTTCCAGACTCTTAAATAGGACCGCGAGGGATTTTGCATTTTTCTCTGCCACCCCCACTTCTTCTTCTTCCTCCCGATGCCAACGCTCCCGAGCTCCATCACGCTGGTGGAACCCTGTCGCTGTCGACGAACCTGGCTATTGTATCAACCTAAAACGTTCCAGACTTTTGCCCCTGTCCGCCGCTTCCTTTACGGTATGTTCTTCATCCTCCCTTAGATCTGCAGCTTAAGACTTGAAACTTGTCGAGTTCATCAGCCTCCATTAGTGTGCATGCTCCTCTTCATAATGCCAACCGATGAATAATCCCTTAGATCTTGTAATGTTTGCCTATCCACTGCGGCCAATCACGCAAAGTCAACAGTAGCCCGACCTAGATTTGTACTTGCTTCCTCAGTTCCCCGCTAGGGTTGAATACAATTTGATTTTCCCTTGCCTGTAGATCTTGCAGCTTCAGTTTATTATGCAAAACCTGTTTGTATGTCCTTAGCAATTTTTTGCATCATGGCCTTGTCTGCTTAACCTGCCACCAAACTTCTGGATCTTCCAATAACTGTGCCGGCATCTTAGTATCACAATGTTTAACTTCATTAGTCGTCTTGGTTGCCAAGTCACTTTCTGACCCGCCACGCACTACCACTTTTTCACAGCCTTGACCCGCCGTCATGTCTCGGGCGTCTTCTTCTTGTAACTGGGTCAGCTCTGGGGTCTCCAAACAGTTCCTACAAGACTTTCTAGAAGCGGGAACCTTGCCGATTTAGAATGTTATTCATTGGCACGTTCCGGGTTTGGAGAAGAAACCCATTCCATAGGAGGGTGAAGTTGTTGTCTTTGCCGACCACTTGATAGGTGGTTTCAGCCCGCCCGGATCTAAGTTCTTCCGGGACGTCCTTTGCTTCTTCAAGCTGCATCCTCAAGACATTGCCCCTAACTCTGTCTCCAACTTATGAAACTTCCAAGTCCTTTGTGAAGTTTACTTACAGTCGGATACCGCTGAGCCGGCCGCCTCCCCTGCCAAACATCTAGAGGTTTCCAAAGACACCCAAGAACAATCTCCACCGCCCTCAGATTTGGCGGGTCATCATATGGCGGCTCCTCACAGTCCCGCGACTGACCCTAAATCGCCGAATCCTTCCACTAAAGACTCACCTTTGCCTGATGTCACCATCACTGGGATGGGTTACCAATCTCCCGCATGCCATACTCTGACAAAGCACTCCAGCAAGGTTGCCACTTACTCTCCCGAGAAGGCTGATTTCTAATTCCCTGCTTTGGAGAAGATGACTGCAGACGACTTACACGCCTGCTATCTGCACCGCATGTCTTCCAGTCGCAACATGGAGAGCAAGCTTGTCGGCTTAATGAAATAGAAATATGAGGTATTTCTGCCTTCTATCCTTTTCTTACACTCGTACCTAGTCCCCAAGAACCGGATTAATATTGCAAATGATAGAGCGGGTCTTCCAAACCTTCAATCCTGCTTTATAGAACTTAAACTGTGACCCCCAATTACCGGGTTAGATTGTATATGAGCTGACACTTTTAGATAATCATAGATCCAATTGTAGCCCCAAAGTCCAGGGCATTATGATATGATGACCCGGATCTTTCATATGAAAAAAAAACTTCGCCGGGTGTAGCCCCCAAGTTCGGAGCATTATGACAATGATGATCTGGAACTTTCATCGCAGACTTTGAAAACCCATACATTAGCCCCCAAGTGCCAAGTATATTGCTTGCAATGTGCTTGGGACTTATAAATGTAACTTCGTCTTGGCGACTTAATATTGATAACCTTTCACTTGTAAAATGCAGGAAGCATTGAATACTGTCGAGTCTGAATGGGCCGATTTGAGGGAGAACCCGTCAGCCCAACAGACCGCCTGGGCCATAATAGAAGAGAAGTTGCGGGCGGCTATTGAAGAGCTTGAGAAACTCCAAGCTAAATTCCTTGCATATAAGAAGACTGCCAAAATAGAGGAAACCGCCCTAGAGAAGCGTGCAAGCGATGCAGAGGAGCGGCTCAATCTTGCATCAGCGGAGCTAAAAACCCTCAAGGATCACATCTCCAAGATGACTGCTGCTATCTTTGGTAAGTATATATGGATCAAAATATTCTCATTAAATAAACACCCGTCGGGCGGCTTATACCTTCAACTTCTTCTTGTAGGCGAAAGAAGCCGCCAACTATCCTCTGATAGCGTGATGAAGTTGAAAGCCATCTACACTTTGATGGAGCAATTGTATAGCGGGGCCATTTGCACCATCAAGGCTATGATGACGGCCAAGTACGTCCCCAAATGCATGAAAGATGTTATAGAGGTCTTATCAACCTTGCCCAAACAGGTGGAGGAAATAAGACGATCAACCGCCAAGAAAGGAGCTATAGCTGTGCTGAGCTGGTCCCTGGCCTTTGCTCCATAATTAAAGGCTGAAGAGCTGATGAATGACTTTCCTTCCAAGAAGGATGACGACTCAGACTTCACCGAGGCAGATTATGCCAAGTGCATTAAGGCCTCCCAGCGGCTTGCCACCATATTGGTTGACGAAACAGACATGGTTCCGTACCAGGTGGCTTATGATGAAAAAAACCAACGGCTGCGCTGCCCTACCTTTGAAGCTAGAGACTTGGTTCCTGCACGTCGTAAGCCGCTCTTCGCCCCTGATGTTGATCCATATCCACTATTCAATGCTGCACAATTTGAAGCCTTACTAAACTGCAACTGGGATGTGGATCGTCTTCGGATCTAAGAGCCCGAAGACCTGGCGCAGGATGACCTGCCAGCCAGCTAACTCTTTCTATACTCAACTGATTGTAACCCGTCCAGCTGAGCCGGAACAAGTGAAACTTTTAGGCCCTTCATCTTTTGAGCTCTTGGAGAGCTGTGTAATATATATTTTGCAAACTCCTTATGCCTCAGTTGGCGATTCATCTTTAGAGAGAAATCCTGCAAAAAATGAAACAAAGTCTGCAATATTTTGCCTGGGCGGCTTTGAGAAAAGCTAAACCCGGAGATGTTTCAATATAATCTTGCTTCATCTTTCATCTTGCTCTGGCCATACTTATGATATGAATGCAATGTATGATGCAGCTATGATGCAGTGTGTATGATGCAATATGTATGATGCAATTCATGATGTAACGTATGATGGTCTTGCTTTGCCTTTGTTCTTTTTGTTTTTCGTAAACTCATATTCTGGCCCTTACGAACCATAATTTATAACGGAGAGAGTGCCCCGGGGCCAATAAGCTACTTCTGATGTGACATAAATCCGTCGTTTGAACCTTAAACAGCGTCACCTGTCAAGAGTACGATGGGCCACTTGGCAGAGAGTATGTAGCAGATGAGAGAGAGTTTTCCCTCGCCGCTGTATGAGGCCCTCGGAGGGGGTGAGTTGACAGCTCGCAGGCACCCCTGCGCGTGCGGTAGCTACAATACAGGAAGGTATCGACTCTACCAGAGTGGAGGGCGGCCTTCACCCACTCTGGCGCCTTGCCCTGGTCCATGACCCGTCTTGCATCATGGGACCTATGTTTGAACGGCTCGCATACTGGCGGCTCATCCTCTTTGGCTCCCATGGCACCCATGTTTGAATAGCTCGCATCATTGCGGCTTGTCCTCTTGTGCGACTTAGCACCCATGTTTGAACGACTCGCATCATGGTGGCTTGCCCTCTTGAGTGATCTTGGCACCCATGTTTGAACGACTCGCATCATGGCGGCTTGCCCTCTTGAGTGATCTTGGCACCCATGTTTGAACGGCTCGCATCATGGAGGCTCGCCCTCTTGAGTGGTTTTAAACTCTTCATCGATAGAACGGTATACCCATGTTGGAACGGCTCGCAACGTTGCGGCTCATCCTCTTGAGTGACCTGGAAAACTTTCGTCCATAAAGCGGTGCACCCATGTTTGAACGGCTCGCATCATGGCGGCTCATCCTCTTGGGTGACCTTAAGACTCTCGCCATCTTGCGCGCCATCGTCTTTTGGTCCGCCATTTTTTAAACCGCCATCTTGTAAGTCGTCGCACGATGGTGCTGTTTTGGCTGAAGAGCCGGCCAAAAGGGTGAGCAAGCTAAACCCGGTGGGTTGGAAGCCCCCAAGTGACCATATGTAATTGTTCATCTTTGCACAAATCTGTAATGCCAAAGAGAAAAAATGGTAGAGGCCCCGTCTTGCAGGGATGCCAACTTTATTATATCAGTATAAGTACAATAAAATAATTATGTACAAAAGTAAGAGTCAATGACTCAAGTATAGCAAGGCCATAGATGAGAAATATTCCACGACCGGCGAGTTTCCTTCCCGGAGGTACGTGATGCATCTCGCACGTCGATGAGATAATAAGATAAATTGTTCAGATTCCTGCTAACCACGAAAGGTCCTTCCCATGGTGGTGATTACTTGTGCGCATCTATCTGATCTTGAATCTAACGCAATACCAAGTCGCCCTCTTGGAACATCCGGGTCTTGACCCTACGGCTATGGTAGCGGCGCAGGTCCTGTTGATAAATCGCTGATCGAGCTACTGCAAGATCGTGTGCTTCATCCAGCACATCCAATGCATCCTGACGCGCCGCCTCATTGCCAGCTTCCACATAAGCCACCACACGTGGTGAATCATGACGTATATCACTTGGTAACACGACCTCCACACCGTAAACCATGAAGAAAGGGGTGTAACCCGTCGACCTGTTAGGCGTAGTATTGATGCTCCAAAGGACGGACGGTAATTCTTCCACCCAACAACCCGGCGTTCTCTGTAAAGGAACAATGAGCCGAGGCTTGTTACCTCTCAAGACTTCCTTATTTGCCCATTCTGCCTGACTGTTGGACTAGGGATGAGCAACAGCCGGAACGTCAGGCCGGATGTGCTCGCTTTCGTAGAACACCTTCATAGACCCTTTGGACAAATTTGTGTCGTTATCCGTAATGATGCTATGAGGATATCTAAACCGGTAGATCAATTTCTTGACAAACTGAACCGGCGTGGCTACATCACACTTACTGACCGGCTCAGCCTCCACCCACTTGGTGAAATTGTCCACTACCACCAAAACGCGGGTCTTTTTATCCTTAGACCGTTTGAAAGGTCCAACCATGTCAAGCCCCCAGACTGCAAAAGGCCAAGTGATGACGCAATTCTTGAGCCGGCACGTGAGCACGTCTTCCGAACTTCTGGCACCCGTCACACTTTGCAACTAGGTCCTCCGCGTCCTTATGAGCCGTCAACCAGAAGAAGCCATGTCGGAAGGCTTTGGCCACTAAAAGATTTTGACCCGGCGTGATGCCCACAGTCACCAGCATGTATCTCATATAAGATTTCCTTGCCTTCCTCCGGCAAAACACAACATTGGAAGACGCCAGTGATGCTGCACTTGTGTAATTCCCCTCCAATAATTGTCATGGATTTAGAACGCCTCACGATCTGCCGCGCCTAAGTCTCATCTTCAGGCAACTCGCCCCGGGTTAGATATGCCAGGTATGATAACGTCCAGTCTGGAATAGCGTGCAAAGCCGCCACTAGCTGCCCCTCCGGGTCAAGTACAGCTAGATCCTCCTCCAACGGTAGCTTAACATACGGATGATAAAGCACATCCAAGAAAACATTAGGCGGCACCGGCTTACGCTGAGAGCCCAGCCTTGACAATGCATCTGCCGCCTCGTTCTTGCGACGATCAATATGGTCCACATGATAACCCTTAAAATGACCAGCAACAATGTCTACCTCTTGCCGGCAAGTCGCCATCCGCGGGTCCTTGGAATCCCACGTGCCTCACACTTGTTGCCCTACGAGGTCAGAGCCGCCGAGACACCTAACCCGGCTCAGGTTCATCTCCTTGGCCACACGAAGTCCGTGAAGCAACGCTTCATACGTAGCTGCATTGTTTGTACAAGGAAACATCAGCCTTAATACATAACAAAACTTATCACCTTTGGGGGAAGTTAAGACAACTCCAGGCCCGAGCCTTCCAATTGTCTGGACCCGTCGAAGTGAATTGTCCAATATGTGTTGTCCGGCCTTTCCTCCGGCGACTGACACTCCGTACAGTCGTTTATGAAATCCACCAATGCCTGAGACTTCACGGCTGTGCGAGGTGCATACTTCAAATTTAGAGGCCCAAGCTCTAGCGCCCACTTAGAAATTCTACCAGTGGCTTCTCAATTCTGTATTATGTCTCCCAACGGAGCAGAACTAACCATCGTGATCTGATGCCCAAGGAAATAATGCTTGAACTTACGATTCGCCATGAACATCTCGTATATCAGCTTCTGCTAGTGTGGGTATCTTTTCTTTGATTCAATAAGCACCTCACTGACATAATAAACCGTCCTCTGAACCGGATACTCTTTCACTGCCTCTTTACGCTCCACCACGATCGCAGCACTAACCATCCGGTTATTAGCCGCCACATAAAGGAGCAGGGCTTCCTTCTCAGCCGGAGAAAACAAGATCGGTGGCTCTGCCAGCTGCTTCTTAAGTGCCTGAAGAGCTTCATCCGTAGCATCACTCCACACAAAATCATCCGTCTTCCTCATCAACTGGTACAGAGGAATAGCCTTCTCCCCCAAACGACTGATGAAGCGGCTTAAAGCAGCAATACGACCCGCCAAGCGCTGCACATCATTGACGCTTGCTGGCTTAGCTAGTGACGTGATGGCCTTTATATTGTCCGGGTTGGCTTCGATACCTTGCTCTGACACCAAGAAACCCAGAAGCTTGCCTGCAGGAACTCCAAAAACACATTTAGCCAGGTTAAGCATCATCTTATAAACCCGTAAGTTGTCAAACGTTTCCCTTAGGTCGTCCAGCAATGTCTCCTTCTTCCTTGACTTGACCACAATATCATCCATGTATGCATGAACATTACGTCCAATCTGACTGTGAAGACAGTTTTGCACACACCGTTGGTAAGTCGCCTGCGCACTCTTAAGCCCGAACAGCATGGACATATAGTAGAAAGCTCCAAAAGGTGTTATGAACGAAGTCTTCTCTTGGTCCTTAACCGCCATCTTGATCTGATGATAGCCTGAGTAGGCATCCAGGAAACATAAACTCTCACAACCTGCCGTTGCATCAATAATCCGGTCGATACGGGGGAGAGCAAACGGCTCAACTGGACAAGCCTTGTTAAAATCCGTGTAGTCTATGCACATACACCATGTGCCGTTCTTCTTGAGCACCAACATAGGGTTGGCTAACCACTCCGGGTGAAGTACTTCCATAATGAATCCTGCTGCCAAGAGCCGTCCTACCTCTTATCCAATTGCTTTATGTCGCTCCTCATTGAAACGACGGAGGAACTGCTTAATCGGCTTAAACTTAGGATCCACATTAAGATGGTGCTCAGTGAACTCTCTCGGCACACACGACATGTCATATGGCTTCCATGCAAAGATTTCCCGATTCTCACGGATGAATTCGATGAGCGTGCTTTCCTATGCGGGGTCCATGTTGGCCCCGATAGTGAACTACTTGGATGAGTCGCCCGGAGTAAAATCCACCAGCTTTGTGTCATCACACGCAAACTTCAAGGGCGGCTCAGACTCTGTACTGGGCTTCTTCAACAGAGTCATATCTGTCGCGTCAATGTTATCCTTATAAAACTTAAGCTCTGCTTCCGCACAGCTTGACTCTGCATAAGCCGCGTCTTCCTCCCCGCATTCGATGGCTACCTTCCGATCACCATGGACCGTGATTGTTCCATTGAGAGCCAGCATTTTAAGCTGTAGATAAACATAACAGGGCCTGGCCATGAACTTTGCGAAAGCCGGCCGGCCAAACAGAGCATGATATGGGCTCTTAATCTTTACCACTTCAAGCCACAAGGTCTCCACCCTGTAGTTGTACTCATCTCCAAACGCCACTTCCAAATCAATCTTCCCCACTGGGTAAGCCGACTTGCCTGGCATCACCCCATGAAAAACGGTTGATGACGGCTTAAGAGCCTTGTTAGTTAATCCCATCCGCTGAAAGGTGTCGTAGTACAAGATGTTGATACTGCTGCCATCGTCCATGAGCACTTTCGTGAACTTATACCCTCCAACCTGAGGAGCAACCACCAAAGCTAAATGACCCGGGTTGTCGACCCGCGGCGGGTGATCCTCCCGGCTCCACGTAATCGGGTGTTCTGACCACTTTAAGTATCGCGGGAGAGCCAGTGTGGCTGCATTGACCGCCCTCTTGCGTAGCTTCTGATCCCGCTTATCTAGGCTCATGGTGAAGACATGATACTTCCCTCCACTGAGTTGTTTCGGGTTGCTCTGGTTCCCTGAGTGGTTATTCTATTGCTGACCACTATTGCTCTGCTGCTGATGATTTCCTTGGTTTCCTTGATTCTCATTGCCTTGGCCTGGATGACCTGAACTTGACCCGCCATCACCGAAGCCGACACTTGAGCCGCCTGATGGGCCATTACCATTGTTATGATTTTGACGAAGACTTTGCTCCCGAAACACGTGCATTACACTGCAATCCCTCCAAGCGTGGGTTGCCTCCTTGTCCTGCCGGCTGTGCATCGGGCAAGGTCTGTTTAGTGCCTCCTCCAATGTGTAAGGCGTGGGGGTTATAGGTGCCTTATTCCTGTCGAACGGCGGCCTGAAGTTCTTGTTGCCCTTAGGGCGATTATTCCCAGATGGTTGTGTGTTGGTGTTCGCCAGAAATTCTGACCCGCCATCCGGGTTCTTCCGCTGGCCCTGGCTGTTGTTCCCAGCACCTCCCTGCTGGTTCTTACCACTACCACCCTTCTTACCCTATCCTGACTTCTCGTCGTCGGAGTCTAGGCCCTTGGTATCATCTGAATCTGCATACTTGGTGAGAGCCGTCATGAGCTCACCCATATCCTGACAAGAGCGCTTCAACCGCCCGAGCTTCTGCTTCAGGGGCACGAAATGATAATTCCTTTCCAAAATCAGAACCGCCTGAGATGCCGAAATATTCTCGGACGAGCGGATCATCGTCGAGACACGCCGTACCCAATGATGGGCCGACTCACCTTCCTGCTGTCCACAAAGATCTAGATCCACGATCGTCATCCGTTGCTTGCAAGTTCCCTTGAAGTTCTTGATGAATCGTGCTTTCAACTCGGCCCACGACATGATGGTATTTGGTGGCAACCCCTTTAACCAAGTACGAGCCGGTCCTTCCAACATCATGACGAAGTATTTCACACACACTACTTCGTCAACCTCCAGCATCTCCATAGCAAGTTCGTAACTCTCAATCCAAGCCTCTGGGGGTGGATCCTCCATGTAATTAGGCACCTTCCGCGTCCCTTTAAAGTCCTTGGGAAAATGCGCACTCCTCAGATCCGCCGCGAGACACTGCGCACCAAATCCCCTGGTTGAGACGCCGACGGCTCAGGGCCCCTCGGGTAATCCGTCACCGGTGTTGATCCTCGCTGAGCCCGGTCCCTATTCATAGACCTCTGAACAACCATCTCAGGAGGGTTATTATTGGGCGGGTTTTGCCTCTGCTCACTGCTAGAGACCGCGGGCGACTCAATCCGCTGGCTGTAACTGCGGCTATGAACCAACATGGAGTGCACTCGGCTTTGGCTGTGTGTATACCTCTCTTGCTGAGCCACCGCTGTCTGTAATAGTCTAATCGCGTTCCTCGCCTCTTTGGCAAACGGTGTTCCTTCGACCAAAGGGAGAGCATCAAGCTTGGCAGCCGTCGCTATCATGTTTTCAACTGGATTAGAGTAATGGCCAGGCGGTGTCACAACGTGTCACTAGTGCAGAACCGGCCTATAGTCGCGGTTCGTAAGGGCCTTTAGTGCCGGTTCAACATGGCCCGACAGCAAAGGCCCTCCACATGGTGTTAACGACGCCATGGGCTGGGGGGACCTTTAGTCCCGGTTGGTAAGACCAACCGGGACTAAAAGTATTGATTTTTTTAGTTTTATTTTATTTTTCCTTTTAATTCTTTAGGAGTTTATGAATTAATTATGGTTATACGCCGTTATACAAATTTTCATATAGTACCAATTAAGAGGTTGTTATATCATTACATTCATGATGAATTATTATATCATTGTGAGGAAGAAACATGGATTTTATTCATCCAAATGAATAAAAAGTGATCAAAAGTTGAATTAGTAGGACGACGATCCTACTAATTCAACCTTTGGTCACTTTTGATCCATCCACATGAATCTAATCCGCTTTCCTTCCCCCAATGATATAACAAATCATCATGATCAACATCATCATCATATTATTATATAAAAACTCTTGCATCATATCGTCACCAATGACAAGACTATAGCTAATAATCATGATAGTCATTACCACCAACTCCTCCTCCTCCTCATCATCAACTCTAACACATTGTATCACATAATAACACATTGTAGCTAGGACCTACGTACTCCTCTCTCATAGGGCCTACTCTACCCTCTCTTAGGTACAATACCATAAAACAAGATAGGCCCTGACTCTCCATTATGGAGAATGGAGATCATCTTGTCTCCAATTCTTGGCCTACGCACAATGTTGCTTCCAAGTAGCTCTCTACGATTGACCATACATTTTTCCAATATTTGATTGTCATAACTCCATTGGTTTTAGAAATCCGATATGGACAGGAGTGATGCGTAGGCTGACCCGGCCGTGGTGGCCCTAAGCTCGTAACAACAACGTGACCTCTCGGAAACATCAGATGAGGCACACAATCCTTTGGGATTTTCTGTTGAAAAACATAGTAATAACTTTGTAGTTCGCAATGTAGTTTAGTTTTAGAAGAATTTATGCAAAAGATGCACGGATGTCGTAATAGTAAAAAAAATCTTACCATGCAATCTCCATGGATGTTACCGTAGCATACCACGTGCACTAGTGGAAGGTATTGACCATAATGTTGAGGAGTTTGATAATAGCTATTGTAATTCTGAAGATGATTAAGAAATGCGG
Organism: Hordeum marinum; assembly: GCA_022496015.1. Lineage (NCBI taxonomy): Eukaryota > Viridiplantae > Streptophyta > Magnoliopsida > Poales > Poaceae > Hordeum > Hordeum marinum. The sequence continues at coordinate 470,477,427 of CM039678.1, read as the reverse complement.
TAAGATGATCTTTCTCCTTACAAGTTAATTCTGCTTCATCATTGTAGTAGTAGTTTCTGTCTACCATCTTCTGTACATTTTTGAAGAATGAAAATAAAATGTCAATGGAAATAAGTTGTCAACTATTTTTAAATAAAAATACAAATTTCTTAATAAATATGGTTGAGAAACTCACATAATGGTAGAACTGGAGGCGTCTGCACATCGACCCAGATGTCGATATAACCTTCAATTTCATCTTCCGGACGAATATCAAAGGTGATAAGCATATTAGGCTCAAATGCATAAGCCTTGCATAGTGCTCTCCAACTTTTGCATTCAAAATAGCAGTAGGTGTCTGCCTGGTACAATTTTACCGCAAAAGTATAACCATGCTCGGTCCTCAAGTGTACTATCTTTATCTCCATATCTTTTTTAGTATCGAAACCGATCTTATCCAAGACAGCAATTCTTGCATGGCAGAGGATACGCTAGTAGAATAGTAAAAAATTAAAATTATAAGTAAAAGCAAAAGAAGCAGAAGTCATGCTTAATTACGAAAAAAGACTTGTCGTTGTGCCCTATTGTGTCCACTTTGAAGGTCTCATCCAGCATGATGCTGAAGCGCCTACCATCAACTAGGAAAGGCTTGCCACATAGCCTGCGCTCGTCTTCGCAGTGTTTGCACATAGCGAATTCCCTTTCGTCGTTAGACATTTCCTATGTTCAGTTGAAACATTTAAAATCGATCGAAGGAAACTACGAGAAAACTGATCAACACACAAATCACTATTACTCAATATGCAACAAGTTGACTTTAGGCCTGTCGAATCTTTCCTTCCTACACTTTCATCTCACGTATATGGTGGGCGCACTCCTTCTGATGTTTGACCGTCGGTGATGGTGGCTCCTCCTTTCGTCCCAGATTGCATTACACCAAAATGTCTAGCACACTTGAACGAAGGAGAAGCCACCCCCACGACAATAGTCGGGATTCTTCCTCTCTCATATATATATATGATGGACACTCTCCCTCATTAAAAGACACATAAGGAGTCAAAACAGACATAAAGTCAACCCCTTCCATATATCGAGCAATGACATAGAAAAAATGCAACATTAAAATATGCAACTTTTGCAAATACTAATTGCTATACATTGGATCAAATGTCAAAATTCATCAACTTTTTTCTATACATATATTGGATCAAATGTAAAAATTCCTAGGTTATAACTACACTAATAATATTCAATTCTCAATAAAAAATCTAATTCAGCAACATTATATACTTCGTCTAAGCAAAATTTTAATAGGTTAGGGACATTATATACTTCCAATTAAGCAAAAAAATCTAATTAAGCATATATACTTCTAAGCAACATTTTAATAGGTCAGGGACATTATATACTTCAAAATTCATGTAATTAACATTTATATATCAAAAATTCATCTAACATTTCTATAACTAAAAGTATAAAAATCTAAAAAACATTCATCTAAAATTTATATATCTAATTCATCTAACATTTCTATAACTAAAAGTATAAAAATCTAAAAAACATTCATCTAAAATTTATATATCTAATTCATCTAACATTTCTATAACTAAAAGTATAAGAAACTAAAAAAAGAAAATCAGAAAATGTGTGTGGGGGGGGGGGCGTGTGTGTGTTCATGCATATGTGTGTGTGCATGCGGGCTCGATCGATCGATAGGAGGGCGGCCATGGTGGAAGGGGCTCACAGCGGGGCCACGGGCGGCAAGGTGAGGCGATTGTGACGGCGACGATGACGGCGACGATGACGAAGCGCGACGGTGGCAGCGGCATGCGACGGTGGCTGCGACGGGGGGTGGCTCGCGACGAGGGCAGCGGTGGGGGGCGGCGCGTCTGGGCTAGCGACGGTGTGGGTGGCGCGACGGTGGCGGCGACGGCATCGAGGCGGCGACGACGTGGGCGGCGGTGGTGTCGGGGGCGCGTGCGGGCGGTGATCCTGTGGTCGAAGAGACGAAAAAAACAAAGGGAAACTAATTTTTTTTCAACTCCTGGTTATATAGGAGGATCTTTAGTCGTGATTGGTGGCTCCAACCGCGACTAAAGACCCCTCTTTAGTTGCGGTTGGAGCCACCAATCGTGACTAAAGGTGAATTTCACCAGCCAAAGTGGCGGGAAACACAACCCTTTAGTCGCGATTGGTGGCTCCAACCGCGACTAAAGGTGGGTCTTTAGTCGCGGTTGGAGCCACCAACCGCGACTAAAGGGATGTGTACCAAGCGCGGGGCGGGATGGATGTTTAGTCCCACCTCGCTTGCCGAGAGGAGCTCGCACCGGTTTATAAGCGCCGTCGTGGCTACCGTGTCGAGCTCCTCTCTTAAGTTGGCCTTCTGGGCCTACCTCTCCTCTACGCCCTGTGGGGTCTGTTGTTCCGTACGGGCCTACGTCCTGGCCCAACAAGAGGTTGGTTTTCTAGTCGTATGCATGCCGTGGCGGCCCATTAGGCGGGCTTTTTTAATATATTTTTTGATTTTTTTTGTTTTCTAGTTTATTTATTTTCTTTTGTTTTTGAGTTGTTTTTTGCTTTATTTAGAGTTTCTTTGTGAATATTTTTTATTTAGGTAAAAAATTATAAAATTTCTCTTAGTGCTAGTACATTTCAAATTTGAATAGTTTAAATTTCAATTATTTGAAATTTGTGTGAATCACTAGTTTGTGAATAACTTTACTTTAAAAATAGAGTTTCCAGTGATTCTTTTTTCTACTGTTTAATATTATCGTGTTTTATCATTATATCCAAATTGGTAATTTTTAGGTTATTTAAAAAATGAAATGCCTTTGTAGCATGCGAGTTTTCATGTGAAACCCTGATACTTCGAAAGAGATTGTCCATTTTGTACACGAAGTGCATCCAATTTTTGCCGTAACCCTCTCAACTTTTTAGCACATGCTATGTGGGTGAAATGATGATACCATGACAACTTTCAACCTTTTCAGAGTTCATTTGAAGTGCTTATCAATTTCAGGGTCATTTAGCTAAAAAAAATCAGTAAATGCATAAAAATAGCAAATGAAGTCGGAAAGGGTTGAAAATTGACGGCCTCCCTTCGAACGGTGCATACTGAAGGCACAAAATGTTTGGAGTTGAAATAAGTTAAAAAAATGAAATGCCTTTGTAACAGGCGAGTTTTCGTCTGAAACCTTGATACTTCGGAAGAGATTGTCCATTTTGTACACGAAGTGCATCCAGTTTTTGCCGTAACCCTCTCAACTTTTTAGCACATGCTATGTGGGTGAAATGATGATACCATGCCAACTTTCAACATTTTCAGAGTTCATTTGAAGTGCTTATCAATTTCAGGGTCATTTAGCTCCAAAAAACCAGCAAATGCATGAAAAATAGCAAATGATGTCGGAAAGGGTTGAACATTGATGGCTTCCCTTCGAATGGTGCATACTGAACAGACAAAAATTATGGAATTGAAATAAGTTAAATAAAATGAAATGTCTTTGTAACAGGCGACTTTTCGTTTGAAACCCTCATACTTTGAAAGAGATTGTCCATTTTGTACACGAAGTGCATCCAGTTTTTGCCGTAACCCTCTCAACTTTTTAGCACATGCTATATGGGTGAAATGATGATACCATGCCAACTTTCAACCTTTTCAGATTTCATTTGTAGTGCTTATCAATTTCATGGTCACTTAGCTAAAAAAATCAGTAAATGCATGAAAAATAGCAAATGAAGTCAGAAAGGGTTGAAAATTGATGGCCTCCCTTCGAATGGTGCATACTAAATGCACAAAACACATAAGCACACTACTATTACAAAGATTCCCTTCGGTTTGTCCGAAGTGGGACTTTCTAGATATATAAGTCCGGAAACTAACTAGAGAAGCCGATCACATCCCAGAGTGGGATCTTTGGGTGTAAAACTTTTTCTTCGCGTGTGTTCTTTTGTGTCGTAACCATGGACAATCTTCATCGTTTAACTTGATGCTCGGGTCAACATTCACTTTGAAGGGAGCAATTTCATGAAACTTTTCATAATCTTTTGACATGTCTGTCTTGTCCTCCACTCCCACGATGTTTCTTTTCCCTGAAAGAACTATGTGGTGCTTTGGCTCATCGCATGATGTATTTGCTTACTTATATTTTCTTTTTCTCATAAAAAACCTGCGCCAGATCATTGGCTAAGACGAATGGTTCGTCTACGTGCCCAAGATTGTTGAGATCAACTGTTGTCATTCCGTACTGCGGGTCTTCCTTTACCCTGCCTCCTGTCAGATTGACCCATTTGCACCTAAACAAAGGGACCTTCAAATCAAGTCCATAGTCAAGTTCCCATATCTCCTCCATGTAACCATAGTATGTGTCCTTTGGACCATTGTTGTTTGCTGCATGAAAGGAAACACCACTATTTTGGTTGGCGCTCTTTTTATCTTGGGCGATTGTCGTGGTTTCGTCACGGCAGATGCCATAGGTAGGCTTATCAAGAGGGGTTGAAGGACGCTGGCGGGCTCCGAGAGCGGGATTAGGCACAAGCGGTGGCGGACACACGATGTACCCAGGTTCGGGGCCCTCCGTGGGAGGTAATACCCCTAGTCCTGCTCGGTCTAGTTGAGACAATGGTCGGGTTACAATGGTGCTCCTTGAGCTGAATGGATCGAGGAGGAGAAGGAGCTAGCCTGCTCTTCCGCCTTTCTATGTGCGGGTGTGTGGAGTGGATGTGGAGGGAACTCAGAGAGCAGCCGATCGACCGTCCCCTGCATGGGGGTGGCCCGGGGGGTTTTATAGGCCAACCCCCCGGAATACAATACAAATAGAAGTTTAAAGGGGGGCCCCAGCCGACAGCCTCCCTGGCCGGCTGTGGGGGCCCGGCCATGGGGTCTTGTCGCCGATAGGGCCCACCGGCTGAGAGGTCCGTCAGGAACCGGCGGGGCCCGCGCGGTGGGCCCTGACGCCGGTCACATCACGGCACGAGCCGCCCCTCATGGCATCGTCTTGCGGCGGCCGACCGGGGTCAGCGGTATAGCCGACCACCCTGTAGCCATGCCAGGGCAGGTAACGGAGTGGTTGGGGGCGTGCCGACACTGTTGGAAGCCCAGTCACCATCCGCCAGGGTCAAAGGCCCTGAAGCCTTCGCTGTGGCCATATCGGTGCTGACCCCCGATGGGATGGGGGCCACTGTTGCCATGCATGCCCTGACGACGGTATCCAATGCGCGGTTGGCTGGGGGGGCCAAGCGGCAACGCCCCCCAGCCGGCCGATATGCCATAACTGGCGAGGAATAGCCGGCGGGTCGCTTTTGGCAGGTCATAGCCGGACCGTAAGGGGAGGTGGCCCGCCCTTTGGTTGCGTTAGGAGGCTGGGGAAAGGGGGCGCTTGAGGCTACCCCGGGGTCATCCCCCCGTCAGTAGTCCCCGAAGCCGGGGAGAACCCGCCGACCAGCCGTGGTGGTCCTTGCCAGCTTGAAGATCGCTCTTGCATCGCGGGTTGCCTTGAGAGTCGGACGAAGCCGGCAAGCGACGGCCGGCTCCACAGCTGGCTGACGCTTCGCGCGCCGCCCCGGATTCCCCATCGGGTAGAGGAGACGCGCCACACGGCGGAAAAGACCGGGCAGCAAGGCAGGCCCCTCCGCGACCGTAGCCTCGGCCCACGCGCCGGGATCCTTTACGGCGCGGGGTGGACGGTTGGCGTTCCCGAGCGCCAGATGTCCGCCCCACATGCCACGGGAATCGCAGGGGTCGTGCGCAATGAATCCGGTCCCCACGATCACCCGTGCAGGGTTTAAATGTCGAGATGGAGGAGGCAGAACGGCCCGTTCGCTCCCCCTGCCGTCGCATCGCCTTCGTCGCCTCCCTCCCCTCGCCACGAGAGAGGGAGAGAGAGACCAGCGCACGAGGGCAGTCCGCGCCGCCGTCCACCACCGAAGAGAGCCCGGGCCACCGTCGAGCACCCGCGACCGCACGCCCCCTTGGCGACCATTGCAGGCAAGGGCGCCTGGGACGGCATCGACATAGACGAGACCTTCATCGAGCACCTCCGCCACCGCCGTAAGCTCCCGGCGTAGGAGCACTTGGTGGCACGCCTAGCCGGGCCGGAGAACTCCCCGACCCCGAGGGAGGGCGAGGTGGTTGTCTTCACGGCCACTTCCTCCACGGGCTCGGGATGCCGGCGAGCGCCTTCTTCTGCCACTTCCTAACGCGGTTCGGCCTGCAGCCGCACCACCTCGCCCCAACATCGTCCTGCAGCTGGCGGCGTTCGTCACCCTTTGCGAGGGGTACTTGGGAGTTGCTTCGAGGCTTGACCTTTGGTGCCAGCTCTTCTTCCTCAAAAGGCAGATGACGAAGGATCCGGCGACGAAGCAGATTGTGATGACCGTGTGCGGAGGCGCCCTGATCCATATCCGCAAGGGGACCAGCTTCCCGAAACTCCGGCTGCACGAGTCGGTAAAGCGATGGCAGCGGGGGTTCTTCTACGTGAAGAATGCTAAGCCGGAGGAGGACTACATCAACCTCCCCAACTTCGCCAACCATCCGCCGACCGCGATGCTGAATTGGCGAGCGGCCGCGTCTTCGGCGCCCGAGACGGCGGACCACCTCTGCGAGCGCCTGCTCGTGATGACCGGGTCGGAGGGGCTGAAGGCCACAGATCTGCTGGCCACGATGGTGGCGCGCCGGGTGCAGCCGTTGCAGCGCCGACCGCACTTCATCTGCCAGATGGGGGGATGCCATGACCCCTGCTGGCTCTCCACCAAGGAGATGAAGCCGGCCTATGTGGCGAGGAGGGTGAACGCCATCTCGACGGCGAAGTTGGCGGAAGGCGAATGGCAATGGGGGAAAACCCCGTATAGCCGGAGTCGCCCGACATCGCAGGTAAGTGTCAAGCCGGCTCCTCCCCTCCATCTTCTTTTAGAGGTAGTACCCCTCCCCCCTTTAGTCTGACAGCGTGCCACCCGAACCGCTCGCAGCTTTTCCCGTTGCTACAGAACTACGGGGAGCCGGCCCCCGACACAGCGGAGTTGGATCCCGAGGAGGTCGAGGATGCCGATGACGTGGAGCCGGCTGACTCCGAGAGAGCCGGAGCATCTGGAGCCGGTGACGCGGAGACGGAGACGGAGGGGGCCGAAGAGGCCGAATCGACGGGAGAGTCTCCTCCCCCAGACGCGTGTTGCTGAGGCTCCGGAGGAGCCCGAGGCTTCGGAGGACGAGGTCACGACGCCGTGGAGGCGCCAACCTCGAGCCGACGGTGGTTCCAGCCGGGGAGGCCCAGTCACGGACGACAAGGGGAAGGGGCCAGCTGCCACCAAGCCGATGCGCAAGCATGCAACAACCGCACAGCCGGGCGGCAGCCATGGAGGCGGAGGCAAGAAGCAGAAGGTCGCCCAGGTGGGACCCGTGAGGAGGGCGGTCCCCGTCGTCACCGGGTAAGTCCGTCTTCTCCTCCACCTTGGTCCGTCCTGCCTTCCCCCCAGTCTCTTACTTCATCGTGATCAGGGAGGCGCGCGCCCTGGGGAGGACCCCGGGTGGCGGGACGGAGAGGGCGGTGCCGCCGACGGTGGCCGAGGAGAGGGAGCGCCAGGCGTGGCTCGATTTCGAGGCGGCCGAGCGGGAGCAGCATGTCCAGGAGCTCTGCCCCTGGGAGGAAGCGGCGAAGAGGCGAGGGGAGCCAGCGGGGAGGGCGCTGGCGGAGCGTGGGAGCCGTTCCCCCTCCTCCGAGGAACTGACGGGGAGGCCACGGGCAGAGCGTGGGAGCCTTTCCCCCGTGGCCGAGAGAAGAGGTCAAAGGGCCACCACGGCTCCGGCCGAAGGGCGGAGGCGAGCACGAAGGCCGCGGAGGACGAGGTGGAAATGGGCCACGACGTCGCCCAGCCGGTGGCGGGAGATGTGCCGCCGGGGGCAGAGGTACCGGCCCCGGAGGTGGTGGCACCGGACGTGCCGGCTTCGGAGGCGCCTGTTCCGGAGGCATCGGCACCGAGGGCGAGTCAGCCCGGAGCTGCCGGAGGCGGCATGCCGGAGGTGGGAGTCGCGACGGCCGGGGAAACGGCCGCCGCATGCGCGTCGACGGCGGCCCCCGGCGCGGCGGAGACAGGAGGGGTCGGTCCCATCAAGGTCTCCAACAAGGGAGGACCCACAGACGGAGGCCGGCCGCAATAGACCTGGGCGGCGGCCGGGAGTCCGGCCCCTGGCGGACCGTCGAGCGCCCTCGGGGCGGTGGTGGCTGCCGTTGTCGGAGCGTTTTCCACGTGCCGTGCCCAGGCGATGCAAGAAGCTCGGGCCGCCAACGACCGGCTGGTGAGCTTGGAGCAAGCGATCGCGGTGAGTTTCTTCTTTCCTTGTTCCCTTGATTTGCGTTTTTCCGTCTTTCCCAGTGAGGACACGCTAGCGCACCCACTGGGTGTAGCCCCCGAGGCTCGAGCCGGCTAGGGTGCAGGCGGGTCGAGCCTAAAGCTCTTATTGCTTTGCAGGCAGTGCATGATCGCCGGGTGGCCACGTACAACACCCTGCTGGGGTTGTACCGAGGAGCTGAGAACCGGCTCGCCGTCGTGTCCGCGGACTTGCGAGGTATGTGCTCTTGCGACCTTAGCGTCTTGCGATCTTCCAGTGGGAGCACGCAAGCGCACCCACAGGGTGTAGCCCTCGGGAATCAGGCCGGCTGCCCCGGAGGCGGGCTGAATCCTTTCTAACAATAGTGCCTTCTCATGCAGCTACCCATGCCAAGACGGTCTACCTGCGGCGCCAGGTGGTGTGCCTTTACGAGGAGCGGGAACTCCTGACGAGAGAGCGTGACCGGCTTCATGGGGAGGCGGACCAGGTGAAGGCGGAGCGGGAGGGCCGCGAGGCGGCCCACCGTTGGCGGACCAAGGGGTGGCCCTTCGTCGGGAGGCGGAGGAGCGGGAGAAGGCGCTCCACGAGAAGCTAGAGGCCAAGGACGCCTCCCTACCCAAGGTGTCCGAGGACGCGCAGGTGGCCCGGGATGAGCATGAGCACCGGCGCTAGGAGTGCTCAGCCAGGGAGGTGCGGCTGCAGGAGCAAGGGCATGAGGTGTATCGGATGTTGCATAATAAGTTTTTGTTGCCTTGTTCTTCTTGCGCCTTCCTTCTGGGTTTTCTGGCTTGCCTCCCTGCTCAATCCTCGTCTTCTTCTTAGGGCTTTTCCCCGGCACGCGGGAGGTCACGAAGGCAGCCGTGGAGGCCGACCGTGAGGCCCGGCGGGTGCGAGGAGAGGCTGTCGGGCCGCTGGCCCCTTGGACCCTGGACGAGGTGGGGATCACCGCCGAGGCGCGCCTGTCGGAGGTGGTCGGCGCCTTGAGGCGTGTCCAAGCGGCCGGCATGACGCTGGTCCACATGCTTTGGCCCGGCGCGGCGGAGCCGGGCTCCAAGAATCGGCTGTCGAGGTGGCTAGAGTTCAGGACCGCGCGGGTGAACGCTTGGAGGGCCTCCGCGGCACAAGCCGGAGCGGGCATGTCGCTCCGCATTGCCAAGTCGTGGTACCCTGAGCCGGACTTGGGTTTGCTCATGGCCCAGTGTGCCGACGCGGACGCGGAGTTGGAGGTGGTAGCCGACAATGCTGGCTAGGGCGAGTGACCTTGCGTCCTTCGCCGCGTGGGACGAGTACATCCTAGAGTGCGGGGCAGACGGCGTGGTGGTCCCGGAGGACCGGTACGGGCTCGCCCTGGATGACCCGGAAAGGAGCGCCGTCGGGCTGGCCGATGAAGAGTCCGACACCGACGAATATGCCGAGTCCGTGCTGGCTCCAGCTGCGGGGGCTTCTACCTCGGCTGCCCTGGAGGTGCCGGCCTTGGAGGTGCCAACACTACCGGCTCTCGAGGCGTGAGCACCGCCGGCTCCAGAGGCGTCAGCACTGGAGGAGGGCCGGCCGGAAGGTGCCATCACTTAGGACTTTCTTTCCTGCATTTTTGTTTTAGACTAGAGTTCCACCCACTGGGGGTGTGTATGTAATGAACTCGTGGCAATGGGCCTTTTATTGTTATGACTTATGCCATTTAGCTTAAAAAGGATGTGCGTGCCGGCTCTTCTTTCGCCTTTTGCCTTTTGACTTGTGTTCGCGCGCCGGGATTCCTTCCCGCTTCCGCCCCGCCTGCCAACCAGCCGGGGGCCAGTCTGGGACAGGGACGGGGCTTCACCCTTGGGGAAAAATAGCAGGCTCTTAAAGTCAATCGTCTAGGGCTAGGTTGAGCCGCCAGAGGCCGGTTACTAGGATTGACATAGCTCGGTCGGGCCAGGCCGGCTGCCGCGCTCGTCGGCTGACCTTCGTGTGAGAAGTTCCTTCGTACCCCGTGGTCCCTTTAGCCGGACAGCCGGGAGCCGGTCTATAGCTGGTTAGGGGAGGGGAGGCGAAGGGTTGCTTGCTCACATTGTTTGTCCGCCTCGGCAGGGAGTCGGGCGAGCCCCCGGACCTGGGAGCCGGACCCGGTTGGCGTGCCTTAAATAACAGAACTTTGTTGGAATCGAAAAAGGGGCATGCCCTAGTGCCGGCTTGGGGCCCCCGTTGCATTCATAAGCCCAAAAGGGGAAGGGTACATACAATGGTTTTCAGCAATAGAATGGACGGAGGAGCGCCGCGTTCCACGGGTGCTCTGTCTCCTCCCCGGAGGCGTCTCTCTTGCGCTTCTGCGGCTTCTGGGCGTCTATTAGATAGTACGCGTTGTTGTACAACGCCCGACTGATGATGAATGGGCCCTCCCATGGGGAGGACAACTTGTGCTGGCCGGCGGTTCGCTGGATCCGCCTGAGCACCAAGTCTCCTTCGCGGAAGGAGAGCGGCCGGATCCGCTTGCTGTGGTAATGCCGGAGCTTCTACTGGTAGATGGCCATCCGGCTCAAGGCCAGCTCGCGAGTCTCCTCGAGGAGGTCGACGCTGTCTTCCCTTACCTCCCTCGCATCCTTCTCGGTGTACAGGGTGACCGAGGCAAATCGAACTTGATGTCGGTGGTGATGATCGCCTTGGACCCGTAAACGAGAAAGAACGGAGTGTAGCCGGTCGACCGGTTGGGCGTGGTTCGGAGGCTCCAAAGGACAGTCGGCAGCTCCTCGACCCAACAGCCGGCCGATCGGACCAGTGGTGTCACGAGCCGGGGATTGATGCCGGACAAGAGCAGGCCATTCGCCCTCTCAACCTGGCCGTTTGACCGCGGGTGGGCGACGGACGCCAGGTCGAGCCGGATGCCCCGCCTCGAGCAGAACCGCGCTAGTGCGCCCTTGGTGAAGTTCGTCTCGTTGTCGGTGATGATGCTGTGGGGGACGCCGTAACATACTGTGATGTCTTCGATAAACCGGACGGCCGTGGGGCCGTCCAGTTTCTTGATTGGCCGGGCCTCGATCCACTTGGTGAACTTGTCGACGGCCACCAGCAAATGTGTCATGCCGCCTCATGCGATCTTGAAGGGTCCCACCATGTCCAGACCCCAGACGGTGAATGGCCACGAAAGGGGGATGGTCTGGAGAGCGCTAGCCGGAAGATGGCTCTGCGTGCTGAAGCGCTGGCAGCCCTCGCACTTGTCAACCAGTTCCTTGGCCGCCTCCAGAGCAGTCGACCAGTAGAAACCGTGACGGAATGCTTTGGCCACCAAGGAGCTGCAGGTGGCATGATGCCCGCACTTGCCCTGGTGGATGTCGAGGAGGATTTTTTGCCCTTTCTCCGGCTCGATGCAGCGTTGGAAGACGCAGGTGGTGCTGCGATGGACCAACTCGTGGTTGATGATGCTGTAGGCCAGGGCCCGGCGCTGAATTTGCCTTGCAGTGGCCTCGTCGGAGGGGAGCTCGCCACGCTGGAGGAACGCAAGGATGGGCTGGGCCCACGAGGGAGCCGAGACAGGGGCCGGCCCAGCCCCCAGGGCCGGCTCGCCAGTCCTCGGGAGCGAGACGGCGGTGGGAGAGTTGGCCGTCATTATGATAGTGACGAGACCGGTGCCGACATGCATAGACGTGGCTGGCTGAATTGCCGTGGCGGATGGCGTCGGACCGGCGGCTGGTGGTGACGGTGCCGGCAGAGCTGCTGCAGCCGGCGGGGTCGGTTGGGAAGCCGGTTCCGCCCTGGAAGAAGGCTTGATCGAGGGCTTCAGTAGCCGCTTGAGGGAGACGCCGGCTGGGACGGCCTGCCAGCGTGTCGGCCGCCTCATTGTCCGCACGGGGGATGGGGTGGAACTCACACCCCTCGAAGGAGCCGGTGAGCTGCTAGACGAGGAAGCCATAGCTGACCATGTTGGCATCCCTGGCGTCCCATTCGCCAGAGACCTATTGCACCACGAGGTCAGAGTCGCCGAAGCAAATGATGCGCTGGATGCCGATCTCCTTGGCGAGTCGGAGGCCATGGACGAGGGCCTCGTATTTGGCCACGTTGTTGGAGGCGGCGAAGTGGATCTGGAGGGCGTAGCGGAGCTGGTCTCCTCTGGGGGACGACAAGACGATGCCGGCTCCCAGGCCAGATCGCATCTTCGAGCCGTCGAAGTGCATGCGCCAGTGCGTGGAGTCTGGCGGAGGCGACACGAATTGGGTTTTGGCCCAGTCGACGAGGAAGTCGGCCATTGCCTGGGACTTGATGGCGGTGCGTGGCTCGTACCCGTATTTCGTAGTCGGCCAGGGCGATGGCCCATTTGGCGATCCGGCTGGTGGCGTCCCGGCCGACCATGATTTTGCCCAGCGGCGCTGTGCTCATGACGGTGATGACGTGCTCCTGGAAGTACTGCTTTAGCTTCTGGGCGGCAAAGTATACACCATAGCACATCTTCTGGTAGTGGGGTTTGTTTTGCTTGGAAGCGGAGAGGACCTCATTGAGGTAGTAGACGGGATGCTGCATCGGCAGCGCCTTGCCTTCCTCCAGCCGCTCCACCACTAGGACAACGCTGACGACGCGTGTGCTCACCGCAATGTAGGCGAGCAAACGCTCCTTGTCGGCTGGCGCGGCCAAGTTGGGCGCGCTGGTGAGAGCTCGCTTGAGGCCGCGGAATGCCGCGTTCGCCTCGTCGGACCAGTCGAACAGGGTCAGCTTCTTCGAGAGGTCTCGGCCCGGCTCGACCAGGGCCGACTTGCGTAGGAGCCTGTAGAGGGGCAAAGCCTTCTCGCCTAGCCGGCTGATGAACCGGCTGAGGGAGGCGAGGCAGCCGGTGAACTTCTGGACGTCGTGGAGCCGGACCGGCTTGGGCATGCGCTCAATCGCCCGGATCTTCTTGGGGTTAGCTTTGATGTCGCGGGTGGACACGAAGAAACCCAGGAGCTGTCTTGCTGGGACGCCAAAGACACACTTCTCCGGGTTGAGCTTGATCTTGTATTCGCGCAAGTTGGCGAATGTCTCCCGGAGGTCGTCGAGGAGGATGAAGTGCTTCTTGGATTTGACGATAATGTCGTCCACATAGACGTGGACATTCCTACCTATCTGAGGCAGGAGGCACTTCTGCATGCAACGCTAGAAGGTAGCGCCTGCATTCTTCAGGCCAAAGGACATGGTGCTGTAGCAGTAGGCCCCGAAAGGGGTGATGGAGGAGGTCTTGAGTCGGTCGGCCGGGTCCAGCTTTATCTGGTGGTAGCCGGAGTAGGCGTCCAGGAAAGACAGCAGATCGCAGCCGGCCGTGGAGTCGATGACTTGATTGATGCATGGCAGGGCGAACGGGTTCTTGGGGCACGCCTTGTTCAGGCCTGTTTAGTCGATACACATGCGCCAGGTCTTGTTTTTCTTCAGCACCAGGACTGGGTTGGCCAGCCAGTCCGGGTGGAATACCTCCATGATGAAGCCAGCTGCGAGCAGCCGGGCGATCTCTTCTCCTATAGTATGCCACTTCTCCTCAGAGAAATGGCGCATGGGTTGCTTGACCGGCTTCGCATCCGGCCGTAAATGTAGCTTGTGCTCGGCGGATTTCCTCGGAACACCCGGCATGTCCTTGGGGGACCATGCAAAGATGTCCCGATTCTCACGGAGGAAGTCGATGAGCTTGCTTTCCTATTTGCTGTCGAGGTGGGAGCCGATGGTCACGCACTGGGTGGGGTTGGCCGGATCGAGTGGCACCTGCCTAGTGTCCTTGGACGCCTGGAACGAGCCTTCGCCGATCGACTGGGACGGAGGTGCCAGCACGGCCGGCTGGGCAGAGGCGAGGGCCACCAGCCGGTCGAGCTTCCGCTCCTCCTCCGCTATTTCCACGGCCTCGACCAGCCGACTGGAATCTCGCGTGCATGCCATTGACATCTGGTATTTGCCGGCAACGGTGATGATGCCCTTGGGGGATCGCCTTGAATTGACGAGAGCGGGCCGGCCCAACAATGCGTTGTAGGGACTGTCGAGGTCCACTACCTCGAACAAAACCGACTCGCGGCAGAAATGATTGGCGTCGCCGAAGAGGACGTCGAGCTTGATCTTGTCGACAGGGGTGCAGGACTTTCTTGACACGATGCCGTGGAAGACGGTCTGACTTGTTTTCAGGTCCTCCACCTTGAGCCCTAGCTTGAGCAAGGTGTCGAGGTAGAGGATGTTGATGCTGCTGCCTCCATCGATCCGCACCCGCGAGAAGCGGCATGAGCGTTTCTCGGAGGCGATGGTAGGATCGAGGACGAGGGCATAGCTGCCGGGGTTCGGCATCACGGCCGGGTGGTCCGCCCGGCTCCAGGTGATCGGCTTCTCGGACCAATGCATGAACTGGGGAGTCAAGGGCATGATGGCATTCACCTCGCGATGGAGCCGGCGCTGGGCGTGCTTGTCTGTCTCTTCGCTGGTGAAGACGACGTAGCAGTCGGCATGTTCGGGGAACCGGTCGTGCAGCCGGCCGTCGCCCCGGGCCGGGGCCGGGTCCGCCTGACCCGGACTTGGAGCTGGAGCCCGAGCCGGGGCTGGCTGGGCGGGGGGACCTGGGAGGCCGTCCCCCCGGGCCAATCGCCGTGAGAAGCTACACTGCCAGAGCGTGTGCATGGCCGGCTTGGCACCGGAGTGGGTTTTGCAGGGGAGGTCAAGCATTTGCTCGAAAGTCAGATTGGGCTGCCAGGCGGCCTTGCCGGTGCGCTGGCGCTGATTGGAGGCCTGGCCAGCCGGCTGCTCCTCCTTGATGGAGGCGACCTGCCGGCTCCCGTAGCGGGAGTCGGGCTGGTCGTTCTTGCGCTTGCCGTTCTGTTGCTGCCGGTTGTCGGCCGCCACCCGCGGTGCGACGGGGGGCATAACCGGCTTGGATGATGCCTTAGCCTTCATCCTCATCGAGGAATCGGCCGTGGAATATTTGTTCGCTTTGGACATCAGGTCCGCCAGGGAGGTTGGCTCGGAGCACAAAAGCTTGTGCTTGAGGGGGGTGCCGTCGCAGCAGCCTTCGATGAAGTACTGGATGGCCTGTACCTCGTGTATTCCTTCGCAGGAGTTGCGGAGCTCGGTCCAGCATGTGAGGTAGTTCGCGGAGGGGCTCTTCCGGCCCCTGGACGCACATGGCCAGCTTGCGGGGCCGGCCAGGCCATTTGTAGGTGCCGGTGAAGTTACGGACGAAGGCCTCCTCGAAGTCCGTCCAGGTGTTGATGCTGCCGGCAGCTAGGCTGTTCAGCCAGGTGCGGGCCGAGCCGATCAGCATGAGGTGGGCGTAGTGGACGGCTACGCGCTTGTTCCCCCTGGCGATCTGACGACGGTGGTGTAGTCAATTAGCCAGTCCTCCGGCTTGGTGGCCCCGTTATACTTTGGGGTGTCGCGGGGGAGCGTGAAGTCGTGCGGAAAAGGCTCGTTGCGAATCCGTGGACCGAAATAGGTTGGGCCAATCGAGTCCTCCTCCTCGAGGAGAGCCGACTGCGCCAGCTGGTCAAGACGGAGCCGAGCGTCGTTGTCGCTATGGGGGACGCGGGCCCCGAGCCGGGCGGCAAGCTTGGGGCGGACGGCTGGCGGGATGGACTGCGCGGGTTCCTGCCGTGGAGGTGGAGTATGCCCGTGGGTGCGCCGGCTACCGCCATCCGGCGCCTCGTCGCGGCGGTGGCTGCCAGCCGGGTTGTTGCTGCGCCGGCTGTTCATAGCCGGCTATTCGTTTCCGCGTGACGGGAGGCGCTGAGCGTTGCTCCCCGGGCATTCCGGCCGGAGGGACGAGGGGTGCTGGAGTGCTGAGCCGGCCGGTGGTCAGCAGCTCCAGTGTCCTCGCCCTCGGGACGGGGAAACTCGGAGACGGCCTCACCGGGGGTGAGGACAACCTGCTGCACGTTGGCAGTGTCGATGAGGTCCTTGATGTGGTGCTCGCGTGCGGCCTGCTCCTCACCCTCCAAGGTTGCCAAATCCTCGTAGGCAACCTTGGCAGCACGCAGGTTGGCCGCGGGGGTGTCGTAGACGGGGAAGCGGTTGCCGAGGATTTCTGTGACCACGCAACCGTGTTCTCGCACAGCACCACGCCGGCTGGGCTCAGGGCCAGCCGGGGTGAGACCATACGTGGAGTTGTATTCCCGCTGCGCGGCCTCCATCCGGCACCGCTCGGCAACAAGGGCGCTGGCGTCTTCGAACAGCAGGCGACTGGCCGCCTCCAGCTCGGCTCTAGCGGTGGCTGAGTCCGCTGTCATAGTGATAGGAGTGCCCAGACCCCGGAGGGTGGCGGCGAGCGGGTCGGAGGTGCCGTCACGGGCGACGGCTGCATCGGCCTCCCGCCCGCACACGGCCCGAAGTGGTGGAGGAGACGGTGACCATCACTCCCACACGGGTGTGGGGGCCGATGGCCTCGCTCGTGGCGAGCGTGCCCACGGACGAGGGAGGGCCGGTGCAGTCGAACACCCAACTATGGTACTCGTCGGCCTCCGGTTCTTCGGCGAGGCTCAGGTTGCTAAACCACCCGACGAGCGCGGCGACGTCGAGCATGAGGTCGTGGCCGGGGCACCCGTCAGAGGTGCCGGCCATGCTGCCCGCAAGGCCCGCCGGAGAAGCCCCACGAATAGGCGGTTCTACCCGGACACGAGGCGGTCGGGGGAGGTGGTGAAGGGTCCCGCCCGGAGTGTGACTCCGGCCGGCACCGCGGACGGCCCCACGATGGGCGACAACTGTCGTGGTTTCGTCACGGCAGATGCCCTAGGTAGGCTTATCGAGAGGGGTCGAAGGATGCCGACAGGCTCCGGGAGCGGGATTAGGCACAAGCGGTGGCGGACACACGATGTACCCAGGTTCGGGGCCCTTCGTGGGAGGTAATACCCCTAGTCCTGCTCGGTCTAGTTGAGACAATGGTCGGGTTAGAGTGGTGCTCCTTGAGCTGTATGGATCGAGGAGGAAGAAGGAGCTAGCCTGCTCTTCCGCCTTTCTATGTGCGGGTGTGTGGAGTGGATGTGGAGGGAACTCAGAGGGCAGCCGATCGACCGTCCCTTACATGGGGGTGGCCCGGGGGGGTTTATAGGCCAACCCCCCGGAATGCAATACAATTAGACGGTCAAAGGGGGGCTCTAGCCGGCAGCCTCCCTGGCCGGCTACGGGGGTCTGGCCATGGGCTCTTGTTGCTGGTAGGGCTCGCCGGCTGAGAGGTCCCATCAGGAACCGGTGGGGCCCACGCGGTGGGCCCCGACAATGTTTTGCGGCGGCTGGCCGGGGTCAGCGGTACGTCCGGCCACCCTGTAGCCATGCCGGGGCAGGTAACGGAGTGGTTGGGGGCGTGCCAACACTGTTCGAAGCCCGGTCACCATCCGCCAGGGTCAGAGGCCCTGACGCCTTTTCTGTGGCCATATCGGTGCTGACCCCCAATGGGATGGAGGCCACTGTTGCCACGCATGCCCTGACGACGGTATCCAATGCGCGGCCGGCTGGGGGGGCCAGGCGGCAATACCCCCCAGCCAGCCGATACGCCGTAATCGGTGAGGCATAGCCGGTGGGTCGCTTTTGGCAGGGCGTAGCCGGACCGCAGGGGGAGACGGCCTGCCCTTTGGTTGCGTTAGGAGGTTGGGGAAAGGGGGCGCTTGAGGCTACCCCGGGGTCATCCCCCCGTCAGCGATCATGTAAAATGTATTCCCATTTATCTCGTACACTTTGAAAGTCAATATAGTCGAAGATGGTAACTTGGACAACAAGTACAATTCATCTTCAACAATATCGTCATGCACGAGACATGTCTGCAACCAACCGGCAAAAGTCAACGTTTGTTCATGTGTAATCACGTCGTTAGACTTCTCCGTGTGTTTGGAGCATAGAATATTCTTGTGTTGCTCGATATACGGAGCCACCAAGGCGGAACTTTGTAGAACTATGTAGTGTGCTTGCGCCAAAGAATGCCCATCCCGGCATATTAGTGATTTCTTTCCTAGCGTGCCTTTTCCACCCTGTTGGGGATATGACCCGCCGAAGAGGCTCCAGGTCATGTTATTGGATCGTGAACCGGCCCAAAGGTGAGTCATAATATTAAGTGGCGCAAGAGGATAGGCTGCTCACGGTGTGGGCCATACGACGGCCCCGACTGAGAAGACCCGAGAGTGCAAGCCGACTCACAGACGGCTTGGACAAGGAGATAGAGAGCGACTCGGTTAGCAATTGTAACAACCCGGATGTTCTGACCTCTTATATAAAGGCAGACCCAGGGCAACTTAGAGGGGAGGCAATCGAGAACTAGGTCAAGCTTTTAGCTCCTTGTAATCGATACACAAGTAATACAAACACAAGTAGGACATAGGCTGTTACCTCGACTTGAGGGGCCGAACCTGGGTAAACTCGTGTCCTTCGTCCCAACTAGCCCCTTTGAGTCCACCTCATTGGCGATGGCCTCAAACCTAAGTCCATTCACCCGGACATCTGCCATGATAAAACCACGACAGTTGGCGCCCACCGTGGGGCTAGCGCTGGGTGGTGTTGAGTTCTCAAAGGGCTCTCTCCCAGGGCTCGAAGGATACATGGTTGGAAGGATGAGCAAGAGTCTCAGCGGCCGGCTCTACATCGACGACGCCGGCTGGGGGCTTGATGCTGGTTCTGTGGAGTATGGATTCCGGGTTCCGTTCGGCGGGATCCAGGTTTTCATCGGAATGGTTGATGGATCTTCACCCGGGCTGGACATCTGCACCAACATCGTCGAGCCGGCTCGGCGTCTCCAATCCGCGCAGGTTACGTAGTCTGCCCGTGCCCATCGGGGTCAAAAGCACGTTCTCGTGGGCTTCACTCAAGGCATGGACCTGGAAGCATCCGGGTCACAGGGAACTCTTGTTTGCTCGGAAGATGAGTCTTCAAGTGGGGAGACAGAATCAGTGTATCGGCTCAGCAACGGTGCCCTTGGGGGCTACTACAACGACTATTCTGAGGTAGAGGGCGTTGAGACGGATTCTATGAGCCCCCGGTTCACGCGGCGGTGTTCATGGCAGGATCGACTTCAGCCGCCAGTGACACGGCTGCGGCAGCCGCCGCAGTAGGTGATAGCCTGCCGCCGGCTCAGGTTCTAGTGGAATTGATGGACGAACTCATAGCTATCATGGCCACAGAGGTAACCCAGGATAATCAAGCAGCTAGGAATCTAGAGGTGGCACGGATCAAGGGCCAGATGGTAGAGGAACGACAAAGGATGGACGAGCTGAAAGCCCAGATGGAGGAAGAAGCGGAGCGTATCAAGGCAGACGCTTTCTGACTAGAGCTAGAGCAGAGGTCAGCGGCCGCGATGCACTGGAGGAGGCATCAATCCCGTTTACCAAAACATTATGAAGCGAGGAACCTTTTTAACACCCCTAGTGCGGGGCGGGTCATGGGTGCACCGGAGAGCCGCCCGATGGAGCGCCCAGCGACTCATCCACCCCGGCATAACCAAATCTCACCCAGGGCTTTTCCAACACCGGCGGGTCATTATTCTAACCCGGCCGAGAACATGGTAGCAGCAGCCGCCCGGCTTGAGACAATCCCCATCCCAGATGAGGCACCCTTTGCGGAGGAGGTGCGGAACGCCATTGGATATTTACAGATGGCCATGGCTCAGCAGGAGAAATATACGCACAGCCAGAGCCGGGTTCACTCTACCCCCCTCCCAAGTCGATGTTTCATCCGGCGTTATGAGTCACCGGCGGGTTCCAGCAGTCACCCGCGCCGCGGACCATCGGAGGACAATAGGGCGGCTCTAGATGCACAAGCCGCCATGGACCAGGCGGGCGGCAGGCGAGAGGCGGAGATAGCTGCAGCCCGTCCAGAGCCGGCGCTTTCCGTGTCAATGGGAGTAGTTAGTACCAGAGCCGTAGGGGTGCCATGTTTAACTCTGGCTCTGAGGAGTGAACGGCTGCCCAAAGACTTTAAGGGGCCTCGAAAGGTTCCGAATTACACCGCTGATCTACCCTCGGAGGCGTGGGTTGAAAGTTATGAACTGGCCATGGAGATGCTGGATGTCAGCGAGGCGGTATGCGCAAAATACTTCATCATGATGCTAAGGGTCCGGCCCGTACATGGCAGAAAGGTCTGCCGCCCAACACGATAAGCTCATGGGCGGAGCTGAGAGCAAAGTTTATTAAGAATTTCCAGGGGACCTGTAAGCAGCCTATGACTATTGTCGATCTGGACCACTGTGTTCAACAGGAGAATGAGTCGGCCCATCATTGGGTCCGGCGGGTGTCGACCATTATTCACTCTTCAGAGCAGATCACAGCGGCTCAAGCGGTACTTATCTTAGAAAAGAATTGTCATTTTGTTCCATTGAAGCAGAAGCTCGGCTGGCTCAAGCGCACGTGTCAGGACATGGGAGAGGTCATGACAGCCTTGACGAAGTATGCCGACTCAGATAACACCAATGATCCGGGTTCGGATGATGAGAAAGCCAATCAAGTGAAGAAAAACAATCAAGGAAAAGGTTTTGTGAACCATGGAAATCAGAATAAGCGGAAGAACGCTGATGGCGGATCCGAGCTGGTGGCGAATACCAACACAGGACAGAATCATCCCAAGGGAGGTGAAAGATTCAGGCCAAGGAACAGGGGCCCTTTTAATTTAGAGGAAGCGCTTAGGAAGCCTTGTTCGGAGCATAGCATGCCTGACAAGACGGCGTTGCATGCGTGGGGTGATTACTTTATCATGCAGAGGTTCAAAAACCAGCATTCCCAACCGCGTAACAACCAGGGCGGTGGCCCGCCCGGCGGCTCAAGGCACGGCGGGTCAGGGGACTGGATTCGGCGCCGGCGGTTCAGGAAACGGGCATCTGGGTCAGAATAACCAAGGGGGGCACCAACAACATCCCGACAACAATTACAATAACAACAATCAGCAGCCGCACAATCAGTTCGGGTTTCAGAGTAACCCGAAGTAGCTCAGTTCTGGGCAGTATCACGTATTTATGACCGGTCACAGTAAGCGAGATGAGAAGCTGCGGAGGTGAGCGGTTAATACGGTTACTCTGGCTCTCCCGCGATATTTGTCGTGGTCTGAATATGATATAATGTGGAGCAGGGAGGATCACCCGCTGCGGGTGGTCGACCCGGGCCGGCTGGCTCTAGTTGTGGCCCCTCAGGTGAATGGCTATATGGTGAATAAAGTGCTCATGGACGGGGGTAGCAGCATCAACATCCTTTACTATGACACTTTCCGGCGGATGAAGTTGCTTGACAAGGATCTTAAACCTTCTTCCACTGTCTTTCATGGTGTGGTCCCGGGTAAATCAGCATACCCGGTGGGCCGGATTTTGTTAGAAGTAGCTTTTGGTGATGACCATAATTACAGGGTGGAGTCTTTGTGGTTTGAAGTGGTCAAAATAAAAAGTCCCTAAAATGCGCTATTTGGGAGGCCGGCTTATGCTAAATTTATGGCTAGGCCTTGCTATGTTTATTTGCAACTCAAAATGCCCGGCTTAAATGGCACAATTACCGTTCACGGTAATAGGAAAACGGCTCTTGAGTGTGAAGAAGGAGATGCGGCTTATGTAGAGTCTAGTTGTGCTCAGGAGGAGCAGAAATTTTACAAGGAGAATGTTGATCCGGAGGATATGACCCCACTCAAGAAGCCTACAACAGAAGTTGAGCCGCCACTCAAGTTTTCAGCGGATGACACCAAGGCAGTAGATTTCAATCCGGGCGATCCATCCAAGCAGTTCATCATTGGGGCTGACATGGATCCCAAATAGGAAAGCACGCTCATCGAATTCATCCGTGAGAATCGGGACATCTTCGCATGGAAGCCTTCTGACATGCTGGGTGTACCGAGAGAATTCGCTGAGCACAATCTTAATGTGGATCCAAAGGTTAAGCCGATCAAACAGTTTCTACGGCGGTTCAACAAGGAGAGACGTAAAGCTATTGGGGGAGGAAGTTGCTCGGCTCTTGGCCGCAGGCTTTATAGTGGAAGTTTTTCACCCGAAGTGGTTGGCTAACCCGGTGCTAGTACTAAAAAAGAACAGCACATGGCATATGTGCATAGATTACATGGACCTTAACAAGGCTTGTCCGGCTGACCCTTTTGCGCTCCCTCGTATCAATCAAATTATTGATGCAACAGCCGGATGTGAAAGTTTATGCTTCCTGGATGCCTATTCAGGGTATCATCAGATCAAAATGGCAATGAAGGACCAGGAGAAGACGACGTTTATTACACCGTTTGGGGCGTTCTGCTATGTCTCCATGCCTTTCGGGCTCAAGAGGCCCAGACGACTTACCAACGTTGTTTGCAGAATTGCCTCCACAGTCAGATTGGCCGAAATGTCCATGCTTACGTAGACGACATCGTGGTTAAGTCCAGAAAGAAGGAAACACTTTTAGAGGATTTGAAAGAAACCTTTGATAATCTCCGGGTCTACAAGATGATGCTTAACCCGACGAAGTGTGTCTTTGGTGTTCTAGCAGGAAAGCTTTTTGGTTTCCTGGTCTCTGAGCGGGGCATTGAGGCTAACCCGGATAAGATCAAGGCCATCACTTCTTTGGGTGAGCCGACGTGTATTAATGATGTTCAGTGCCTTGCAGGGCGGATTGCTATGTTGAGCCGCTTTATAAGCCGACTTGGGGAGAAAGCTATTCCTTTATACCAGATGATGAAGAAGACACACAAGTTTAAATGGAGCGCAGCAGCGGCTGAAGCACTTGAAGCTCTTAAAAAGCAGTTGACTGAGCCACCAGTGTTAGCAGCTCCAGTTGAGAAAGAGCCTTTGCTCCTTTATGTGGCGGCTAACAACAGAGCGGGTAGTGTGGCAATTGTGGTTGAGCGCAAGGAGGCAGGGAAAGAGTATCCTGTGCAAAGGTCGGCTTATTACATCAGTGAAGTTTTGACAGAGTCTAAACAGAGGTATCCGCATTGGCAGAAGTTAGTATACGGAGTTTTCATGGCCAATCGCAAGTTAAAACATTACTTTTGGGGGCACCAAATAACAGTGGTCAGTTCTGCCCCGTTGGGGGATATAATTCAAAATAGAGAGGCTATAGGGAGGATTGCCAAGTGGGCCTTAGAACTGAGTCCTTTTAGCATCAAGTATGTTCCTCGTACAACAATTAAGTCTCAAGCTTTGGTGGATTTCATAAATGATTGGACTGAATGTCAAGCTCCTGAAGAGAAGCCGGATAACACGTATTGGACTATACACTTTGATGGATCCAAGCAGTTAGAAGGGTCCGGGGCAGGAGTTATTCTCACCTCCCCCAAGGGTGACAAGTTTTGTTATGTGCTCCAGTTAATGTTCCCTTGTACTAATAATGCAGCTGAGTATGAAGCGCTGCTCCATGGTCTTAGAGTCGCTAAAGAGATAAACTTAAGCCAGGTCAGGTGTTTAGGCGACTCAGATCTGGTGGCTCAGCAAGTTTCAGGCACTTGGGATTCCAAGGGTCCGCGGATGGTGGCTTATCGACATGTAGTGGATATCATTGCCGGTCACTTCAAGGGGTACCAGGTGGATCATATTGATCGTCGTAGGAATGAGGAGGCTGATGCCTTGTCACGGTTAGGTTCTCAATGAAAGATGGTACCACCTAATGTCTTTCTGGATGTATTGCATCATCCGACTATCAAGATACCTTCTGAGGAGGATCTAGCTATTCCTGACCTGGAGGCGGAACTAGTGGCGGCTCTGCATGCTACCCGAGACTGGACTATTCCTTATTTGGCGTATCTGACACGCGGCGAGTTACCTCAAGAGGAGGATCTGGCCAGGAAGATCACTCGGCACTCTAAGTCTATGACGATTGTCAATGGTGAGTTACATAAGTGTAGTGTGACGGGTGTCTATCAGCGTTGCATCTCACCAGAGGAGTGCCGGCAAATATTATGTGAAATTCATGCTGGCGACTGTGGGCATCACGCCGGGTCAAAATCTTTGGTGGCCAAAGCTTTCCGACATGGGTTTTTTTGGTTAACGGCTCACAAGGATGCAGAGGACTTAGTTCGCAACTGTGACGGCTGTTAGAAATTCGGCTGGCGTGCTCACGTTCCGGCTCAAGAGCTGAGTATGATACCAATCACTTGGCCGTTTGCGGTCTGGGGGCTTGATATGGTAGGACCTTTCAAGCGATCTAAGGATAAGAAAACGCACCTTCTGGTGACGGTTGATAAATTTACTAAGTGGGTAGAGGCAGAGCCGGTCAGTAAATGTGATGCAGCTATGGCGGTTCAATTTATTAAGAAGCTGGTTTATCGCTTTGGTTACCCACACAGTATTATTACGGACAATGGGACAAATTTATCCAAAGGAGCTATGAAAATGTTTTGTGAGAAAGGGCATATCCGGCTTGATGTTTCAGCCGTGGCACATCCACAGTCTAATGGTCAGGCAGAGTGAGCCAATCAGGAAAGTTTGAGAGGTGTCAAGCCACGTCTCATGGTTCCTTTGAAACGGACACCCGGATGTTGGGTTGAGGAGTTGCCTTTCGTCTTATGGAGCATCAGAACTACACCTAACAGATCTACAGGTTTTACACCTTTCTTCATGGTGTACGGTGCTGAGGCAGTTCTACCTAGTGACATCCGGCACGACTTACCAAGGGTGGCGGTTTATGTTGAGACGGACAATGAGGTAGCCCGCCAAGATGCGTTGGACGCCTTGGATGAAGCACAAGAGTTAGCAGCAGCCAGGTCAGCAATTTATCAACAAGACCTGCGACGCTATCATAGCCGCAGGGTAAAGACCCAGACATTCCAGGAAGGTGACCTGGTGCTCCGGTTGATTCAAGACCAATCTGGAATGCATAAGTTATCTCCACCATGGGAGGGGCCTTTTGTGGTCAGCAGGAACCTTAACAACGGGTCATATTACCTCATGGATGTCAGAGATGAGTCGGAAACCACGGGACAAGAGACGTTGCGGCCCTGGAATATCACACATCTGCGACCATACTTTACTTAACAGGGGTTGAAAGCCGCTATCATTGTAAAAGCTAGCATCCTCGCACAAGGCTGAGGCCTCTGCTCTTATGTACAACTTTGTACAATCAAGATAAAACCTTCCGGTTCAAAAAGTTTGAGTTGAAGAGGGTCGTTCGCCGTCAAAACAGCTGATCTACCCTTCGGCTTTACGCCTTATTAAACACTGTTGCAAAGAGGCTTCTTGCCTTCGGGTATAGCTTACTTCTCCTTTGCACAACCAGCTGTCATTAAACTGTTGCAATGAGGCTTCTTGCCTCTGGGTATAGCTTACTTCTCCCTTGCACAGTTGGCTTTATGCCTAGTTTGGTTACATTAAGCGCTGATTGGTAACGGAGGCTTCTTACCTTTTGGTATAGCTTACAGTGCCCTAAAACAACAGTGTGTATACCAAATTCTAGTTGCTTATTAACTGCGGCCATCGAAGGGGGCTTCTTACTGACGGGTATCGCTTATCTCACCCTAATGGCCGACTTTATGCCACTTCCGGTTACTTATTAACCGCGGTTGTCGAAGGGGGCTTCTTACCGACGGGTTCGCTTATCTCACCCTAACAACCGGCGTTTACGCCAAAATTCAGTTGCTTATCAACTGTAGCTGTTGAAAGAGGCTTCTTACCTTCAGGTATAGCTTACTTCTCCTTTCAAATAGCCGGCTTTATGCCGTCTCAGGCTAATTAGTAGCCGCGGTTGTCGATGGAGGCTTCTTGCCTTGGGGTATAACTTACATCTCCCATTGGCAGCCGGTGTTTGCTATACTCTTACCAGTCAATCTCGCCTAGAGACCCTGAGCCGGTTCAAATAATTGACGACCAATCTCGCCTAGAGACCCTGAGCCGGTTCAAGAAATTGACAGCCAATCTCGCCTAGAGATCCTGAGCCGGTTCAAGAAACTGACGGCCAATCTCGCCTAGAGACCCTGAGCCGGTTCAAGAAATTGACGGCCAATCTCGATAGAGACCCTGAACTGGTATGAGTTTAACCGTTCGGCTCCACGCAGAAGAGCCGTCATATGAGTTTTTTGAGGAAGGAAATATCATCATCGCGTATGGTATCATGCCGGCTTATTCAAAGCCGGGCAATTATAAGTCTCGGGTTGCCGCAGGCGGAACTACCTGGCACTTGGGGGCTACACAGCCGAACTCCTCAATGGTTCTGGTTCATCAATAGCCGCAGTTGTTGATAGAGGCTTCTTACCATCAGGTATAGCTTACATTATCCTAAAGACAACCGGCTCTTTAATAACTCCGTCTGATGAAAGCTGGAGCCATATGGCTTCGATCAACAAAATTGAAGGGCTCAAAGAGATCATCCGGTTTTAATATTCTGGACAAAGGAATGGCGTCGACAGGCCCCTCATCAAAAAAATTCAAAGGTATATCCCAGAAGAGCCGGCAACACATTAAAACATAGAGAGGTGCAAATATATATGGCCACCAATTGGCAGAGTCATGGTTACTCTATTACAAAAGATACTCTCAGAAAGAGCAAAAAACATTGTCAACCGCCCACGGCGGGTCATTACATAAGTCTGTGCTCAGAAAGGCTAAAAAATTACAATGCAGTTGTTGGCGGCTCATCCTGCTCCAGGTCTTCTGCTGGCTTTATCTGAAGATTGCCCAAGTCCCAGTTACAGTCAGCCAGAGCAGCAAATGACCCCTCAAGGAACGGAGACGCGTCAAGTTCACAAGGAAAGAGATCCTTACTACGGGTGGGTGTCAGATCTTTCCACTCGTAGAGAGGCCCGCAGATTCTCTTCTCCTCTGCGTCATAAGCCGCCTGATAGGTGCTCAAATTAGCTTCATCCGCCAAAACAGAGGCCAAATAGCGCGACTCCTTGACAGACCGGGTATAATCTTCCTTGGTGAAATCTAAGTCATCATCTCTTTTCGACGGATAGCCATCCATCATTTCAGCCGGCGTTAGCTCGGGAGCGAAGGCAAGAGCCCGGCTCAAACCGGCAATGGCTCCTTGGCGAAAGGCGGACTTCTTGAGCTCTTCAATCTGCTTAGGCATTATAGAGAAGAGTTCTAAGACCCCTTTCAGAGTAGTGGGGATCTTCTCCTTGTACTGCACGCTCTTGATCGTGAAGATGGCGCCGCAGTATAATTGCTCTGCAAAAGTATAAATAGCCTTCAGTGGCAGAAGGCTATCAGAGGCCAACTTCCGGCTCCTGGGACCTGGATGAGTCGGATAAAATTAATGAGCCGCCAGTTTTTTCACTAACAATACTAAGAAGTACAAAGTAAACAAGAAAGCTCACCAAATAGGGCACTGACATCTTTGCAATATGCTGTTTCAGACCTTGAAGTTCATCCGCCACGGCTGTAAGCCGCTGCTCAGCGTCGTCCGCCCGTTTGGTTAAAGCGGCCTTCTTAGATTCAACCATCTCTTTTAAAGAGCTAAGCTTGGCGGTGACACTGGCCAGTTCCTTTGAGAGAAGCCGACATTTTTCATCCGCGATACTTCGAGCTTCTTGTTGAGCCGCCAAGTTAGCCTTCAGATCCGTCAGCTAAGATCCGGCTTCATTCAAAGCTTCCTGTAAAACATCAAAATACATGATAAGCCGCCAAAATGCAGGACGGGTGTTAAAAGCAAATACAAGTCTCAAATGGATTGCAACAAATATATTTGACACTTGGGGGCTAATGTACATTTGATCTTTCAAGTATGCAGTTCTGGTTCACCTCCTTCGAAGCTAATCCGGAACTTGGGGGCTACACTATGGCTCTTCAATGTACTAATAATGGAAGCACCGACTCAACTTGATCAAGTTTGAGCCGGCCCTTGGGGGCTACGATTACATCTTCAAGTTTTTTTACATTACAGGCCCGACTCAAATGTAATCTGAGACGACCCTTGGGGGCTACGATTGGTAGTTCACTCCACTTACAGTACAAAGCTAAAGCAATTTTAAAGGAACTTGACATGACAATTTCTGTAAGAGGTCACAGAAAGACCCGGCTCAACGATTCAATACGTTAAGCAGGATCTTGGGGCCTAAGAAAGGATATAGTACCTCATATTTTGTCTTCATGGAAGAGATCAACCGAAGTTCCAAATCCCGGCTGGTGGTAACCCGGTTTATGTACCCAGCGTGTAGCTCTTCAACGGTCATCTTCTCGCATGAAGAATCGAAGTTTAGTTTCTTTGAAGCTTCAGCCGGCTCTGTATGTTTGGACAACACATGAGCCGGAGGCGTTTGATGACTAGACCCAGTGATAACAACATCCGGGGTGTCAGGGGTCTTGGCAGGAGTTGCTGGCTTAGAAGGAGCCCTCGGAGGGATCTCCATGATGACATCTTTAGCGGCCAGCTCAGCGGAGGCAGCCGGCGGGTTTTCTTCCGGTTGCTCGGGCTCCCTTTCTTCAATAACTGGGCCGGACGAAGGCTTGTTGGCTTTGCGACGTTTAGCTTGAGCACTGCAAAAAAGAAGGATCAACAGTTGAAGATATTGCTATCATAGTAACAGCCGGATATCCAGATGCTTACAGCGGATTAATCTTGGGCGGTGGTATGATTGACTCCGAAGAGTCGCCGGAGGAAGGAGATTTCTACAAAAATAAAACAGAAAGGTGAAGAGAATATCGAATTTTACAAAGGAAAGGTAAAGAAAAAGAAGGGGTTTAAACCTCGGCGGGGCGTTTCTTGGGAGCCGGAGAGTTTGGCAACCCGGACATGAGCACGGTAGAGCCGGTGCTCCGAGTCTGTCGACGCTCGATTTGCTGTTGCCTTTTTAAGAGAAAATCGGGAGCCAGGTAAGCAAGGAAGTGAGAAAGAGGAACTTTTCTGATAACCCGCCGCGGCTTTTGGGGGACGAAACATTCTGAGTCGTAGGAAAAGTAATTTACCTCAGGAGCATTGGCATGGCTGGTTTCTACTTCATCCTGTGAGTAAAAGATCAAGCAAGTCAGTTGAAACTTTACCTCTAAACTAGATGATGGTGGCGGGTCAAGCAAATTATCTTGCGGGGCATACTTTTTAGCCTTCTTGGTTGGGATCTTCTTCATGGATTTCTTCGGAGGGGCAACATATTTCATCTTCCAGAAGTCTGAGTCAGCCTATAAGAATGACCCGGAGAGTGAATATCAAATCCGCAAAGTGCAAACAATGTCTAAGAGACGGAAGAGAAGAGATTAAACTTACATCAGGAGCCGGATTCTTGGCACTAAAAGGTGCCAGGACAATTTCGCTACATGATCCGGAGGCTTCATGGACAAGGCTCCGGATGGCGAGGGTAATGTCATTCTCTGTCAACGTAGATCGGCTGAAGCATAATGAGCTATCATACTTACCTTTATATTCACACATGAGCCGGCTTCTATGGCTCAAAGGCATAATCTGCCACGAAATCCCGCAGCAGATCAGGTACAGCCCGATTAAGCCGTTGGCCAGGAGAGCCTTGATTTTGGCATGGGCCGGCTCATATCTTGCGCGTTCTGAAGCTGATAGCCAGCCAGGAAGTTCTGATGTTGTTGTGAGCCGGGAAGGACGATAACACAGCAAAGGACGCTCGTTCTCAGGAGAGGTGTCCTTGCAATAGAACCAGGTCCTGTTCCAGTCCTTGGGGTGACTCGGCATCTGTGTAGCTGGAAAAATGATATCCCTACGCCGTTGGATGGATATGCCTCCAAGTTCTAAGCTCGGGCTGGCTTTCACTTCAATTTGCTAGTTAGCATAAAAGAACTCCTGAAATAATCCTAAAGACAGCTTGATTTGAAGATAAGCTTCACAGAGCACTTGGAAATTACATATGTTTGAGACGGAATTGGGGGCCAAGTCTTGCGGGTGAAGTTTATAACAGTGAAGAACGTCCCGGAAGAATTTTGAGCCGGGAGGCATGAACCCTCGTTCAATATGGTCAGAGAACACCACCACTTTGCCTTCTTGAGGTTTGGGCCATGTCTCATCACCTGGGACCCGCCAGCTAATGACTTCCTTAGGAGGAAGAGTACCCGCGTGAACAAAATCAAACAAAAAGTCCTCCGTAATGCATGACCCAACCCAGTTGCATGAGTTGGACGCATGAGACATGTTGGCGGCTTAAGTGCTGTGCAATAAAAGGTGCGGTGATTCGAGGCGCAAGCAAATATTTTTGACGGCTTAAAAGTTTAAGGGCTCTACGGATAAAGCGGAAGACCTGGCTGATAAGAGCCGGAAGAGCTTGGCGACTCAACAGGGAAAGGGAAGATCGAAAAATCGGCTAAGTCCTAAAAACAGATTCCGCAAAATTTCACTATATCTACGGATCTACAAAAGCAGAGAAAATGAATTTTATTTCTGACATAGCGATGAACAGCGGAGGAAAAAAGAAACGGACTGGGGCTATCAAGGCCCGTGCATTACGCGCGACCGATTCGCGTGCGGCAGCGGAGCAAGAACGCATCCTAAAAACGTTAGCGGCGTCGAGATGCACTGGCGATAGCGGTGCTGGAGCCCAAACGACGGCGGCGGAACACCGGTGAAAACCCTACTACGACGGCGACCATCTAGGCAGCAAGAAAACTTACTGGAGACGGCGCGGCAGAGGCGGACGGGTCTCAGGTACGTTCAGGGTGATGCAGCGGCCAAGGTCGGGGACGATGTGCGGACGGCGTCGACGCAGAGCTCGAAGGCGCTGGGTCGGCGACAGGAAGAAGACGAAGAAACAGAGGCACGGGCAGGAGAATGGAAACCCCGACCCACACGGGTCACATTTAAAAAGGGGTTAAGGAAGGCGCGAAAATCTAGGCGGTGACACCATTCGACCGAGGCGGACACCTCGATTCTCGGGATGATAGTTAAGTGAAAGATTTGGTGACACGTCAGCATATCTCATGACGTCACGGCGGTTCATTTCCGGGCGACTCGCCAAAAGTGGATGAGAAGGATGAAGTGAGCAAGCTCAATTAAGCCCGGGGCCTAATGTTGGGGATATGACCCGTCGAAGAGGCTCCGGGTCATGTTATTGGCTTGTGAACCGGCCCAAAGGTGAGTCGTAATATTAAGTGGCCCAAGAGGATAGGCGTCTCACGGTGTGGGCCGTACGACGGCCAGCACTGAGAAGACCCGGGCGTGCAGGCCGACTCACAGATGGCTTGGACAAGAAGATAGAGAGCGACTCGGTTAGCAATTGTAACAACCCGGATGTTCTGACCTCTTATATAAAGGCAGACCCGGGGCGACTTAGAGGGGAGGGAATCGAGAACTA
Source organism: Hordeum marinum (assembly GCA_022496015.1). NCBI lineage: Eukaryota > Viridiplantae > Streptophyta > Magnoliopsida > Poales > Poaceae > Hordeum > Hordeum marinum. Next base: position 470,446,052 of record CM039678.1, on the reverse strand, counting down.
GGTCAAGCTTTTAGCTCCTTGTAATCCATACGCAAGTAATACAAACACAAGCAGGACGTAGGCTGTTACCTCGACTTGAGGGGCCGAACCTGGGTAAACCCGTGTCCTTCGTCCCAACTAACCCCTTTGAGTCCACCTCATTGGAGATGGCCTCGAACCTAAGTCCGTTCACCCGGAAATTTGCCGTGATAAAACCATGACACACCCAATATGCCCTCATGCCGCGATTCAGGAACACCTATCGGCTTAATGTCAGGAATAAAGTCAACAACAAACTCAATGACCTCCTTCGTTTCATGTCCCTTGGAGATGCTTCCTTCTGGCCTAGCACGATCATGAACATATTTCTTTAAGACCGCCATGAACCTCTCAAAGGGGAACATATTGTGTAGAAATACATGAACCAGAATGGCAATCTCCTTGACTAGGTGAACTAGGACATGCGTCATGATATTGAAGAAGGATGGTGGGAACACCAACTCGAAACTGACAAGACATTGCACCAAATCATTCTCTAACCTTGGTAGGATTTCTCGATCGATTACCTTCTGAGAGATTGCATTCAGGAATGCACATAGCTTCACAATGGCTAATCGAACATTTTCCAGTAGAAGCCCCCTCAATGCAACCGGAAGTAGTTGCGTCATAATCACGTGGCAGTCATGAGACTTTAGGTTCTGGAACTTTTTCTCTACCATATTTATTATTCCCTTTATATTCGACGACAAACAGATGGGACCTTCATACTAAGAAGGCATTTGAAGAAGATTTCCTTCTCTTCTTTGGTAAGAGCATAGCTGGCATGACCCTGAAACTGTTTTGGATCCATGCCTTCTTTTTTGTGCATACGTTGTTGGTCCTCCCGTGCCTCAGGCATATCTTTTGTCTTCCCATACATGCCCAAGAAGCCTAGCAGGTTCACGCGAAGATTCTTCGTCATGTGCATCACATCGATTGCAGAGTGGACCTCGAGGTCTTTCCAATACGATAGGTCCCAAAATATAGATTTCTTCTTCCAGATGGGTGCACGTTTGTCAGCATCATTCGGAACAGATTGTGCACCAGGACCCTTGCCAAAGATTACTTTTAAATCCTTGACCATATCAAGTATTTCATCACCCATATGGTGGCGAGGCTTCTTCCGGTGATCTGCCTCACCTTTGAAATGCTTGCCTTTCTTTCTTACTATATGCCTGCTCTGAAGAAATCGACGATGCCCCAGATACACATTCTTCTTACATTTATCCAAATATATACTATCGGTATCATCTAAACAGTGCGTGCATGCGGGGTATCCCTTGTTTGTCTGTTCTAAAAGGTTACTGAGAGCATGACAATCATTGATGGTTACAAACAGCAACACATGTAGTTCAAATTCCTCCTGATCTTTCGCATCCCACGCAGGTACACCTTTTCCATTCCACAGCTGTAAAAGTTCTTCAACCAATGGCCTTAGGTACACATCAATGTCGTTGCCGGGTTGCTTGGGGCCTTGTATGAGCACTGACATCATAATGAACTTCCGCTTCATGCACAACCAAGGAGGAAGGTTATAGATACATAGAGTCACATGCCATGTGCTATGATTGTTGTTATGCTCCCCAAAAGGACTAATGCCATCTGCACTTAAACCAAACCATACGTTCCTTGCATCCTTTGCAAAGTCCTTACACTTTGTCTCAATTTTTCTCCACTACGACACGTCAGCAGGCACTCTCAACTTCCCGTCTTGCTTACGGTCTTCGTTGTGCCATCGCATCAACTTGGCATGCTCTTTGTTTTGGGAACAAACGTTTCAAACGTGGTATTATAGGAGCATACCACATCACCTTGGCAGGAATCTTCTTCCTGGGGCACTCGCCCTCAACATCACCAGGGTCATTGTGGCAGATCTTATAACACAATGCACAGCATACCGGGCATGCATTCAAATCCTCGTACTCACCGCGTTAGAAGATGTAGTCATTTGGGCATGCATGTATCTTCTCGACCTCTAATCCTAGAGGGCAGACAACCTTCTTTGCTTCGTACGTACTCTCTGGCAATTTGTTGTCCTTTGGTAGGTTCTTGTTTAACATTATCAACAACTTTTGAAATGCCTTGTCAGATACACCATTGTCTGCCTTCCATTGTAGCAATTCCAGTGTGGTACCCAGCTTTTTATTGTCATCTTTGCAATTTGGGTACAACCCTTTTTCGTGATCCTCTAACATGCGCTCCAACTTCAGCTTCTCCTTTTCACTTGCGCAATTTCTCTTTGCATCGGCAATGGCCCGACCAAGATCATCAGCGGGCTCATTTGATGCCTCTTCTTCAGCTCCTTCCCACATTGTCGGCTCAGCTTCTTCCCCCATTGTTGTACCATCGTATTCATGGAACCCATGGCCAGGATAGCTGTCGTCATCCTCTTCTTCTTCATTCTCTTCCATTAGGACCCCTCTTTCTTCGTGCTTGGTCCAATAGTTATAGCCGGACATGAAACCAGACTCAAACAGGTGGACGTGAATGGCTCTTGAGTTAGAGTAATTTCGATCATTCTTACAGCCAGCACATGGACAATACATAAAACCATCTGGCCGCTTGTTTGCCTTAGCCGCAACCAGAAAAGTATGCATGCCATTAATGAACTGGGGAGAGCATCGGTCCTCGTACATCCATTGCCAGCTCATCTTCATTACACAACACCGAAAAGACCAAATTAATACAGGTTCGTTCATAAAGTTCATACACACTTGTTCTCATAAAACAACATACAAACGCTCTAGCTAAAGCATTTAAATGCAACAACAAATGCGATCAACATAGCAACTAAGGTAACAATTGATCCAACAACATAGTGATACCAAGCCTCACGATCAATGGCATATCTTTTAAATTTTCTAATCTTCAAGCACATTGCACCCATCTTGATCTTGTGATCATCGATGACATCGGCAACATACAACTCCAGTTAAATCTTCTCGTCTTCAACTCTTTTCAATTTTTCTTTTAAATACTCATTTTCTTTTTCAACTAAATTTAGCTTCTTGACAAGAATACCTATGTCGGTTGGAATCTCCGGTTCACATACCTCCTAGATAAAAATATCTATGTCAACTTGATTGGCATAATTGTCATAAACACGAAATGCAACAAAGAGTTATAAAAGAGAGTATATACCACATCCGCATCATAAACCGGACGAGGGCCGACGGGGACGGATTTCAAAACCATGCCACTATGTATAACAAACAACCATATAGGTAAGAAAACTATAAAAGTAACTAACTAAATCTTACAAACATGTTTTTTTCTAAAAAGGATAAGAACAAGAAGCTCACCAAGGTGGTGCTGGCAACGGGACGGTGCGAGCGATCGACGGTGGTTAGGACGGGGACAGGAAGGCACTAAGTAAACCACACCTACAAATGCAAAGTAAGAAGTTAATTTGAGCTCAAATTGCATAAATCAAATAAACTACCACATACAAACTAAAACCCACAAATTACTATACTTATAGAGCATTGCAAGAGCCAATCTAGCAATGAGAGATGAAAGGACAAAGTTGCTAACCTTTGTGAACACTTGGAAGGATGGGATGCCTCCAAATCTTGAAAATTTTTGGCAAAAATGGAGGATGAGCTCGAGGAAGAGAGGAAGAACGGAGAGGAAAGGAATGGGGAAGAATAAAGGACTCTGCTTGGGCTGGCGCCGAAGGGTTTCAATATAGGGGGACCTTTAGTCGCGGTTGGTGGCTCCAACCGCGACTATAGGTTAGCCTATAGTCGCGGTTGGAGCCACCAACCGGGACTAAAGGTTCCCGTGGGGCCCCATGCTGACGCCGGCTTACCACCACGCCTTTAGTGCCAGTTCGTGGCACGAACTGGCACTAAAGGTCTGTAACGAACCGACACAAATGATCACCGTCACGAACCGGCACTAATGATCACATTAGTGCTGGTTCAAAAACCAACCGGCACTAATGAGGCGGACAAAAGGTCTGTTTTCTACTAGTGTGTTGTGACAAAGGTCTGTGCCTCCACGGCGGGTCTAACTGCTGCAATGCCTCTATCGACCGGGTCACCACTAGCGGCGTGCTTGGCCCAGCCCCCGGAGTATTGAAAAGATTCCGAGGCTGAATTGGTAATACAACTTGTATCCTTCTACGCCAAACCGCCTCCGATGCCCATTGGTCTAGATTGAAACGGAGAGCCTCCACCCTCAAACGTTCTGACTGAGCATTCATCTTAGCTTGCATTGCAGTGATATCCTCCTGGACCTGAGCCATCTGTCCTTTGATCCGGTTAATCTCGGCGTTGCGCTCTGCCTGATTCTCAGATGTCACCTCCGTGGCCATCAGGGCCTCTAGCTCCTCCATGAGCTCCAGCAGTACCTGCGTCGGCGCCTTAGGAGGCTCCGCGTCAGGTGGGGCTGCTCCAGCCACCGCTCCAGCTGTCACATTATTGGAAGCTGACGCCGGGCCTGCCATGAACACGGCGGCTTGCCTCGACGGGTCATAAGGCTCCGTAATATTGTCGCCATCGGCATAGCCCATTAACCCGCCGTCGTGAAGTTGATAGATCAATTCCTCATCCTCGCTAGAAGATCCTTCATCTGAGAAAGCCAAGGTCTCTCCCGACCAGGAATCTCCGCTGTCCTGTGTAAAGCCAACAAAGACGCTCTTCCACCCAGGTTGAACACGGGCGGGTGTCGCGCGCCGGCCTGGCTCGACGATGTTGGTGCAGATGTTCGGCTCGGGTGTAGATCCATCCAGCCTGCCGATGAACACGTGCATCTTGCCAATGGGAACCCGATAGCCGTACTCGACTGAGCCGGCTTCAGGCCCCCATCCTGAGTCGTCGATGTAGAGTTTGCCACGGCGACTTTTGGTCATCAAGCCGACGGCGTAGCCTTCGATCCCTGAGAGAAAACCCTTTGAGAACTCAACACCACCGGGCGCTAGCACCACGATGGGCGCCAACTATCATGGTTTTGTCACGGCAGATGTCTGAAGACTTTGGTTCGAGGCCATCACTAAGGCGGTGGACTCAAAGGGGTTGGACGGGACGAAAGACACGAATTTACCCAGGTTCGGCCCCTCAAGATGAGGTAAAAGCCTACGTCCTGCTTTGTGTGTATTGATTGGAGTATCGATTACAAGGGAGCAAATTCGCTTGACCTAGCTCTCGATCGGTTGGTTTCTGTCCTAAGCCGTCCCCGGGTCTCGCATTCATATAGGAGGTTGAGACCACATCTTACACAAATCTCTTACCGACTCTTACAACATGTCCGACTCGATCTCTAAGCCGTCTTGCCAACTCTGGCAGGCTGTCTCCGGGCGGCTTACACGCCCGGGTCTTGCATCTTCTTCCTGACTCTGGGCCTCCGCCTCAGCCCATCTAGTGAACCGCCATGCAACCCAATCTTCCTCTTCCAGCCCTTATGCTATGAGCCGCCAAGTATGACCCGTCCCCTACTGGGCGGGTCTTACCACGGGGTAACATCCCCAACAGTTACCCGACACGATTTGGAGACTCACAAACACAACTAACCAATCTAGGAGGCACCACCCATCAAAAGATAATAGATGGGGTTTGTTGATGATGAACTGTTTGCTTTTGTTCTTTAATAGATAGTGTCCTCAACACTCAGGCACTCTCTCATAGATTTAGGCTTTGGTGTAGGAGAGAATTTGGGCAGGGCTGGCCCTAGCATCTTAGAGGCCCTTGTGCGAGTTCATATAATGGGCCCTTATGATTCTTCCAGTTAACAGATTCAGTTAATTGATTTACATGTTAGCTCCTTTTACTTTTCTTACAACCAGATGGTAATTACTTTTTTGAACATTCTTACAGAAAAGGAGAGAGCACCTGAATTCCTGAATCTTAGTTTTGGAGTAAATTATAAGAAATTATATGCTTCATCTATATCCAATAATCAAAATTCATGCAATGACACAACCCACAGAATTTACATGACTGCAATTTGTACAAAAGAAGAGGAATTAATTAGGTTAAATAGAGAAAGATCAAAGAATTAATATCCAAAAATTACCTGAAGGAGGAATGGCTTGGTTGCTTCACTTCAATAGTGCCAAACCTGCTTCTCTTGTGTACGTAATGTACTAGTTCCTAGAGATGTATGGGCCCCTGTTGAGGCTACGCCCTAGGCCGTCGCACTCGTCGCCATGGCCTAGGGCCGGCCCTGAATTTGGGTGGAAAGCAATTGAGGTGTCTAGAGATCAAATTTATATGGTTATAGTAGAATGCATTTGATGTGAACACAAGGATTAGGAGCTCTCTCTCTCTCTCTCTCTAAGAAAAATGTATATGGGAAGTATAAGCTTCGCTATGGTTCCTCTCTGAGAGTTGGTGGAATGGGTGGGGTATATATAGGCAGCACCAAAAATACAACCTTTACACACCTTTATGCACAATTTGATAGAACCTTGTGAAACCACTCGATGGGACTGACCCGTACAAAAGGTTTAAACTTTAGGATTTTCAGTGAGATCGGGCGAAACCATTCACTGGGACTAAGTTATGCTAGCCTAAGCACTTTCCACACTTCGGTGTCACCGACTAAAACCAATCAGAAATTAGGATTGAACTTTTGTTGGCAACAGAAGTTTGGTAAGTCCACTTCGATGGGGCCAAAGGGCCAACTCGGTGGCACCGAGGTTCTAGGGTTTAGGCAACAACTATGTCGTGTGTTTCTCAGTTTGTCTAGGTAGATGTGTATCGGTGGGACTGAGACGAACTTTAGGGTTTTAACACAGTGGAATGTGGGAAATGTTTGCGACTTTTGGAACAATATCTCAAAATGAGTTCCGAGACCATTATCTTGACCTCAACCATTTTTAATAGTATTGTTTTTTCTATGAACTCAATATGATCTTGATCACTTAAATATAAAATAGAGAGTCTTGAGACTAGACCAACATTTGTCCTTAGCATTTTGAGGGGTTCACTTTGACATCCCAAATGTTTGCTTATGTCGAACTCATCCTGGAATATCCTCAAAGAAAACATTAGTCCAACAATATGTATGTTGATATGAATTATCAAAACCATCAAGAAAGTGGATGTGCTTTAAGCGTTCGCCGGTCTACAGAAAGCACTCTAACCGGTGCTTAAGGTGTCAAATAGGAGTTGGTTGATATAGTGGTATCCACAACGGTAACACAAAATCAAGTTGCCTTTTTTTTGCCCAATTTAATAAGGGTCCGTCTAAGACACATCTAGATGAGATTTAACTATAATTGATCTAAGTTGACGCCATGTTGTTAGATGAGATTTAACTACAGTTTATCTAAGCTGACGCCATGTTGGTTTGTGCTCCTATTTTATCTATTGTTTTTGCATTTTCTTTGTAGACTTGTCGCTGTTTCCACTTTGCATCAACTGGGCTGCTTTTCGCTGCATTGGTCACGTGCTGAGCCAGCCCAATAATCTCTACAACTAGACAAGTAGCACCTGCACATTATTTTCTTTTGTAGTTGTATGTTGTTCTTTCATTCAAATTGAACGTTGGTTTCTTATGATAGCATGCCATGAGCTGTTACTTTATATTGAAAAAAAAGACACACCGAATATGTGTTGTATGCATGCTTAAAGAATATTCGTAAATTTAAAAAATTAATGAAGCTAAAAATGTTTGTGGAACTAAAAGAACTCGCAAGTTTGGTCATAGTGCATTTAATAAATTGTTCAGTAAAAAGAAGTACTTTTTCCGCTGGTGTATTGGACTATTGGGTTGCCCTTTGACGCCATTTATAAAAGCCTTGGCCATCAGCATGATTAGGCCCAGTTCTTTTGAGCAGATCATGAAGAATCTTAGTCTCGAAAATCTCGAGCAAAAAGAACTCAATTCAACTTCCAAAATCTCAACCGTATTCTGCAGAATCCTAGTGCAATTCCAAAATTCCAAACACCTGGTTTCTCCCACAATCTCAGGATTCTGTCAAGTCCCTCAAAAGAGAACTATTCGGGTATAAAAGATTGCCCCTATTACAACAGGTTATTATGGCAAGAATGCCACTCCGAACTCAACTGTTCGCTGCGCTCGACCTCGGGCATTGCTAACGCTAGGGTTCCAGTGCCGCCGCAGGCCACGCCTCGCCTCCGCCGACCCGACCCTCACCACCGCCAGCCTGCGTCCACTGCAGGCCCGGACCTCGTCGTCGCCGGCCTGGACTTCGCCCCCACCGAAGGACCCGTCCTCTCCGCCGCAGCCCAGCCTTGCTGCGGGCCACGCCTCGCCTCCGCCGACGCAGACCTTGCCACTGGTCTGGAACTGGCCTCCGACGCTAGCCCGGACTTCGCCGTCACGCCTCGCCTCGCAACGTCATGTCTTTCTTCGAGTCTAGGCTTGTGTTCGCCGTCATGGAGATGCGGGTCTAGAGCCACCGGTGCAACAGTCGCACCAAGCTGTGATCCGATGATCGATGGATCTCGCCGGATACGATCGAGGATAGAACAGACATTTCAACACACAACACCTTCCAGAATTTGAAACTACAATCTCCGAAAAGAACTCGACGACAGATTCTTGAAGAAGCAGATTCTGAAAATTTTTTGCAGAATCTTGATTCTGCAGAATCCTACCTGAAAAAGACTGGCCCTTAGTGTATTCGCTTGTTTTGCAGCTTGTTTCTACTGGAGCTCATATTCAGCTTGGTCGGTCACGCACTGCTCGCTTGAGTTCGTTTGTTTTTTCCTCGCTCGTACTGTATTGATACTTGTTTGTTCTCTTGGTAGAAATATATTTTTATGTTAATTTAACTTTTGGGTGAAATAAAAAATGTTTGCAAAATCAAAAAAGTTCATGAATGAGAAAGGAATTGACAAATTTGCGGGAAAAATATGAATACAAAAAATATTTGTGAAATTTAAAAATATCAATGAATTTGGAAAAGATCATGAAATATTATTGAAATTAAAACATGAATTAAAATAATCATGATTTTTTTAAGATACCATAATTTTAAGAAATTGTTCATGACTTTTTTATAATGTTGAAAAAAAAATCATGAATATTTTTAAAAATATGGAGATGCAATTGGCCCACAACTCATCTCTCGCCCCTAATTGCAGCCTTGTTGCTGACATGTAGTAGCCTGTCAAGGATGAACTTGTAACTAAGAGAAAAAAATGGTTCAGACTCAGTTACATGTTGAGAGCGAACCAACATATAGGACAAAAAAAACCTCCCAGTTAAGTGGCAAGAGTGGTTTTACAGATAAGACAAAAATGGATCGTATCCAGTTATGTGTCAAGGGGTAACTTGCAACTGAGACCAAAAAGGCGAGCCCCCAATTGCATGTGAAGGGTGGAGTTTCAGTTAGTGACAAAATTGCCCCCCCCCCCCCCCCCCCCGGCGTTTGCATGTCGAGAGTCGACTTACAATGCGGACAAAAAATGGGTATGAACTAATTCTGTATCGAGGATGGACATGCAATGGGAGAAAATAAAGGCAACTCCCCATTACGTGTCGATGGTAAACTTTCAACTGGGACCAAAAGAACAAAACATTATGGTGTGAAACATGTATTCATGGAACGATGAAAAAAAACGTCATTCAAAGTCATCGGCACAAGCCATTGAATGCAATTTCGTCACAACAGGGACTTGAGTTGTACCAATCTCAGATAAGATTCTTTATGTTCAGTTTTTGTGGTTGCCGTATTGGGAGCAGCTAGTGGCTATCACACGTCTACCCGCCCTCAAACTTCTGAAAGCTTTTATAAGGTACCGAAAACTGGATTTGTAGAAACCCCGATTGTTGGCATGCTTAACACATCGCCGAGAGAACCTAGTGACGCAAAATGTCGCAAGCACCCCAAGCAACGATGATCCCTTTCCTGATGTCTACTATTCCGACACGCCCATGATACATTTTTTTAATTTTCCTTTCATCTCTTCCATTATTTTGTGGAGTGGCACATCTTTGCTCAACCAAAACTTTAAAAAATATGGTATTGCCGATGTGTAGGTGAATTATTTTTATGCAGTCCGATGGTCAGTTCGTGTGTAGATGGATCAGTATATATATTGCACTCATGGTTAAAGTTGTTGGGTTCTTCATTTATATTAACACATGTATATTAACTTTGTGCCTACAAAATCATGTACGGGAGATTTTTTTTCTTTAGTCACATTCTTGCTGTATGGGCGGTTGGTATGGTGGTACCCACGACAGTATCAAAAAATCAAGCTACTTTTCTGTGGCTAGAAAAAGTTCTTAATAACTCACAAGTGTCGGGGTCGTTTGCAGTCTTTTTTGAAAAATAAGAGTGTCAAACCAACGAGAAGCTAAACGTAGAACAAATATTTTCTAAGTTTTATTGACCACCGATACAACTCTACGCACACTTTAACATTTGCTTTACCTAAAACAAGTATGAAACTATTTTGTAGATGATAAGATAGTTTGCACGAATAAAACTAGAAGTATTTTGCGAGAATAAAACTATGAGTAAATTACAAGATAATAAAAGTTAGTTGTTTAGTAGAAAGCTTTTGTCAAACAAGAAGATTATTTGTCCCTGGGCAATTGATAACTTGATCGATAATCATTATTATAATTTTAAATGAGCGAGAGGCATGAGCTAACATACTTTCCATATTTGGATCATATGCACTTATGATTGGGACTTTAGCAAGCATCCGTAACTACTAAAGTTCATTAAGGTAAAACCCAACTATAGCATTAAGTATCAATTCCTCTTTACTCCCGTACGCAACAACCCATCTACTCGGGTCTGTGTTTCTGTCACTCACACCACCCACCATAAGCAAATCATCAACATATTGCAACACCCTACAGCGGAGATCCCTCACGTTTGCGCGACACGGATGGCACCATAAAACAGCACCAAAATAAAACATATAACTCATACCAACCACGATCATCAATTAGCCCATAGGACAAAACAGATCTACTCAAACATCATAGGATAGCCACATATCATTGGAAAATAGTATATGGAGTTGAGCACCATTTTTAAGTAGAGATTAGAACGGGGAAGAGAGATGTTACACCGCTGCATAAAGGGGGAGAGAGTTAGTGTTGAGGGCGGCAAAGTTGTTGCTATAGATCGTCGTCACGATGATTGCCCCCAAGGCGTTCCCGCGCCATCGGGAGAGAGGGGGAGAGAGCCCCCCTCCTTCTTCTTCTTCCTTAGCCTCCCCCTAGATGGGAGGAGAGTTTTCCCTCGGTTCCATGGCATCCATGGCGGCGGAGGGGCAGGAGCCCCTCCGAGATTGGATCTCCTCTGTGTTCTCTTTTGTTTCGTCTTCTCGTTTTCTGGCCGAAAACCGTTTCTTATATTCCTGGAGAGCCGTAACTCTGATTGCGCTGAGATTTTAACACGGTTATTTCTGGATATAAGCTTCCATGCGCCCGAAGTAGATCTCCAACCAACTTACAGGGTCACCACAGCCCACCACGGCGCGCCTAGGCCTTTGGGTGCGCCCTGGTGTACTGTGGGGTTGTGAGCCTCATTTTGTGTTGATTCCAACTCCCAAAAATCATATATTCCAAAATAATTCTCTGTAAAGTTTTTTCACGTTTGGATTTCATTTGATATGGATATTCCGCGAAACAAAAAACATTCAACAAATAGGAACTCACAGTGGGCACTGGATCAATATGTTAGTCCAATAAATCAAAGAAACTTTTGCCAAAAATATGTGAAAGTTGTGTAATACTGGCATGAAACAATCAAAAATTATAGACACGACGGAGACGCATCGGCATCCCAAGCTTAATTCCTGCTCGTCCTCGAGTAGGTAAATGATAAAAAAGATATTTTTTGATGAATGCTACCTAACATAATCTTGATCATATATCTAATCATGGCATGAATAATAAGACATGAGTGGTTCAGAGCAATAGTCTTTAATTTTACATAAAGACATTAATACTCATGTGTCCCAACAAATAATCATGTCTTTCAGAATATCAAGGCTAAAGAACGTTATCCCTACAAAATTATATAGCCTTGTCATGCTCTGTCTTCTTAACAAAAAGTAGAAATCATGTACTACCCCCGTGTCAGCCAAGCAATTGGTTCATACTTTTTAACGCGCTTCAGCATTTTGAACTCTCACGCAATACATGAGTGCAAGCCATGTTCAACATTTTGAACTCTCACGCAATACATGAGTGCAAGCCATGGATACAACACTATGGGTGGAATAGAATGCGGTGGTAGACATAAATATAGAGAATACAAATAGGAAGATAGTCTCACATCGAAGCGGCTAATCAACGGGCTATGGAGATGCCCATCAATTGATATCAATGCAAGCCGTAGGGATTGCCATGCAACATATGCACTAAGAGCTACAAGTGTATAGAAGCTCAAACTGAAACTGAGTGGGTGTACATCTAACTCTATAATGAGAAATTCGCACTAGTATATGAAAGTCACAACATAGGAGACTCTCTATATGAAAAACATGGTGCTACTTTGAAGCACAAGTGTGGAATTAGCATGCCCCTTCTCTCTTTATCTCTCATTTGTTTTATATCTGTCCGGAGCCTCATCCCGAGTTGTGGGGGATGTTGGAAATATGCCCTAGAGGCAATAATAAATTAGTTATTATCATATTTCTTTATTCATGATAATCGTTTATTATCCATGCTATAATTGTATTAATCGAAAACTCAGATACATGTGTGGATACATAGACAACACCATGTCCCAAGTATGCCTCTAATAGACTAGCTCGTCGATCAAGGATGGCTATGGTTTCCTAGTCATGGACATGAGATGTCATTTGATAACAGGATCACATCATTAGGAGAATGATGTGATGGACAAGACCCAAACTACAAACGTAGCATATGATCGTGTCAGTTTATTGCTAATGTTTTCTGCATGTCAAGTATTTGTTCCTATGACCATGAGATCATGCAACTCACTCACACCGGAGGAGTACCTTGTGTGTATCAAATGTCGCAACGTAACTGGGTGACTATAAAGGTACTCAACAGGTATTTGCGAGGGTGTCTGTTGGGTTGGCATGGATCAAGACTGGGATTTTTACTCCGTGTGACGGAGAGGTATCTTAGGGCCCACTCGGTAATACAACATCACAACAAGCCTTGCAAGCAATGTGACTTAGTCACGGGATCTTGTATTACGGAACGAGTAAAGAGACTTGCCGGTAACGAGGTTGAACTAGGTATGGAGATACCGACGATCGAATCTCGGGCAAGTAACATACCGAAGAACAAAGGGAACATCATACGGGATTAATTGAAGCCTTGGATTAGAGGTTCGACCGATAAAGATCTTCGTAGAATATGTAGGAACCAATATGGGCATCAGGGTCCCGCTATTGGTTATTGACCGTAGAGGTGTCTCGGTCATGTCTACATAGTTCTCGAACCCGCAGGGACTGTACACTTAAGGTTCGGTGACGTTTCGGTAGTATAATAGAGTTATGTATATTGGTGACCGAAGGTTTTTCGGAGTCCCGGATGAGATCCTGGACGTCACGAGGATCTCTGGAATGGTCAGGAGGTAAAGATTGATATATAGGAAGTCCTGTTTTGGTCGCCGAAAAAGTTTCGGGCTCATCGGTAGTGTACCGGGAGTGCCGGTAGTGTACCGGGAGACCATCGGGAGGGGTATTTCTACCCAAGAGGCTACATGGGCTGTGGAAGATTAAATACCAGCCCTTAGTGGGCTGGTGGAAGTCCCACACAAGGTCCATGCGGCTGGGAAGAAAAGCCCAAAGAGAAAAAGGTGGAAAAAGGCAAAAAGGCAAAAATAAGGAGGAGTCCTAGTCCTACTAGGATTGGAGGAGGAATCCTCCAATCCTCCTTGGTTCGGCCGACCCAAGGGCTGGATCCTTGGGAGACAAGCCTCCTCCTACTCTCCTCCTATATATACTAGAGGATTTTAGGGTTTTGGCACCAGATTTTCAGCTACGTGCTACCCGTTCCTCCAGTGCATAGTCTCTCCTCTAGATCGGATTTCTGCAGTGCTTAGGCGAAGCCCTGCCGGAATAGCTCCACCACCATCGCCGGAGCACCGTCACCCTGCCGGAGAACTCTTATACCTTTCCGCTCCCTATTGCTAGATCAAGAAGGCGGACATCATCATCGAGCTGTACGTGTGCTGAACGCGGAGGTGTCGTCCGTTCGGCGCTAGATCAGAAGGACCGTGATCAAGATCGTGAGACGGATCGTGATGAGTTCGCAGGACGGATCATGATGAGTTCGTGGGACTAGATACTCTGCGATTTGGACGGATCTTGATGAGTTCGCGGGATGGATCGTGATGAGATCGCGGGACACTCTGCGATTTGGACGGCGAACACGTTCGACTACACCAACCGCATTTCTTAACGTTTCCCGCTTAACGATCTATAAGGGTATGTAGATCCACTCTCCCTCTCGTAGATGCTCCTCACCATGGATAGGTCTTGTGTGAACGGAGGAATTTTTTTGTTTACCATGCAACGTTCCCCAACAGTGGCATCATGAGCTTGGTCTATGTGTAGATGAGATCTCGAGTAGTACACAAAGAGTTTGTGGGCGTTGATGCTTAGATTGCTTCCTCCATTGGTCGTGTTTTGGTTCAGCGGTATTGTGAGATGAAGCGGCCCGGACCAACATTACTTGTATGCTTACGAGAGACCGGTTCCATCGACTTACATGTAACCTCATCGCACAAAGATGGCTAGCGGGTGTCTGTTTCTCCTACTTTAGTTGGATCGGATTTGACAAAGGCGGTCCCTGAGATGGTTGAAAAGCAACTAGTGTATCACTGTTGTGGTTTTTGCGTAGATGAGAATTGTTCTTGCTAGATACCCGTAGCAGCCACGTAAAACATGCAACAACAATTAGAGGACGTCTAACTTGTTTTTGCAGGGTATGTTGTGATGTGATATGGCCAATTACATGATGTGATATATGTGATGTATAGATTATCACGACTTGCATGTCGATGAGTACGGCAACCGACAGGAGCCATAGGGTTGTCTTTGTTTATAGTATGACCTGCGTGTCAATCATTAAGCGCTATGTAATGCTTTACTTTATCGCTAAACATTAGCAATAGTAGTAGAAGTATGTTGGGCGCGACAACCCCGATGGCGACATGTTTATAGAGATCAAGATGATGGAGATCATGGTGTCATACCGGTGATGATGGAGCTCATGCCGGTGCTTTCAAGATGGAGATCAAAAGTACAAGTTCATGGCCATATCATGTCACTTATGATTTGCATGTGATGTTAATCCTTTTATGCACCTTGTTTTGCTTAGGACGATGGTAGCATTATAAGGTGATCCCTCACTTAATTTCAAGATAAATTGTGTTCTCCCCGAGTGTGCACCATTGCGGAAGTTCGTCGTGTAGAGACACCACGTGATGATCGGGTGTGATAGACTCTACATTCACATACAACGGGTGCAAGCCAGTGTTGCACATGCAGAACACTCGGGTTAAACTTGACGAGCCTAGCATGTATAGACATGGCCTCGGAACACAAGAGACCGAAAGGTCAAACATGAGTCATATAGTAGATATGATCAACATGATGATGTCCACCATTGAAACCACCTCAACTCACGTGATGATCGGACTTGAGTTGGTGAATTTGGATCATGTATCACTCGAATGACCGGAGGGATGTCAATTTGAGTGGGAGTTCTTAAGTAATATGATTAATTGAACTCATTATCATGAACATAGTCAGTAGTGTCTTTGCAAATTATGTCGTAGATTACTAGCTCATGTTGTAGCTCCCTTGAATTTTATATGTTCCTAGAGAAATAGAGTTGAAAGATGATGGTAGCAATATTGCAGACTAGGTCCGTGATCTGAGGATTGTCCTCATTGCTGCATAGAAGGCTTATGTCCTTAATGCACCGCTCGGTGCACCAACCCCTCTAGCGTTGTCTATAGATATTGTGAACATATGACAAGCACTTTCTGATGACTACTTGATAGTTTAGTGCGTCATGCACCACGGCTTAGAATTGAGGCTCTGAAACGTTTTGAACATCACGGAACATATGAGATGTTCTAAGAGCTGAAATTAGGATCTCAGGCTCGTGCCCGTGTTGCAAGATATGAGATCTCCAACAAGATTCTTTGCCTGCAAGATGAAGGAGAATAGTTCAATCATTGAGCATGTGCTCAGATGGTCTGGGTGCTACAATCGCTTGAATCGAGTGGGAGTTGATCTTCTAGATAAGATAGTGATTGATATAGTTCTCAAGTCACTGTCACTAAGCTACTAGAACTTGGTGATGAACTATAAAATGCCAGGGATAGAAATAATGATCCCCAAGCTGTTCGCGATGTTTGACACCGCGAAGGTAGAAATCAAGAAGGAGCGTCAAGGGTTGATGGTTAGTCAAACCACTAGTTTCGAGAAGGGCAGGAGCAAGGAGGGAAACTTCATGGATAGCAATCTGTTGCTGCTCCAGTGAAGCAACCCAAAGTTGAACCTAAACCCGAGACTAAGTGCTTTGATTATGAGGAGAGCGGTCGCTGAAGCAGAACAACCCTAGATACTTAGTAGATAAGAAGGCTGGCAACGTCGACAGAAGTATATTTGATATATGTGTTATTGATGTGTACGTTGCTAGTACTCCTAGTAGCACCTGGGTATTGGATACCGGTTCGGTTGCTAAATGTTAGTAACTCAAAATAAAAGCTACGGAATAAACGAAGCACTAGCTAAGCGTGAGGTGACGATGTGTGTTGGAAATGTTTCCAAGGTTGATGTGATCAACATCACATGCTCTCTCTACCTTCGGGATTAGTGACGAACCTAAATAAATGTTATTTGGTGTTTTGCATTGAGCATGAACGTGATTAGATCGTGTTTATTGCAACACAGTTATTCATTTAAGTTAGAGAATAATTGTTTTTCTGTTTACATGAATAATACCTTCAATGTTCATGCACCCAGTGAGAATGGTTTGTTGAATCTTGATCATAGTAATACACATGTTCATAACATTGATGCCAAAAGATACAAAGTTAATAATGATAGTACCACATACTTGTGGCACTGCCGCTAAATGTCATATTGGTATAAAGTGCATGAAGAAAATCCATGTTGATGGATCTTTGGACTCATTTGATTTCGAATCGGTTGAGACATGCGAACCATGCCTCTTGGGCAAGATGACTAAGGACCCCGTTTTCCGGATTGATGGAGCGGGCAAGTGATTTATTGGAAATGATACATGTTGATGTATGCAATCCAGTGAGTCTTTTAGCGTGCGGTGGATATCATTATTTTCTTACCTTCACTGATGATTTGAGTAGATATAGTGTATATTTACTTAATGAAACACAAGTCTAAATCATTTGAATGGTTCAAAGCAAATCCAGAGTGAAGTTTAAGATCATCATGACAAGAAGAAATGTCTGTGATGTGATCGTGGGGGTGAATATCTGAGTTACGAGTTTGGCATACAACTTTAGACAATGTGAAAGTTGTTTCACAACACACGCCACCTGGAACACCATAGCGTGATGATGTGTCCGAACGTCATAGTCATGCTCTATTGGATATAGTGCGTGCTATGATGTCTCTTATCGTTTTGCTACTATAATTTTGGGGTTATGCATTAGAGACAACTACATTCACTTCAAATAAGGCACCATCTAAATCCGTTGAGATGACACCATGTGAATTATGGTTTGATAGAAACCTAAGGTGTCATTTGTTAACGTTTGGGGCTGTGACGCTTGTGTGGAAAAATGTTTTCACCTAATGAGTTCGAACCCAAAGCGGAGAAATGCATCTTCATAGATTACCCCAAGAACAGTTGGGTGAACCTTCTATCTCAGATCCAAGCATGAAGTTGTTTGTTACTAAAACGGGTCCTTTCCCGAGAAAAAGTTTCTGTCGAAAGAATTGAGTGGGAGGAAGATAGAACTTGATGAGGTTGTTGAACCTTTGTTTCAACCAGAGAGTAGTGCAGCGCAGAAAGATGTGTCTGTGGAACCTACGTCAGTTGAAGAGGAAGTAAATGATGATGATCATGAAGCTTCGGATCAAGTTACTATCGAACCTCCTAGGTCGACAAGGATGTGTACTGCTCCTGAGCGATACGACAACCATGTCTTGGAGGTCATGTTGTTGGACAACGATGAACCTACGAGCTGTGGAGAAGCGATGATGGGCCCGGATACCGAAAAATGGTTAGAGGCCATGAAATCCGAGAAAGGATCCATGTATGAAAACCAAGTATAGACTTTGGTAGACTTGCTCGTTAGACAGCAGGTCGTTGAGTTCAAAAGGACCATTAGGATGAAGACAGACGCTGATGGTGAGTGTCACCATTTATAAAGCTCGACTTGTCGCAAAGAAGTTTTTCCCAAGTTCAAGGAATTGACTGTGATGAGACTTTCTCACTCGTAGCAATGCTAAAATCTGTTGGAATTATGTTAGCAGTTGATGCATTTTTCAATTATGAAATCTGGCAGATGGATGCCAAAACATCGTTTCCTTCCTTGAGGAAAGGTTGTATGAGATACAACCAGAAGGTTTTGTCAGTCCTAAGGATGCTAAAAGGTGTGCAAGCTTCAGTGATCCTTCTATGAACTGAAGCAAGCATCTCGGAGTTGGAATATACACTTTGATGAGGTGATCAAAGTTTTTGAGTCTATACAAAGTTTATCAGAAACTTGTATTTGCAATAAAGTGAGTGGGAGCACTATAGAGTTTCTGATAAGTATATGTGGATGATATATTGCTATTCGGAAATAATGTGGAATTTCTGGAAAGCATAAACGGTTGTTTGAAAATTGATTTTCAAAGGAAGACTTGGATAAAGCTACCTAATTGTTGAGCATCAAGATCTATAGAGATAGATCAAGATGTTCGATAAGACTTTCAATGAGTACATACCTTGACAAGATTTTGAAAGAGTTCAAAATGGATCAGTCAGAGAAAGAGTTCTCGCCTTATTTGTAAGGTGTGAAGTAGAGTGAGACTCAAAGCTTGACAATAGCAGAACAAAGAGAAAGGACGAACGTCATCTCCTATGCCTTAGCCATAGGCTCTATATTATGCCATGCTGTGTACTGCACCTGGTGTGTGCCTTGCCATGAGTTTGTCAAGGGGTACAAATGTGATCCAGGAGTGGATCACTGGACAATAGTCAAGATTATCCTGAGTAACTAAAATACTAAGGAGATGTTTCTCGATATTGGAGGTGATAAAGAGTTCGTCATAAAGATTTACGTCGATGCAAGCTTTAACACCAATCCGGATGACTCGTAGTAGCAATCCGGATACATATAGTGGAGCAGCCATTTTGAATAGTACCAAGTGGAGTGTGGTAGCAGTGTTTACGGTTTGACATAGAGATATGCAAAGTGCACATGGATCTGAATGTCGCAGACCCATTGACTATAAGACCTCTCTCACATGCAAAGCATAACTGAGCCCCAGAACTCATTGGGTGTTAGATTCATAACAATGAGAATCACATGGTGATGTGAACTAGATTATTGACTCTAGTGCAAGTGGGAGACTGTTGGAAATATGCCCTAGAGGCAATAATAAATTAGTTATTATCATATTTCCTTATTCATGATAATCATTTATTATCCATGCTATAATTGCATTAATCGGAAAATCGGATACATGTGTGGATACATAGACAACACCATGTCCCTAGTATGCCTCTAATAGACTAGCTCGTTGATCAAATATGGCTATGGTTTCCTAGTCATGGACATGAGATGTCATTTGATAACGGGATCACATCATTAGGAGAATGATGTGATGGACAATACCCAAACTACAAACGTAGCATATGATCGTGTCAGTTTATTGCTACTGTTTTCTGCATGTCAAGTATTTGTTCCTATGACCATGAGATAAGGAAACTCACTGGCACCGAAGGAGTGCCTTGTACATATCAAACATCGCAATGTAACTAGGTGACTATAAAGGTACTCTACAGTTATTTCCGAGGGTGTCTGTTGGGTTGGCATGGATCAAGACTGGGATTTGTTACTCCGTGTGACAGAGAGGTATCTCAGGGCCCACTCGGTAATACAACATTACAACAAGCCTTGCAAGCAATGTGACTAAGTGTTAGTCACGGGATCTTGTATTACGGAACGAGTAAAGAGACTTGCCGGTAACGAGGTTGAACTAGGTATGCAGATACCGACGATCGAATCTCGGGCAAGTAACATACCGAAGAACAAAGGGAACATCATATGAGATTAACTGAATCCTTGACATAGAGGTTCGACCGATAAAGATCTTTGTATAATATGTAGGGACCAATATGGGCATCCACGTCCCGCTATTGGTTATTGACCGTAGAGGTGTCTCAGTCATGTCTACATAGTTCTCGAACCTGCAGGGTCTGCACACTTAAGGTTCAGTGACGTTTCGGTAGTATAGAGTTATGTATGGTGGTGACCGAAGGTTGTTAGAAGTCCCGGATGAGATCCCGGACGTCACGAGGTGCTCCAGAATGGTCCGTAGGTAAAGATAGATATATAGGAAGTCCTGTTTTGGTCACCGGAAAAGTTTCGGGCTCATCGGTACTGTACCGGGAGTGCCGGTAGTGTACCAGGAGACCATCGGGAGGGGTATTTCGACCCAAGAGGCTACATGGGCTGTGGGAGAGTAAATACCAGCCCTTAGTGGACTGTTGGAAGTCCCACACAAGGCCCATGCGACTGGGAAGAAAAGCGCAAAAGAGAAAAAGGTGGAAAAAGGCAAAAAGGCAAAAATAAGGAGGAGTCCTAGTCCTACTAGGATTGGAGGTCCTCCTTGGTTCAGCCGACCCAAGGGCTGGCTCCTTGGGATCCAAGCCTCCTCATCCTATCCTCCTATATATACTACAGGATTTTAGGGTTTTGGTACCAGATTTTCAGCCACGTGCTACCCGTTCCTCCAGTGCATTGTTTCTCCTCTAGATCGGATTTCTGCAGTGCTTAGGCGAAGCCCTGCCGGAATAGCTCCACCACCATCGCCGGAGCGTTGTCACGCTGCTGGAGAACTCTTCTACCTCTCCGCTCCCTCTTGATGGATCAAGAAGGTGGAGATCATCATCGAGTTGTACGTGTGCTGAATGCGGAGGTGCCGTCCGTTCGGCGCTAGATCGGAAGGACCGTGATTAAGGTCGTGAGACGGATCATGATGAGTTTGCGGGACGGATCGTGATGATTTCGCGGGACCGATTGTGATGAGTTCGCGGGATGGATCGTGATTGGATCGCAGGACGGATTGTGATTAGATCGCGGGATGCTCGGCGATTTGGATCGCGAAGACGTTCGACTACACCAACCGCGTTTCTTAACCCTTCCCGCTTAGCGATCTACAAGGGTATGTAGATCCACTCTCCCACTCGTAGATGCTCATCA
This sequence comes from Hordeum marinum, assembly GCA_022496015.1. Taxonomy (NCBI): domain Eukaryota; kingdom Viridiplantae; phylum Streptophyta; class Magnoliopsida; order Poales; family Poaceae; genus Hordeum; species Hordeum marinum. The sequence continues at coordinate 470,424,694 of CM039678.1, read as the reverse complement.
CCATGGATAGGTCTTGTGTGAATGTAGGAATTTTTTTGGTTCCCATGCAACGTTCCCCAACAGGGGAATCATAGTTTTCATCATCCTTTCCTCACTGGGACATGTTCTAATAATGAATAATGATGATCATCACACTTCTATTTACTTACAACTCAATATTACAACTTGAAAGTAGAACAAAGTATGACTCTATATGATTGCCTCTGGCAGTGTACCAGGATGTGCAATGATCTAGCGTAGCAAAGATATCAAAAACGGACAGTCCATGGAAACATCATGCTATATATCTTACAATCATGTAAAGCAATATGACAATGAATGATCAAGTCATCCAAATGGAAGCGGTGGAAGTTGCATGTCAATATATCTCGGAATGGCTATGACAATGCCATAATAGGTAGATATGGTGGCTGTTTTGAGGAAGATATAATAAGGGTTATGTGTGATAGAGCGTATCATATCACGGGGTTTGGATGCACCGGCAAAGTTTGCACCAACTCTCGAGGTGAGAAAGGGCAATGCACGGCACTATAGAGGCTAGCAAATTGCGGAAAGGTAAGAGTGTGTATAATCCATGGACTCACATTGGTCATAAATAACTCACATACTTATTGCAAAAGTTTTTTAGCCCTCGAAGCAAAGTATTACTATGCATGCTACTAGGCGGGAAGGTTGGTAGGAGTTAACCCCCGCGCGCCCCCGACCTTCACACAAAGATAGACAAACAAGGATAAATTATGCTCCAACTTCCTGGCATAACGGGAGACTATATGTGCATGCTTAGGGAATCACAAAACTTAACACTGATATCTTACTAAACACAATCATCCACTAGTACCTCCCACATATTATCATCTTTATATCACAAAGCTATTGCAAGGAATCAAACATATCATATTTAGCGATCCATAAGTTTTATGTAGGATTTTATGACTAACCATGTGAATGGCCAATTCCTGTTAACTCTCTAATAGATATAAGTGAAGCAAGATAGTTTAATTATTTCTACAAAACACCATGCTCTAATAAATATAAGTGAATAAAAAGTGCATTCTACAAATAACAGTTTCTATGTGAAGAGAAACAGGCAATCCAAACTTCAAATGATATAAGTGAAACACATGAAGCATTCAACCATACACAAAAGATATAAATGAAGTGCAATGAGCATTATATACATCAACCATGGACTATCTCATACCAGCATTGTGCATAAAATAAAAGTGAAAACTAAACACAAAAGACGCTCCAAGATTTACACATATCACATGAACAAAATGAAAACGAAAACATACTGATACTTGTTAAAGACAGATGTGATGCCTTCTGGGGCATCCCCAAGCTTAGATGCTTTATTATCCTTGGATATTTACTTGGGGTGCCTTGTGAATCCCCAAGCCCGAACTCTTGCCTCTCCTCTTTCTTCTCATATTGAAACCTCCTCAATCTTTGAACACTTTATCCACACAAAACTCAACAGAAATCTGGTGAGATCCGTTAGTATAATAAAGCAAACTACTACTTTAAGTATTGTTGCCAAACCATTCATATTTTATATTTTCACTACCCTTCTGTATTATAACTTCTCCATGGATTATAACATCGATAAAATCGATAGTTTCATCAAAACAAGCAAAACAATTCATAGAAAACAGAATATGTCTTAAACATGACAGTCTGTAGTAATCTGAACTTTGACCATACTTCTGTAACTCCAAAAATTCTGAATCATTAGGAAGAAAAAAACATTTTTTATACCGTGTAAAATTTCAGAAACTTTCGACGCGCCACTAAAAACTGTAAATTTACGCACTACACCCAAAGTTTCTGTTTTTACACCGCACATACTAGCAAGCAATCTAATCATCCTAAAGACAAATCTTGGCACATTATTTTTATAATACAATGGATTTGTACAAGTGTATAATTGTTTTTATTTAAAAGTTTCTGTGATTCAAGGTTCACAAAGTTTCCATGGGCATGAACAAGTTCAAGGAATTCCCCCACTTTTCACGATGTTCATCTCTCTCACTTTCACTTTTCTTTTGTGAAATTTTAGGTTCTCCTATGTATTCTTATGTTATTAATCTTTATAAAAGAACTCAAAAGAATAAAATGACTCTCTAAAACTTCCAAGTTGTCTCCCTGGTAGCACTTTCTTCAATGACATTAAGGTAGACATAAAGTGCTCAAGTAATGGATCCATCGGGATCCCAAGGAATATCAAAGTCAATTTTAATTAACAATGATTTATAATTTAGTAGTGATCACAAAGCAACATATATCATGCAATGACGAAGTCTAACTCTCTTCCTATGCATCGGCATGTCGTAAAACAACAATTCATGCACATCAAGTAAAGGCCGGCTAATGGATAGTATAAACTATTTCTTGCAATTTTATCGTATTGGAAACATAAAGAGGTGGAGATGTAGTTCCTCTCTAATAATAATTGCAAGTAGTAGTGTCAAGCACATGCATATTATACTCATCAAAATCATCATGTATAGTAGAAAAACACAACCCATCAATATAATCCTTAATAAGAGCAAACTTATCCGATATAGTGTAGTTGGGATAATTCAAAAAGATAATAGGAGTATCATGTCTAGGTGCAATAGAAACAATTTCATTATTAACATAAGTAAATATAGAAAGTTCATATCCATAAGCATAATTCATATATGCATCTTGGCCATAGGCATAGCAAGCATCAAGTTCATCAAAAATGGGATATTTCAAAAGAATCAACGGGGTCATAGCAATTATCATAGCATCCATCCTTCGGTAAGATCGAAGGGAAATTAAATAATGTATGAGTTGAAGAGTTACTATCATTACAAGGTGGGAACAGTAGCTAATGCACTCTTCCTTCTTTTTTTCTTGGCTTTTCTCCTCATTTTCTTCATCTAATGAGCTCACAGTTTCGACAATTTCTTCTTCCATAGATTCCTACAAAATTTTAGTCGCTTCCAAAGCAGCGGAAATTCTCTCAATAAATTTTATAATATCATAATTTTATTCATAATTATCGAATCAATATTTAATTATGGATAAATCTTCAAATTTGCAAGGAACATTATCATACTTTTCTACCAAAGAAGCAATTTCATAAGCACCTTTAAAAGCAACAAATTCTTCTATTCGTTCCACATCATAGTAAACATATATACCATTATCATAAGAAGCCAAGGTTTTATTATCATTAAATTCACATTGAGAGGAAAGGTGAAGACCATTAATCTTAGAACAACAAGTGTAATCACATTTCAAACATGCATCCCAAGCAAACAAACTCAATATTCTAATTTGATCCCATAAGTGTTTCCTTTTTTGAGTCAAGTGATAATGTCTAAATTAATCACGTTGATCCAACATGTCTCCCATTATAAAGTTCAATGAGTATTTTTCAGCATTATGAAAGGAGTAATTAACATATTTCACATAACTATCATCGAGGGTTTTAGGTGGTTCCCCATCTCCATGAGTAGCAAGTACCACTATTTTTTGTGTTTCGTGTTCCATATCCATAACTAAAGATATAAAACAACTAATAAAAGAAAATAAAACAACTAATAACAGAATATAAAAATTACTTAGTGATAAAGCAAACAAGAACACATGACAATATTCACCCCATGCTATTGCTCCCCGGCAACGGCGCCAGAAAAGGTCTTGAAAACCCACAAGTGTAGGGGATAGTTGTTGGAAATATGCCCTAGAGGCAATAAATAAAGTGTTAATTATTATATTTCCTTGTTCATGATAATCGTTTATTATCCATGCTATAATTGTATTAATTGGAAACATAATACATGTGTGGATAAATAGACAACACTTTGTCCCTAGTATGCCTCTAGTGAACTAGCTCGTTGATCAAAGATAATCAAGGTTTCCTAGCCATTGACATGAGATGTCATTTGATAATGGGATCACATCATTAGGTGAATGATGTGATCGACAAGACCCAAACTACAAACGTAGTATATGATCGTGTCAGTTTATTGCTACTGTTTTCTGCATGTCAAGTATATGTTCCTATGACCATGAGATCATGCAACTCACGGATACCGGAGGAGTGCTTTGTGTGTATCAAACGTCGCAACATAACTGGGTGACTATAAAGGTGATCTACAGGTATCTCCAAGGGTGTCTGTTGAGTTGGCATGGATTAAGACTGGAATTTGTTACTCCGTGTGACGGAGATGTATCTCAGGGCCCACTCGGTAATACAACATCACAATAAGCCTTGCAAGCAATGTGACTAAGTGTTAGTTGCAGGATCTTGTATTACGGAACGAGTAAAGAGACTTGCCGCTAATGAGGTTGAACTAGGTATGGAGATACCGACGATCGAATCTCTGGCAAGTAACATACCGAAGAACAAAGGGAACATCATACGGGATTAACTGAATCCTTGACATAGAGGTTCGATCGATAAAGATCTTCATAGAATATGTAGGAACCAATATGGGCATCCAGGTCCCGCTATTGGTTATTGGCCGTAGACGTGTCTCGGTCATGTCTACATAGTTCTCGAACCTGCAGGGTCTGCACACTTAAGGTTTGGTGACGTTTCGGTAGTATAGAGTTATGTATGGTGGTGACCGAATTTCGTTCGGAGTCCCAGATGAGATCTCGGACATCGCGAGGAGCTCTGGAATGGTTCGGAGGTAAAGATTCATATATAGGAAGTCCTGTTTTGGTCGTCGGAAAAGTTTCGGGCTCATCGGTAGTGTACTGAGAGTGCCAGTAGTGTACCGGGAGACCATCGGGAGGGGTATTTCGACCCAAGAGGCTACATGGGCAGTGGTAGAGTCTTTACCAGCCCTTAGATGGCTGGTGGAAGTCCCACACAAGGCCCATGCGGTTTGGGAAAAAAGGCCTAAAGAGAAAAGGTGGAAAAAGGCAAAAATAGGGTGAATCCTAGTCCTACTAGGAGTGGAGGTGGAGTCCACCTCCTCCACCAGGTTCGGCCGACTCCTTGGAGTCTTGGTCCTTGTGCCAAGCCTACTTATCTCTTCCTCTTATATATACTGGAGGTTTTTGGGTTTTTGCATAGAATTTTCAGCCACGTGTTGCCCGTTCCTCCAGTGCATAGTTTCTCCTCTAGATCGGTTTTCTACAGTGCTTAGGCAAAGCCCTGCCGGAATAGCTCCACCACCATCGCCGGAGCGCCATCACGCTGCCGGAGAACTCTTCTACCTATCTTCTCCTTCTTGTTGGATCAAGACGGCGGAGATCGTCATCAAGCTGTACGTGTGCTGAACGCGGAGGTGCCGTCCGTTCGGCGCTAGATCGGAAGGATCGTGGTCAAGTTCCTGGGACGGATCATGATCAAGTTCGTGGGACAGATCGTGATTGGATCGCGGGACGGATCATGATTGGATCGCGGGACGCATGGCAATTTGGATCGCGAAGATGTTCGACTACACCAACCGTGTTTCTTAACGCTTCTCGCTTAGCAATCTACAAGGGTACGTAGATCCACTCTCCCTCTCGTAGATGCTCATCACCATGGATAGATCTGCGTGTGCGTAGGAATTTTTTAGTTTCCCATGCAATGTTCCCCAACAATAGTTTGTATCCTTGTTCGATAAATAAGAGTGTTGAACCCCACAAGGAGCTAAAGGTAGAACAAATATCCCCTCAAGTTCTATGGACAACCGATACAACTCTACGCACACTTTAACGTTTCCTTTACCTAGAACAAGCATGAAACTATTTTGTTGGTGATAAGATAGTTTGCACAAATAAACCTCGAAGTACTTTGAAGGAATAAAACTATGATTAAATTTCAAGAAAATAAAAGTTAGTTGTTTAGTAGAAAGCTTTTCTAAAACAAGCAGGTTATTTGTCCCTGGGCCATTGATAACTAGACCGGTAATCATTATTGCAATTTTATATGAGGGAGAGGCATGAGCTAACATACTTTCCATGCATGGATCATATAAACTTATGATTGGAACTCTATCAAGCATACACAACTACCAAAGATCATTAAGGTAAAACCCAACCATAGCATTAAGTATCAGGTCTTCTTTACTCCCATACGCAACAACCCACCTACTTGGGTTTGTGCTTGGGTCACTCACGCCACTCACCATAAGCAAATCATGAACATATTGCAACACCCTACAACGGAGATCCCTCATGTTTGCGTGACAATGATGGCAGCATAGGACAACACCAAAATAAAACATAAAACTCATACCAACCAGGATCATCAATTAGCCCATAGGAAAAAAACGGATCTACTCAAACATCATAGGATAGCCACATATCATTGGGAAATAATATATGGAGTTGATTACCATGTTTAAGTAGAGATTACAACAGGGAATAGAGGTGTTACACCGCTGCATAGAGGGGGGAGAGTTGGTGTTGACGGCGGCAAAGTTGCTGGTGTAGATAGTCGTCACGATGATTGCCCCGGTGGCGTTTTGGCGCCACTGGGAGAGAGGGGGAGAGAGCACCCTCCTAGATGGGAGAATAGTTCCCGCTCTATTCCATGGCCTCCATTGTGGCAGAGGGGCAGGAGCCCCTTCGATATTGGATCTCCCTCTCTGCTCTCTTCAGTTTTACGTTCTCGTTTTCTGGCCAAAAACCGTTTCTTATTGAAAGTACATTTGCTCCCTTGGTGGTTTTGGTAATTAATAACAACATATGAGTCATTGAACTAATGTTTCCACCAAGTATATTTCAGGACAAGTTCAATGATAGGGATGGCAAAAGGATTGAGGAGATTGTGGAATTACCCGAAGATTCAAGGAAATAGGTTGGCCAAGCTTCAAGCAAGAGGACTCTACATTTTACATTTGTGAGAAATCACTTTGAGTCCATAGGAAATCCAATACTATTAAAAGGGGTAAGTTTTTGTTGGTGAACAATATGATCATACGTGCACAAGTAATAGACACCAAAAATATCCACAAACTCTCCCACCAAAGTCTGTCTCTAGCCAAACATGCAAAAGAGGTGCAACTAACTTTCCTATCCTGGTGCCATCAATTCCAAACCCTAGACAGACTCAGCCAAACCCTAGCCACTTTGCTGCAGTCGACACTGCTTTTGGTGCCACCGAGTTGGGTTGCCAACTTTATGTTATGCAAGTTCACATTTTCGGTCCGTCCGAGAATGTTGAATCGACATCACCGAGTTTGGCAATTCTGACCATTGGTCACCTTGTCGGTGCAACCAAGTTTCCTATATCGGTCTCACCGAGATTCAAAAGTTTCCACCTTTTGGTCACTTCGGTACAACCGAGATTAACACATTGGTTTCACCGAGTTGGTCATTTTGTGTGTAATGGTTGGATTTTTGGGGATGCCTATATATACCCCTTCACCACCACCCACTCGCAAGAGAAGCACTCAGAACAGTTCCCCACTCATACCTACTGATTTTCTAAGAGAGAACCACCTACCCGTGTGTTGAGGTCAAGATCTTCCACTCCAACCATATGGATCTTGATTTCGAGCCTCCCCAAGTTGCTTTCCACCAATCCCATCTGTCTACCAAGCCAAATATGTGAGAGAGTGATTGTGTGTTGAGGAGTTCATCGTCATTATCGAGCCTATTACCTTTTGGAGGGTGGTGCCTCCTAGATTGGTTAGGTGTCGCTTGGGAGCCTCCTACTTCGTGTTGTGGAGTGAACTAAGAAGTTTGTAAGGGCAAGGAGATCGCCTACTTCGTGAAGATCTACCCCGAGTAAGGCTAGTCCTCCGTGGACGTAGGCGTTCATGGTATAGTCAAGGTTGCTTCTTCGTGGAACCCTCTGTGGGTAGAGCCCTTCGTGGACTCTCGTGACCGTTACCCTCCGTGGGTTGAAGACTCCATGAACATGGATGTATGATAGCACCACCTATCAGAACCATGGGAAAAATCATCATGTCTACAATTGTGTTTGATCCTCCTACCCTATCCTTTTACTCATGTTTGTTGTTACTTTTTGCTGCTATACTATTAGACTTGCATGTGTAGGGTGTACTTGATATGTTATGAATGCTAAAACTTGCCAAGAATTAGAATTGGGAAAAAGGATAGTTTTATTTGGTCAAGTAGACTAATCAACCCCCCTATAGACCTACTTTCGATCCTATAAGTGGTATCAAATATTTGGTCTCCATTGCATTGGTTTAACAACCTAGGAGAAGTATGTCATCTAGTGAGGGAAATTATCACCGTAGAGGTCCGTACTTTGATGGCACTAATTTTGCTAGTTGGAAGCATAAAATGAAAATGCATTTGCTTGGTCATAATCCCGCCATTTGGATTGTTGTTCGTGTTGGCTTGCAAGGTGAATTCTTTGGTGATGGAAGAGAACTAGATTGTGAAGCGAACGCGGAAGAATTAAATATGTTGCAACTCAATGCTCAAGCATGTGCATTATCTTCAACTACCTATGCCCCGAAGAATTCAACAAAATCAACCGTCTTGAATAGGCAAAAGAGATTTGGGATACTTTGGTTGATATGCATGAAGGAATTGAGTCCGTGAGAGAATCCAGGTTAGATGTTCTTCAAGGTCAACTTGATAAGTTCAAGATGAAGGATGATGAAGGAGTCGCTAAAATGTACTCTAGGCTAGATCTCATCACAAATGAGATTGTCGGCTTAGGAAGCAAAAAAATGACCGACAAGTTCATCATCAAGAAGATACTTCGAGCTTTGGATGAGAGATATGGCATCGTGTGCATCTTGATCCAAATGATGCCCAACTACAAAGATGTCAAACTAACAGAAGTGATTGGTAGAATTCTTTCTCATGAGATGACACTCAAAGACAAGGAAGAGCTTCACCACAAGTCTAGCGGTGCTTACAAAGTCACAAGTGATGCTCCCGCTACCTCAAGCGACAACCTTATTACAAATGAACAGATAAGCCTCATGGTCAAGAAATTCAACAAGTTTTACAAGAATAGAAACAAAGATCGTAGCTCAAACTCAAGACAAGAAGAGAAGCGTTCATCAAGTTGTGACCAAAACTGCTACAATTGCGGGAAGCCCGGACATCACTCCAATGAGTGCTCGGCTCCCTACAAACAAAGAGAAGAGTCACCAAGAAGATGAAGCTTGAGAGATGAATCACCTCAAAGTGAGAGAAGGAGTAGAGATGATCATTATGAACGAAGACCCTCAAGGATAAGTAGGGACTCAGAGAATAAGGACAAGTACACCAAGAGCTACTCAATAAGGAAACATCAAGCTCATGTTGGTGAATGGGTTTCTGGCTCTGACTCCGAGAACCACTCCGAGAGAAGCTATCACTCCAACTTCGACTATAGTCAAGATGATGGTGTTGCCAGAATTGCTCTAGTGACAACCAACTCCTATGATCTATTTGATTCACCAAATTAAGGGAGTGGAAGTTGCTTCATGGCTAAAGGCCCCAAGGTATCACACCCCGAATATTTTGATTTTGATAGTGATGACGATGATTTGCTTTACGATGATGACTTGCTATATGATAAAACTAGTGATGTTGATCATAATGAACTTGATATTTCTCATGCTAGTCAACATAGGTCAATTGACGATGATAAGATCAAAATTGAAGAACTAACTAAAGAACTTAACACTCTTAAGTTAGCCCATGAATCTACTCTTGAAGATCATAGAGAGCTTGTAAGAACTCATGAGAAGCTACGCTTCGAGAAGCTCAATTTGGAGCAAGAACATGAATTTCTTAAAGCTATCAATGACGATCTCCGATAGAAGACTTCATCTTATCTTGCCAAATGACTACTCTTGTCTGCATTCATGCCACAAGTCAAATCTAAGCAAACTAGTAACAAAGGCAAGAAAGGTTCTTCATCTAGTAGCAACAATAAAAATGCTAAATCCAATGATGTTGCTCCTAGTAGTTCTATTGATTCCACTAATGATGATTATCTTAGCCAAGGTACACTTGAGCAAGAAAATTCTTTATTGAAAGGAATTATAGAGAAAGGTATCTACAAGAGTCTTGAGGGGTACAAACAATTTGATGAGATTGTACGCAAGCATGGAGGATACCGGAAGAATCGTGGTGTTGTCTACTTCAACACTAATGGAGTTGAATGGGAAGAAGGTCAATACCCCAATCCCAAGTTTGTTCCTCAAAAAGAAAAGTATGAAAATACTCTTCCCAAGGGAACAAAGTTGCAAGATGACCTTACACCACAAGACACCAAGCTCAAGGGCAAGAACAATCTCCAAGAGGTCTTTGACTCTTATCAAGATGAACCCCAAGCTTTGGTGAAGTGGGTTCCCAAGGCTACTACAAGCTCAACTTCTACAAGTGCTACTTCAATACCAAGGATCCCCATTAACTTGATGTGGGTCCCCAAGAATAAGAACTAGAAAGTTCTTGAGGGGTGACTCTGCCAATGAAATTCACTCACGTTCATTATTGGTAAGATCTATTTGCAATCAACATCGCAATAGTTCAAGGAGTCACACATCCCCCGAAGGTAAGCAAGAGACAAGGTATTCAATAATTCAATGGGCATCATCACATATACTTTGCACTCCGTGTCCATAGATATCCTTGTACTTGTCTCTTGGGTGTTGAGACTAACCCATGTAGGTGAGAAGAGTAAGGAAACAACAAGGATGCTCCCAACTCTTGGTGATCTTCATCAACTTTGAGCATCCACCACTACCTAACGAAGTCTTCATTGATAAATCACAAGGTTAGTTTATCCCTCTCATGGGGGATGTCACATGAAGGGGGACATTTACTCTAAGACTTGGGTCAAAGCATCTCTTAGTATGTCATAACATTAAATGCTTTATGTAAAAGTGGTAAACCCACTTGTCCTTAAACGATGAGTATGACCTATGATCAAGTACTCTTACTTGGCTCCTAAGTAAAATACTCATATATTGATGACTTCGTCATCGCCCAAGTGCTTGTTAGATGCTAAAGTGTTTGTGCATGTTTGCCATGATTTCATTTGACATCTTATTGTGTGAGTACGTTGGTCTGCATTTATGTACTCATTCAAGGATATCCAATTGTTGCTATTTGGCTTTTGATTTATCTTTTGCCAATTGGATATACAAGAATGCCTAGGACCACTTCTTTAACTATCTATGCTTTCTCACCTCATACTCTATTCATGCTGCATCACAAGATTTGAACAAGTGCTTTTCGATCCCTCTGTGTGTGGAGCACTTGGAGTTCCATATCGACAAAGACTGACCATTAAAACCTCCCAAGTGCATCTCAGTGGAACCAACCACAAAATCTCGGTCTCACCGAATGCCTAGGGTTGATCTGGTTTTCAAACTCATTACCACCGATTCCATTTTTTCGGTTGCACTGAGTTTCCGTGTCAGGTGACAGTTGAGGAACTCGGTGACACCGAAAGTTTAGAATCGGTGACACGTGACAGTGGTGGGTATATAATCTATGGACCCCGATGCTTTGAAATACAATCTCAATCGTCACGCCTCAGAACCCTAAGCTGCCGCCTTAGAGACCCTCGGTCGTCGCCCTTGTCTCCCCGCGCTCCTCCACCGCTGGGAATCACCGCCGCCAACGAAATCCTCTCCTTGTCGCCGCCGTAGAGGATCTACGCCAAGTTAGGGTATGGATTTGACCTCTTTTGCGCTCCTCGTCCGATTCTTGCGGAATGGATTGAAGTTTATCTATAAGCCTCTCTTTGCACACACTCCTATCCACTTAAAAATTTAATATTCTAGCGAATATCATATTTTTTAGGGTTTTGTCGTTCGTCCGATGGAACTCAGTGGAACCGAAGCGAACTAATTGGTCTCACCGATTTGACTTTTTTGTCTTGCTGAGAACTGTCTCGGTGGAACCAAGTACTTCTTTTCGGTCTCACTAAAAAGAGTACCAAGGTTCTGTTAAGAGGGACAGTCAGTCTCAATGGCACCGAAAATTTTGCTTCGGTTGTACTGATATTCATTTGACAAAATGCAAAAACTTTGAAAATCTATTGTTCAAAATTTCAAAAACCAATCTCATTTTGTGGTGACTCATCTACTTCTGCTCTTCTATACTCTATTCACAGGGTCAGTATGTCAGATGCTGAGGACAGTCATAATATGCCAGAGCAGGGTGCTGACATGAGTTCAGGCATAAGCATGGAGTCCAGTTCTTTTTTAGATCCAGGCACCCCCAGCTCCCATGGGTTGCCCAAGGCTGCCACGAGGACCAGGAACAAGCTAAATTCTGATGAAGAAGATTCATATTTTGTTCTTGAGGAGATTCTAGCTAAGAAGCAAGATAAGGCTGCTAAGAAGTCAGCAATTGAAGCTACTTCTTCCAGAAGAGTTGTCAGCAAGGTCTATGCCAGCTCTGAAACTATCAAAGCACATGAGAGTGCTAGAGCCACAATTTCCATTGATCCCCCAAGGAAGTCTATGCCTAAGAAGACAGGGGAGAAGAGAGCCAGAAAAAGGATCATTCATGTGATTTGTAGGCCTACCTCCATGTATGAAGATCCAAAGGAGGCTGCTGGTGCTACTGCCGAGGAAGAGGAGGATGAACATGTTGAGAAGGCCCCTCCCAAGAAGAAGGCCAAGAAACTTTTGGTTGATGCTATGCCAATGTCTGGCACATCCAAGATCACCAACCCTACATCCAAGAAGGTTGCTGCACAGAAGTCCAAGAGGACTACCAGAGATATTCCAGCTTCTGAGAAGAACAAGGGAACTACCTCCAGATTTGAAGATGATGATGACTTGACAACATTAATGAAGCTCAGACCACATCTTCTAGTTCATGATGTCAGCCACTTAGTTCCTGAAGATATGAAGACGAGGAAATACTCGGGATTGAGAGCTTGGAGATCTATAGATCCTAATGCCGAGAGGAAGAAAAGTGTTGTTGACGACAGGTTCTACACCAGAGAGCAACATGAATTTTATGAGACATGCTGCTAGACAAGAGCCTAGCCGTTAGCAATATGAGATATGTTGATTGGAAATTTAATAAGGAGAATGATGACTACTTTCCAAGTGTCCAAGATAATTTCCACTGCATTGGTCTGGACAAGTTCATTGGCAGAGAGCTTACTGCGTGGAACGATGAGATGATCATGAAATTCTACTCCACTGCACTACGGAGATGGTAGAATTGTATGGATGACTGAAGAAGCAAGGTATGAATCCACTGTTGAGGAGTGGGATGCACTTCTAGGAGTTCCAGAAGCTCAGGATGGTGATCTGGATGTATACTCAGAATCCAAGGCGAGTCACAATGCCATGAAGGATATGTATACTCCTATCCCCGCAGACAAAGTGCAATCTCACAAGCTAGGATCCATTTACTATCTGCAAGAAGGCCTTTGTACCATGAACACTATTCTAAGGCATACCTTGATGTCCAAGTCAGGAGATGACAAGATGATCCGAGTCTACTCCATTAACATGTTGATCCACCTTGACGGACATACCAGGATTTGATTTATGGATTTGATTGTTGAGACAATCAATAGGGTTGCTGCTGATCAAAAGCGCTCTTGCTGCGATGCACCCTACATCCATATGTTTATCAACTCTTAGTTGGAGAAGCACATATTTGATCTAGATCGTCCACATCTGCCCCTACAGCCAGAACTCGAGGATAATGTTGTGGTGATGGACCCATATCATCCCACATCTGCTACAACACAGGCAGAGGAAGAAGTAGTTCAAGCCACTAGTGCTCAAGCTCCCTGATCCAAAAACAAGCAAATGGGTCTTTTGATCTCAGCAGTTCAGGGCATGTAGAAGGATATCAAGGGGATTCTATACAACCAAAACAATCTCGTGAGGATCTTTGAGAGAAGGATCAAGAATCTTGGTGATAAGGTGGACAAGTTGTCGAAGACAGTTATAGAGCTTCAGAAGGAAGTTGACTCAGTGCACACTCCTTGGGTCTCTTCTACTTCTTCTTCTTCTTCTTATGATGATGATGATGATGATGATGAGGATGGATCACCTCTCAGGCCGAGCACACAGTTCACTACTTAGGCTAGATCAGCTATAGTGCCTGCACCAGACTTGAGGCCCTGTTCTTCAGCTCCTGCTACTGTCAACACAACTCCTCCTCCATCAGCTCGAGTATCTCCGGTGTCTACTCCAACTCCATCCACGACATCTGCAGAGATCTTCGCCAACGCTATTCTCTCAACTCCTTCATCAACAACCGGAGGAGATCAGCCCAAGAACGCTTAGACATATGCCTTTGAACTTTTTGGTAACTTGTTGCCAAAGGGGGAGAAGTGTATATAGATCTTTAGGTGTCGAGTGAGAGAGCGTTTGGTGTTTGTTGCTTGTTTTAAAAAATAATTTCTTTTGGTTGTCATGATACACTTTTGGTTGCTTGTGATACACGTTTGATGATGTTTGATCATATGCTTTAATGTGTGATGTTACTATTTCCTATCATCTTAATGCTTATGTGATGATCATTCATCTCTGCTTGATTGCGTTGTGCTATGATGTTCATTCTAATTATTCTCCCACACCACCAAGTGGTATGTGACATGTAAGAAGTGACCCATGTACCTAATCGATTGTGCATTCGCATTCAAACACAAATTTAAAATAATTCACAAATTTAGGGGAAGCTCTTGCTTATCACATACTTCTCAAAGCGATGATTATATTCATTGATTATATCTTTGTCGAAGCTTTGATCTATCTGTTGTCATCAATTACCAAAAGGGGGAGAGTGAAATCACATTTGCTCCCTTGGTGGTTTTGGTAATTAATAAAGACATATGAGTCATTGAACTAATGTTTCCACCAAGTATATTTCAGGAGAAGTTCAATGATAGCGATGGCAAAAGGATTGAGGAGATTGTGGAATTACTCCAAGATTCAAGGAAATAGGTTGGCCAAGCTTCAAGCAAGAGGACTCTACAATTTACATTTGTGAGAAATCACTTTGAGTCCATAGGAAAGCCAATACTATTAAAAGGGGGTAAGGTTTTGTTTGTGAACAATATGCTCATATGTGCACAAGTAATAGACACCAAAAACATCCACAAACTCTCACACCAAAGTCTGTCTCTAGACAAACATGCAAAATCAGTGCAACCAACTTTCCTATCCCAGTGCCACCCATTCCAAACCCTAGATAGACTCAGCCAAACCCTAGCCACTTCGGTGCAGACGACACTACTTTCGTTGCCACCGAGTTGGGTTGCCAACTTTCTGTTACGCAAGTTCACACTTTCGGTACGTCCAAGAATGTTGAATCGGCGTCACCGAGTTTGGCAATTCTGACCGTTGGTCACCTTATCGGTGGAACCGAATTTCCTATATCGGTCTCACTAAGATTCAAAAGTTACCACCTTTTGGTCACTTCGGCACAATCGAGATTAACACATCGGTTTCACCGAGTTGGTCATTTTGTGTGTAACGGTTGGATTTTTTGGGATGCCTATATATACCCCTTCACCACCACCCACTCGCAAGAGAAGCACTTAGAACAGTTCCCCACTCATACCTACTAATTTTCTGAGAGAGAACCACCTACCCTTGTGTTGAGGTCAAGGTCTTCCACTCCAACCATACGAATCTTGATTTCTAGCCTCCCCAATTTGCTTTCCACCAATCCCATCTATTCTACCAAGCCAAATCTGTGAGAGAGTGATTGTGTGTTTAGGAGTCTATATCCTTGAAGCACAAGAGCAAGGAGTTCATCATCATTACCGAGCCTATTAACTTTTGGGGGGTGGTGCCTCCTATATTGGTTAGGTGTCGCTTGGGAGCCTCCTACTTTGTTTTGTGGAGTGAACCAAGAAGTTTTTAAGGGCAATGAGATCGCCTAATCACCTACTACATGAAGATCTACCCCGAGTAAGGCTAGTCCTTCGTGGATGTTGGCCGTCATGGTATAGTCAAGGTTGCTTCTTCGTGGAACCCTCTATGGGTAGATCCTTCCTTGGACTTTCGCGACCATTACCCTCTGTGGGTTGAAGACTCCATGAACATGGATATATGATAGGACCACCTATCGGAACCATGGGGAAAATCATCGTGTCTACAATTGCGTTTGATCCTCCTACCCTATCCTTTTACTCATGCTTGTTGTTACTTTCCGCTGCTATACTCTTAGACTTGCATGTGTAGGGTGTACTTGATATGTTATGAATGCCTACACTTTCCAAGAATTAAAATTGGGAAAAGCATAGTTTTATTTTGTCAAGTATGGTAATCACCCCCTCTAGACCTACATTCGATCCTACAAGTGGTATCAGAGCTTTGGTCTCCATTGCATTCATTTCACAACCTAGGAGACGTATGGCATCTAGTGAGAGTAATTATCACCATAGAGGTCCTTACTTTGATGGCACTAATTTTGCTAGTTGGAAGCATAAAATGAAAATGCATTTGCTTGATCATAATCCTACCATTTGGGTTGTTGTTCGTGTTTGCTTGCAAGGTGATTTCTTTGGTGATGGAAGAGAAACAGATCGTGAAGCAAATGCTGAAGAATTGGAGATGTTGCAACTAAATGCTCAAGCATGTGACATTATCTTCAACTGCCAATGCCCCGAAGAATTCAACAAAATCAGCCGTCCTGAACAGGCAAAAGATATTTGCGATACTTTGGTTGATATGCGCGAAGGAACTACGTCCGTGAGAGAATCCAAGTTAGATGTTCTTCAAGGTCAACTTGATAAGTTCAAGATGAAGGATGGTGAAGGTGTCGCTGAAATGTAATCTAGGTTAGCTCTCATCTCAATGAGATTGCCGGCTTAGGAAGCGAAGAAATGACCGACAAGTTCATCATCAAGAAGATACATCGAGCTTTGGATGAGAGATATGACACCATGTGCACCTTTATCTAAATGATACCCAACTACAATGATCTCAAACCAATGGAATTGATTGGTAGAATTGTTGCTCATGAGATGACACTCAAAGACAAGGAAGAGCTTCACCACAAGTCTAGCGGTGCTTATAAAGCCACAAGTGATGCTCCCGCTACCTCAAGTGACAACCTTGTTACAAATGAAGAGATAAGCCTCATAGAGAAGAAACTCAACAAGTTCTACAAGAATAGAAGCAAAGATTGTAGCTCCAAATCAAGAAATGAATAGAAGCATTCGTCAAGTCGTGACCGAAACTGCTGCAATTGTGGGAAGCCCGGACATTACTCCAGTGAGTGCTCGACTCGCTACAAACGAAGAGAAGAGTCATCAAGAAGACAAAGATCGAGAGATGAATCACCTTGAGTAGAGAGAAGGAGTAGAGATGATTGTTATGAACGAAGACCCTCAAGGAGAAGTAGCTACTCAGAGAAGAAGGACAAGTACACCAAGAGCTACTCAAGAAGGAAACATCAAGCTCATGTTGGTGAATGGGTTTCCGGCTCCGACTCCGAGAACCACTCCGAGAGAAGCTATCACTCCAACTCCGACTATAGTCAAGATGATGGTGTTGCCGGAATTGCTCTAGTGACAACCAACTCCTATGATCTATTTGATTCACCAAATTAAGGGAGTGCAAGTTGCTTCATGGCTAAAGGCCCCAAGGTATCACACCCCGAATATTTTGATTTCGATAGTGATGAATATGATTTGCTTTACGATGATGACTTGCTATATGATAAAACTAGTGATGTTGATCATAATGAACTTGATATTTCTCATGCTAGTCAACATAGGCATTGACGATGATAAGATCAAAATTGAAGAACTAACTAAAGAACTTAACACTCTTAAGTTAGCCCATGAATCTACTCTTGAAGATCATAGAGAGCTTGTAAGAACTCATGAGAAGCTACGCTTCGAGAAGCTCAATTTGGAGCAAGAACATGAATTTCTTAAAGCTATCAATGACGATCTCTGAAAGAAGACTTCATCTTATCTTGCCAAACGACTACTCTTGTCTGCATTCATGCCACAAGTCAAATCTAAGCAAACTAGTAACAAAGGCAAGAAAGGTTCTTCATCTAGTAGCAACAATAAAAATGCTAAATCCAATGATGTTGCTCCTAGTAGTTCTATTGATTCCACTAATGATGATTATCTTAGCCAAGGTACACTTGTGCAAGAAAATGCTTTATTGAAAGGAATTATAGAGAAAGGTATCTACAAGAGTCTTGAGGTGTACAAACAATTTGATGATATTGTACGCAAGCATGGAGGATACCGGAAGAATCGTGGTGTTGTCTACTTCAACACTAATGGAGTTGAATGGGAAGAAGGTCAATACCCCAATCCCAAGTTTGTTCCTCAAAAAGAAAAGTATGAAAATACTCTTCCCAAGGGAACAAAGTTGCAAGATGACCTTACACCACAAGACACCAAGCTCAAGGGCAAGAACAATCTCCAAGAGGTCTTTGACTCTTATGAAGATGAACCCCAAGCTTTGGTGAAGTGGGTTCCCAAGGCTACTACAAGCTCAACTTCTACAAGTGCTACTTCAACACCAAGGATCCCCATCAACTTGATGTGGGTCTCCAAGAAGATGAACTATAAAGTTCTTGAGGGGTGACTCTGCCAATGAAATTCACTCACGTTCATTATTGGCAAGATCTATTTGCAATCAACATCAACCCTATGCAATAGTTCAAGGAGTCACACATCCCTCAAAGTTAAGAAAGAGACAAGGTATTCAACAATTCAATGGACATCATCACATATGTTTTGCACTCCATGTCCATAAATGTCCTTGTACTTGTCTCTTGTGTGTTGGAACTAACCCATGTAGGTGAGAAGAGTGAGGAAACAACAAGGATGCTCCCAACTCTTGGTGATCTTCATCAACTTTGAGCATCCACTACTACCTCACCAACATGAAGTTCTTGTTTGTAAGTACCTTGGCAATTTAACTGTTTAGACCATGGCGTTTTTTTAGGTAGTATAGCTATTTCATATTTTACACCATGACAGTTTTATTAAATATACCATGGCAAATTTTTTGGTTAGACCATGGCAAATTTATCGTAGTTATTATGGCAACTTATTTATTTATACAATTATTAATTAGACCATGACAATTCCATTGCAGGTAACATGGCAATTTAAAATTTTATATTTTGACATTTTCAATTTAAATTGTAGGTGGCACTTTCAGTTTGCCATAAGACTGTTTTTTACTTTAACATGGGTCGTTTCTATCTATATAACATGACCATTATTTTATTTTATTGTTAAGATGGCAAAGTTTAATACTTGAATCTTGAAAATGGACAAAACAACTCAAAATATAGACATTTTTAATAAATAGTTGTTAATATTGTGTTCTTTATCTACACCATGATAAATATTTTATTAAGTTTATTTATTCTATTGAAAAAAGGGGTCTTGAACCAAGAGGCTAGGAGAGTGCCTTGCTAGCTTGCGGTTCGTGTTGGGGTAGATTTCTCAATGAACCAAAACGTTTCAGAGAGGTTCCTTGTAGAAAACCAAACATTTGCAAAGATGTTATTTGCACTAACCTATCCAATGTGTCCATGAGCAAGGTATTTAGATTTTTTTCTTAGGGATATTGAAGTCTTTTTATTAATGGACGTATCTAGCTAGTGGTCATTGACTCATTAAACATCTAGAGTGGCCAGCCATATACGAAAATATTTTGTTCCCCCTAATCCTTATTAGAAAAAAAGGGATAACTATTTTTATGCTCCTAGTTGTGTCCCACTCGTCGGATTTGCGCCTAGTTTCGGAAACTCACCAATTCTGTCCAAGCCACTTTGCAATTCTTTCATTTTTGCCATTCCTTCTTGGTTTCTCTTGGTCAGCGCCATTTAACCATAAGGGGCACTCTATTTTGGATACCATTTGCCCCCTCGATTAGGACAGAACCCACCCGGGCCCATCCCAGTCTCATCCCCACTCTCCCTCGTTCCTCGCCCTCTCATGAACCCTAGCTTGGAGGCAGCGGCGATCGAATCACCACCAACCCGCGCGTGACATTGATGAAGTAACTGAGGCCCAAGTAGATCTTCTCCTGCTAGCGATGAGGGATGACGTGGATGACAATGGTGCCGCCAGCGGCGCTCGCGACCGCAAGGGAAGGGAATGAGCATCACAGACAACATTAGGGTAAGTCCCCCTCCCCTCGAGATATGTTGCCCCCCCCCCCCGAGATCAGCTATATCTTGTTGGATGTAGGCTAGTTTCTTCCTATATATTGATACATGCGATTTTAATTTTAGTGTCAGAATGGAGACACACATTTTAACTACTACCCGTTGTCGACATCAAAACCGGTGGATCTTGGGTAGGGGGTCTCGATTTGTGGGTCTTGGATCGATGGGTAATAGGAGACAAGGGAGACGGTATTCACCCAGGTTCGGGCCCTCTTGATGGAGGTAAAACCCTAAGTCCTGCTTTGTTTGTATTGATGATGGTGTATCGAGTACAGAGTTGATCTACCTCAAGATCGTATGTAGTGGTCTAAACCCTAAGAGCTATGCTCGTATGATGATATGATCTATGATGATCTGATTGTCCCTAATGACTAGCCTGGCCTCGGCTTATATAGCACACTAGAGGACTAGGATATTAAGAGTCCTAGTCCGCTACATCGGTGGAGAGGATTCCTTGTCTTGATCACCAAGTCTTGTGGAATATTCCTCGTATGCATCATGGGCTGTCTGAACTGGCCCATTAATGAACCGCCCTGGAGGTCCTTGGCCCGACCCACCTGTCGGGAGATGACGTGGTGAGTGTTGGAAATATGCTCGAGAGGCAATAATAAATTAGTTATTATCATATTTTCTTATTCATGGTAATCGTTTATTATCCATGCTAGAATTGTATTGATCGGAAACTCAGATACATGTGTGGATACATAGACAACACAATGTCCCTAGTATGCCTCTGATGGACTAGCTCGTTGATCAAAGATTTTTAAGGTTTGCTAGCCATGGACATGCGATGTCATTTGATAACGGAATCACATCATTAGGAGAATGATGTGATGGACAAGACCCATACTATAAACGTAGCATATGATCGTGTTAGTTTATTGCTACAGTTTTCTACATATCAAGTATTTGTTCCTATGACCAGGAGATCATGCAAATCACTAACACCGGAGGAGTACCTTGTGTGTATCAAACATCGCGATGTAACTGGATGACTATAAAGGTGCTCTATAGGTATATCCGAGGGTGTCTGTTGGGTTGGCATGGATCAAGACTGGAATTTGTACTCCGTGTGACGGAGAGGTATCTCAGGGCTCACTCGGTAATACAACATCACAACAAGCCTTGCAAGCAATGTGACTAAGTGTTAGCCACTGGATCTTATATTACGGAACGAGTAAAAAGGCTTGCCTGTAACGAGATTGAACTAGGTATAGAGATACTGACGATCGAATCTCGGGCAAGTAACATACCGAAGAACAAAGGGATCAGCATACGAGATTAACTAAATCCTTGACATAGAGGTTCAACCGATAAAGATCTTCATAGAATATGTAGGAACCAATATGGGCATCCAGGTCCCGCTATTGGTTATTGACCTCGGTCATGTCTACATAGTTCTCGAACCCGTAGGGTCTGCACACTTAAGGTTCGGTGACGGTTCGGTAGTATAGAGTTATGTATGGTGGTTACTGAAGGTTGTTCGGGGACCCGTATGAGATCCCAGACGTCACGAGGAGCTCCAGAATGGTCCGAAGGTAAAGATTGATATATAGGAAGTCCTGTTTTGGTCACCCAAAAAGTTTTGGGCTCATCGGTAGTGTATCGGGAGTGCCGGGAGGGTGTCGGGGGACCATCGGGAGGGGTGTCTCGACCCAAAGGACCTCATGGGCTGTGGGAGGAGTCAAACAAGCACCTGGTGGGCTGGACTAAGCCCCACTAACGCCCATGCGGCTAGCAATGGGAAAAACCCAAAAGGTGGAGAGGTGGAAAGAGTTTCCAAGTGGAAAGGAGGAATCCTACTCCTAATACGATTGGAGTAGGACTCCTCCACCTCCAAATTCAAACAAACCTTGAGGGTTTGAGGCTCCCTCCTTCCCTCCCTCCCTCCTATATATACTAGAGGATTTAGAGGCAAGAGCTAACCCTAATTGCCATGTCCTGCCCTCTTCTTCCTCTAGATCTGTTTCTCCTCTAGATTAGTTATGTGGTGCTTAGGCAAAGCCCTGCAGGATTAGTTCACCACCACCACCACCACGCTGTTGTGCTGCCAGAGAACTCATCTACCTCTCCGCTCCCTCTTGCTGGATCAAGAAGGCAGAGATCGTGATCGAGCTGTACGTGTCCTGAACGCGGAGGCACTGTCCGTTCGGTGCTAGATCGGAAGGGTCATGATCAAGATCGCGAGACGATTCGTGATTGGATCACGGGACTGATCGTGATGGGATCACGGGACAGATCATGCTTGGATTGCATGACGGATAATGATGGGATCACCGGACGCTCGGCGATTTGGATCGCGAAGACGTTCGACTACATCAACTGCGTTTCTTAACGCTTCCCGCTGAGCCATCTAGAAGGGTATGTAGATCCACTCTCCCTCTCGTAGATGCTCATCACCATGGATAGATCTTGCATGTGCGTAGGACCTTTTTTGTTTCCCATGCAATGTTCCCCAACAGTGGCATCATGAGCTAGGTCTATGTGTAGATGAGATCTCAAGTAGAACACAAAGGAGTTTGTGGGCGTTGATGCTTAGATTTCTTCCTCCCTTGGTCGCGTTTTAGTTCAGTTGTATTTTGGGATGAAGCGGCCCGGACCAACCTTACTCATACGCTTATGAGAGACCGGTTCCATCGACTGACGTGTAACTTCGTTGCACAAAGATGGCTGGTGGGTGTCTGTTTCTCCTACTTTAGTTGGATCGGATGCGCCAAAGGCGGTCCTTGAGAAGGTTGAAAAGCAACTTGTGTATCACCGTTGTGGTTTTTGCGTAGGTGAGAATTGTTCTTGCTAGATACCCATAGCATCCACGTAAAACTTGCAACAACAATTAGAGGACGTGTAACTTGTTTTTGCAGGGTATGTTGTGATGTGATATGGCCAATTACATGATGAGATATATGTGATGTATGAGATGATCATGTATTGTATAGAATATCACGACTTGCATGTCGATGAGTACGGCAACCGGCAGGAGCCACAGGGTTGTCTTTAATTATTGTATGACCTGCGTGTCAATCATTAAGCACCTTGTAATGCTTTACTTTATCGCTAAGTGGTAGAAATAGTAGTAGAATCATGGTGGGCACGGCAACCCTAATGGCGACACGTCGATGGAGATTATGGTGTCATGCCGGTGATGATGGAGATCATGCCGGTGCTTTGGAGATGGAGATCAAAAGCACAAGTTCATGGCCATATCATGTCACTTACGATTTGCATGTGATGTTAATCCTTTTATGCACCTTGTTTTGCTGAGGATGACGGTAGCATTGTCAGGTGATCCCTCACTTAAATTTCAAGATAAATTGTGGTCTCCCCGAGTGTACACCGTTGCGAAAGTTCGTCGTGTCGAGACACCACGTGATGATCAGGTGTGATAGACTCTACGTTTACATACAACAGGTGCAAGCTAGTGTTGCACGTGTGGAACACTCGGGTTAAACTTGAAGAGCCTAGCATGTAAAGACACGGCCTCGGAACACAAGAGACCGAAAGTTCAAACATGGGTCATATAGTAGAAATGATCAACATGATGATGTTCGCCATTGAAACCACCGCAACTCACATGATGATCGGACTTGAGTTAGTCAATTTGGATCATGTATCACTCGAATGACCGGAGGGATGTCAATTTGAGTGGGAGTTCTTAAGTAATATGATTAATTGAACTCATTATGAACTTACTCAGTAGTGTCTTTGCAAATTATGTTCTAGATTACTAGCTCACGCTATAGCTCCCTAGAATTTTTATATGTTCCTAGAGAAATAGAGTTGAAAGATGATGGTAGGAATATTGCAGACTATGTCCGTAATGTGAGGATTGTCCTCATTGCTGCACAAAAGGCTTATGTCCTTAATGCACCGCTCGGTGCGCCACCTCTCTAGCGTCGTCTATAGATGTTGTGAACATCTGACAAGCATGTTCCGATGACTACATGATAGTTCAGTACGTCATGCATTATGGCTTAGAACTGAGGCTCCAAAACATTTTGAACGTCACGGAACATATGAGATGTTCTAAGAGCTGAAATTGGGATCTTAGGCTCGTGCCCGTGTTGTGAGATATGAGATCTCCAACAAGTTTCTTTGCCTGCAAGATGAAGTAGAATAGCTCAATCATTGAGCATGTGCTCAGATTGTCTGGGTGCTACAATCGCTTGAATCGAGTGGGAGTTGATTTTCCAGATAAGATGGTGATTGATATAGTTCTCCAAGTCACTGTCACTAAGCTACGAGAAGTTCATGATGAACTATAATTATGCCAGGGATGGAAATGATGATCCCTGAGCTATTCGCGATGTTTGACACCGCGAAGGTAGATATCAAGAAGGAGTATCAAGTATTGATGGTTAGTAAAACCACTAGTTTTGAAAAGGGAAAGGGTAAGGCGGGAAACTTCATGGATGGCAGGATAGTTGCTGCTCTAGTGAAGCAACCCAAAGTTGAACCCAAACCCGAGATTAAGTGCTTCTATTATGGGGGGAGTGGTCCCAGATGCGAAACAACCCTAGATACTTGGTAGATAAGAAGGTTGCCAATGTCAACAGAAGTATATTTGATATACGTGTTACTGATGTGTACCTTGCTTGTACTCCTAGTAGCACCTCGGTATTGGATACCGGTTCGGTTGCTAAATGTTAGTAACTCGAAATAAAAGCTACAGAATTAACGGAGAACTAGCTAAGGGTGAGGTGACGATGTGTGTTGGAAATGTTTCCAAGGTTGATGTGATCAACATCGCACACGCTCTCTACCTTCGGGATTAGTGACGAACCTAAATAAATGTTATTTAGTGTTTGCGTTGAGCAGGAACGTGATTAGATCGTGTTTATTGCAATACGGTTATTCATTTAAGTTAGAGAATGGAGGTTATTTTGCTTACATGAATAATACCTTCAATGGTCATGCACCCATTGAATGGTTTGTTGAATCTTGATCGTAGTAGTACACATGTTCATAACATAGATGCCAAAAGATACAAAGTTAATAATGATAGTACCACATACTTGTGGCATTGCCGCTAAATGTCAAATTGTTGTAAAGCGCATGAAGAAACTCCATGCTGATGGATCTTTGGACTCGTTCGATTTTTGAATCGATTGAGACATGCAGACCATGCCTCTTGGGCAAGATTTCTAAAACCCAATTTTCTGGAACGGGCAATTGACTTACTGGAAATGATACATGTTGATGTATACGGTCCAGTGAGTGTTGTAGCATGCGGTAGATATCGTTATTTTCTTATCTTCACTGATGATTTGTGTAGGTATAGTGTATATTTACTTAATGAAACACAAGTCTGAATCGTTTGAAAAGTTCAAGCAGAATCAGAGTGAAGTTTGAGATCATCATGATGAGAAGATAAAATGTCTAGGATATGATAGTGAAGGTGAATATCTAAGTTACGAGTTTGGTATACAACTTAATACAATGTGAAAAGTTGTTTCACAACTCATGCCACCTGGAACACCATAGTGTGATGGTGTGCCGAACGTCGTAGTCCTGCTCTATTTGATATGGTACGAACTATGATGTCTCTTATCGATTTGCCACTGTCGTTTTGGGGTTATGCATTAGAGACAACTACATTCACTTTAAAAGGGGCACCATCTAAGTCTGTTGAGATGACACCACATGAATTTTGGTTTGGCGGAAACCTAAGTTGTCACTTTGTAATGTTTGGGGCTGCGACGCTTATGTGAAAAAGAGGTTTTCACCTAATGACCCCGAACCCAAAGCGGACAAATGCACCTTCATAGAATACCCTAACGTAATAGTTGGGTAAACCTTCTATCTTAGATCCAAGCACAAAGTGTTGTTGCTAAAACATGTCCTTTCTCGAGAAAGAGTTTCTCTCAAAAGAATTGAGTGGAAGGAAGATAGAACTTGATGAGGTTGTTGAACCTTTGTTTTAACCAGAGAGTAGCACAACGCAGAAAGATGTTTCTATGGAGCCTATGTTAGTTGAAGAGGAAGTTAATGATGATGACCGTGAAGCTTTTGATCAAGTTACTATCAAACCTCGTAGGTCAACAAGGACGCGTACTACTCCTGAGTGGTACGACAACCCTGTCTTGGAGGTCATGTTGTTGGACAACGATGAACCTATGAGCTATGAAGAAGCGATGATGGGTCCGGATTCCTAGAAATGGCTAGAGGCCATGAAATCCGACAAATGATACATGTATGAAAACCAAGTATGGACTTTCACTACACCAGAACAGAGCTTTGGTAACACCGTCTTGTGTTAATACAAACCCAAAAGTGTGTTACCAGGTCATACAGTAACACAATTTGAAATGTGTTCCGTTAGACCGTGTTACTAAGTGATGTCAACTGTCACACATAGTAATTGTTACCACATTAAAAACATGTTACAATTACATTCTAGTAACATGAGTATTGTGTGTTACCAAACACACTGGTAACAGATTTTTGTAATTATAGTAACACCATAGTAACATGTTTTCATAGACGTAGAACATTGATGGTAACATGTTTTTGTAACTATAGTAACACAAATTGTAACCCATTTTTTAGTATCGAAACACAACCGGTAACATAATATGCAAATATCATAACACTATAATTTATAGTTATCAACTACTGTAGTAACAAATTTTATAACTATAGATACACCATCGGTAACACTACTATATCAATATAGTAACATAATTAATGTATTTGTTTTTTATTATTAACCATAAAATTCAATACCCATTTTATGGAATATTTTTTAAATAAATTAAATGTAATTACGGAAATAGTAATCAATTTTTATTATTTGGCAGAATCAAAATAATATAAAATTTGAAGCACAACACATATATAAATTCAAAAGATGAAGATAGTTTTATGAATATACAAGTGTATGATACATATGTGTATTACAATAAAGATATCATTCATATCATGTTGAGGATAGAAAACAGAACTATGAAGAATATTATAGCATAGCACTTGCATCAATTCGACGAAAGAAAAAGATCTTGTGGATGATATTACATTTGTCAATCTATCAACGTAAAACTACGACTATTGGTAGATAAAATCTTCAAATTGTATTTGCTTCTTGATCCAAGAATTCAGCTGCAACTCAATTATCCTTCTCTTGAATCTGTGGAAAAAATCGCACCTTAGAATATTTGATCAAATGCACACAAATATGATTTCAAAATGTGGATGAGAAGATTTAACTTACAAAAGCTGAAGGCCATGCAATTAAATATCCTGAAGAGAAAGCCTCACCAATTGTCATGCAATCAGAAACTTCCCTTACCAACTCCTCATTATCAAGCATAGGTTGATCTATGCGCACTAGGGAAAATTCAGCACCTAACTGAATACCACCCGCCTTAGTTCTTGGATCAGTACTCCGAATAGTACCATATCCAACATTCCGCTTGTTGGGATATGTTGAGGTCTTTAAAACCACTTTGGAACCAGCCTATATTATGAACAATATTAGCATTCAATGATAGTGATAATATAATTTGCATGAACAATGTGAAAACCATGGTATTAAATATTTTGAAGTGTTTGGCTTAAAAAATTATTGTAGTTTAAGTTACTGTGGAATCTTTCAGACTTAAGTTTTCTGAAACCAAACCAAGAGAAATCGTTGGGCAGAGGTTAGCCTGTTGACATCGCCATGTACGTGCAATTCAAAAAATTATACGAATTAATGGTTGCCGATTACTTTTTGCACGTCTCGAACCAAGCTAGCTCGTTAAATAGATTGGTAGTTGGAGCACACTTGTACACAAGACTACAGGAGACTGACCTCGTGCATGGCCATGTAGTTGTAGGTAGGTGATTAATTTGATCGTACACTAGCATACGCTGATTAGTCCTGCCGTGTTACTTTTTACGTGTTTGTGAATTAGCACACACTATTCAGTATGTAGTTATTTCTAAAAAACTACAACAAAGCAACACCAACTAAACGCTTCATGGACTTGATGAAACTAAAAAAAACTGCAGTTTAAGAAAAACAGAGTAATCCATGGTTGTTGGCGGATCTTTACCTTGATGGAAGAAGTACGCCTTTGTTTTAAGCCAGCTGGGTGTTGATGTTCAATTCTAGTCCC
Source organism: Hordeum marinum (assembly GCA_022496015.1). Taxonomy (NCBI): domain Eukaryota; kingdom Viridiplantae; phylum Streptophyta; class Magnoliopsida; order Poales; family Poaceae; genus Hordeum; species Hordeum marinum. Next base: position 470,396,549 of record CM039678.1, on the reverse strand, counting down.
CTGCTGGTTCAATCTTGGAAAAGATTCAACTGTATGATCCCTTGCTTCCCTCACCTACCAAAAGACAATAATATTAGATGGAATGGTATGGATATCTTTAAGCTACAAAAATCCGCAACTTCACAACTCAAAAGAAGACAAATTACCTCTGCCAGAGAATCAATAACAAAGTCTTGTGGCGATAATGATTTTTTTTGAATTTTTAGTTGTTTCACATCATGGTCGACAGGCTAGTTCCATGATACAACAATGGTAAGAAAGTAACTATCTTATATTCTATCTTTGTGATATTAGTAAGAGTAAGTGTAGGTATAACCTTTTCGTGCGAACATGATAAATTATTATCCTCAGAAATGTCGTGTTGCATAGACGAGCGTGCCTCAACAGGTCCATTGCATTGTATTCTCTACAAACTGAAATATTACTACAAAGGTTTCAAGTAACAAGCAATGATATAGCCATGTATATATTAACATTACCTTTGTTTTACCATGTAGTATTGGTAACCGAGAAATGCCATTATCATTTCGTTGGAGGTTTTCCTAAAGAACTAACAAATCTGAGTAAAATATTTATAGAAATGCATACAAAAGGTTGGATAAAGAAGTCCTTTACCTCTTCTATTCCGTTACTCACATAGCCTTCTTTGTTTTTAATATGTTCAATAATCTCGTCTTGATTTTTTATATGTTCCTTCATCTTTGCTATTTCCTCCCAAACATCATGTTCAACTTCATAAGGCGATCCATCAGTTGTAGTCATATTGATGTTCTTTAGATACCATGGTTTCCGACCATAGACTTGCTTAAGAGTTGGAAGCAAACCCATGCCATGCACTTGTCCAATCTTTTCTTCCCCTAACACTTTCTCCAGGGCATCACCTTCCCATGTGACTCTTCCATTCAAATTTTCTGCCAACTCTGGTCGTTCAGTCATTAGATTCTTCAATTGATCCTATAGAAAATAATCATTCATATACTACTTGTTAGATTGAACTCTAAGTTGATCTCAAGAATAGATAGATCATTTCTATATTAATTGTGTACCAGACGCTCATTTCTATCTTTATTTTCAGCATTAACATCATCCTTCTTATTGTGAGTTGCTAAATAAACCTGTGATCTGTGTGGTCGTTTCTTTTTAGGATCAGCTTGCCTCTATAAAACAGAAAGAGTACCCATATGACAAAAGCGACAGACAAAAACAGTTCAAGAATCAAGATTACTCACAATGTCTTCACCCCAACAAGCATAACTCTTTGAACCAGCATTATGTGAATTCTTCACGAGGGAACGACTAGTTATATTCTTCTCAGCAAGAGCCTATTGCGATGCAATCATATCATAAGTGAAACTTTTAAGATCAGCCCAAGAACTCACATTTAAATGTCGAAAGAGGAAAGTACAATATCACATTCATTACCCTTCCTTTTTTGACTTCCAATATTTAACAAGACCACGCCATTGATCGATGTCCACATCTTTTGGACTACAAAGCCTTTCGCTTGATGTTTGGATTTTTTTCAATGGTGGGTTTGAAGAAAACATCTTTCAAACTAGACTTATATTTCCTCCAGTCTCTTCCAATCGATTTGAGTATCCATTTTTCACTTGACGTAGGATATACAAACTTTGTCTGGAAGTACAAAATAAAGAATGAATGTAAATAAACATGCAGACCATATTACATCTAAAGTGGACAAATTAGATATAAATAGAAGGACAACAAATAGCATATTTTATTTTCTTGTCAATTGTGACGTACATGTACACACTGAAGTATTGTTTCCTCACCACTATTCTTCTTGACATCACGCGAATCATTTATGTTTAGTGGGCAAAATCCTCCGTTTCTAGCTATCGTGCCCAAAAACTTCCCCAAGATTGCACCTTCATCTCCTATGGGCTGGTTATTTTCATTGCATTTTACAACTATTCTTTGCCCCTTTGGCATGTTCCAGACAATTGGCAAGCTTGTTCTCTTGCGCTTGCATACTTCCTGGTCTACTACAAGATGAAATAAGAAAAGTAGTAACTAAATGACACCCGCCATTTATTCTTTTGATACTAAGCATATACAAGTTAGGCATATACTACCTTGATTGTGGACTTGATCCTCTTCATTGACCAATGCTTCTGATTCATGACCTAGTGCACGTTGCTCACCATTGTTATAGTCTCCATCTTCATTATCACGTTCATCAGTAACCTGAATCACATTCAACCTTTTTGACCTACGCAATGGTCCTGCAGAACAACCATACATCTTTTATTCCAATAATTACAATAGTAGATACATATATGTAATAAACATGGTTCAAGAGGGATACTTTGCGGCTTTCTCATAGCAGAGACACCACCATCCTGTAAGAGAACACTCGCATTCGGATGGTTAGATGGAGCAATACCAATTTGCTTTCTAGGTGGAGAAATATCATCGCCAGCCTTCTCCTTAGACACATACAGATGGACATCTTTGACAATATCAGGGTCGGCCAACATTTTCATCACAAGACCTTCATCATAAATGTGAACGAAGTAGGGGCTGCCTAGACGTTTTTTTCACATAGTACAGAAAATCAACTGTGTGAACTCCAGCTTCCTCGATCATCAAGATTAAGTCATAGTACGAGACATCATGCCTCATCATGGACCTTTGTAAACTTTTGGTTTCCTAATTTGCATCTTCATAGTGCAGGTATATGGTCAACATGTCCCTCACAATCCTAGATATATATTAAAATGTCAATTAAACTATTACTAGTAAAGACAAATTAACTAATTACATAACAGGGACAATTTAATTTACCAATAGACATGTGAATGGAGAGGGCAGAGAAGTACACAGTACCATGTCAATGCACTATCATCATGGTGTGCCAACTAACAACATTAGTGTGTATGATCGCCACGATATTGCTACACCCATTTAAAAAAAATCCTCATTGCTTTAAACATTTCAAATCAATACAAACAACAATGTGTCATGTTCTGCTGTAACATGAGAAAATAAGTACTGATGGGAGCATCAACATGTTTTTACAGCCCAGACTATGTTGAATTGGCACAAAGGAAGTTAATTTGGGACTATTGTTTTGGCACAAATGAAGGTGAGCCAAGTTTGCTCTACTATTTCTTAGGCTTTGTTAGCAGAATAATGCATGTGTTCAGAATGCATCTATTTGCTGGATTAAGTAATATATGCATGAGCATATTCAGTTAATTAGCATGAGCATATCCTCTTTCTGAGGGATACATCACAAAGGGGGGATTCTTGCTCCTGCTTCTTATACCTTGTCAAAAAAACAGAGGCAACAGTTTTGCAAAGTACTTCATGTAAGAGTGCCAGATGTTTATTCATCGAACATCTCAAAATGTGCAAACATTGCTGAAGGGAAACTTTCTGGCCTTAAAAGCCATGATTGTCATGTTCTGATGCAACAACTATTGCCTATTGCATTGAGAGGTTTACTTCCAGATAATGTCACATATGTCTTGTTTTATCTATGTGCATATTTTAGAGAAGTTAGTGCAAAGGTTCTTCATGTGAGAGATCTTGAGAAGTTAGAGGAAAGAATAAAGATAACATTATGCCGTATGGAGATGATATTTCCGCCTGTTTTTTTACTGTTATGGTGCATTTGGTTCTTCATCTAGCAACAGAGGCAAAAATAGGTGGTCCTGTGGCATATCGTTCTATGTGGTTTCTGGAAAGGTATTCGTTCAAAAGGGAGACATATATATTTTCTAATTATTGCAATACTACATTCGTTAACAATTTTTGTCTTCTTTTCTCATTTTTTATTAATGCAGGTATCTATGTGTCCTAAAGTCATATGTGCGTAACAGAGCACATCTAGAAGGATCTATCGCAGAAGCATATCTTGGAGACAAGTGCATGACGTTTTGTTCAAGATATATTGATGGTTTCGCCACCAAGCACAACCGACCTTCAAGGAATGACGATGACAATGAGGCGGTTGGTTTTGAACAAGGATCAACTCTCTTTCCTTTTGTAGGAAAACCACTTGGAAAGCCTGGCAATTATGTTCTTAGAGGGTTGGCAAAATTCCAAGCACATAGATATGTGTTGTTCAACTGCTCTCATGTCAACCCATTCCTTCGGTAATACCTTAATCCTCTAAATAATTTCATCTTTTCATAACATGTTTTAACAACTCTTTCTCTGACTTCAAAACTAATTATAAAATTACTTCGCAGAGCTCATGCTGATGAGCTCACTAGCGAGCGTGATGTCTCCTCAAACACAGTCGAGTCCATGCAGCATGTTAAGTTCAACGATTGGTTCAAAGCTCATGTAAGTCCATATTTCATATCCTTTGTAGGTACAACTGAAGCCATTTATTAAACAACTTCTTAATATGTAGATCATTAAATTGGAGAAGGAAAATGGTATTGGTTGTATTAACAATGATATTAGATGGCTAGCTCGTGGCCCGGTTGATGCAGCAATAAGGTACCGTGCTTACAAATCGAGAGGATATTGGTTTAGGCCTAAACGCTTAGACATGGTAAGTCAAAATAGTGGAGTGGTTGTACATACCAAAACATCTACATATGCTGCACCAGGTGATGCGACCCCTGTTTTAGGCGATGTGACTTACTATGGCAAGATAATTGATATTATTCAGTTGAACTATTGTGGACTATTTTTGCTGGATTTATTTAAGTGTGAATGGGTCTATCTATCTTATAAAGGAATTAAAAAGGACAAGTATGGCTACACACTTGTTAACTTCTCACATTTGATGCACAAAGGAAACAATATTGAACATGAGCCTTTTATTTTGCATAACCAGGCCGATCAAGTGATTTACCTAGAAGACAAACTGAACCCAGGTTGGTCAGTGGTGATGCAGGATAAACTACCTAGAGATAGATATGACACTGGAAATGATGAGTGCACACGAGACGTAGAAGCTGCGCCATTCCATGTTTCTCACGTCACGGATATGTTTAAAAAGAAAAGGAATGATCAACATTGGGTAAGATCTGATATTGACGGAACAATTGTGGATGCTATTGATAATGTTTTGATCAATGAAGAATAGTGGAGGTATATCATCTAAAGGTATCTTCTATTCCTAAATAGTTGCCTCCCTTGCAGATTCAGTTATTCGTAAATAGTATGATCTTTCATAAACTATATCAAACTATCACAACTGCTATAGATTATAGATCCACCTTCTTTCCGATTGCTTGCTATAATCTTGACATTGACTTGTGATTTATAGAATACGTTGTTCAGTTTGTTGTAGCATAGCAATTTAATGGAATGCCCAGGGGAGAAAATTTGGTATCTACCATTGATCTACCTAAATCAGCAGGTTCTCATAACACAAAACATGAATGCCATTTTATATGGATTTGTATGGCTTGGAGTGATAAACTGTACAGAAACAATGAGCACTAATAAGCACCCACTTACTGGTAACATGCACCTGCTAGCTTGATGAACATATATATCTCTGCTTTTTCAGTAGTATTAGTTTTCTTTTTCAGTATTAGTTTCTCCATATTTGCATACTAGGTTGTCTATCTCTTAGTTTTCTATATTATTTTTCTCCATAGCAGCTTGCTATATATTGCATTATGTCTCGAAGAAGTCAACGCAAAATTCCTCTTCAACACGCGGAGCATCATCTAGTTTCTCTGTTCGAGCAACATTTTCATGAATTTATCTACACTGTAGTTTTACCCGAAGTCAAAGCTGAGTTTGTATGACATTAGAAACAATGTATGTTCTTGCAGATCGTTGGCTGAGGTTACACCCTTTAGAAAATTTGAAGGAATGATGATCCCCACGATTAACAACGGCAGCAGATCTTCATCATCATGCAACGTGCGTGCGTTGAAGTTATTTTTTATACAAGTGCTATACTCAGACAATGAGCCACACCGGCGATGATGACAGCAGCAGGAAACAAAAATTATACATCCATATTTGTAGTAGGTTCACAACAGGTCCTCATCTTATTTAAGATTCTGTTATTCTGAACATGCAAACAGTTTTGTACAAACAACCATGGTTTTTCTCGACATATATCTTGCTGAATTTTGTTAAGCCTTTCTCCGTGGGATTAGCACTGGCATAGTTTAATTTAAAGATAAACAGGTTAATGATTTTGTGTTAAACAACTTGTTTATTTTTCCTTAACTGCATCCATATTTCTTAAAGTATGTGTGGCTGCAAAAGGATTGACCGGGGGTCAACTGTAAGTGGCTTCTTTTCTTTTAAAGTATATGTTTGTTTTGCAGTTGTAGGTCAGAGATTGTTCTGCTACTCATGCCTGTTGAGAGCGACGTGTTGGAAATATGCCCTAGAGGCAATAAATAAAGTGTTTATTATTATATTTGCTTGTTCATGATAATCGTTTATTATCCATGCTATAATTGTATTAATTGGAAACAAATTACATGTGTGGGTAAATAGACAACACTTTGTCCCTAGTATGCCTCTAGTGAACTAGCTCGTTGATCAAAGATGGTCAAGGTTTCCTGGCCATTGACATGTGATGTCATTTGATAACATGATCACATCATTAGGAGAATGATGTGATGGACAAGACCCAAACTACAAACGTAGCATATGATTGTGTCAGTTTATTGCTACTGTTTTCTGCATGTCAAGTATATGTTCCTATTACCATGAGATCATGCAACTAACGGATACCGGAGGAGTGCCTTGTGCGTATCAAACATCACAATGTAATTGGGTGACTATAAAGGTGCTCTAAAGGTATCTCCGAGGGAGTCTGTTGAGTTGGCATGGATCAAGACTAGGATTTGTTACTCCGTGTGACGGAGAGGTATCTCAGGGCCCACTCAGTAATACAACATCACAATGAGCCTTGCAAGCAATGTGTCTAAGTGTTAGTCACGGGATCTTGTATCACGGAATGAGTAAAGAGACGTGCCGATGACGAGGTTGAACTAGGTATGGAGATACCGACGATCGAATCTCGGGCAAGTAACATACCGAACAACAAAGGGAACATCATACGGGATTAACTGAATCCTTGACATAAAGGTTCGACCGATAAAGATCTTCATAGAATATGTAGGAACCAATATGGGCATCCAGGTCCCGCTATTGGTTATTGACCGTAGAGGTGTCTCGGTCATGTCTACATAGTTCTCTAACCCACAGGGTCTGCAAACTTAAGGTTTGGTGACGTTTCGGTAGTATAGAATTATGTATGGTGGTGACCGAAGGTTGTTTGGAGTCCCGGATGAGATCCCGGATGTCACGAGGATCTCGGGAATGGTCCGGAGGTAAATATTCATATATAGGAAGTCCTGTTTTGGTCACCGGAAAAGTTTTGGGCTCATCGGTAGTGTACCGGGAGACCATTGGGAGGGGTATTTCGACCCAAAAGGCAACATGGGCTGTGGGAGAGTGAATACCAGCCCTTAGTGGGCTGGTGGAAGTCCCACACATAGCCCATGCGGTTAGGGAGAAAAAACCAAAGAGAAAAACTGGGAAAAGGCAAAAATAGGGTGAATCCTAGTCCTACTAGGATTGGAGGTGGATTCCACCTCTCCCACCTGGTTCAGCCGACTCCTAGAGGCTTGTCCCTTGGGCCAAGCCTCCTCCTCTATTCCTCTTATATATACTGGAGGTTTTAGGGTTTACGCGCAGAATTTTTTAGCCACGTGTTGCCCGTTCCTCTAGTGCATAGTTTCTCCTCTAGATCGGATTTCTGAAGTGCTTAGGCGAAGCCCTGCCGGAATAGCTCCACCACCATCGCCGGAGCGCCGTCCCGCTGCCAGAGAACTCTTCATCCTCTCCGCTCCTTCTTGCTGGATCAAGACGGTGGAGATCGTCATCAAGCTGTACGTGTGCTGAACGCAGAGGTGCCGTCCGTTCGGCGCTAGATCGGAAGGATCATGATCAAGTTTGTGGGACGGATCGTGCTCAAGTTCGTGGGACAGATCATGATTGGATCGCGGGACGGATCATGATTGGATCACGGGACGAATTGTGATTGGATCGCGGGACGCACGTCGATTTGTATTGCGAAGAGGTTCGACTACACCAACCGCATTTCTTAATGCTTCCCGCTTCGCGGTCTACAAGGGTACGTAGATCCACTCTCCCTCTCGTAGATGCTCATCACCATGGATAGATCTGCGAGTCCATAGGAATTTTTTTGTTTCCCATGCAACGTTTCCCAATAGTGGTATCAAAGCTAGGTCTATGTGTAGATGAGATGTCGAGTAGAACACAAAAGGTTTGTGGCCGTTGATGCTTAGATTGCTTCCTCCCTTGGTCGGATTTTGGTTCAGCGGTATTGTGAGATGAAGCGGCCAGGACCAACATTACTCGTACGCTTACGAGAGACCGGTTCCCTCGATCGCAACTTGCTGCATAGATGGCTTGCGGGTGCCAGTTTCTCTCACTTTAGTTGGATAGGATTCGACAAAGGCGGTCCTTGAGAAGGTTGAAAAGCAACTAGTGTATCACCGTTGTGGTTTTACGTAGATGAGAATTGTTCTTGCTAGATACCCGTAGCAGCCACGTAAAACATGCAACAACAATTAGAGGACGTCTAACTTGTTTCTGTAGGGTTTGTTGTGATGTGATATGGCCAATTACATGATGTGATATATGTTATGTATGAGATGATCATGTGATGTATAGATTATCATGACTTGCATGTCGATGAGTACGGCAACCGGTAGGAGCCATAGGGTTGTCTTTAATTATTGTATGACCTGCGTGTCAATCATTAAGCACTATGTAATGCTTTACTTTATTGCTAAACGGTAGCAATAGTAGTAGAAGCATGTTGGGCGCGACAACCCCGATGGCGACACGTTGATGGACATCAAGATGATGAAGATCATTGTGTCATGCCGGTGACGATGGAGATCATGTCGGTGCTTTCTAGATGGAGATCAAAAGCACAAGTTCATGGCCATATCATGTCACTTATGAATTGCATGTGATGTTAATCCTTTTATGCACCTTGTGTTGCTTAGGACGACGGTAGCATTATAAGGTGATCCCTCACTTAAACTACAAGATGAATTGTGTTCTCCCCAAGTGTGCACCGTTGTGAAAGTTCATCGTGTTGAGACACAACGTGACGATCGGGTGTGATAGACTCTACGTTCACATACAACGGGTGCAAGCCAGTGTTGCACACGCAGAACACTCGGGTTAAACTTGACGAGCCTAGCATGTACAGACATGGCCTCGGAACACAAGAGACCGAAAGGTCGAACATGAGTTATATAGTAGATATGCTAAACATGAGATGTTCACCATTGAAGCCACCTCAACTCACGTGATGATCGGACTTGAGTTGGTGGATTTGGATCATGTGACACTCAGATGACCTGAGGGATGTCGATTTAAGTGGGAGCTTTAGTAATTTGATTAACTAAACTCATTATCTTGAACAATAGTCTAGGTAAACTTTGCATATTTATGTTGTAGATCAATGGCTCGCGCAGTAGCACCCCTGAATTTTAATGCGTTCCTAGAGAAAGCTAAGTTGAAAGATGATGGAAGTAACTTTGTTGACTGGGCCAGTAATCTGAGGATTATCCTCACGGCTTCCTAGAAATCATATGTCCTTGATGCACTGCTTGGTGACCAACCAGAAGACATGACCTTTGAAGACGTTAAGAACGCTTGGGAGGCACGTACTGGAGATTACTCAATAGTTTAGTGTGCAATATTGTATGGCTTAGAACCGGGACTTCAAAGACGTTTTGAACGTCATGGAGCATATGAGATGTTCCAGGAGTTGAAGTTTATCTTTTAGAAGAATGCCCGGATGGATATGTATGAAACCTTCGATAAGTTCTATGCTTGGAAGATGGAGGAGAACAGGTCTATCAGTGAACATATACGCAGAATGTCTGGGTATTCAACTTGTCTAGCGAAGTTAGGAATTGCCCTTCCAAAAGAGGCGATCACTGACAGAGTTCTTCAATCACTGCCACCTAGTCACAAGAGCTTTGTGATGAACTATAACATGCATGGGATGAACAAGTCAGTCGCCGAGCTATTTGCAATGCTAAAAGTCACTGAGTCTGAAATCCAGAAAGAACATATACGTATTGGTGTAAAGCGCATGAGGAAGCTCCTTGCTGATGGACTTTTGGAGTCACTTGATTTTGAATCACTTGACACATGTGAACCATGCCTCATGGGCAAGATGACTAAAATGCCGTTCTCTGGAACAATGGAACGAGCGAGTGACTTATTGGAAATCATACATACTGATGTGTGCGGTCCAATGAATGTTAAAGCCCGTGGTGGATATTGTTATTTTCTCACCTTCACTGATGACATAAGTAGATATGGGTATATTTACTTAATGAAACACAAGTCTGAAACGTTTGAAAAGTTCAAGCAATTGCAGAGTGAACTTGAGAATCATCGTAACAAGAAGATTAAGTTCCTGCGATCTGATCAAGGAGGTGAATATCTGAGTTATGAGTTTGGCAGTCACTTAAGACAGTGTGGAATTGTTTCACAGTTGACACCGCCCGGAACACCACAGTGTAATGGTGTGTCTTAATGTCGTAATCGAACCTTATTAGATATGGTGCGTTCTATGATGTCTCTTGCTGATTTGCCACTATCGTTTTGGGGTTATGCATTAGAGACAGTTGCATTCACTTTAAATAGGGCACCATCAAAATCTGTTGAGACGACGCCATATGAACTATGGTTTGGCAAGAGGCCAAAGTTGTCGTTTCTTAAAGTTTGGGGATGTGATGCTTATGTCAAAAAGCTTCAGTCTGAAAAGCTAGAACCCAAAGCGGAGAAATGCGTCTTCATAGGACACTCGAAAGAGACAATCGGGTATACCTTCTATCTCAGATTCGAAGGCAAAGTGTTTGTCACTAAGAACGGAACATTTCTTGAGAAAGAGTTTCTCTCGAAAGATTTGAGTGGGAGGAAAATAGATCTTGATGAGGTTATTGAACCTTTACTTCAACCAGAAAGTAGCACAGCACAGAAAGATGTTTCTATGGAACCTACGACGGTAGAAGAGGAAGTTAATGATGATGATCATGAAGCTTCAGATCAAGTTACTATTGAACCTCATAGGTCGACAAGGCCGCGTACTACTCTTGAGTGGTATGGTAACCCTATCTTGGAGGTCATGTTGTTGGACAACAATGAACCTACGAGCTATGGAGGAGCAGTGATGGGCCCAGATTCCGAGAAATGGTTAGAGGCCATGAAATCTGAGATGGGATCCATGTATGAAAACAAAGTACCCGAAGGGCAAAAGGCCATTCAGAACAATGGATCTTTAAGAAGAAGACAGACGCGGACGGTAATGTCACCGTCTATAAAGCTCGACTTGTCGCAAAGGGTTTTGCACAAGTTCAAGGAGTTGACTACGATGAGACCTTCTCGCCCGTAGCGATGCTTAAGTCTGTCAGAATCATCTTGGCAATAGTTGCTTATTTCGACTATGAAATTTGGCAGATGGATGTCAAAACAGCGTTCCTCAATAGTTTCCTTGAGGAAGAGTTGTATATGATTCAACCAGAATGTTTTGTCGATCCAGAGAATGCTGACGAAGTTTGCAAACTCTAGCGATCCATTTATGGGCTGGTGCAAGCATCTCGGAGTTGGAATAAGCGCTTTGATGAGGTGATCAAAGCGTTTGGTCTTATACAAGTTTATGGAGAAGCTTGTATTTACAATAAAGTGAGTGGGAGCTCTATAGAGTTTCTAATATTATATGTGGATTACATATTGCTGATTGGAAACAATATAGAAATGATGGAAAGCGTGAAGGAATATTTGAACAAGAGTTTTTCAATGAAGGACCTAGGAGAAGCTGCTTTCATATTAGGCATTAAGATCTATAGAGATAGACCGAAACGCTTGATAGAACTTTCACAGAGCACATACCTTGATAAAGTTTTGAAGAAGTTCAAACTGGATCAGTCCAAGAAGGGGTTCTTGCCTGTGTTACAAGGTGTGAAGTTGAGTAAGACTCAATGTCCAGTTACTGCAGAGGATAGAGAAAAGATGAGTGTCATCCCCTATGCTTCAGCCATAGGCTCTATCATGTATGCAATGCTGTGCACAAGACCCGATGTCAGCCTTGCCATAAGTATGGCTGGAAGGTTTCTCGTTTATGGAGGTGATGAAGAGGTCGTCGTAATCCTGGAATGGAACACTAGGCAACGGTCAAGAATATCCTTAAGTACTTGAAAAGGAGTAAGGAAATGTTTCTCGTTTACGGAGGTGATGAAGAGGTCGTCGTAAAGGGTTACGTCGATGCAAGCTTTGACACTGATCCAGATGACTCTAAGTCAAAAACCGGATACGCATTTATTCTCAACGGGGAAGCGGTAAGCTGGTGCGGTTCCAAGCAAAGCGTGGTAGCCGATTCTACATGTGAAGCGGAGTACATCGCAGCCTCGGAGGCGGCGAAGGAAGGTGTTTGGATGAAGCAGTTCATGACAGATCTAGGAGTAGTTCCCAATGCATTGAATCCAATGAACCTGTTCTGTGACAACATTTGTGCCATTGCTCTGGCCAAGGAACCAAGGTTTCCCAAGAGGACCAGACACATAAAGCGACGCTTCAACTCCGTCCGCAATTACATCAAGGAGAAGGACATAAATTGTTGCAAAGTGCACACGGATCTGAATGTTGCAGACCCATTGACTAAACCTCTTCCAAGGGCTAAACATGATCAACACCAGAACTGCATGGGTGTTCGATTCATTACAATGTAAATCACATAGTGATGTGAGCTAGATTATTGACTCTAGTGCAAGTGGGAAACTTTGGAAATATGCCCTAGAGGCAATAAATAAAGCGTTTATTATTATATTTCCTAGTTCAAGATAATCGTTTATTATCCATGCTATAATTTTATTAATTGGAAACACATTACATGTGTGGGTAAATAGACAACACTTTGTCCCTAGTATGCCCATAGTGAACTAGCTCGTTCATCAAAGATGGTCAAGGTTTCCTGGCCATTGACATGTGATGTCATTTGGTAACGGGATCACATCATTAGGAGAATGATGTGATGGACAAGACCCAAACTACAAACATAGCATATGGTCGTGTCAGTTTATTGCTACAGTTTTCTGCATGTCAAGTATATGTTCCTATGACCATGAGATCATGCAACTCACGGATACCGGAGGAGTGCCTTGTGTGTATCAAATGTCGCAACGTAACTAGGTGACTATAAAGGTGCTCTAAAGGTATCTTCGAGGGTGTCTGTTGAGTTGGCATGGATCAAGACTGGGATTTGTTACTCCGTGTGACGGAGAGGTATCTTAGGGACCACTCGGTAATACAACATCACAATGAGCCTTGCAAGCAATGTGTCTAAGTGTTAGTCACGGGATCTTGTATTACGGAATGAGTAAAGAGACATGCCGATAACGAGGTTGAACTAGGTATGGAGATACCGACGATCAAATCTCGGGCAAGTAACATACCGAAGAACAAACGGAACATCATACGGGATTAACTGAATCCTTGACATAGAGTTTCGACCGATAAAGATCTTCGTAGAATATGTAGGAACCAATATGGGCATTGTCGTGGGAACGAGCCTGACAGTTGATGGTAGGGGTACGAATGGAGAGGGTAGATTCCTAGCTACAGCGAGGGTGTACACACAGTTGTATGAGTTCAGGCCCCTCTCATGGAGGTAACAGCCCTACGTCTCAGTGCTCGGGAGCTTTATGTCGAGTGGAACATAGAGATTACAATAGCTTTCATAACCCTCGTGCAGGAGGGGAGGGGCAGCTTATATAGAGTTATCTGCCCCTCATAATGGCCTCGCATGAATGGGTCTGGTCGTTGTGTGTAAAGTCTACCGTTACAGGTAACGTACGTAGTAAAAGCTATTAAGGGTCATTAAGCCAGCGTCTGCCCGTTGGGTTCTTGATGATGGCTCCTGGTCTTCTGGCATCGAGTGAAGCGAGGTTTGTCAAGTGACATGCGACTGCCGAGTGAGAGCGGGAGTCTCCGAGTGGATTATTGTCGAGTGACTTTGAACATCTCCTGGGATCCACTCGGAAGTTCATGCTTGATCTTCAAGTCCTCCCATGTGGTGTCCTTAGGTAGGGTATGTAGGCCTTGCCTAGGACCCTACCCCAGGCACATATCCTCGTCATTAGCCCCCGTATGGATCGTGGTTTGAGTGGTGGAAGGAGGTATCAACATAGCCTTGAGTTAGTGTATCAAATCCTCTGAATGATATTTGGGATTTCCATGGAACTTGAGTCGACTGAGCTCTGAGCATTAGCGTTCATTCAGGACCGACAAGCAAAATCTTTCGAATGATATCCGGGTCTTCAACGAAATTTATGCCGATTGAATTCTTCTCTGCTCACCTGGATCCATTCAGTCTTAAAAATGTTCGAGTGAATCGAGCGCATCTTGGGGAGGTGACGGGTCGGTCTGACGGGCCCGGATTCTCCGAGATACAAAAATTTGGGAAGCGCTCGCACGCGCGGAGATGACACCACGATCAGGGCAAGTGGGGGCACAACACCTCAATTATCGCACCGGTCATCTCGCCACGCACTCGGCGCCGTTAGCGGTTGGCGTGTGCGGTTATCCCGCAGGCCCACCGGTCAGTGAGACACTCGGCAGCATATAAAGCATTCTGAGCCGCGGATTGCATAATACCTTCCGCCGATTCTCCCTCTCTTCCTCCGCCTCCTCTGCTCCCCAACATAGCACACTGCTCTCCTCCGACTAGAGCCGCTGCTCCGATGACGAAGAACGCGACGGAGAAGCTGGAGCTTGCAAAGAAGGGGACGTCGAAGCTCAAGGGCAAGAAGCCCTTGACCGCTCGGTTCACCGCTCCTGTGGGGTGGATGCAGGGGGATTTTCTCCCCTCTATTGTCACCCGCACCGACCTCGAGGGCCTCGTCTTCGACGGGCTGGTGGTGGACGATGCCTGGAGGCTGTCGGGGGAGGAGCGCGAGCCGGAACCGCGTGAAGGAGAGCGGGTTCTTCTCCTCTCCCATGTAGAAAGAGGTTTCTCCATGCCACCCCACCCATTCTTCTGGGGATTTCTGAATTTCTATGGTGCACAGCTGGATCACTTTCCGCCGAACACCATGGCGTACTTGTCTGCATTCGTCACCTTGTGCGAGTGTTTCCTGGGGTGCTCTCCCCATTGGGGGTTGTTTAAGCATCTGTTCACAGTCAGATCGCGGACTGTGAAGAAAATCCTTGCCGCCGATGGGAAGACCCACGTGCTCTAGTTGTGTGGAGGCTTAGGGGTCCAGAAAAGGCAACGTAGTTCCTTTCCTGCCATTACTCTTCCCGAGTCTGTCCAAGGCTGGCAGTCAACCTGGTTCTACTTCAAAGATGTAGCGCTGCCCAACATGTCGACTGGTCTTCCTCCATTTTCACCTGACCGACCCGCTGCCCCCAAGTCCCTGAAGGTGACGAACGAGGAGCATGTACAAGTAGGTATCCTAGTCGAGGTCATGGTTCAACTGATCCGGGGCGGGGTGACAGGCATGGATCTGCTTGAAATGTTCCTCGGTCGACATATACAGGCACTCCAGGCCAGAGACCACACCCTATGGAACTACTCAGGTCCGGGGGACTCGACCAGGACGCATCCAGAAGAAGTTACACAGGAGACTGTCGAGCAATGGCTTCGGAGAATCACCGGGGCTTGTGAAAACCCTCGGGAGCCAAGAGGATCCGGCCTTACTCGGCTGAAAACCCAGCGAAGAACCTGGTGAGATGTGTAATGTCGACTGATACATTTATACTGTCGAGTGATGTATTGACTTGTGGTCTGACTCTCTAGTTTGAATTATGCAGGAATGGACGAACATGCACTCGCCCGTTCCCAACGAGAACCATGTGCATGACGGCGTGGTGAGCGAGGGCGACAGCGTGGACGGCGACGGACTTTCTGACTCTGAGGATGAATATGAAGATTCTGGCAAAGGGGAAGGAGTCGAGTCGCCCCCTCGTCGCGAAGGCCACACTAAGGCCCTCCATGACCCGGCAGCTGCTGAGGACAAGGCCCCGGGCCAAAGCAAGAAGAACCCAAAATGGAGCCGCCCCTCAACTCTCGAGTCGAATGAAAGACTCGCCAAGCAGACCAAGCAAGCCACCTCCAAGCCTTGCAAAGCACTTCCCCGTATGAGGGTGGTCGTACCTGTCGTCTCCACGTAAGTGTTCATTTCCGAATTGTTCTATCGACTGAAGTCTTGGGTTATATCTGAGTGAAAGCTGTCTAATCCATCATAGCTGCAACATATGTGACCTCGCCTCGTCGAGATGAAGAGGACGCAATGGATGTTGATACCACTGACGCTGCCACTTCTCATAGAGGTAAGAAAGTTGTTAGTTTTTCCGAATAGGACTCGACAGATGCAGATGTTGATGTTGTCGATTGTTGCAAAGGTCATTCAAGTGGAGGACGATGAGGGGCTGCTGGACACTTCGTGCGCTCGCACCCGAAGGGCGTCATCGTTGCAAGAACCACAACGCTCAACTATGGAGTCTTCCCAGAGGAGAGGTGACTCGACGCGCCCCAGGGTTGAGTCTGCAATGCCTCCGTCGCATGCTCCTCCAACCGTCTCGACCGTCATGACGTCGGCTCTGACTGGACCTCTTCAGGCTACCCCAGCTACTCCAGCGACTGAGCCGACCCCACCTACGATGGCCTTCCCTCTGCATCGCACCCTAGAAGACGAAACCGGATCTGCAAAGGAAGCCATGATACAGGCGGAGCAGCTCATGCTGAGGACGAAGGAGACGTACGAGGCTAGCAAACTAGCTTTTGACGTCAGTGCAGCCCTCCGCACCAATGTCCGAGTAAGTTCGATTGTAAGTCCATTGTCGATTGAATTCTTGTCTTTTCTTGGCTGCCGAACACCCATTGGGTGATTGCCGTAGAATGTTTGAACTTCCTCCAGTCGAATAGATCAGATCAAAGTCGAGTAGGACTAGGATTGGTAGTACACACAGTACTGTTGTTGCTCGACATGTCGAGTGTGTTTTCTGACGAGTTACTCGACGGATCGAGAGTTAACCGTCTCAGTGGGGACGCTCTTAGCGCACCCACTGGGTGTAGTCCCCGAGACCGCTGTCAATTGCTTGCATCGACAGCGGTCTTAGGGTCTATTGTATACAGGATACACTTTGTCTTCAAATCACACCACTCCATAGATACCTTGCAGGTTTCATGGATATCATTATGAAACCATTATATGATGCTGCATAGGGATCGACTGCACTTCGTAGAGTGGGGGAGGTGTGTTGCTCAACGGGTTGAGTGTCAACACAGGGCTGACCTTGTCGAGTGTTTTTTTCTGATGAGTTACTTGACGGATCGAGAGTTAACCGTCTCAGTGGGGGCGCTCTTAGCGCACCCACTGAGTGTAGTCCCCGAGACCACTGTCGATTGCTTGCGTCAGCAGGGGTCTTAGAGTCTATTGTATATAGGATACACTTCGCCTTGAATCACACCATTCCGCATCTTGCTTGCAGGTTTCACGGATATTAATTACAAACCATGATATGACGCTGCATAAGGATAGGCTGCACTCCATAGAGTAAGGTGGGTGCGTCACTCGACGGGTTGAGTGTCACGACATGGCTGACCTTGTCGAGTGTGTTTTTCGGACGAGTTACTCGACGGATCGAGAGTTAACCGTCTCAGTGGGGGCGCTCTTAGCGCACGCACTGGGTGTAGTCCCCGAGAGCTCTGTCCAGTGCTTTCATCGGCAGGGGTCTTAATAGAGATAGCTTTGTGTTTGAATTTGTTTGTGGCGTGCGGAACGCCAGAGCCACTAGATGTGTCGAGTGAACTTTATTTTTGAATTCTTCCAACATGGGCATTCTCCGGTCTTAATAACTCAGTCGACTGTCAACATTCCCATCTTCCCCTTTTCATGTTTTGAACCGAGTCCTCTCACTCGAACAGACATGCGCAATGAAAACCGTCGACTCCAAGCATGACTCAACAATGTTGTTTCTTTAGATTCCATGAAGAGGGCACTGGAGGAGAAGGACAAAGCACTTATTGATGCCCAACAAGTCACCAAGGACCAAACTGAAGCTGCAGAGCAGAAGTTGACTGCCGTCCAGAAGCTGGAAGAAGAGAACGCCAAGCTGAAGCAGGAGCGTGCAAATCTTGTCAAGAAGGCCGAACAACTAACCAAGAGGAGCAATGGCCTGGAGAGGCATTTGGGCGAATTCTCGAGGAAGATGTATCTTATACTTGACGGTGAGTATTTCTTGTCTATTAACATTTGCAATAAATTTTTGAGGGTTGCAGCTCACCGATTCCCCTTCTTCCATCAAAATTCTGCCAGGACTTTGAAAAGGAAACAGAGGAGATTGAGCCCATGCTTGACCCCACCAAGTCGCCAGTTGCTGATGCAGTAGTGATGAACATGTTGTGGCTTAACTTTCGGCTCCAGGGTGCCCAGGCCTATATCGCTCGACTGAAATTTGTCATGGAAAGGATCGACAGGGAGCTATGGCGTGAGGACACTCTTCACTCTTCAGCTCGATCGCAAGCTTGGAAAAAATCTGCTGCTCGTTGCGGGGCCAACGTGGCGTTGTCTCTGGTTAGGGTCCATTGTAGGGACGTGAGGGAGGAGAAGCTGAAGGAGCTCCAAGTGGTAAACATGAAGAAACTCTAGTTCGAGGACGTCATGGAAACCTTCATCAAGGCGACCACCAGAATCACCGACGGCATCGACCTAGATATTTTTGTCGAGCCCGCCAGTCCGTCGCCTTCCTAGAAACTTGAGTCTTTGGAAAAAACAATTAAATTTGCCTCGGTATACCAAGTGAAACTGTATCCCCTAAAACTTTATTTAGGCCTTAGGCCTGAGCTCATTTGCTTCTGCACACGACGTTTATCCGCAGTTTTATCCTTTGGATTTTGCTTGTGCTTTGGCTCTCAATTATCTGTTCGACTGCTTTTGTTTTTTACTTAGGCGAAATGTATTTGCAGCTAAGCCCCCAATCATGAGGATCGCTCATCACTCGGAGTATTTTTAACTTAGGCGAATGTCGATTCGCATCTAAGCTGTCGAGTGGATGGATTACCATCGCCTCGACGAGGTTTTTAACTTAGGCAAAATGTATTCGCTGCTAAACCCCCGAGCGTGAGGATCGCTCATCACTCGGCAGTATTTTGAACTTAGGTGAATGTCGATTCGCGTCTAAACTATCGAGTGAATCGATTTTGATCCAGTCGACAAGTTTTTTAACTTAGGTGAATTTTATTCGCAGCTAAGTCCCCAAGCGTGAGTATCGCTCATCACTCGGAGTATTTTGAGCTTAGGCGAATGTCGATTCGCATCTAAGCTGTCAAGTGAATGGATTACCATCGTATCGACAAATTTTTTAACTTAATCGAAATGTATTCACAGCTAAGCACCTGAGCGTGAGGATCGCTCATCGTCATGTCGACGAATTTTTTAACATAGGCGAAATGTATTCGCAGCTAAGCCCCCGAGCATGAGGATAACTCATCACTCGGCATATTTTGAACTTAGGCGAATGTCGATTCGCATCTAAGTTGTTGAGTGAATGGATTACCATCGTCTCGATGAATTTTTTAACTTAGGCGAAATGTATTTGCAGCTAAGCCCCCAAGCGTGAGGATCGCTCATCACTCGGAATATTTTGAACTTAGGCGAATGTCGATTCGCATCTAAGCTGTCGAGTGTATGGATTACCATCGTCTCGACGAATTTTTTGACTTAGGCGAAATGTATTCAGAGCTAAGCCCCTGAGCATGAGGATCTCTCATCACTCGGAATATTTTGAACTTAGGCGAATGTCGATTCGCATCTAAGTTGTCGAGTGAATGGATTACCATCATGTCGACGAATTTTTTAACATAGGCGAAATGTATTCGCAGCTAAGCCCCCGAGCATGAGGATAACTCATCACTCGGAATATTTTGAACTTAGGCGAATGTCGATTCGCATCTAAGTTGTTGAGTGAATGGATTACCATTGTCTCGACGAAATTTTTAACTTAGGTGAAATGTATTCGCAGTTAAGCCCCAGAGCATGAGGATCGCTCATCACTCGGAATATTTTCAACTTAGGCAAATGTCGAATCGCATCTAAGCTGTCGTGTGAATGGATTACCATCGTCTCGACAATTTTTTTAACTTAGGAAAAATGTATTCGCAGCTAAGCCCCCAAGCGTGAGGATCGCTCATCACTCGGAATATTTTGAACTTAGGCGAATGTCGATTCGCATCTAAGCTGTCGAGTGAATGGATTACCATCGTCTCGACGAATTTTTTAACTTAGGCGAAATGTATTTGCAGCTAAGCCCCCGAGCGTGAGGATCGCTCATCACTCGGAATAATTTTTGAACTTAGATGAATGTCAATTCGCATCTAAGTTGTCGAGTGAATGGATTACCATCGTCTCGACGAATTTTTGAACTTAGGCGAAAAGTATTCGCAGCTAAGACCCCAAGCGTGAGGATCGCTCATCACTTGGTATATTTTGAACTTAGGTGAATGTCAATTCGCATCTAAGCTATCGAGTGAATGGATTACCATCGTCTCGACGAATTTTTTAACTTATGCAAAATGTATTCACAGCTAAGCTCCCGAGCGTGAGGATCGCTCATCACTCGGAATATTTTGAACTTAGGCGAATGTCTATTTGCATCTAAGCTATCGAATGAATGGATTACCATCGTCTCGATGATTTGTTTTAACCTAAGCGAAGACGGATTTGCGAATAGGCTGTCGATTGAATGGACTGCTATCCACCCGACAGGGTTTTTAACTTACGTGAAATATGTTTCGCAGCTAAGTCCCCGAGTGCGAGGATTGCTCGTCGCTCGGAGTATCTCCAAGTAAATAAATGCACGGTCGGAATCAACGAGGTATAATTGTAGAGACACAAATTGCATTCATGAAGAACTCTTACTACATAAGAAAACTAATGTCTCATGTGTAAAAACGTCGAAGTAGGTCTGCATTCCAAGCGCATGGCTCATCTATCTGCCTCATAAGATTATATAAGTGATAGGCTCCATTGTTTAGCACCTTGGTGACTACAAAAGGGCCTTCCCATGCGGGGGCTAGCTTGTGAGGTCGGTGCTGATTCACTTGGAGCACCAAATCTCCCTGATGGAATGCTCAGCTTCGGACATTCCTTGCGTGGAAGCACCACAAGTCTTGCTGATAGGCTGTGGTCCAGATCAGACCCATCTCACGCTCGTCTTCCAGAAGATCTATCCCATCTTGCCTGGCTTGCTCGGCTTCAGCCTCAAAATACAGCTTCACTCGAGGAGAATAGTGGGCCAAATCACTCGGTATTATAGCTTCAGCGCCATAGACAAGGAAGAAAGGAGTTCGTCTAGTCGACCGATTAGGTGTTGTCCTTAACCCCCACAAAACAGACGACAGCTTAGTTACCCACGCACCAGCGGCATGATCCAAATCGCACATGAGATGAGGCTTCAGACCTTGCAGAATGAGACCGTTAGCCTGCTCAACTTGCCCATTGGTTTGAGGATGTGGAACGGAAGCATAATCCACTCGGGTGCCTTGGGAGTTCCAAAATCTCCTGAATTCTTCCGAGTGACAATTAGTGCCATTGTCCGTGATGATACTGTGGGGAATGCCAAACCGGATAATGATCTCTCTCATGAACGTGACCGCCGTGTGGGAATTCAGCTTCTTGATGGGCTTGGCTTCGATCCACTTGGTGAACTTGTCGACTACTACCAACAGGTGGGTGAATCCTCGTTTTTCGGGTCAGAAAGAACCAAGCATGTCGAGCCCCCAAACCGCAAATGGCCAGGCGAGTGGAATTGTCTTCAGAGCAGACAATGGCTTGTGTGACAGGTTTGCATAGAACTGACAACCTTCGCAATGATCAACAATGTCCTTAGCCATTTCATTAGCCCGTGGCCAATAAAAACCCGCTCGGTATGGTTTAGCGATGATCTCCCTTGAATACGCATGGTGTCCGCAAGTTCCCGAGTGGATTTCATCTAGAATCTTCAACCTTCCTCGGGCGAAATGCAGCGCTAGGTGACACCCGACACACTTTCCCTGAAAAGTTGATCACCCATCACAGTGAAAGCTTTGGACCTGCGCAGAATCTGTCGAGCCTCTGCTTCATATTCAGGAAGCTCCTGTCTAAGGATATAGGTTATGTACTATACAGTCCAGTCGGGAATGATAACTAGCACCTCCATGACCAGGTCAATCACAACAGGAACATCGACTTCAGTCGAGTCAGAGGAGCTTAAGGTTTGCGGGGGCTCTTTAGTGAAGGGTTCCTCTTGAATCAAAGGAGTGTGCAAATGCTCCAGGAAAACTCCGCTGGGGACAGGCTGTCAAGTGGAATGAATCTTGGATAGCTCATTAGTTGCCTGATTTTTCAGTCGAGGAACATGGTGAAGTTCCAGACCTTCAAATTTCTTCTCTAGCTTCCGGACTGCATTGCAGTATCTAGTCATAGCAGGGTTTCTAACATCCCACTCTTTCATCACTTGATTCACCACCAAATCTGAGTCGCCATAAACCATCAAGCGCTTGACGCCAAGTGAAATAGCCATGCGCAACCCGTACAAAAGTGCTTCATACTCTGCTTCATTGTTGCAGGAATCAAAGTGAATTTGCAAGACATAGCTTATCTTGTCGCCTCTGGGGGATACCAGAACAACGCTAGCACCAGATCCATTCAACATTTTGGAGCCGTCGAAGAACATTGTCCAATGCGTCGAGTGAACTTGGATAGGTTGTTACTGTTTGATCCACTCGGCCATGAAATCTGCCAATGCTTGGAACTTGATTGCCTTCTTGGCTTTGAATCTAATGTCGAAGTGCCCTAGCTCAATTGCCCATTTAGCCACTCGACCTGATGCGTCGTGGTTATTGAAAATCTCTTATAAAGGTGCATCACTAACGACTAAGATCGAGTGGTCTTGGAAATCATGTGCCACCTTCTTTGCTGATAAGTAAATACCATACACCAGCTTCTGATAATGAGGATATCTCTGCTTTGAGGGGGACAAGACTTCCGAGACATAATAGACTGGCTGCTGAACCTTATAGGCTTTGCCTTCCTCTTCTCGCTCAACAGTCGGCACTGTACTGACGACCTGATTTGTGGCCGCAATGTACAGGAGCAAGTGCTCTTTGCTGGTAGGAGCACCAAGCACCGATTGGGTGGACAGCAGGGCTTTGAGCTCAACAAACGCTGCTTCGGCTCTAGGAGTCCAGTCGAATGTGTCTGATTTCTTTATCAACTGATACAAGGGCAGAGCCTTCTCACCAAGACAAGAAATGAATCGACTCAATGCCGCCAAGCAACCTGTGAGCTTCTGAACATCGTGCACTCGCATGGGAGTCTTCATACGGGTAATGGCGCTGATCTTCTTGGGATTCACATCAATTCCTCGTTCGAAAACGAGAAAACCGAGTAACTTGCCGCCAGGGAGACCGAAGGTACATTTGGCCGGATTCAGCTATATGTCGAATCGCCTCAGATTGGCGAATGTCTCAGCCAAGTCAGCCAGCAGGTCGGAACCTTTACGGGACTTGACCACTATATCATCCATGTACGCCTCCACATTCCGAGGGATCTGGTCGAGTAAACATTTTTGAATCATGCGCATAAAAGTAGCGCCGGCATTCTTGAGACCAAAAGGCATGGTAATGTAGTAGAAACACCCAAACGGGCTGATGAAGGCTGTTTTTATTTCATCTAGGCCAAACAAAAGGATTTGATGGTTCCCAAAATAGGCATCCAAAAACGATAATCGCTTGCACCCCGCTGTCGAGTCAACAATCTGATCTATGCGGGGGAGCGGAAAATGGTTTTTCGGACACACCTTATTAAGATGTTTGAAGTCAATGCACATGCGCAACGACTTATCTTTCTTGGGCACCATCACAACATTCGAAAGCCACTCGGAGTGGTAAATCTCCCGAATGAACTTGGCTTGCAAGAGACAGGCCACTGCTTCTTCGATTGCCTTGCGCTTCTCAGTTGCGGATCGATGCAAATGCTCCTTGACGGCCTTGGCCTTCAGATCCACTCATAGACGGTGCTCAGCCAGCACCCTGGGAATTCCCGGCATGTCAGCAGGCTTCCATGCAAAGATATCCCAGTTCTCACGAAGGAACTAGATGAGCTCGACTTCCTATTTGCTGTCGAGTGTTGTCGAGATATTCGTCGGGGCAGCTGTTGGATCCATCGGGTGGATGTGCACCTTCTTCACTTCACCTGCCGACTGAAATGCCGGCTCAGAAGCCGGCTTTTTTGTGCGGAGCAAATCAGCAGGATCAGTGGTTTTCTTGTACTCCTCCAGCTTGACCATGGACATCTATTGATCAGCGATCTTGGACCCTTGCTGGAGACACTCTTTGGCCCGCTGTCGATTGCCAGTGATCGTGATCACGCCCTTAGGGCCCGGCATTTTCAGCTTGAGATACACGTAACATGGTCGGGCCATGAAACGTGCATAAGCGGGTCGACCCAAAATGGCGTGGTAAGCGCTCTTGAAATCCACGACTTCAAACGTCAACTTTTCTTTTCGGAAATTTTTGCTATCTCCGAATGCCACATCCAATGCTATCTGGCCGAGTGACTTGTCCTTCTTTCCTAGGATGACCCCATGGAAATGCATGCTGCTTTCGCTGAGATGAGACATTGGAATGCCCATTGCCTTCAGGGTACCCGCATACAGAATGTTCAGGCCGCTGCCGCCGTCCATGAGGACCTTTCTGAGCCAAGTCCCCTACACCACCCGATCAACTACTAGAGCCTGTCGACCGGGTGTGGCCACACGTGCAGGATGGTCAGTCTGGTCGAATGTGACCACATACTAAGACCATTTGAGGTAGGTGGGGGTGTCTGGCACAACCATATTGATCTCTCTGTTTATGACTTTCAGACGGCTCTTGCTCTCGACGTGAGCAAAGATCACCAGGGTAGCAGTGACATCCGGGAATGTTTCCTTCTCTTCGTCTTCATCTTCTTTTTCAGGAGATTTCCCACCCGACACTATCGAGTGGTGTGGTTGGGCAAAATCAGGTTGCCTTCTGCATCTGTCGGAATTGGGTCTTTAGCCTTCCGCTTTTGTTTCCTACTGTTACCGCCGCCAGACTCGTTGACAACCGCTTTTCCTTTGCCTCTACGGAGGCGGTCTTCTTCCTCGCCATTGGCATAGCAAGTGGAAATTTCCATCATCTTGCCTTGTGAAAAGTCACCAGTGCGCCCGAACTTCAAATACAGCTCTCTGTATCTCACACCGGCCTTGAAGGCACAAACAACCTGGTGTTCTGACACATTTTCCACCATATGATGCATGGTGGACCATCATTGAATATAGTCTCTTAAGGTTTTGTTGGGCTTATGGACGCAGTGTTGTAAGTCGACCAGACCTACGGGGCGCTTGCAAGCGCCCTCAAAGGTCTGGACAAACACTCGGGTAAGATCTTCCCAACAATGAATGCTGGAAGGAGCCAAACGATTCAACCAAGCTCGAGCTTGTCCATCCAACATAAGAGGCAGGTGCTTCATTGTGACATTGTCATTCCCGCCGCCAATCTACATAGCCACTCAGTAATCATCAAGCCAAGTCTCTGGTTTTCTTTCACCAGAAAACTTTCCGATCCCCGCCGCTATTCTGAAGTTGGGGGGAATCTCCATAGAGCGTATAGCTCTGCTAAAACACACTGGGCCAAACACTGCAGCTGAGCTACCACACGGGACATCTCTGTCGTGCCCTTCTCTATAGGCTCTGCTCTTATCGATCCGCTTCTGAAGAAGGTACGCACGGGCATCAAAGTCCGCATCCCGCTCATCACCAAAGGAGTGCTTGTCGTCCTGGCGCCGGGGCGCGTACGGACCACTCCGCAGAGTAGTGGGCACTCGACGGTGGTCTTCGCGGTGGTGCTGATATCTATCTTGCCCTTCACGATAACCGCTGCCTCGACGATGCAAGGGCAACCCAGGACTATGTGCCGGCTGAACAGTGTCTACCTTGGGTGAATTGCTGTGTATCTTGTGACGAGACTGAGAAACTACTGAATTCTGGCGTTGTGCTGCATCTAACAGTGCTCTGATCTACAACAGCCCTCGACCAGCCTCTGACCGGGAAGGCTGAATGGAATCAGCTATCCTAGCAGCAACTACAACATTAAGCACTTGTGAGACCCATCGTGAAGCCATCACGAGACCCAGTCGGGAATAGCTGTCGTGAGACCAAGTCGGGAATAGCTGTCGCTGACGTTGACTGGGGTGCGGCGGGCGTGGACATGCACACTCGTCGATCTCTGCCTGGAGCTCTTCCAGATGAACGCGTGTGGCCTCCAAAGCCTAGGCCTCAACGGCCGCACCGACGATGGGGGTATAAAGGACCTTCTCATCGCGACGCGATTGCACGTTAGACGGGCCACCAGCCTCGTGGTCGCCACAACCAAAACCAGGCGGCGAGCCCTGATGCGAGCCCGCCATCAAGACCTCCGCTCCGGGATCACACCTCTCGCACTCGGAAGGCACGTCGGACGGATTGGAATCCAACTCGAACACGCCATGAAGGGACTCGGCAGTTTCGAGTGCTGCAACCTGTGAAGCAGCTTGACGCACTGCTGCGTGTTCGACCCACCGCTGGAGTCGTGAGCGTCTGGACCGCTTGCGACCGCGAACGGCGAGAGGAGCCGATGCGTAACGGGTTGACGGCTGACGCAACAACACGCCGCACGGACTCGCGCAGAAATGCGCGGCCCCACAAACCGGGAGCGCCTCGACATCGAGAGGCGCCTCCTGGAGCCATGCTGAATCGTCGGCGATGAAAGTGAGCGCTCCGAAACGGATCTCGCGGCCCAGAGAAAAAACACCGCCGGAAGACATGTTGAAAGATGAAAACCGCAACCTCGTCGGAAGTCGCTTAGACGCCTGCCCCATGGTGGGCGCCAACTGTCATGGGAACGAGCCTAACAGTAGATGGTAGGGGTATGAATGGCGAGGGCAGAGTCCTAGCTACAGCGAGGGTGTACACACAGTCTTATGAGTTCAGGCCCCTCTTGTGGAGGTAACAGTCCTATGTCTCAGTGCTCGAGAGCTTTATGTCGATTGGAATGTAGAGATTACAATAGTTTTCTTAACCCTTGTGCAGGATGGGAGGGGCGGCTTATATAGAGTTTGCTGCCCCTCATAATGGCCCTGCATCAATGGGTCTAATAGTGGGGTGTAAAGTCTGCCGTTACAGGTAACATACGTAGTAAAAGCTATTAAGGGTCATTAAGCCAGCGTCTGCCGTTGGGCTCTTGATGATGGCTCCAGGTCTTTTGGCGTCGAGTGAAGCAAGGTCCGTCGAGTGACACGCGACTGCCGAGTGAGAGTGGGAGTCTCTGAGTAGATTACTGTCAAGTGACTTTGAACGTCTCTTGGGATCCACTCGGAAGT
Organism: Hordeum marinum; assembly: GCA_022496015.1. Taxonomy (NCBI): domain Eukaryota; kingdom Viridiplantae; phylum Streptophyta; class Magnoliopsida; order Poales; family Poaceae; genus Hordeum; species Hordeum marinum. The sequence continues at coordinate 470,369,109 of CM039678.1, read as the reverse complement.
TCATGCTTGATCTTCAAGTCCTCTCATGTGGTGTCTTTAGGTAGGGTATGTAGGCCTTGCCTAGGACCCTACCCCAGGCACATATCCTTGTCAAGCATCCAGGTATCGCTATTGGTTATTGACCATTGAGGTGTCTCGGTCATGTCTACATAGTTCTCAAGCTCGCAGGGTCTGCACACTTAAGGTTTGGTGATGTTTCGGTAGTATAGAGTTATGTATGGTGGTGACCGAAGGTTGTTCGGAGTCCCGGATGAGATCCCGGGTGTCACAAGGAGCTCCTTAATGGTCTGAAGGTAAAAATTCATATATAGGAAGTCCTGTTTTGGTCGCCGGAAAAGTTTCGGGCTCATCAGTAGTGTACCGGGAGTGCCCGTAGTGTACCGGGAGACCATCGGGAGGGGTATTTCGACCGAAGAGGCAACATGGGTTGTGGGAGAGTAAATACCAGACCTTAGTGGGCTGGTGGAAGTCCCACATAAAGCCCATGCGGTTAGGGAGAAAAAACCCAAAGAGAAAAGGTGGAAAAAGGCAAAAATAGGGTGAATCCTAGTCCTACTAGGATTGGAGGTGGATTCCACCTTTCCCACCTGGTTCGGCCGACTCCTAGAGGCTTGGCCCTTGGTCCAAGCCTCCTCCTATCTTCCTCTTATATATACTGGAGGTTTTACGGTTTTTGCACAGAATTTTTTAGCCACGTGTTTCCCGTTCCTCCAGTGCATAGTTTCTCCTCTAGATCGGATTTCTGCAGTGCTTAGGCAAAGCCCTGCCGGAATAGCTCCACCACCATCGCCGGAGCGCCGTCACGCTGCCGGAGAACTCTTCTTCCTCTCCGCTCCTTCTTGCTGGATCAAGATGGCAGAGATCGTCATCAAGCCCTACGTGTGCTGAACGCGGACGTGTCATCCGTTCGGCTCTAGATCGGAAGGATCGTGATCAAGTTCATGGGACGGATCATGATCAAGTTCGTGGGACAGATCGTGATTGGATCACGGGATGGATTGTGATTGGATCGCAGGACGGATTGTGATTGGATCAAGGGATGCACGGCGATTTGGATCGCAAAGACGTTCGACTATACCAACCGCGTTTCTTAATGCTTCCCGCTTAGCGATCTACAAGGATACGTAGATCTACTCTCCCTCTCATAGATGCTCATCACCTTGGATAGATCTGTGTGTGCGCAGGAATTTTTTTGTTTCCCATGCAATGTTTACCAACACGACATTAGCATGATGTATTATCTATGCCAATCTTTAGTTGTACAAAGTATGAAAAGACAGTGTGGCTCCCTGTCTGGTCAGGCATGCGACCTTCCCTTTCTTTTCTCTCTTTCCCTTGATCTCTCTCTGAATACGTTCTCTCGAGCGAGGAGAGGCCTTGTGTGGCATGCCATACATCGTCGCTTAGGTGTTTGGTTGGTCACGTGACTATTTTTCTTTTGAAAAATTACATGCCTTTCTACTTCGCCCTCACCCGATCACAAAAATCGAACACAGTTGGTATTGGGCCGTTGGCCATACAACGACTCAAGGTCAATTGTACGATCTTAGTTTCACACGTTTTTTATTTCACCGAAGAAACACAATTTATTAATAATTTAATACTTTTTATTTAGAAGACCCAAACACCTTAAAAACCCGAACAAGGCCTTGGTTCCCTTTTTCCCGTCAGACCGCTGGTCCAGTTCTTAAATCAAATGGTCAAATTTATGTTCTCGTTTGTTGTTGGTCTTCAACTCCTTTGTGAGTATGACATTAAATACTTAATTTCATATGATCATTTCAAAGTGTGTATTTCACATTTATGGTCACCGAGTCATCCTAAAAATCGCGTAAAAATATGGTTAATATGATATTCACTGCAACCATATCAAAAATAGTTCAGTATTTACCAACCAAACTACATTGTTTTTTCATACCATATTACAAAAAAATGAGAACACTAGTTACCAAGACAAGAACATATTTATAAAAAAATATGTTGACACATGGGCCCTATATCTCAAGGTATTTGTGATCTATGTATCCAATTGATTTTAGGTTATTCTAATCCCCCTATAATAGATCTTGTAACGCTATGTATCAACCATGATTATATGTTACTTAGTTGAACTAACGTAACACATTTACTAGCACATATTTATATGTTACCACGTCAGAATAAATGTAACACATTTTCCCAACACATATTTATATGTAACCATCATAATTCCCCTGTAACACGTTTTGAGACCTTATATAATATGTGTTACTGTCTGTCGTTGGGCACAAAATGATGTGTTACAGTAATTTTCCATGTAACACATTTTTCAATGTGTTACGTGATTGTGTTACTTAATGTCTGTTTTCTTGTAGTGTTTGGTAGACTTTCCCGTTGGATGGAAGGTCATTGAGTACAAATGGACCTTTAAGATGAAGACAGACGCTGATGGTGAAAGTCACTATTTATAAAGCTCGACTTGTCGCAAAGGAGTTTTTGCCAAGTTCAAGGAGTTGACTGCAATGAGATATTCTCACCTGCAGCGATGCTAAAGTCTGTGGGAATTATTTTAGCAGTTGCTGTAGTTTTTCAATTATGAAATCTAGCAGATGGATGTCAAAACATAGTTCCTTAACGATTTTCGTGAGGAAAAGTTGTATGTGATACAACCGGAAGGTTTTGTCACTCCTAAGGATGCTAAAAAGTATGCAAGCTCCACCAATCCATCTAAGGGCTGGAGCAAGCATCTCGGAGTTGGAACATATGCTTTTATGAGGTGATCAAAGTTTTTGAGTTTATACAAAGTTGACGAGAAACTTGTATTTACAATGAAAGGAGTGGGAGCACTATAGATTTTATGATACACATATGTGGATGACATATTGTTGATCGGAAATGATGTAGAATTTCTGGAAGGCATAAAGGCTTGTTTGAAAAGAGTATTTCAAAGGAAGACTTGGATAAAGCTACTTAATTGTTGGGCATCGAGATCTATAGAGATAGATCAAGAACCTGATGAGACTTTCAATGTGTACATACCTTGACAAGATTTTGAAAGAGTTCAAAGTGGATCAGTCAAAGAAAGAGTTCTTGCCTGATTTGTAAGGTGTGAAGTTGAGTTAGACTCAAAGCTCGACCACGACAGAAGAAAGAGTAAGGATGAAGGTCGTGCCCTATGCTTTATCCATAGGCTCTATATACTATGCCATGATGTGTACCACCACTGTGTGTGCCTTGCCATGAGTCTATCTAGGGGTACAAGAGTGATCCAGGAGTGGATCACTGGATGGCGGTCAAGATTATCCTTAGTAACTAAAGGATTAAGGAAATGTTTCTCGATTATGGAGGTGATAAAGAGTTCATCGTAAAGAGTTACGTCGATGCAAGCTTTAACACCAATCCGGATGACTCTTAGTAGCAATCCGGATACGTATAGTGGAGCAGCCATTTGGAATAGTTCCAAGTGGAGTGTGGTAGCTGTATTTACAATATGACATAGAGATTCGCAAAGTACACACGAATCTGAATATCGCAGACCCGTTGAGTAAAAGACCTCTCTCACAGGCAAAGGATGATCGAGCCCTAGAACACATTGGGTGTTAGATTCATAACAATGCGAATCACATGGTGATGTGAACTACATTATTGACTCTAGTGCAAGTGGGAGACTATTGGAAATATTCCCTAGAGGCAATAATAAATTATTTATTATCATATTTTCTTGTTCATGGTAATCGTTTATTATCCATGCTAGAATTGTATTGATCGGAAACTCAGATACATGTGTGGATACATAGACAACACCATGTCCCTAGTGTGCATTTGATGGACTAGCTCATTGATCAAAGATGTTTAAGTTTCCTAGCCATGGACATGAGATGTCATTTGATAATGGGATCACATCATTAGGAGAATGATGTGATGGACAAGACCCAAACCATAAACGTAGCATATGATCGTGTCAGTTTATTGCTACAATTTTTTGCATGTCAAGTATTTGTTCCTATGACCATGAGATCATGCAACTCACTGACACTGGAGGAGTACCTTGTGTGTATCAAATGTCGCAACATAACTGGGTGTCCATTAAAGGGCTCTACATGTATCTTCGAGGGTGTTTGTTGGGCTGGCATGGACCAAGACTAGGATTTGTTACTCCATGTGATGGAGAGGTATCTCAGGGCCCACTCGGTAATACAACATCACAAGAAGCCGTGCAAGCAATGTGACTAAGTGTTAGCCACGGGATCTTGTATTACGGAACGAGTAAAGAGACTTGCCGGTAACGAGATTGAACTAGGTATAGAGATACGGATGATCGAATCTCGGGCAAGTAACATACCGAAGAACAAAGGAACAACATACGGGATTAACTGAATCCCTGACATAGAGGTTCAACCGATAAAGATCTTCGTAGAATATGTAGGAACCAATATGGGCATCCAGGAATCTCTATTGGTTATTGACCGTAGAGGTGTCTCAATCATGTCTACATAGTTCTCGAACCCACAGAGTCTGCACACTTATGGTTTGGTGACGTTTTGGTAGTATAGAGTTATGTATGGTGGTGACCGAAGGTTGTTTGGGGTCCCGGATGAGATCCCAGACATCACCAGGAGCTTCGGAATGGTCCGTATGTAAAGATTGATATATAGGAAGTCCTGTTTTGGTCACCGGAAAAGTTTCGGGCTCATCGGTAGTGTACCGGGAGTGTTGGGAGGGTGTCGGGGGACCATCCGGAGGGGTGTCTCGACCCGAAGGATCTCATGGGCTGTGGGAGGAGTCAAACCATCCCCTGGTGGTCTGGATTATGCCCCACTGAGGCCCATGCGGCTAGTGGTGGGAAAAGCTAAAAGGTGGAGAGGTGGAAAGAGTTTCCAAGTGGAAAGGAGGAATCCTACTCCTAATAGGATTGGAGTAGGACTCCTCCACCTCCAATTTCGAACAAACCTTCAAGGTTCGAGACTACCTCCTCCCCTCCCTCCCTCCTATATATACTAGAGGATTTAGAGGGAAGAGCTAACCCTAATTACCATGTGCTGCCCTCTTCTTCCTCTAGATCTGTCACTACTGGAATCAACAAATTTGTCGTCTGCCAGTTCTTTGCCATCAGCTGGCAGACGACAAAGAAGCTCTTTGCCATCAGTTTCCAGAAAACAGATGACAAATACTAGCTAACAACAAAGAAGCGCTTTGCCCTCCGCCACTTCTTTGCCGTCTGCTAGCGGACGGCAAAGGATGTTTGCCGTCAACTAGCGGACGACAAAGAGGGAGGTGGGCCCACTGACGAGACGCTTATAGTTTAACCTAACGACCCCCCTCTTTGTCGTCTGCTAGCTGACGGCAAACCTCCTTTGTCGTCTGCTAGAGGACGGCAAAGAGGGGGGGGCCTAACTAATGGGAGTGCCCCACCTCGTCTCTCTCTCTATCTGTTTCTCTCCCTCTCCTCCCCGCCGCCCATCGCACGCGTGCCGCCGCCCCGTCGCCGCACCACCCCGCCGCCCCACCGACCCACCGACCCAGCTCCACCGGCGCCCCCTGGCGCCACCGCGGCCCCATCGCCCCCTCCCCCGCACCTAGCCCCATCCCTTGCAGCCAACCGCTCCCCTGCGGCCCCGTCGCCACCGCCGCCCGTCGCCTACGCACGCTGCCCCACCGAACCACCGCCCTATCACCACCGCCGCCCCGTTGCCCCCCCGCCCGCCATGCCCGGGCCCCCCTACAGCCCACCGCCCCCTTGCTGCCCCGTCGCCATCGCCGCCTGTCGCTCCACCGCCCCCTACGGCCCCGTCGCCACCGCCGCCCGTCGCCCAACCGCCATCCGGCGCCCCCTGCCCTCCCCGGCGCTCCCCTGCCCTGCCCACCTCTCGTGAGCTCTTCCCCTCTCCTCTTTTCCTGTTTTTTGATTTTTTAGGTTTAGGTTTAGTTTAGATTTAGTTTAGGTTTAGTTTTAGGTTTATTTTAGGTTTAGTTTAGGTTTAGGTTTAGATTTAGTTTTCGCTTTAGTTTAGGTTTAGTTTAGATTAGATTTACAAAATTAGAAGAAGAAAGTAGAAAGATGAAAAAAAAACAAAATAAGAATAAGTAGAAGAAGAGGAAGAAGAAGAAGAAGAAGAAGAGGAGAAGAGGAGAAGAAGAAGAAGAAGAAGAAGAAGAAGAAAAAGAGGAGAAGAGGACAAGAATAAGAGGAAAAAGTAAAAGAAGGAAGAAGCGGAAGAAGAAGAAGAAGAAGAAGAAGATGATGAGGAGGAGGAGAAGAGGAGAAGAAGAAGAAGGAGAAGGAGAAGAGGAAGAAGAAGAAGAGGAAGAAGAAGAAGAAGAGAAGAGCCCCCGATCCCCGATGCCACTAACTCCCAACCTCCGATGCCACCGACCCTCGACCCCCGATGCCACAAACACCCAACCCCCAACGCCACCGACCCCTGACGCCTCGGACCCCCGACCCTCGACCACCGACACCATTGCTCCCCGACCACCGACACCACCGACCCCCGACCGCCGACGCCACTGTCCCATGATGCCACTATCTCCCAATGCCACATACCCCCGACCCGCCGACACCTATTCTTCCTCCTGTTGACCAAAAAGGTGCTCTTCGGCCTTCACGTGGCCTAGGAGGTCATAGTTTTGTAAATTATGAGCTAGGTCACATGTTTTCCTATTTTGTTATAGAAAACATCATATTTTGTGTTGATCAGTATGCGTGAACACTATGCGTCTCCCGTTCGAAAGGGTTGCGTCTATAAATATGCATTCATTAGCATATTTATAACCGTGATTCTTTCGAATTGTCCAACGTTATCCATGGACATCCCGAGTATGTGTAGATTGGGTTCGTTTTCCCATATGCTCTTCTCCGGATCCGATGCAGAATTTCGTTAGTGCCTCCCTAGTGTTCTCCGGGTACACATCCTCTCCGCTTATTGCCGAGACGTGTATCAGGAGAACAACGGGGAGGTGTTGCCGAAATTGTGCATCGGATCTGGTGCAGACCATGGGAAAACAAACCCAATCTACACATACTGGGTGGGATTAGGACCTATCTTTACCTACTAGCATCTAGGTTGCATCGACGTAATAAAACTCACAAACTCTATTAGTTGATGAATATGATTTGCTGAATTATGTATATATTTTTTGTGTGTCCAGTAGCTAGGCAAGATGAGTGATCGTGGGTGGATGTACACCGGTCACACTAATCAGAAAGACATGACCCGTGAATGGATAACAAAAACCAAGGAGTTTGTGAGAGTCGCATTTGCAAATGGACAAAAAACAACCTGGTGCCCTTGTGTTGATTGCGACAAATGTAAGAAGAAGTCAAAGTTTGAAATGATCAAATACCTGCAGAAGTGGGGTTTTATGCCTACTTATATGGTATGGACATTTCATGGTGAGTCTGCCCAACGTGCAAGAGCTGAGGTGTTTCATTGTCGCACCGACGAGCATGGTACCGGGATCGAAGACATGGTGCAAGACTTTGATGATGCTCGGGGTTCGAACGATGAGATGGAGGAATCTACAAAGGCCTTTGATGAAATGTTGGAGTCTTTAAAACGTCCTCTCCACGAGCACACTATGCTTTGTCAGCTGGATGCCATCGCGCAAGTAATGGCTCTGAAGGATCAGTTCAACCTGGGTAGAGAATGCTACGATGCGATGATGATGATATTTGGACGCTTTCTACCCAAAGGCCATGTATTGCCACCAAACCTATCCCAGTCGGACAAAATCCTACGTGCACTTAAGATGCCCTATGAGAAGATAGATGCCTGTGAGAATGGATGTGCCTTATTTAGGCTTGAGTATGCGGGCTTGAACTATTACCCCATTTGCAATGCTTCCAGGTATGTTCTGGTAGACAACGGTATGGGTGAGAAGAGTCAGACCAAAATCCCCATTAATGTTCTTCGGTATCTGCCAATCATACCAAGACTTCAACGTCTTTTCATGGTCGAAGAGATGGCCAGACAGATGACGTGGCATAAATTGGGCAAAAGAACAGAACTAGATTCAAATGGGAACCGATGTTGGGACACACTTCATACGCTTTTGTGTGGAAGCACTTCGATGCATTTCATGAGGATAAAGCGGCAGATCCAAGGCATCCTCAGGTTGCCATCAACACGAATGGGTTTAATCTGTATGGTATGACGGTAGCACAATACAGTTGTTGCCCTGGATTTGTCATTCCACTCAATCTCCCCCCCCCCCGGAGACATTATGAAAAGAAAGAACATTTTCCTGACGTTGATAATTCTAGGGCCTAAATATCCGGGGAAGAATATGAATGTGTACATGCAACCACTTAAGGATGAATTGCAAGAAGCATGGGATAATGGGATCAAGACATACAACGCCCCTACAAAAAAGAACTTCAAAATGCATGTGTGGTACATATACTCGATGCATGACTTGATGGCATATGCGCTATTCATTGGCTGGTGTGTGCAGGGAAGGTTTCCGTGCCCCACATGCAAGGCAGCTCTTTAGTTCTGTTGGCTGAAGGTGGGTCGCAAGTTTTCTTGCTTCAACATGCATAGATAGTTCCTGGATCCTGACCATAAGTTTAGAAAAGACAAGAAGAATTTCATCAAAGGTAGAGTTGTCAAAAACACTACACCACCTGCATTGACAGGCCAACAGATCCTGGATCAGATAAACGCTCTCGAGCCAGATCCAGATCGTCCAGGGTATTTCAAAGGGTATAATACGGAACACGCCTGGACTCACAAGATATGTTTGTGGGATCTGCCTTACTTTAAAGACCTCCTTTGGCCACACAATATCGACGTGATGCATAGTGAAAAGAATATCGCGGAGGCCCTTTTTGGTACATTGTTCGGCATAGAGGGTAAGTCGAAGGATAATCCTAAAGCTAGAGTCGACCAGGAGGCTCTATGTGATAGACTGTTACAAAACATTCGTCAACCGAAAGGAAAGAAGAACTGGAGGAAGCCAAAGGCATGGTTCAATCTTGGAAGGCCAGCTATGAGGGAAATGATCTTGTGGGTGAAAATGCAGTTGATGTTCCCTGATGGGTATGCAACGAATCTAAAGAGGGGAGCGAGTCTTGACAAATTGAAAATATTTGGTCTCAAGAGTCATGATTGGCACATATTGCTTGAGCGGGTAATGTTGGTGATGTTGCGTGGCTTTATCCTTGAGGATGAATGGCTAGTACTGGTAGAGCTGAGCTATTTCTTCTGTGCTCTTTGTGCGAAAGAACTATCGCCTGACGTGCTAGACGAACTGGAAGAGTTGGCACCGGAGTTGATCTGCAAGTTATAAAAGATCTTTCCACCGGGCTTCTTTGATCCAATGCAGCATTTGATTTGGCATCTCCCAACCGAGGCAAGATTGGGGGGCCTGTGCAAAATTGTTGGTGCTTCGCAACTAAGAGGATGCAGAAGACGCTTCGAGCAAAATGTAAAAATAAACATAGAGTTGAAGCATCGATGGTCGAGGCATTCATTACTGAGGGAGCGACAAACTTCATGACAACACACTTCAAAGCCAAGAATCGTCATTTGCATTATCCGAAGCCTCGGTACAATGATAGCGACCGTGAAAAAGGTCGATCCAACCTCAGCCTATTCAAAGGGAAGCTTGCACCAGCCGGTGCTTCGAAATCAATAGCATTGGATGTCAAAGAATGGCGGACCATTTCGTTCTATATCTTCAACAACCCAACAGAAGTGCGGCCATACATCGAGTAAGTACTCGGTACATTGTTTTGAAACTTCTAATTCCTTTGAAATGCTCTTATTCCTGGATATGTGATACAGTCGATACGTCACCAAATTCTCGGATGGAGCGGTGATCCAAAGGGAATCCATCGAAGAGTATGAGCTTCTGGCAAAGTATGGAGGCGAATATCCCGGTTTCATCTCTCGATTCAAGAAAATAGTAATTTCCAGTAATTAGACGCTTTCATTTCTTCGCCTAGTTTTTGGCTAATGCAACAAGCCTTTCGTATTAAACTTGTAGGCTAATGCAGAGTCTATGGACTCTGAACTGAGACAAGTCGCTAATGGTTTTGACTATAAGGTCCGTTCATTTGACAAATACGACATCAACGGGTATCACTTTCATACTTTTGGCAAAGATCTATCTATGGCCGACCGAAAGTCTACAAATTGTTGTGTCCCCGCAGTCGGCGAAGGAGGGGTCGAGTATTGGAAGAGTTGAAGCAATTTATGAACTTACATTCTTTGGTGAAAACCCACCAAACGTCGTAGTCTTCAAATCTTATTGGTTCTAGCCAAAGGAGACTAGAAGGACTCCTGAACATATAGGTCTAGTCAAAATCAAACAAAACATCCATTTAGATGTTCCCGATGTCTATATTACGGCTCAAGAGGCGACCCTAGTTTTCTATCTACTATGAGCCTGCCAAACGGATCCAAATTTGAAAGGTTGGGATGTCGTTTATGATGTGCCGCCACATTTTAGACCACCTCCCCTCAATGAAGATGATTATGAACCACACATTAACCCAGACACATATGAAGGAGAATTCTTCCAAGAAACGTTTCAAGAACCGATCTACTTCACCCCAAAACATTGAGGTCGACAACGACAGTGAACCCGACTTCAACCCTGAGCCGGAACAAGAAGAGATGGAAGAAGAGGTTACTGCTGTGGATGACCTGACAATGCCTGACCGATTACATAGAGGCCTTCCACATGTTGATGCATTTAATGAAGATGCTGATGAGCACGTCATTACTGATAGTGATGATGTTTATGCATTTATTGATCCCAGAGCATATATAGATGATGAAGATTAATATTAGTAATGTGAGGTATCAAATTATTATTATGTACATATATATTATTAATTAGTTCATGTTATTAGGTATTCAATTTTTTTATGTTGAACTAATTTTGTTCACTCTTTGTCATTGTAGGTGTTGACAGATGGTGGGCTTGGGTCGAAAGGGCTCTGAGCCTCCTTCCTCGGCGCGTGCTGGGAGGGGTGCTATTATTCCACCGGTAGAGCGCTGGTACACTGCATGCAGACACCGGTAGACACTTCTTCTTCGACCGAGAGAGGTCAAGGGAAGACTAAGAGAGGTGCTAGAGGTAGGAAGGATGCTGCACCTTCCTCGCCGCCACCCCTAGCTGATTCTCCCGAACATAGGAGTGTTTCGTCTCAGGTGGACCCGTCTGACTTGGAACCATCTCGGACTCTGGTCCACGAGCCTCGGGTCACCGAGCCTTCATCCCAGGAGACTTCGGTCCCAGAGTCTTCGTCCCAGGAGACTCGGGTCCTATAGTATTCGTCCCACGTGACTCCGGAGGCTAGTGGCCATGCTAATGGTGGCGAGGACAACTTGTTTGAGGACACCTATAGCGAGGGCGAGTTGGTTGAGGAGGGCAAGAAGGTCTACCAGCGTGGTTGTACAAAGCTCCCGCCCGCGGCGATGACCCGCGAGCAGAGGTGGTTGATTGCGCCTAATGCGGAGAAGTAAGTGCATTTACTCTTTTTTAACTTTTTGCCTTCATGTTTCTTCAAATCAATATCTAATGTGTTAGCCTTGCCATATTGCAGGGGTTGGAAACATGAGCGTGGTGTCCACAGGCCCAACCAGGTCCTTGGTGTGCTTCTTCGGCACCTCTTCCTAGGGAAGGTCCAGTTGCCCGGTGAGGGTGAGGCTCCACAGGTAGCACTGACCTGGGAGCTGTACATGGCTGCCCTGGCCCCGCTAGAGGAGATGGTCGAGGGTGTCTTGTGCGAGACGGTGGCTGACATTGTGATCCGTCGCTTTTGGGTAATTTCTCCTTTACAGAATTAAAAATCAACAACACCTAGTGATTGTACTAATTGGTGTTGTCTTGTTTGATTGCAGACCTTCTACAGGCGTCTTGAGGAACACGAGGCAAAAGCGGTTGTTGTTCTCGAAGCCGAGTGCAAGCACCTACTTCAGAACTTACAGCACGAGGCTCGGGTGCAGGCTATTCAAGACTACTACGCCTCGACTAACATTAAGAGGGCCAAGAAGAAGCGCTGCAAAAATTATCTGAGTAAGGATAAGTTAATGAAGGTAATTATCTATTGTTAAGGCCTTGTATTTAGTTTCGTTGATTTGATTCATAGGCGTAGTGCTGAAATTTCTCTTGTCTAACTTAGGTGCCCCCGAGATGGTGTGCGGATAGGATGGAATCTTGGGAGGCATTGGTGGATGAGTGGTGCTCTCCCGAATAGCTAGCCGAACACAACAAGGCCAAGGATAAGCGTGCCCAAATGAGAGGTGTCCCACACCATCAAGGGAGCTCCAACCTGTTTGAGTACGGGGTCACTGGGTATGTGGTTTGCTTCATGATTCATGCAATTTCATTCGTCATGCTAGCTTGAGCCCTTAACTAATATTTTGTTCCTCTCTTTTAGGCATGAGAAAACTAGAAGGAGGTGCCACCTCTGTTCGACCTCTATGCCATGGCCCATACTGCCTCGTACAAGAAGCCAAGGCATTCTCTAAGGATGACCTCGATCATCTAGAGAGCTTCAGCAACATCTCCTCCCACAACAAGCTCGTGAGGTACGAAGATGAGGGGAAGGCGAGGAAAGGGGAGGACTTCAACCCGAGCCAGAGTCCTTTTGATCCAGAGCTCGTGATGATATTTGGTGGTGGGAGGCCCCATGGCTCGATAGCCATTGGGGATGGACTGATACGTTGTCCTATAACTCTCCCAAAGATTAAGAAGCGCCAGACGAGCTCTGATCCTGAGATAAGGCCTCGTCGATGACCAATGGAGCTTGCCATTGAGGCTAGGGCCTAGGAGCTTCTGGCGGAGGCAAACAGGCTGGCGGCATAGAGGGAGAAGGACATGGAGGAGAGGACGGCTACACTCTTGGAGGAGGCGAGGAACCGGAACGACGCGTCTCACTGGGCCCTATATGAGGTCCTCGTGGTACGTTTCTCTTGCATATTATCCAAATCATGCACATAATGTTCGTTTCATCAGTAACTAATATGAATGACTCGTGAAAACAAAATGTGCAGACCGTGTGCCAGAACAATGGCCAGACCCCTCCGTCGATGCCCCATATTGCTATAGCACCCACGGTGAGTTTCATTTGAATGGTGATTAGTTACGCGTATTCACATTTGAGTTGCATCATGCTAAGGAGACATTTCTTGCAAATGATCTTTGGTGCAGCATGCCTCCCGACAAGCATCGATCGATCCTTCTACGTCTGCCGCAACACCGACCGGTCCTTCTACATCTCACCCTGGCACAAACCCGACTGGTCCTTCACCTCCGTGATGATGGTAAGTTTTCCCAAGTGTTTTGCTTAAAAATGCATACTTAGCTTAAGAAATGACCTAATTAGCTCCAAAATGACCTATACTTAGCTTATTTTCCTCCAAAATGACATAATAACCTTACTTAGCTCCAAAATGATATATTCTACCTAGGATAGCTATAAAATGACCGATACTTAGCATTTTTTCCTCCAAAATGACTTGATATGCTTAGTTAGCTAGAAAATGACATAACTACCTAGGATAGCTCAATAATGATCTATAGCTAGCTTAGCTAGTTCATTTATGACATAATTAACTCACTTAGGTACAAAATAGCATAACTACCTAGGATAGCTCAATAATGATCTATAATTAGCTTAGCTAGTTCATTTATGACATAATTAGCTCACTTAGGTAAAAAATGGCATCATAACCTTGGTTTAGCTCCAAAAGGACCTATACTTAGCTTATTTTCCTCAAAAATGACATAATAACCTTACTTAGCTTCAAAATGATATATTCTACCTAGGATAGCTATAAAATGACCTATACTTGGCATTTTTCCTCCAAAATGAATTGATATGCTTAGTTAGCTAGAAAAAAGCATAACTACCTAGGATAGCTCAATAATGATCTATAGCTAGGTTAGCTAGCTCATTTATGACATAATTAGCTCACTTAGGTACCAAATGGCATAACTACCTAGGATAGCTCAATAATGATCTATAATTAGCTTAGCTAGTTCATTTATGACATAATTAGCTCACTTCGGTAAAAAAAATGGCATAATAACCTTGGTTTAGCTCCAAAATGACATATACTTAGCTTATTTTCCTCAAAAATGACATAATAACCTTACTTAGCTCCAAAATGATATATTCTACCTAGGATAGCTATAAAATGACCTATACTTAGCATTTTTTTTCCTCCAAAATGACTTCATATGCTTAGTTAGCTAGAAAATGGCATTACTACCTTGGAGAAGAGGAGAGGACAGGAGAAAAAGAAAGAGAAGATAAATTCTTCTTCTTCTTCTTTTTCTTGTTTTTCTTCTAGCTAGTCTTCTTCTTCTTCTAACTTTCATCTTTCCTAATTTGCAGATTTGATATAGATGAGGAAGCTTGCATTGATGGAGTGTACTCTTCTACTTGTGCTTCCTTTTTGTTTATGGAAACTTGTTGGAAACTTGTTTTGGATATGTATTTATGGATATGTTGTTGGAAACCATTGTATGTCGGATATGTTGTTGGAAACTTGTATGTTGGATATGTTGTTGGAACTTATTGTTGGTATGCTTGTTGAAACTTATTGTTGGTATGCTTGTTGGAAACTTGTATTGTTGATATGTTGGATATACATGTGAAATTCTGTAAAATTGAATGATTTTAAGAAAAAACAGGAAAAAAAGGGGCAATATAGCCACTTTGACGTCTGCTGGCAGACGACACAGAGCTTTGCCGTTTGCCAGCATATGGCAAAGCTGCCACGTGGCAGCTACCTATGCAACCTGGGGTAGCACTAGGCTGGCCTAGGTGGGTTCTTTGCCGTCTGCTGGCAGAGGCAGAGACCTTAGTTCTTTACCGTCTACCAGCGGACGGCAAAGAACCCACCTAGGGCGGCAAAGAAACAGGTGCTTTGTCGTCAGCTAGCAGACGACAAAGAACTAAGGTCTTTGCCGTCTACCAGCGGACGACAAAGCATGTTGTTAAGCCCTTAAGGGAGCTAAGTTGCCACGTGTGCCGTCCATGCCCTTTGCCGTCCGCTGGCAGACGGCAAAGATGCAAAGGTCTTTGCCGTCCACCAGCGAATGGCAAAGTGCCATTTACCGTGGCTTATTTAGCCGGACAGTTGATCGTCTGCTGGCGGACGACAAAGCCTTTGCCATCCGGCATGCATGCCTTTGCTGTCTGGGATGGCTGACGGCAAAGTGCCTGATTCCTGTAGTGTGTTTCTCCTCTAGATTAGTTCTGCGGTGCTTAGGCGAAGCCCTGCAGGATTAGTTCACCACCACCGCCACCATGCCGTTGTGTTGCCGAAGAACTCATCTACGTCTCCACGCCCTCTTGCTGGATCAAGAAGGTGGAGATTGTCATCGAGCTGTACGTGTGCTGAACGCGGAGGCACCGTCCGTTCGGTGCTAGATCAAAAGGGCTATGATAAAGATCGCGAGACGATTCGTGATTGGATTGCGGGACAGATCATGATGGGATCGCGGGACGGAACATGCTTGGATCGCGGGACGAATCGTGATGGAATCGCAGGACGCTCGGCGATTTGGATCGTGAAGACGTTCGACTACATCAACCGTGTTTCTTAATGCTTCCCGCTTAGCGATCTACAAGGGTATGTAATTCCACTCCCCCTCTCATAGATGCTCATCACCATGGATAGATCTTGCATGTGCATAGGATTTTTTTTGTTTCCCATGCAATGTTACCAAACAGTGAGTACCCCCTAGTTTAGGACACCGTCAGTAGCCCCATGAACGGTCTTCAAGTTAGGGACGCTCCTCGGTTCTTCTGTACAGTTCTTCGTCTTTGGCCATCGGTCTTGAAAACTGGTCATCACTGATCTCGAGGATCGCCGAGGTGAATCCGAAGAGTTCACAAGTCGGTCATGCGAGCAGCCCCTTTAAGTTATCGTCCTGTATTAATGCCTCATTATTTTTATGTCACAACTCGGGTCCGAAGTGTTTCCCATGTGGTGGTATCCTCTTGTGTCCGAGCTCCAATGCCGAACTGTATCTGATGTGTCTTTTTGACCTCGAGCTCCAATGTTGGTCGGCATATGTTGGGGATATAACCCGTGGTAAGACCCGCCCAGGAGGGGCCGGGTCATACCTGGCAGCTCATAATCAAGATCATGCAAGTGGGATGGAAGATGAAGGCCAGGATGCATGGCGGCTTGATAGATGGGCCAAGACAAAGGCCCAAAGACAGAAGATGGCATGAGACCCGAGCGGATAAGCCGCCCGGTGATGGCTTGCTTAGGAAGGCAAGACGACTTAGAGGCAGGGTCGAATACCTTGTGTGATTTGGATTAGGACTCTTGTAACCCAGCGTCTTGACCTCTTATATAAAGCGAGACCCTTGGCGGCTTAGACAAAGACAAATCAATTGATAGCTAGGTCAAGCGAATACGCTCCCTTGTAATCGATACTCCTATCAATACAACACAAAGTAGGACATAGGCTTTTACCTCTTCTAGAGGGGCTGAAACTAGGTAAGCCCATGTCTTTCATCCCGATCAACCCCTTGAGTCCACCGCCTTAGTGATGGCCTCTAACCTAAGTCTTCGTACATATGCCATGATAAAACCGCGACAGTTGGCGCCCACCATGGGACCAATGCATGGTGGTGTTGAGTTCTCAAAGGGCTCTTTCACAGGGAGGGCATGATACACCATCGGCTTGATGACGAAGAGTCACCTCGGCAAGATCTACATCGACGATGCTGGATGGGGACCAGACACCGACTCAATCGAGTATGGATATCGGGTTCCCTTCGGCAAGATGCACGTGTTCATTGGCAAGATCAGTGGATCTAACCCGGGCCAGACGTCTACACCAACCTCGTCGAGCCGGCTGGCGCGCGCAACCCACCGTGTTCAATCCGGGAAAAAAGCAATTTCGTCGGCTTCATGCAAGGCAGGGAAGATTCTGTGTCAGGAGGGGAAACCCTGGTTTTCTCGAAGATGAAGGATCCTCCAGCGGGGATGCAGAGTCGTTATAATAGCTCCATGATGGCAGGCTTGCGGGTTATGCCAACGATGACAGTATTCCGGAGCCTGACGACCCGCCAAGTCGAGCCGCCATATTCATGGCAGGCTCGGCGCCGGTTTTCAATAGCATGACACCCGGGGTAGCAGCAGGAGCCACCAAGACAGAGGCAAGGCCTCCTAAGCCGCTAGCCCAGGTCATGCTGGACTTAATAGATGAGCTAACGACCCTGAAGGACACACAGGTGACTACTGGGAATCAGGCGGAATGTAATGCGGAAGTTACCCGGATAAAGGGGCTGATGGCTCAGGCCTAGGAGGATATCAACATGTTGTAGATCCAGATGGACGTTGAGTCGGAACGTCTGAGGGCCGAGGCCCTCCGTTTTAGCTTAGACCAGTGTGCTTTAGAGGTGGTTCTTCGGAGAAGGGCTCAAGTCGTCCTCCCAATTCAACATCAAAATCTCTTTAATACTCCGGGAGCAGGACCGAGCACGCCGCCGGTTGTAACCCGAGCTCCTGAGGCGCTGTGGCAACAAGACCCTCCTAGAAGAGATCAGACCCCGCCGCGACACCTTGTGACGCCACCCAGCCATTATTCTAACCCGGTGGAGAACATGGTGGCGGCGGTTTCCAGGCCCGATGCACTCCCCTTCACTGAAGGGATGCCGTTTGCTGAGGAGGCACGAAACGCCATCAACTTGTTGCAGACAACACTGGATCAGCAGGAAAGATACATGTACAGCCGGGGCCGGGTGTATTACACGCCCATCCCTAGCCGTAGCTATAGCCGGCGCCTAGAGTTGCCGGCGGTGTCCAGCAGCGGACAATGACGTAACCCACCTGGTGATGACTTACCGCGGGCCAATGCTTAGGAGATCATGGACAGGGGCGGACCGAACGAGGGTCAACGCCCGTGATAGATTACCCGGTGAACCCTAAGCCGACCCCGATGCCACCTTCCACCTCAGTAGGGGCTGGCATGTCATCCAGGGGAGTGGGTGTGCCTTGCCTAACGACGGCTCTACAGAACGAGCGTCTGCCCAAGGACTTTAAGGGGCCGCATAAGGTGCCTGAGTATATGGACGATTTGCCCCTGAGGCTTGGATGGAGAGTTACGAGCTTGTCATGGAGATGTTAGATGTCAATGAGGCGGTCTCTGCAAAATACTTTATCATGATGCTGGAAGGACAGACTCACACTTGGTTGAAGGGTTTGCCTCCCAATACCATCACGTCTTGGGCCGACTTGAAGGGGCGCTTTATTAAAAATTTCAAAGGAACATGCAAGCAACCAAGACAATTATGGATCTTGACCACTGTGTACAACAGGAAGGTGAGTCATCCCATCATTGGGTACGGTAGTTTTCGACGATTATCCAATCATATGAGAATATCACAGCATCTCAAGCAGTCCTAATCTTGGAGAAAAACTATCACTTTTTACCCCTCAAACAGAAGCTCGGGTGGCTAAAGCGTTCGTGTCAGGACATGGGTGAGCTCATGACGGCTATCATGAAGTATGCCGATTCGGATACTACTAAGGATCTAAGCTCTGATGATGAGAGGTCAACCCAAGGCAAGAATAAAAACAATGGCACGGGTCAACAACAGAATGGAGCTAGAAATAATAACCAAGGCAAGAGAAAGAACCCGAATGGCGGGTCAGAGCTGGTAGCAAACGCCATCACTGGGAATAATCATGCTAGGGGCAATGGTAACTTCAAGGTGCCTTTCAACAAGGGCAATAGTGATTTCAAACCGTCTTTCAACCTGGAGGAAATGCTCAACAAGCCTTGCCCGGAGCCCAGTCGGCCCGATAAGCCGGCGGGAGATACATGGAAGGATTGCAGCATTATGTGACAGTTCCAGGATTACATCCTTCACTAGTATCGTAATAACGGTAACGGGCCGTCGGGCGCCTCAGGCCCAGGCGACTAAGGAACCGGATTTCCCGGAGGTGGCTCGAGGTCCGGTTATCAGGGTCAAGGCAATCAGGGTAGTCACCATCAACAATTCGGCAATAGTGGTTAGCAGCAAAAAAAACAATCAGGGTACCAGAGTAACCCGAAACAGCTCAGCTGAGGTCAATATCATGTGTTCACTACAAGCTTGGACAAATGAGATCAAAATTTATGCAAGAGGGCGGTTAACGTGGCAGCCCCGACTCTCCCATGGTACTTAAAGTGGTCCGAATATCCTATCTCATGGAGTAGGGAAGATCACCCGCCTGCGGTTGAGAACCCAGGGCACTTGGCGCTGGTGGTGGCACCTCAGGTTGGAGGTTATAAATTTACAATGGTACTGATGGATGGTGGCAGCTGCATTAGCATCTTGTACTATGACAGTTTCCAGCGGATGGAGTTAACCGACAAGGCTCTTAAGCCGTCGTCAATAGTTTTTCATGGCGTTGTGCTAGGCAAGTTGGCCTACCCAGTAGGTAAGATTGCCCTCGAGGTGGCATTCGGAGATGAGTACAATTACAGGGTGGCGGCTTACGTTGAAACAGACAACGAGATGGCGCATCAAGACATGCTATATGCTTTGGATGAAGAACGTGATCTTGAAGCAGCACAATCAGCGATTTATCAACAAGATCTGCGCTGCTATCACAGCCGCAGAATCAAGACTCGGACATTTCAAGAAGGTGACTTGGTGTTACGTTTGACTCAAGATCAGACGGATATGCACAAGTTGTCTCCCCCTTGGGAAGGACATTTCGTGGTCAGCGAGAATCTCAACAATGGGTCATACTACCTCGTTGACATACGAGATGAGTCACGTACCTCTGGATAGGAGACCCACAGATCGTGGAATATTGCTCATTTGCGTACTTACTATACTTGAGTCATCGACTCCCAGTAATCAAAAATAGTGACATCGTACGGTGGCCTGCAAGATGGCAGCTTACAAATTGGCATACACAAGACGGCGGCTTACAAGTTGGCGGTCCACAAGACGGCGGCTTACAAGTTGGCGTCCACAAGACGACGGCTTACAAGATGGTGGCGTACGAGATGGTGCAAAAGTTGACTCCGTCAACAAGGTCATTTGGGGGCTTCCAACCCATCGGGTTTAGCTTACATACCCTCTTGATCAAATTTTCAGCCACCGTAAGGCGGGTTGTATACCCAAAAGTTGACTCCGTTAACAAGGTCATTTGGGGGCTTCCAACCCATCGGGTTTAGCTTACACAGCCTCTTGATCGGCTTTTCAGCCACTGTATGGCAGGTTGTATACCCAAAAGTTAACTCTGTCAACAAGGTCATTTGAGGGCTTCCAACCCATTGGGTTTAGCTTACACACCCTCTTGATCGGCTTTTCAGCCACTGTAAGGTGGGTTGTATACCCAAATGTTGATTCCATCAACAAGGTCATTTGGGGGTTTCCAACCCATCGGGTTTAGCTTAACACCCTCTTGATCGGCTTTTCAGCCACCGTAAGGCGAGTTGTATACCAAAAACTTGACTCCGTTAACAAGGTCATTTGGGGGCTTCCAACCCACCGGGTTTAGCTTACACACCCTCTTGATCGGTTCCTCAGCCACCGCAAGGTCGAGTTAAACCTGCCTGTATGCTGCTGCTCCGCTAGGTGAGCCGTCAAACTCTTGCCCATTAATCTCGACTAGAGACCCTGAGCTGTTCAAAGTATTTGACAGTCACTCTCACTAGAGACCCTGTAATGGTGAAGGTTCAACTGGCAGATCTTGTCACGTAAGGTCCGACTTACGGAAAGCGAGGATAAACTCACCCATCTACTGCCGACTCTCTACTATGTGGCCCATTCATACTCTTAAACAGTTACTCTTTTAAAGACCCTTCACTATTTAAGGTTCAAACGACGGATATATGTCACGTGAGAGGTAGCTTATGGGCCCTGGGGTTACGGATGCCCTGCTACGCCTCTCTCTAGTTCGTTATGCTCTTACCAGTTAATCTCACCTAGAGACCCTGAGCCGCTCAAAGGAGTTGACGGTCACTCTCACTAGAGACCCTGTACTGTTAAGAGTTTAAACATCTAGTTCACCCAGGAGAGCCAGCATGTGAGTTTTCGAACATAAAAATAAAAAGCAAGGTCATAAGGGATTCGACATCTCTGGGTTGCGCTTTCTAAGCCGTCCTCACAACAATACATAACATAGTATGTCTTGTTTGTTTTTTGCAGGTCTTATCTCCTAGGATGATCCGCCATTAGGTGTGATGAAAAGACATTACAAACATAATGAAAGGGAGAAAAAAGTGTATGAGGCATTTCAAATTCCATACGTGCGCGATGCCACGGCTGAGGCAATCAAGTTCTTTTACGCCTATTACAAAGCTCTTCAGCGAGCCCCAAATACAATAGACTTAAAGTTTCTTGACAGATTCTCAAGCTTAGCGGCTCAGCTAGCCTGATTACCTTCAGACAGGGGCAACGTGTTCAACTCGCCGGTAAGTCATCCTGCGCTGGGTCTTCGACCTCCTCGATGTGAAGGTTGTCCACATCCCAGTTGGAGTTCAGTAAAGCCTCATATCGAGCCTCGTCAAAGAGCGGCGACGCGTCAATTTCAGGAGCAAAGAGTGGCTTACGGCATGCAAATCAAGTCCCTGGCTTCAAAGGTTGGACATCACACTCGTTTTCTATGTTTGTCGTAAGCCGCCTGGTAGGAGGATAGGTCAATTTCATTGGCAAGTGTTGAAGCAAGCACCCGGGAGGCTTTCACACATTTGGCATAATCAGCTTAAATAATGTCTAAGTCATCATATTTCTTGGATGGGAAACCATCCATCATCTCTTATGTAGTCAGCTCAGGGGCAAAGGCCAGAGACCGGCTTAGCGCAGCCATCGCTCCATTCCTGGCGGCTGATCGTCTGAGCTCGTCAATTTGTTTGGGTAGAATGGACAAGACTTCTATCACTCCTTTCATGAATTTGGGGACGCCTTTCTCGGTTAACATTGATTTGATGGTGCAGAGGGTCCCGCGGTATAGCTGCTCTGTCAAGGTGTATATGGCCTTCAACTTCAATAAACTATGAGAGGATAGTTGGTGGCTTCTTTTGCCTCCAAGGAAGTTCGACGTTATAAGCCGTCCGCAAAGGTTTCAGCAAAGCAAGGAAATTTTCTAAGTCTTAAGTACTTACCATAGATAGGAAAGGTCATTCTGGATATATGACGCTTGAGGATATTCAATTCCTCTAACATAAGCTTGAGCTGCTCGTCAGCGTCGTCTGTGCATTTTTTCAGTGTGGCTTGTTCAAACTCGGCAGTCTTTTGGAAGGCAGCAAAGTCAGCTCGAACCTTCTCAAGCTCTTCGACAGCAACCCGCCATTTTTCTTTCACCTCAGCCCGGGTGGCTTGTTGGTAAGCAACATTTTTCTTTAGGCCAGTCAGGTCAAACTTGGCCATGTCCAAAGCTTCCTACATCGTACAAGTAAAGTCCATGAGATTTAAGTCGCCAAGAAAAGATATTAGTGAACAACATTGATGAAACTATTAGATACAAGTCTCAAGCAGATTGCAAGCAACATACTTGACACTTCGGGGCTAATGTCTATTTTCTCAAAATCAACAATGAAGTTCCAGCTCATCTTCATAAAGCTGAGTCGACACTCGGGGGCTACACATGGCGCTCTGCGGTAATGAAGTTCTGGCTCATCTTCGTAAAGCTAAGCCGGCACTTGGGGGCTACACATGGCACTCTATGGTAATGAAGTTCCAGCTCATCTTCGTAAAGTTAAGCTGCCACTTGGGGGCTACACTCGGCAGTTTTTCAGTATTGAATATCAGGTTCATCATTGTCATAATTACCCGGACTTGGAGGGCTACACTTGGATCTAATTTTCAAGTAAGTACTGGCTTATTATCTATATTGACCCGTCACTTGGGGGCTACAGGTTAAGCTATTTGCAGTATATTGGAAGATCCGGTCTACTATTTGCAATATTAAACCAGCTCTTGGGGGCTACATAAGGGTATAAGGAAAAGACAAGAGAAGAGGAGTACCTCATATTTTTTCTTCATTAGTCCAACAAGCTTGTACTCCATGTTTCGGCTGGCAGAGAGGCGGTTTATATAACCCGCGCGTAACTCGTCTGCAGTCAGTTTCTCCAAGGAGGGGAATTCAAAGTCAATCTTCTCTGGTGATGGGGCTTCAATCTTGCCGGTATGTATGGTCAGTACATGAGGGTCGGGAGAATGATAACCCGTCCCAGTGATGACAACATCCAAATGAACCGTGTCTTCGGCGACTTTTCAAGGGCTGGGTGGCTTAGGATTAGCTTCTGGAGACTTTCAGGAGCCACCATGTTAATACCAGTCGGCTCAGAAGGCTGAGGAGCGACATCAGGCACATGTTTTCTGGCCTCAGAAGGCTCAACATGAGTTGTAGGGAGTTCGGCTCAGCAGTATCCGGTGCTTGGGCAGTAGGCGCGATGGTAGACCCACCTGTCTTCCTTCGTTTTGCTTGAGCCCTTCAAACAAAAAGGTCATTGCACATCACAAGACAACAATGATAATGTAATCCTTGGAAAGTAAAGGTACGTACTCTGGGTTGATCTTAAGTGGAGGCAGTTTGGAGGCAGTTGAGTCGCCAGAAGAAGGGGGCATCTCCTAAAAGGTTAATACAGTAAAAATGTAGAGTAAGGCTACAACGCAAGAGTATAATACAAAAATTGTACTTGGTTAAAAGGGTACCTCAGGAGGCCATTTCCGAGGAGCCGGAGAGTTTGGTAAGCCGACCATGAGATCTTTAGAGTCGGTGCTCTGGGTCTGATGTTGGTATTCGTGCTGTTGCTTTTTTAGAAGAAATTCGGGGTCTAAGTACGCAAGAGGATGTGAAAAGGGAACTTTTCAAACGACCCATCGTGTTCTCTCTCGTGGTAAGATTTCCGAGTCAGAGGAAAGATAAGTTACCTCAGGAGCATTGACATGACTTGCTTCTGTTTCCCCCTGTGTACAATTACCGTCAATAAGTTCTATAAAGAGACCACCAAGGGGATCAAGTTCTACCTCTGACTCATCAAATTCAGAAAATTCCTGAGAAGAGGTCTTCTTCTTACGGCCACGGGTTTGTCCCGCCTTAGATTTCTTCTTCAGAGGCGGAGTATATTTTTTCTTCCAGAAATCAGAGTCGGCCTGTGGGTAAGACGCTGAAAGGACAAAAGGAGGATAGCAGAAAGTTAAGACAAGAATAAGCAGTTTGCTGGAAAAAGTTCTTACAGCTGGAGTCGAGTTATTTACGTAGAAAGGCTTTAACCCAATCTTGTTACAAGCCTCTTGGGGTTCGCCTAGGAGTGATTTGACGAAGGCGTTGATGTCTTATTCAGGGTGTCTCTGCAATAGAACCAGGTCCTATTACAATCTTTGGGATGACTTGGCAAGATGGCTGCTGGGTAGGGAAAATCTCTCTGTCTCTCGATAGAGACGCCGCCAAGCTCCAAACTTGGTCCAGCCGCCACTTCAGTTTGGCGATTGATGTAGAAGTAGTCATGACAGAGGTCCACGGACGGCTCTTCTTGCAGATATGCTTCACAAAGAACTTGAAACTGACACATGTTTGTGATCGAATTTGAACCTATATCTTGAGGGTGAAGCTTGAAGAAGTGAAGGACCTCTCGGAAGAATTTTGACCGAGGTGGGCTAAAACCTCGGAGGAGGTGATCAGTGAATATGACAACTTGCCCTTCCTCGGGGGTGGGTCTGACTTCTGGCCCGGGAACCCGCCAATGCATAATGTTCTGAGACGGCAAAATGCCCGTCTCTGCGAAGTCAAGCAGAAGCCGCTCGGTGACTCCGGAACCAACGCAAGACGAAGGCGCTCTTGACATGGTGGCGGGTTAAACTGTGGAAAGGCGCAGGATATGGCGGGTTAGAAATGCCAAATAGTCAAGGCGTCTATGGTTAACGTAATGGTGACGTGCTAAGCCACCAGTACATTTTATCAGAGAGCCGTCAACTCGATGGCGAGTTAAGTGGACAAGGAAGTACTAGAAATATTGCTAAGAACGGACAAACATGTTTTACATATTACAGTTATGGCTATAGATCTACATGCGAAGATAAAATGAAGTATATTAAGACCTAAAATGACAGTGGAAGAACAGGTGGCCAGCATGCAAAAAAGAGTGATGTGTAGATCTGTAATGAGCGGATATTGACATCGAGTAGACGGCCGTGTCGGATAAACAGCATTATGAGATTCAAGGGGGTACTTGGCAATCTACATTATGAGGAACGATCTGACGAACAGTGAAGAACACTAGAAGAGACCCGATGAACTCGGGAGGAACCTAATCGAGATAATCACAGAAATACTGAGAATGATACCTTGTGGATGCAGACGGGCTGACAAAACTCTGCACCGAGTCAGGTTGATGCACCAGTCGGCGTTGAGGATGACGGTGAGGTCTAGTCAGCACAGCTGAGCTCTGGAGGTGTGAGCGTCTGGAGGAAGAAGAAGACAGGGGCGGCGGAGAAAAGAAAAGGGACCCTTCGTGTCCCTGTTTATGAGATGGGATGGAAAATAGTGCGTGCAAGAATCGAGGAGGCGCAGTGATGATTGACCGAAGGGGATGCCTTCATTTTCGGGCCGACCATTTAATGAGATGATCCGTTGCGACCGTCATGGAATCTTTTTGACAGATCTAAGATGACATCATGGCGGGTTATGAATTTTCTCTTTCAGGTGATAAAAATGTGAGACTCGCTGCAAAGTGAGTTTGAAGATTGACATGGACAGGCTCAAATCAATTTGGGGCCTAATGTTGGGGATATAACCCCATGGTAAGACCCGTCCAGGAGGGGCCGGGTCATACCTGGTGGCTCATAATAAAGATCCTGCAAGTGGGCCAGAAGATGAAGGCCAGGCCGCGTGGCAGCTTGATAAATGGGCCAAGACAAAGGCCCAGAGACAGAAGATGGCATGAGACCCGGGCGGGTAAGCCGCCCAGTGACAGCTTGCTCACGAAGGCAAGACAGCTTAGAGGCAGGGTGGAATACCTTGTGTGAGTCGGCTTAGGACTCTTGTAACCCAGGTCCTTGACCTCTTATATAAAGGCGAGACCCTGGGCGACTTAGACAGAGACGAATCAATCGAGATCTAGGTCAAGCGAATACGCTCCCTTGTAATCGATACTCCAACCAATACAACACAAAGAAGGACGTAGGCTTTTACCTCTTCTTGAAGGGCCGAACCTGGGTAAACCCATGTCTTTCATCCCGATCAACCCCTTTGAGTACACCTCCTTAGCGATGGCCTCGAACCTAAGTCTTGAGACATCTACCGTGATAAAATCATGAGAACATCCGAGGTGTCAAAGGATACCTCAGTCTCTGGATATTTGAGGTATTTCATCCGATCTTAAATATCGGGATTGTCTTTTATGGAGCCAGCCGTTCGCATTCGAGCTTTATGTCGAACTGCATCCGAAGTGTCTAAGATCCTGAGCTTTATGCCGGAATGCTTCCGAGCTCCAATGCCGAACTGCATCCGAGCTCCAACGATTATTAGCGTCTGAGGTGTCATAAACTACCTCGGTCTTTAAAAGATTAAACAAATCCAGCCGAGCTTAATGCCGAAAATGCCCTCTATGGAGCCAGCCACTTGCGCCTGAGCTTTATGCCGGACTGCTTCCGAGGTGGTGCACCACCCCGACCGTGGGCTGACTTTCTATGGATATTTTCGATTGGTGCAATTTATTCTCTGTCGAGATATATAGCCAGTAGCTCTCAAGTTGCGTGTCGGTCTATTTGCTCCTAAGACTTAGGTCGATTTGCAAAATTGGACTGAGGATCAAGTTCTTGCTCGGCGGCATTCGTTAGGGATGTAAACGTGGTACACAGTAGTTTCTGAGAGTCGGGTTGGGTGCGGCCGACCAACCTAAGAATCGAATCTCCTCAGAAACCGTATTGCACTTTGAATTTGCTGCATTGAATAGGCAATGCAGTAGCCCCCGGGCCTTAATTTTGGCACGGGTGGTCAAATTAAGGATCGATTTGTTTGACACAAACTTCGTTATGTTTGACACAATTTATATGTAATGATTCTATGTAACCAACTAGTTTACATAATGAATGCTCTGATCCGCATTGTACAAGACTTTGTTGACTGACCATCAGCTTGAACCTCCTCGGATAGTAGCTGAGGCGTGTTTGTCCTACTTTATAAAGCCTTTATAAAGGCAAAGATTTCTGGCAAACAGGGCAATCCGGTCATACAGTTTTATAAACAAAGGTACACGGAGAGATATGTTATATTACTATGGAAGAAACAACTTCTGGGAGAAATAGTTCATTTATAAATTCCTTTTACCGGGATATCATGTTGCCCATGATCATGAAACACCAACTCCGATCGATGCGGGAGGAAAAATATTGAGGATTATTTTGGCGAATGTTCCCAAACTTCGTGGTCTTTAATGAACCAAAATTTTCACTTTCGGTGTTGCCGACCAATTATATTCTCAAGATGTCTAGCTTTGGGCTTCACCCAGTCTGAGGTACTAGCTCAGATGCCCCGTAAGTAACAATCCCAGAGGTGCTCCAATTACCCCCTATCCGAACAATCAAGAACGTAGGGGATAAGCACAGGAGCCAAGCAACCCAGCTTGGCCAAAATCTTAAATCAAATTGATGCATATTTATGGCTTTATAACGATGATAACGAAAGGCAGCACTCGCATATTGAATACAAATGCTTTTATGCTATATGCTATTTGGACTCCTTTGTGATCATTTATCATTTGATAGTGGCCCATAGTAAGCTTCTACCCCTTTGTAGATGCTAGGCAGTGTGTTTCCACAATAACAAGACAACCCTTAACGGACGGCTCGGTGCCCGAAGGCTGTTGTGTTAGCAGAAACAAGGCAATCAGATATCCAAGCTTTATAACGTTCACTTAGTCATACGAGCATATGTTTGGGGGCAACTTAATAGCCCCCGGTATACATCGACTCCTTGGATTATTCGAGGTGGAACCGCTCACAACTTGGCCTTTTCAAGATAGAAAGGCCCTTCGTTTTACTCGAATAGCCTCTATCAGCTATTGATATGTCCATTTTCCATCATGATTCTACATTGATATTTATTGCATTATGGGTTGTTATTACATGTTATGGTACAATACTTATGCCTTTTCTCTCTTATTTTACAAGGTTTACATGAAGCGGGAGAATGTCGGTGGCTGGAATTCTAGACTAGAAACGAAGCAAATCTAAGATACCTATTCTGCACAAACTCCAAAAGTCTTGAAAATTTACGGAGAATTATTTTGGAATATAAAAAAATAATGGGTGAAACAGATACCTAAGGGGGGCACCAAGTGGTGACAAGCCTGCCAGGCGCGACCACCCACCTGGTCACGCCTAGCAGGCTTGTGGCCCACCTGGTAGGCCCCACACGCCCATCTTCTCCTACATGTTGGGGTTTGACCTAGAAAAAAATCAGAAGAGAGATTTCGGGATGAAGCGCCGCCGTCTCGAGGCGGAACTTGGATAGAACCAATCTGGAGCTCCGGTAGGGCTGTTCTGCCGGGGAAACTTCCCTCCCGAAGGGGGAAATTGAAGACATCATCATCAACAACAATCCTCTCATCGATAGGGGGTCAATATCCATCAACATCTTCACCAGCACCATCTTCTCTCCAAACCCTAGTTCATCTCTTGTATCCGATCTTTGTTTCAACACCTCAGATTGGTACCTGTGGGTTGTTAGTAGTGTTGATTACTCCTTGTAGTTGATGCTAGTTGGGTTACTTGGTGGAAGATCATATGTTCAGATCCTTAATGATAATTAATACTCCTTTGATTACGAACATAAACATGTTTTGTGAGTAGTTATGTTTGTTCCTGAGGACATGGGATAAGTCTTGTTATAAGTAATCATGTGAATTTGTCGTTCGATATTTTGATGAGATGTATGTTGTCTCTCCTCTAGCCGTGTTATGTGAATGTCGACTACATAACACTTCACCACTATTTGGGCCTAGGGGAAGGCATTGGGAAGTAATAAGTGTTGGGGAACATTGCACGGGAAACAAAAAATATCCTACACACACGCAAGTTCTATCCATAGTGATGAGCATATACGAGAGGGAGAGTGGATATACATACCCTTGTAGATCGCTAAGCGGGAAGCGTTAAGAAATGCGATTGATGTAGTCGAATGTCTTTGCGATCCAAATCGCCGAGCATCCCGCGATCCCATCACAATCCATCTCGCGAGCCGATCACGGTCCGTCCCGCGATCTCATCATGATCTGTCTCGCAATAAAATCATGAATCATCTCGTGATCTTGATCATGGTCCTTCTGATGTAGTGCCGAACGAAAGGCACCTCCGCGTTCAGCACTCGTACAGCTCGATGACGATCTCCACCTTCTTGATCTAGCAATAGGGAGTGGAGAGGTAGATGAATTCTCCGGCAGCGCGACGACGTGGTGGCGATGGTGGTGGAACAATTCTAGCAGGGCTTCGCCTAAGCACCACTGAAACGATCTAGAGGAGAAACTGCGATCTAGAGGAGAGGTACCATGTAGCTGTTTTCTATGTCTCAAAACCCTCAAAACCTCTAGTATATATAGGAGGAGGGAGAGAGGAGTCTTGTCTCCCAAGGTGCCAGCACTTGTCCTTAGCGCAAGGAGGAGAGGAGGAGTCCTCCTCCAATCCTAGTAGGATTAGGACTCCTCCTTCCCACTTTGGAAACTCTTTCCACCTTGAGTTTTTTTCCCTCTCAAACCACTCCAGCTCCATGGGCCCTTAGGGAAGGCTCCGGCCAGCCCACCAGGGGCTGGCTTACCTCCTCCCACAGCCCATGTGGCCTCTTAGGTTGAGACACCCTCCCGATGGTCCCCCGCTACCCTACCAGCACTCCCGGTACGCTACCGATGAGCCCAAAACTTTTCCGGCTAGCAAAACAGGACTTCCTATATATCAATCTTTACCGCCACCACATTACGGAGCTCCTCGTGACGTTTGGGATCTCATCCAGGACTCCGAACAACCTTCGGTCACCACAATACATAACTCTATACTACCGAAACATCACTGAACCTTAAGTGTGCAGACCCTGCGGGTTCGAGAACTATGTAGACATGACCAACACACCTCTACGGTGAATAAACAATAGCGGGACCTGGATGTCCATATTGGTTCCTCCATATTCTATGAAGATCTTTATCGGTTGAACCTCTATGTCAAGGATTCAGTTAATCCGGTATGTTGTTCCCTTTGTTCTTCGGTATGTTACCTGCCCGAGATTAGATCGTCGGCATGTCCATACCTAGTTCAATCTCGTTACCGGCAAGTCTCTTTACTCGTTACGTAATACAAGATCATGTGCCTAACACTTTAGTCACATTGCTTGCAAGTCTTTTTGTAATGTTGTATTACCCAGTGGGACTTGAGATACCTCTCCATTACACGGAGTAACAAATCCCAGTCTTGATCCATGCCAACCCAACAAACACCCTCGAAGATACCTGTAGAGCACCTTTATAGTCACCCAGTTACGTTGTGACATTTGATACACACAAGGTACTCCTCCGGTGTTAGTGAGTTGCATGATCTCATGGTCATAGGAATAGATACTTAACATGCAGAAAACTGTAGCAATAAACTGACACGATCATATGCTACGTTTATAGTTTGGGTCTTGTCCATCACATCATTCTCCTAATGATGTGATCTCGTTGTCAAATGACATGTCATGTCCATGGCTAGGAAACCTTAACAATCTTTGATCAACGAGCTAGTGTATTAGAGGCATACTAGGGACATGGTGTTGTCTATGTATCCACACATGTATCTGAGTTTCCGATCAATACAATTCTAGCATGGATAATAAATAATTATCATTAACAAGGAAATATGATAATAACTAATTTATTATTGCCTCTAGGGCATATTTCCAATATTCTCACGCTTGCACTAGAGTCAATAATCTAGTTCACATCACCATGTGATTCACATTGTTATGAATCTAACACCCAATGAGTTCTGGGGCTCGATGATGCTTCGCATGTGAGAGAGGTCTTTTAGTCAACAGGTCTGCAACATTCAGATTCGTGCATGCTTTGCAAATCTCTATGTCATACTGTAAACACTGCTACCATACTGCACTTGGACCTATTCCAAATGGCTGCTCCACTATACGTATCCAGATTGCTACCAAGAGTCATCCGGATTGGTGTTAAAGCTTGCATCGATGTAACACTTTACGACGACCTCTTTATCACCTACATAATCGATGTAACACTGCTGGATCACTTTTGTACCCCTTGACAAACTCATGGCAAGGCACACACAGGTGCGGTACACTACATGGCATACTATAAAGAGACTATGGATAAGGCAGATGGGACAACCTTTGTCCTTTCTATTTCTTCTGCCGTGGTCGAGCTTTGAGTCTCACTCAACTTCACACCTTACAAATCAGGCAAGAACTCTTTCTTTGATCGATCCATTTTGAAGTCTTTCAAAATCTTGTCAAGGTATGCACTCATTGAAAGTCTCATCAGGCGTCTTGATCAATCTCTATAGATCTTGATGCCCAACAATTAAGTAGCTTTATCAAGGTCTTCCTTTGAAAAACTCTTTTCAAACAACCGTTTATGCTTTCCAGAAATTCTACATCATTTCCGATCAACAATATGTCATCCACATATGCTTATCAGAAATTCTATAGTGCTCCCACTCACTTTATTGTAAATACAAGTTTCTCATAAACTTTGTATAGACTCAAAAACTTTGATCACCTCATCAAAGCGTATATTCCAACTCCGAGATGCTTGCTCTAGCCCATAGAAGGATCGTTGGAGATCACACAGCTCTTAGCATCCTTAGGACTGACAAAAAATTCTGGTTGTATCACATACAACCTTTCCTCAAGTAAACCGTTAAGGAAACGATGTTTTGACATCCATCTGCCAGATTTCATAATTGAAAAAGGAAACAACTACTAACATAATTCCAACAGGCTTTAGCATCACCATGAGTGAGAAATTCTCATCGCAGTCAACTCCTTGAACTTGTCGGAAACTTCTTTGCGACAAGCCAAGCTTTATAAATGGTGACATTTACCATTAGTGTCTGTCTTCATCTTAAAGGTCCATTTGTACTCAATGACCTGCCATCTAACAAGAAAGTCTACCAAAGTCTATACTTGGTTTTCATACATGGATCCTTTCTCGGATTTCATGGCCTCTAACCATTTGTCGGAATCCAGGCCCATCATCGCTTCCCCATAGTTTGTAGGTTCATCATTGTCCAACAACATGACCTCTAAGATAGGGTTGTCGTTCCACTCAGGAGTAGTACGTGTCCTTGTCGACCTATGAGGTTTGATAGTAACTTGATTCGAAGCTTCATGATCATCATCGTTAACTTCCTCTTCAACTGACGTAGGCTCCACAGAAACATCTTTCTGTGTTGTGCTACTCTATGGCTGAAACAAAGGTTCAACAACATCATCAAGTTCTATCTTCCTCCCACTCAATTCTTTTGAGAGAAACTTTTTCTCGAGAAAGGACTCGTTTTAGCAACAAACACTTTTGTGCTTGGATCTGAGATAGAAGGTATACCCAACTGTTCTTAGGGTATTCCATGAAGATGCATTTGTCCACTTTGGGTTCGAGCTCATTTGGTGAAAACCTTTTTCCACATAAGCGTCGCAGCCCCAAACATTAAGAAATGACAGCTTAGGTTTCTATCAAACCATAATTCATACGGTGTCATCTCAGCGGCTTTAGATGGTGCCCTACTTAAAGTGAATGTAGTTGTCTCTAATGCATAACCCCAAAATGATATTGGCAAAAAGTTAAGAGACATCATAGTATGCACCATATCCAGTAGAGCACGACTATGACGTTCGAACACACCATCACACTATGGTGTTCCAGGTGGCGTGAGTTGTGAAACAACTTTCACATTGTCTAAAGTTGTATGCCAAACTCGTAACTTTGGTATTCACCTCCACGATCATATCATAGACATCTTTATCTTATTGTCATGATGTTCTTAAACTTTACTCTGAATTTGTTTGAACTTTTCAAAAGTTTCAGACTTGTGTTTCATTAAGCAAATATACTCATATAAACTCAAATCATCAGTGAAGGTAAGAAAAATAATGATAGACACTACACGCTACAACACTCATTGGATCGCATACATCAACATGTATTATTTGAAAATAAGTTACTAGCCCGCTCCATCATACTGAAAATGGGGTCTTTAGTCATCTTGCCCAAGAGGCATGGTCTGCATATCTCAGCCGATTCGAAACCGAATGAGTCCAAAGATCCATCATCTTGGAGTTTCTTCATGCAATTTATACCAATATGACATTTAGCGGCAGTGCCACAGGTATGTGGTACTATCATTATTAACTTTGCATCTTTTGGCATCAATGTTATGAATATGTGTACTACTACGATCAAGATTCAACAAACCATTCATTGGGTGCATGACCATTGAAGGTATTAGTCATTTAAACAGAATAACAATTATTCTTTGACTTAAATGAATAACCGTATTGCAATAAACATGATCTAATCACGTTCATGCTCAACCCAAACACCAAATAACATTTATTTAGGTTCGTCACTAACCCCGAAGGTAGAGAGAGTGTGCGATGTTGATCACATCAACCTTGGGAACATTTCCAACACACATCGTCACCTCACCCTTAGCAAGTCTCTGTTTATTCCGTAGCTTTTATTTCGAGTTACTAACATTTAGAAACCGAACCGGTATCCAATACCCAAGTGCTACTAGGAGTACTAGCAAGGTACACATCAATAACACGTATATCAAATATACTTCTGTCAACGTTGCGAGCCTTCTTATCTACCAAGTATCTAGGGTTTTTTTTGCTTCAGTGACCGCTCTCCTCATAATAGAAGCACTTAGTCTCGGGTTTGGGTTCAACTTAGGGTTGCTTCACTGGAGTAGCAACTGACTTGCCATCCATGAAGTTTCCCTCCTTACCCTTTCCCTTTTCAAAACTAGTGGATTTAATAACCATCAACATTTGATGCTCCTTCTCGATATCTACCTTCGTGGTGTCAAACATCACGAATAGCTCAGGGAACATTATTTCCATCCCTGGCATAATTATAGTTCATCACGAAGTTCTAGTAGCTTAGTGATAGTGACTTGGAGAACTATATCAATCACTATCTTATCTGGAAGATCAACTTTGTTAGTGCCTCTAGTGCCCCTTAGTGATATTGGTGTATTGAAGACTTATAGGTTAAGGAAATAATGTGTTTGTGAGTGTACACAGGCTCTGTAAGTCGATGAGGAGTTTGATATATTCAGAGATTATCGGTCCCTAAAATGTATGTCTTCAACTGAAGACTTTGGTGAAGACTTTGTGAAGACTTTGCTGAAGACTTTGGTATTCCCTGAAGACTATGAAAATGAAGAAGTTGGTGTGACCTTGAAGATATGAACAAGGACTATGAAGCGTGAACACTTTTGTTTTCGTAGTTTCATTTCCTTTATTTGAGTCATAGGAAACACCGTACTCTTAAAGGGGGCCGAGGTAATACTAAGGAATATTTCCAACTGATGCTCAACTCCAAAATCCTCAACCTATCCAATACTTCGAGTGAATTATTGCAAATCTCTTACAGTTCAGTCAATTTCTTCAGTGACAGAGACGAAGTTCTTTTGGTCTGTGGTGAAATTGATCTGACTGAGGAGTTAGGATCTTGCCAGTGCGAATTTCCTACAAGTGAGGAACATGATATGTCTGAGGACTTTCATAGTTCGAATTTCGACCGTTGCTGTGCCTAGCGCCAGTTGTCCCCATTCATAATATCCACATAACAGTCATATCATTGGGGACATTTATGTCTTATCATGTCAGGTTGCACCCTGGATATAAATAGCCACCCCCCACATCCACTAGTTGTTTGGCTGCTCCGAGAGAGAACTGACACTTGTCATTTGAGAGCAACCCATCCTCCGAGGAATTTGAGGGAAAATCATCAGTGAGCAAAAACCCACAACCAAATAACCAAACCCAAAGTTATTGAGCATCACAGAAGAAATTCCTATGTGGAACACACGCTTGTTACCTTTGAGGACTGTGTATCCTCCAGATGGTTAGGCGTCATGGTCTAGTGCATCCTGCAGTCAATTGGGGATCACGGAGTGACCTTGGTCTAGAGCATCCAGCAGTCAATTGTGGATCGTCGGGTGACCAGTTATTGAGGGTTTTGGAAGTCTACCCTGAAGAATTACCATGAGTGTTGGGCGAGGACTATGTGACCTTAGCTCAAGGATAATATGGTAAGGACTGTGTGTCCTGGGACTGTCTGTCCTCACCTCAAATTCTTCAAGTTACCTTGTTCCTCACCTGCTTATCCTATATCATGCTACTTGTAATCTGTGCATGTTTCATTTCATCATGATGACTATGCTGTTGCTATGTTCCGCATGCACTTGAGTACTTATTCCGCTTCTAGTTATTCACCACATTTAAAATTCCTCAACTTGAAATTCCTCAAGTGATGAATTTGTAAAAATCGCCTATTCACCCCCCTCTAGTCGATATAACACACTTTCAATTGGTATCAGAGCAAGGTACTCCATTGTCCTGTGTGTGTCATCATTTTCTCACGACAGACGCCATAGGGTGGATTATCGGTGCTGTTGGGGCCATAGAACGCCGATGGGCTCCGGGTGCGAGATTGGGTACAAGAAGGTGGAGAAACGCGATGTACCCAAGTTCGGGGCCCTCCGTGGGAGGTAATGCCCCTAATCCTGCTTGGATTCGTTGGATGGATGCATAAGTATACAGAGGTGCTCCTAGAGCTGTGTTCGGAGGAGGAAGAAAGGAGCGGCCGTCTCGTCTCCCTCTGCTACTGGGAAGGGTACGAGAGCTCCCTATGTGCGTGTTCTTGATTGGGGGTCCCGTCCCCGTTGCATGGGGGGCTCGAGGTTTGTTATAGGTCAACCCCCCGGCTCTTACAATATGATTTAGGTACGAGGGTGGAGGGACCCGGCTGGCAGCCTCTCCGCCTGGCCAGGGGGTCCCACGGCTTGTATTGTCTCGTCATGGGCAGGGCCTACGGGCCGAGCGGTTCCATCCCTGCTGGGACCCGCCGACGGGCGCCGCGATTGGCCCTCCCTCACCTACCCCAGCACGGGCCGCCTAGGGAGGCGTCACTTAGCGCTAGCCGGCCAAGGTCATCGGTACGGCCGGCAGCACTGTAGCCATGCCGGGGCAGGCACTCGAGTGGCGGAGGCGTGCTGAAACTATTCCCCATCCGGTCACGCTCACTGAGGTCAGCGGGCCGGACGGATAGACTGTAGCCATGTGGGACGGCGCGTCAGCGATCACTCTGGCCACAGGGTCACTCGCCCCGCCAGTCACATTGTGTTGCCGTACCTACGGACAGGGAGACGGGACAGGGCGTGTCCGTCCCCAAGTCAATGGGCTACCCGGCTCGTGGGTAGCTAGCTGCTTGACCAGCCGAGCGGGAGCACGCGCGACCGCTAGGCCGGCCGGGCGAAACGCCATCCGGAGACAGCTCGTGTGGCGTGTCCCCAGCCGGCCTCGTCCAGTCGGCCGATTGGTTTTTCTTTGAAGCGGAGTGGGGAGAACCCCATTGCCTTGGCCTACCCCGGGATATAAACCCCGTCAGTAGCCCCTGAAGTCGGCGGGGGCCCATGTCCAGTGGATGGTGGGGTGCCGGTGGCTTCCCCCCAGCCTAGGCCGCCTCCGGCCCGAAGGCGAA
Source organism: Hordeum marinum (assembly GCA_022496015.1). Taxonomy (NCBI): domain Eukaryota; kingdom Viridiplantae; phylum Streptophyta; class Magnoliopsida; order Poales; family Poaceae; genus Hordeum; species Hordeum marinum. Next base: position 470,332,437 of record CM039678.1, on the reverse strand, counting down.
GGGGCAGCCGGGCCAGCTATAGGACCCGACGCCTCGGGTTCTGGCGCATCGCTTCGGGGCACGCGCCGGCACGCGACTCGCCGCGTGGTGTGTAATGATGCGTTGGGCCCCATGCACGTGGGGAGACTGGACGATGCCCAGGGCTAGTCCGGTAGGGCCCAGGCATAGCCCAGTAGTCCTCGGGGCCGAGGCCGGATCCTCTGCGCCCCGATACGGCCGTTACGGCCCGAAGAGACCCACTCGCGCGGGATTTCCGAGGAACGTGGGCGCAGACGATCCCACGTCCCCGGTCGTGTCCTCCCCTATAAAAGGGGAGGGAAGGGCAGGAGGCGGAGGTACCCGCGCCCCACTTGCCCCCTTGCAGCCCTTCTCGCCATTGCTCCTTGCTTCTTGACCTTGCCTCCCCTCGTGCTGCCGCGCTCGAGCCCGCGCACACGCTCGCACGCCGCCCCACCGTTGAGATGGCCGACAGACGCGGCGGCAACTAGGGTGGATCCTTCATCACGGATGTCGATATCGAGGAGCTGCCACCGCCCGAGAGGGTGGCCGCCCGTGCGTGGGGCGGCAAGCTGGTGCCGGTGCCACGGCCAGGGGAACGAGTAGTGTTCCTCTGGCACTTCTCCCGTGGCTTTGCGCTCCCGGTGAGCAACTTCTTCCGCCTCTTCCTTGAAACTCTCGACCTTCAACCCCACAATCTTGGTCCCAATGCCATCTTGTATCTCTCTGCCTTCATGGCGTTGTGTGAGGGGTATCTAGGAGTTCTTCCTTTTCTGGGCCTCTTCAACGTGCTTATCTATATCAAGTCGTTGATCAACAACGCGTGCGGGGGCACCGTAGTGTGCTGCCGCAGTGTCGCCCGCTTACCTCCCCTTTCTTTGATTGACTCCATCAAGGAGTGGCACCGCACATTGTTCTACGTGCAGAATGATGACCCGGCGACGGACTACATCAGGCTGCCGCTGTCCAAGGACCGCCAGTGGTCCTAGCAGAACTAGCCAGCGTCGGCCCCGCGTGGCGTCGCTTTGGAGGAGCTAGGCTGGCTCGGGGAGCTGAAGAGCTCTGAGGGGCTGGTTGCCTCCGACCTGGTGGCAGCCTTCATATCGTGTCGGGTGTCGCCTCTTCAGATGAGTCCCACGGAAGAGGGTGTGGATTCCTCCGGGGAGGCCGACGAGCCGGCGGGGCCGCGAAGCGGCGCTCCCAGCGGAGCCGGACAGTTCGGAGCAGCCGGGGGACCCGACGGAGTGGGTGAGTTCCCTCTTGGTCCCTCCATCCGCGATTGGACGGACGACGATGACGATGATGATGATGAGCTGATGATCCTCGATGGACCTCCTCCTGCAACGCGCCCGGACCGTAGGAGCGAGGAGCGCCCGCTTCGAGGCCCGGCCACCGAGCCGTCTGGCAGGGGAAAAAGGCCGGCCCATGAGGGGTCAGCGGCTCCACCGCCCGACCCGAAGGGGGTCAAGGTGGCTGCACGGAAGCCGCCACCTCGCGCCAAGCGGGCCCTGCCCCTCCTCGTCGCGTAAGTCCTCTTCACTTCTTCCCTTGTTTTTTTCCAGTTTTCATCTTTCTAGCCGGTCGATGGCCGGGGGTCGGATGTCGTAGTGACCTCATCGGGCTCCAAGAGGAGGGGGCGCCTGATGAGCAGGCGGACTCCGCCAGCCGGCTGGCCCGCGAGCATGCGGCCACCCTAAGGGAAGAGAAGACGATGCTCGCGAAGCTACGAGCCTCTCGGTCCGGCATGCGAGGAGGGGCCGCATGCTTCGGAACTTCGAGCAGCCAGCAGCGCAGGGGGGCGACCGAGCCGCCGCGGTCTTCGGACTTAGCGGTGGAGTCCACCCGCATGTCAAGACCCCCGCTTTGGCGAGCCACGCGACGTGGCCATGGATCTGCCGCCGCCCCCGCCTGCACGGGAGACGGTGACAGAGCCGGCCCCCGAGGCGGCTCGCCACGAAGTGCCGGAGGTGACCCCGCCAGCTCCCGAGCAGGCCCGGGAGGAGGTGATCCCATCGGCTCTGGAGAAGACGCCTGTGGCGCCGCTGGAGGCGGTCGTTATGGAGGTGGAGTATCCCTCCGGTGTGACTAACGCGCTGGAGTGGCCGGCAGGTGAGGCGGCAACGACGCCCAACAGGGGACCGGAGGGAGGCGACTCCCGGTCCCTCGCCGTTATCAACCCACCCCCAGCGGCCGGAGCCGCGGCGAGCCCGGGCGGTAGCGGCGGCCGTGCTCGGCGAGTCCTGCGGTCGATGCAGGAGGTCAGCCAGGACTGGGAGGCGCTGGCGAATGTGTCGGCCCTACCGGCACCAATGGTAGGCGGCCCGGTCCCCTCCTTTGGGGATCTGGGGAGTGTCCTGGACTGGTGCCGGCAGGAGCTGGCCCGGTTCGCGGAGGCAGTAGACACCGCCCTTCGGCGTGCTGAGGTAAGATTCTCATTCCGTCTTTAGTATTTCTAGTGGGGGCGCGCAAGCGCACCCACTAGGTGAAGCCCCCGACATGTGGGCTGGCTGACCGGCTGATGGGCAGCCGGGCCGAATCTCCTTCGAGCGCGTTTTTTATGTTCTCCCCCTTTTTGCAACAGGAGGGAGACTCCCTGTGGTAGAAGCTCTTCGCGAAGGCGGTCGCCATCCACGACCGCGGCAAGTACGGCTTCTACCATTTGGAGGAGGAGCTGGCCCATGCGCAAGGTGAGTTGCATTTTGCGGGTGGAGGTGTGTTGCCCCCGGGGGTCGGCGGCTTTCCGCCTGTTTTACTGATGCTATCATTGTTACACAGGCGAGCTGGCCTCCCTTCAGGAGGAAAAGACCGGGCTTGCCGCCGAGCGGAACCGGCTAGGGCGGGATGTCGAAGAGGCTGCGCAGGAGACGGACCGGCTGGCCGCGCTGCTGGTTGACGGCGAGGCGGCCCGTGACCGGCTCAAGGCCGAGGCGGCGAAGGAGGTGGTGGCTGACGCCACCTTGAGGACTGCCGCCCTCCAAGGCGAGGTGACCCGCCTCGAGAAGTCGCTCGAGGAGGCCAAGGGCTCTCTTGCCGCCTCGGAAGCGGATCGGGCCGCCGAGCGGGCGGCGGCGCTCAACTTCGCCATCAGTGTGGATGATGCGATCGAAGGTAAGCGCTTGTTTCTTTCTTTTTCGATTGGTTGCCTTCTGCTTGCCGCCTCTTTGTGCTCATCTGGTTTTCCTTCTCTTCTTCCCTTATTCCCCTTAGTGCGGTTCCCAAAGACCCACCGCCATGGTGCACGGGCCGTTAAGGAGCACATTGAGCACCTCCAGGGGTATGGCCGCTCCATTGATGAGCATGCCCCATGGGATGTGGACGAGATCGGGCTCGCCGTCGAGATGTGGATGACCCATCTCGAGCGGAGCATGGAGCGGCTCAAGACCGCCGGCAAGGAGGTCATTGCCGCACTGTGGCCGGGCCGCGGAGGAGCTCCGACGCATCGCATGGCGTTGTGGCTTGAGCACGTCGTCTTCCGCCTCAGGCCTGGAAAGCCTCGGCCGCCCGAGCCGGAGCGCAGATGGTGCTTTGGTTCGTCACTTCGTGGTACCGAGGGGTGGACCTCGCCCAGCTAGCAAGGATGCGAGACGTGCCGGCCGCGGAGCGAGAGGCTCACGAGCCGGCCCTTGTCTTGCAGGCGAACGAGCTCGCGTCATATGTCGACGCGGATGAGTTCCTGCCGCCCCTTGGAGAAGATGGCGAGCCACTGCCCGAGGACTCCTTCGGCATCCCCCAAGGCCCAGACGACGTCGAAGTTGCCGTCGAGAGTACCGACTCAAGCGGCGAGATGGCAGAGACCGAGGAGGCCGCCGTGAAGGGCAAGGTGGCCAGCCCGAAGGCCGCGAGCACCTCCGGGACGAAGACCGAGCCGCCTCTCGACGTGCTGGCTGGCAATGCACCGGCTGGCGACGCGCCGGTGGCTTGAGCCCCCGGGCATCTTCCCGTTTTGCTCTTTCTTTTTCTTCTTTCCTACACTTTGAACTTGGATTTGATGCACCCACTGGGGGTGTGTATGTAATGAATTGAATGCCAGCCATGGGCCGTTTTGCTTTACGTTACGAATACTTTGTGTTTTATGCCTTATCAATCGTGCTGCCTCCACCTTACCCCTTTTTCACCCGCCACGCCCCTTTTCACTTCTACACCCTTTCCCATTTGGCCTCAGCCCCCCCAGTCCGACAGCCGGGAGCCGGTATGTGGCTGGGTCGGGGCATCCGCCTTGAGGGAGCCGTTTCAAAAACTTAGGAATCGCGGAGGGTTTTTTCGGGGTAAGCGAAGCGGCTAGAGACCTGGCAAGGGTCCGGCTGGGCCTAGAAAAGGTCCCTTCCCGTTTCAACCTTTGGTGCGAGCCGAACTTTGCCGCCCCGAGACCCCGTCAGCCGGACAGTCGGGTGCCGGTCTGTAGCTGGTAAGGGTGGGGAGGCTTGGCTGGCTCACATTTACTTAGTCTCTTCTGCGGAGAAACACTTCTGGGTCCAGCCGGCCAGCCCTCGGGCTTGGGAGCGGGACCAAGGGGCCGGTGAGTGTCGAAAGCTTTGAGATAAACGAAATGGGGCATGCCCCAAGAGCCGGTTTGGGACGCCCATTGCATTCATAAGCCCAAAAGGACGGGGATACATACATACGTTGGTTTTTTCCTTAGCAGTAAAACGGGTGCAGCAGTGCCGCATTCCATGGACGCTCTGTTTCTTCGCCGGAGGCGTCTCTCTTGCACTTCTGTGGCTTCTGGGCATCAATTAAATAGTACGATGAACGGGCCCTCCCATGGGGAGGACAGCTTGTGCTGACCGGCGGTTCGTTGGATCCGTCTGAGGACCAGGTCCCCCTCGTGGAATGAGAGCGACCGGATCCTCTTACTGTGATAATGCCGTAGCTTCTGTTGGTAGATTGCCGTATGGCTCAAGGCTAGCTCGCGAGCCTCCTCGAGCAGGTTGACGTTGTCTTCTCTTGCTTCCTTGGCGTCCTTCTCCGTGTATGGGGCGACCCAAGGCGAGTCGAATTCGATATCGGTGGGGATGATCGCCTCGGACCCATACACGAGAAAGAACAGGGTGTAGCCGATTGAGCGGTTAGGGGTGGTCCTGAGACTCCAAAGGACGGCCGGCAACTCGCCGATCCAGCAGCCGGCCGACCTGACCAGCGGAGTCACGAGCCGGGGCTTGATGCCAGATAGGATGAGGCTGTTTACCCTCTCGACCTGGCCGTTTGATTGCGAATGAGCGACGGAGGCCAGGTCAAGCCGGGTCCCTTGCTTGGAGCAGAAACGCATGAGCGCGCCTTTGGCAAAGTTGGTGCCGTTGTCAGTGACGATGCTGTGGGGGACGCCGTAGCGTACTATAATGTCATCGATGAACCGGACGGCCGTGGGGCCGTCCAGCTTCTTGATGGTCCGTGCTTCGATCCACTTGGTGAATTTGTCCACGGCCACCAGCAAGTGCGTCATGCCGCCTCGAGTGGTTTTGAAGGGGGCCACCATGTCCAGCCCCCAAATAGCAAAGGGCCACGAGAGGGGGATGGTTTGGAGGGTTGTTGCCGGCAGGTTGCTTTGCATGCTGAAGCGTTGGGAGCCCTTGCATTCGCCGACCAATTTCTTGGCCGCCTCGAGAGCCATTGGCCAGTACAAGCCTGGTGGAAAGCCTTGGCCACCAGGGTCCGGGAGGCGGCGTGATGCCCGCACTCGCCCTGGTGGATGTCGAGGAGGATCACTTGGCCTTTTTCTGGCTCGACACACCGCTGGAAGACCCCGGTGGTGCTGCGGTGGACGACCTCGTTGTTGATGATGTTGTAAGCCGAGGCCCGACACTGGATCTGCCTAGCCAGAGCCTCATCCGGAGGCAGCTCGCCTTGTAAAAGGAACGCCAGGATGGGTTTGGCCCATGAGGGGGCTGTGATGGCAACCGGCTGGAGAACTCCCGAGGCTGGTTGAGCAGCCCCCGAGACCAGCTTGCCAGCCCCCGGGACCTGCTTGGGAGCCCCCGAGGCTTGTTGGTCAGCCCCCAGGCCAGGCTCGCCGGCCCTTGGAGTCGGCTAGTCAATGACCATCATGACGACCGCGTCATCGGGTCCGTCCGCTCCGGGTGCCGCCGGTTCGATCAGGGCCAGCTGGGCAACCGGCGGTTCGAGGGCCGAAGATGGAGTTGCTGGGGAGACGGCCGGCATCATTGATGGGCCGGTGGCGCTTGCTGGTACGAAGATTGACACTGACTCTGGGGAGGGCTTGACCGATGGCTTGAGCAGCCGCTCAAGAGAGACGTCGGTTGGGATGGCCTGTCGGGTGGAGCCGATTTTTGCCAATGCATCCGCCGCCTCGTTATCCTCTCGGGGGATATGGTGGACCTCGCAACCCTCGAAGGAGCCGGTGAGTTGTTGCACGAGGAAACGGTAGCTGGCCATGTTGGCATCCCTGGCGTCCCATTCGCCAGAAACTTGCTGCACCACGAGGTCAGAGTCGCCGAAGCAGAGGATGCGCCTGATGCCGATATCCTTGGCGAGCCAGAGGCCATGAATGATGGCCTCATACTCCGCCACGTTGTTGGAGGCGGCAAAGTGGATTTGGAGGGCGTACTTGAGCTGATCACTTTTCGGGGAGGAGAGGACTATGCCGGCACCCAGGCCGGTCCTCATCTTTGAGCCGTCAAAGTTCATTCGCCAATGCGTGGAGTCCGGGGGAGGCGGGACGAACTCCGTCTCCGCCTACTCGACGAGGAAATCCGCCAATGCTTGCGACTTGACGGTGGTTCTCGACTAGTACCGGATCTCGTGATCGGCGAGGGCGATCACCCACTTGGCAATTCGGCCGGTGGAGTCCCGGCCGCTCATCATCTTGCCAAGTGGGGCCGTGCTCACCACGGTGATGGTGTGCTCTTGGAAGTATTGTTTGACCTTCTTGGCAACAAAGTACATGCTATAACACATCTTCTGGTAGTGGGGGTAGTTCTGCTTGGACGCAGAGAGGACCTCGCTGAGGTAGTAGACGGGCCGCTGGACCGGCAGGGCTTGCCCTCATCGTGCCGTTCGACCACCAGCACGACGCTGATGACCCGGGTCGTCGCGGCAATGTACACGAGCAGTGGTTCCTTCTCAACCGGCGAAGCCAACATTGGTGCGCGGATGAGAGCCTTCTTGAGGCGGCGAAAGGCCTCGTCCGCCTTGTCAGGCCAGTCGAAGGTGCCCAGCTTCTTGGTTTGACCCGGCTCGACGAGAGCCGTCTTCCGAAGGAGCCCGTAGAGGGGCAGAGCCCTCTCCCCCAGCCGGCTGATGAACCGGCTGAGTGAGGCAAGGCAGCCGGTGAACTTCTGGACGTCGCGGAGCCGGGTCGCTTTGGCATGTGCTCGATCGCGTGGATCTTCTCAGGGTTAGCTTCGATGCGCGAGCGGACACGAAGAAACCCAAGATTTGACCGGCAGGAACGCCGAAGACACATTTCTCCCGGTTGAGCTTGACCTTGTATTCGCGCAAGTTCGTGAAGGTCTCTCGGAGGTCATCAAGGAGGCTAAAATGCTTCTTGGTTTTGACGATGACGTTCTCGACGTAGACATGGACGTTCCTGCCTATCTGAGGCAAGAGGCACTTTTGCAAGCACCGTTGGAAGGTGGCGCCTACGTTCTTTAGGCCGAAGGACATGATGATGTAGTAGTATGCCCCAAAAGGCGTGATGAAGAAGGTCTTGAGGCGGTCTTCTGGGTCTAGCTTGATTTGGTGGAAGCCAGAATAGGCATCCAGGAAGGACAGCAAGTCGCAGCCGGCCGTGGAGTCGATAACTTGATCGATCCGTGGTAGGGGAAATGGGTCCTTGGGACATGCCTTGTTCGGGCTGGTGTAGCCGATACACATGCACTAGGTCTTGTTTTTCTTCAGCACCAGGACTAGGTTGGCCAACCAGTCTGGGTGGAAAACTTCCATGATGAACCCGGCCGCAAGCAGCCGGGCGATCTCTTCTCCTATAGTGCACCGCTTCTCCTCAGAGAAGCGGCGTAGGGGTTGTTTGACCGGCTTGATGTCCGGCCGAACGTGTAGTTTGTGCTCGGCGAACTTCCTCGGAACACCCGGCATGTCCTTGGGGGACCATGCGAAGATGTCCCGATTCTCACAGAGGAAGTTGACGAGCTCGCCTTCCTATTTGCTGTTGAGGCGGGAGCCGATCATGACGCACTGAGCCGGGTTAGCCAGGTCGAGCGGGATTTTCTTGGTGTCCTTGGACGGCTGGAAGGAGGCCTCGCCGATGGATTGCGAGGGAGAAGCCGGCACGGCCGGCTGGCTGGCGGCGAGGGCCACGAGTCGGTCGAGCTGCCGCTTCTCCTTGGCGATTTCCAGGGCCTCGGCCAGCCGGCTACCGTCTCGAGCGCATTCGAGCGACATCTTGTAGTCGCCCTTGACGGTAATGATTCCCTTGGGGCTCGGCATGTTGAGCTTGAGGTAGGCGTAGTGCGGGACCGCCATGAAGCTGACTAGAGCAGGCCGACCCAACAAACGTGGTAGGGGCTGGTGAGGTCCACATCCTCGAACAATACTGGCTCGCGGTGGAAGTGGCCGGGTCCGCCCAAGAGGACGTCGAGCGTGATCTTGTCTATAGGGGAACAAGACTTTCCAGTCACGATGTCATGGGAAATCGCCTAGCTCGCCTGTAGGTCTTCTATCTTGTCGAGGTAGAGGATATTGATGCTGCTGCCACCATCTATCAGCACCCGCGTATAGCGACAGGCTCGATCCTTGGTGGCGATGGTGGGGTCAAGGACCAAGGCGTAGCTGTCGGGATTCAGCATCACCGCGGGATGGTCGGCCTGGCTCCATGTGACCGGCTTCTCCGACCAGTGCATGAACTAGGGAGTTGCCGGCATGGTGGTGTTCACCTCACGGCGGAGCCGGCGCTCCGCGTGCTTGCCCGTCTTTTCACTGGTGAAGACAATGTAGCAACCGTCTTGGTTAGGGTACTGGTCGACTTGGTGACCATCGTTTGGGGCCGTTGCCGGCACCGGGGCGGCAGCTTGGGCCGGGGCCGGCGCATGGGCTGGCAGCACAGGAGGACCCGGAAGGCCGTCCCCCCGGGCCAATCGCTGTGAGAAGATGCACTGCCGGAGCGTGTGCGTGGAGGGTTTGGCCCCCGAGTGATTCTTGCATGGAAGGTCGAGCATTTGCTCGAACGTGAGCTTCGGCTGCCAGGCAGCTTTTCGGTGCGCTGGCGCTGGCTGGAAGGCTGGGCAGCCAGCTCCTGATCCTCGACAGTGTTGACCTGCTGGCTCCCGTAGCGGGAATCCGGCTGGTCGTTCTTGTGCTTGTTGCTCTACGGCTGCCGGTTGTCGGCAGCCAGCCGGGCCGCGGCCGGTGTCGTTGTCGCCTTGGCCGGCAGGGCCATCTTGACCAAGATGGACGAATCGGTCGTGGCGTATTTGTCTGCCTTGGTCATGAGTTCGGCCAGCGTGGCCGGCTCAGAGCACAGAAGCTTGTGCTTGAGAGGGGTGCCGTCCCGATAACCCCCAATAAAGTATTGCACGGCTTGCACCTCGTGCACTCCCTCGCAGGAGTTGCGGAGCTTGGTCCACCGGGTGAGGTAGTCGTGGAGGGATTCGCCCGGCCCCTGAACGCACATAGCAAGTTCACAAGGCCGGCCAGGCAGCTTGTACGTGCCGGTGAAGTTGCGGACGAAGGCCTCCTCTAAGTCCGTGCAAGTGTTGATGCTGCCGGCCGCCAGGCTGTTGAGCCAGGTGCAGGTTGAGCCGATGAGCATGACGGGGGCATAGCAGACGGGCACACGTTTGTTTCCCCTGGCGATGCCCACTGCGGTGGTGTAGTCGATCAGCCAGTCTTCTAGCTTGGCGACCCCGTTGTACTTTGGGGTGTCCCTAGGGAGCGTGAAGCCCTTTGGAAATGGCTCGGTGCGGATCCGGGGGCCAAAGCAAGCCGGGCTAATCGAGCCCTCCTCCTCGAGGAGGGCGGATTGCGCGAGTTGGTCGATGCGGTTGCGAGCATCGTCCTTGCTACGAGGGACACGTGGCCAGAGCTGGGCTGAGAGCTCGGGGCGGATGGTGGGCGGCATTGATTGCCGCGACCAACGTTGCGGGGATGGTGTGTGCCCCCGGTTGCGCCAGCCGTCGGATGCCGGCGCTTTACGGTAGCAGCCGCCACGAGGCGGCTCGTTGGTGCGCCGACTGCTAACAGCCGGCTACTCACTCCATGGCGGCTGAGAGGGCCGGGGGTCGTGCGTCTCGATCCAACGACCGAAAACGCGAGGGGAATAGCAGTACTACGCCGCCTGGCAGCCGGCGGTTCCTGTGCCCTCGCGCTTGGGCCGAGGGCCTTCAACAGCGGTGCTGCCTGGCGTGAGCTAATGTTGTTGTGTGTCAGCAACATCGATAAGCTCCTTGATGTGGCACTCGTGGATGGCACACTCTTCGCCCTCGAAGGTGTCCAGTTCCTCGTAGGCCACCTTTAGGTCCCGCTGATTAGCTGCGGGGGTGTCGTAGACGGGCATTTTGCCGCCGAGGATTTTGGCGACCGCGCGGCCGCGGTCGCGGACGGCCCCACGCCGGCTAGGCTCGGTGCCAGCCGGGGTAAGGCCATAAGCGGAGGCGTATTCCCGCTGCATCGCTTCCATGCGGCGGCGCGTGGCAGCGAGGGCGGTGGCATCATCGAAGAGGATGCGACGAGCCGCCTCGAGGTCGGCCGCGGCGGTATCGGGGTTTGCCGTCGAGGCAATCGGGCTGCTCAAGCCCCGGAGTGCCGCACCGACCGGGTGGGACGTGCCGACGCCGGTGGCAGCGGCGGTGGCCATTACCCGCGCCCGTCCGGAGGCGGTGGAGGAGGTGATGGCCATCACCCCCTCACAGTCGCGGGATCTGTTGGGGCGTGCCACAGTGAGTACTCCCACGGCTGTGGGCGGGCCGGCGCAGACGAGTACCCCCGCGGGGTACTCACCCACGGCCGGAGCATCGGCAAGGTTGAGCCTGCGGAAGCGCTCAGTGAGCGCGTCGATATCGGCCGTTAGGCCATCGGAGTCGCCCTCAGGGCGTGCCGCAGCAAGCCCCACGAGCCCCCACGGTCTTTTCGGGCCGAGCGGCGGCGGCAGCGGATGGCGAGAGGTCCCACCCGGAGCATGAACCCGAATGGCACCATGGATGACCCCACGGTGGGCGCCAACTATCGTCGTTTTCTCACGACAGATGCCATAGGGTGGCTTATCGGTGGTGTTGGGGCCATAGGACGCCGATGGGCTCCGGGTGCGAGATTGGGTACAAGAAGGTGGAGACACACGATGTACCAAGGTTCGGGGACCTTCGTGGGAGGTAATGCCCCTAGTCCTGCTTGGATTCGTTGGATGGATGGATAAGTATACAGAGGCGCTCCTAGAGCTGTGTTCGGAGGAGGAAGAAAGGAGTGGCCGGCTCGCCTCCCTCTGCTACTGCGAAGGGTACGAGAGCTCCCTATGTGTGTGTTCTTGATCGGGGGTCCCATCCCCGTTGCAGGGGGGGCTCGGGGGGTTTTATAGGCCAACCCCCCGACTCTTACAATATGATTTAGGTATGAGGGTGGAGGGACCCGGCTGGCAACCTCTCCGCCTGGCCAGGGGGTCCCGCGGCTTGTATTGTCTTGTCGTGGGCGGGGCCCGCCGGCCGAGCAGTTCCATCCCTGTTGGGACCCGCCGACGGGCGCCGCGATTGGCCCTCCCCCACCTGCCCCAGCACGGGCCGCCCGGGGAGGCATCACTTATCGCCAGCCGGCCGAGGTCGTCGGTTTGGCCGGCGGCACTGTAGCCACACCGGGGCAGGCACTCGAGTGGCGGAGGCATGCTGGAACTGTTCCCCGTCAAGTCATGCTCACTGAGTTCAGCGGGCCGGACGAATGGACTATAGCCATGCGGGACGGCGCGTCAGTGACCACTGTGGCCACAGGGTTGCTCGTCCCGCCAGTCACATTGCGCTGCCGTACCTGCGGACAGGGAGACAGGATAGGGCGTGTCCGTCCCCAAGTCAATGGGCTTCCCGGCTCGTGGGCAGCCGGCTGCTTGGCCAGCCGGACGGGAGCACGCCCGACCGCTAGGCCGGCTGGGCCAAACGCCGGCCGGAGACGGCTCGTGTGGCGTGTCCCTAGCCGGCCTCCTTTAGCCGGCCGATTGGTTTTTCTTTGAAGCGGAGTGGGGAGGACCCCGTTGCCTTGGCCCGTCAATGTGATTTTTGTTTAACCACCTGGAGTTCTAGTTATGTTGACTTCAGGTATGATCAAGGTCTCTGCGGGATGTTCTACCTTCGAAGGGATAGACTACCCCTACTGGAAGAACAAGATGCGTATGCATCTTGAGGCTATTCACAACGATCTCTAGTACGTTGTGGAAATGGTGTTCCCTCTGTTACTCCCACAATCAACGTTGAGGATCTGAAGAGATTCAAGCAACTTGATTCTCAAGCGAATAATATCATTTGTGGCCATCTGAGCAAAGGTCAGTATGGCAGAGTGATTGCTTTGGAGTCTGCTAAGCTTATCTGGGATAGGCTGTCCAAAGTCAATGAAGGTGTTTCCACTCAACGTGACTCTCGTGTTGATGTTCTCCGCAATATCTTCAACCGCTTCAAGAGACTCGACATTGAAAAGTTTCAGCAAACATTTGATCGTCTTACTGATATCTCCAACGAGCTTCAAGCACTGGGTGCCACTGATATTACCGACCATGAAGCGGTGAAGAAATTGTTAAGATCTCTTGATTCCTCATTCGATACTCTGGCTTTGACGATTCAAGAACATGGAGACTACATGTCACTTGATCCAGCTGATAATCTTGAGAGACTCAATACTCATGAATTCCAACAAGCTGAGAAGAGAGACCTCTATGGACCAACCTATGGAAGATCTCGTGCTCTGAAGGCAAAAGCAATTTCCTCATCCGAAGATGAAGATTCTGACAGTAGTCTTGGTGATCCTGAAGAAATAAGTCGGGAGCTAGCAATGCTCGTCAGGAAATTCCAAAAGTTCTCAAGGAGAGGTGGATTTGGAAAGTCATCAAAGAGTGGTTTGAGGAAATTAGATTCCTCAGATGACTAAAAGAAAAGAACATGTCACCATTGCAAGAAATCTAATCACTTCATCTCTGACTGTCCTCTCTGGGAAAAAGATTCAAAGAAGAGGAAGACATACAAGGATGATAGTTCTGATGACTCGAAGAAAAAGAAGAAATCTTCAAAGACCTCATCTACAAAGTCATTATCTTCAAAGTCCTCAAAGCACAACAAGAATGGTTCCAGAAAGGCTCGATCATTCATTGGCAAGGAAATGGATTCTGAAGAAGAATCTGAAGAATATGAAGAAGAGGAAGAATCTAAGGTGGAATCGGAATCTGGTGTTGAAAGCCTTTCTCTCGCCACTGCTTTCGTCAACAAGTCCATCTTCAATGATGAAGAAAATGTCTACTCCAATGACTCTGACATCAGCAATGATGATTATGCTCCCACCTATTGCTTCATGGCAAAAGGCTCAAAGGTACACAAACATCATTCCTCTTCTGAATCAAGTGAAGGTGAATCTGATGAATATGTGAAACCTAACTATGTGAAACTTGTTAAAATTGCCACTAAGCAACAAAGTGCACTTGAAAAGCTTCAGAAAATGCTAGACAAAAGCGATGATGTGTTGAATGATGAAGTGGATCAGACTCAAACTTTGTCTGACGATGTCAAAAGTCTTCAGACAAAGTATGATAACCTTCAGAGTCATCATAATGCTCTCTTAGCCGATCATGAGAAGCTTTCTTATGAATTTCTTCCAAGAAAGCAAGATCTTGAGAAACTAAGGGTGTCACATGAGAATCTCCAAAGGGAAAACGATTCCTTACTAGCTCAACAGATCAGTACAGCTCAGGAAGAATTTGTTCCACCTTGTTTGAAATGCATCGAACGTGAAACTACTAATTCTTCACCTGAATGTTCAAATGGTTCTATTGCTGCAAATTCTTCAACTATTCTAGTGGTCACAAATTCCTCATGTGAGGATACAACAAGTATCACTGAGACAATGCAGGGTTGAAGGAATTGTATGTGCCAGGCATGTACAAAATTCTCAAAGGGCATCAAACCCTTTGTGATGTCCTCAAAAAGCAGATTCTAAATAGGAACCCTAGGAAAGAGGGTATTGCCTTTGAGAGGAAACTCAACGCTGATGGATCCTACTAGACACCTGAGTAGTACCCCAAAACCTCATGGGTTGCTGCAAAAGGACCTCCTATAGATCCATCCACTTTATCTGGCTTTACTTGTGAAACTTCATATTCCTCTAATGAGTCACTTGACTCCAACTACAAATTCTTCAGAAATCAGAAAGGTGAAGTATTTTCTAGATTTGTTGGAACTAACTGCAGGAACGGTTCACCTATGAAGAAAATCTGGGTTCCCAAGAGCTACCTACAAAATCTTCAAGTGAATGTCCTCCCGACACCACTCATGAAGAACAGGAACCCCAGATCAAATTCCTCATATGGACCAAAGTCTTCACATGGACCAAATTCCTCAAATGGTCAAAAATATCATTCTCGTGCTAATGCATCTATTTCATAGGGAAAATCTAAGAGTTCTGAATATGTGCATTATTCTTCAAATCATTATGTTCATAAGTCCTTAAAGGATTTCTCTGCTTATTCATATGAGTACTCTAACCCTTGTCCTGTGAAACGAAGCGCACTTGCTTCAATGCCTCCCTTCTCATATGGTGCTCGCAGAATGATGAACTCTTTGCCACCCCTCCAGATGTGGGTGGTGAAGAAATTGAACTAATTTCTTATGAAGGTCAGGTCTCCAGATGAACTTGAATGTCTGATGAATTTGCGAGAGACCTGACGAAATGCTTGAAAGGACGCAAGCTAATCATGTAGAAATGAATTCCTCACTTCTCGCGTCCTCACACCACTTGCTTACTATCTTGTGTGATGAAATTATGTCTGATGAAATTGATGTCATATTCTTCACTCTGAAACATATGAGTTCGTAAGTTGTACTAACTCATCTGCAGGATGAACCTCCAAAAGCTACTGAGTGGGTCCTCGATAGTGGATGCACAAACCACATGACTGGTGACAAGAATCTACTAATGAATTTGCCACTTGCTCCATCTCATCTGAAGCATATGACCTACGTAGACAAAGGAAAAATAAAGGTGTTGGGACTTGGTAAGGTTGCAATCTCAAAGGACCAAACCATGGATAAGGTGATGCTTGTCGAATCCCTCTCGTTCAACCTTATGTCTGTCTCAGGTCCTCATCCTGCCACATATATTTCTCTACAGGTCCTCATCCTGCCACATGCCTACTTGCAAAGTCCTCAGAAGGCTGGTTGTGGCATCGACGACTTGGACATGCTGGACATGCTGGTATGAGGAACTTGCACACGCTCGTGAAGAAAAAGCAAGGTATTGGCATTGAAGGTGTCAAATTACTCAAGGACCACCTTTGTAGTGCACATGAGTCTGGAAAGATGACCAAATCCAAGCATCCCTCGAATACAATATGACTCGACCCTTTGAATTGCTTCACATGTATCTCTTTGGCCCCACTCATTACTCCACACTAACAAATTCTTCAAGTTTGTATGGCTTTGTCATTGTTGATGATTACTCTCGTTACACTTAGGTGCATATTATTTTGTACAAGTCTCAAGTGCAGGATGTCTTTAGACGATTTGCTTCAAGGGCCTCCACGAACTTCGGTGTCAAGATCAAGCATATCAGGAGTGATAATGGAACTGAGTTCATGAACACCAATCTTTATGAATATCTTGATGAACTTGGTATTACTCATGAGTTACCTTCCCATTATACTCCTCAGCAGAACGGCATCGTGGAGCACAAGAACATGACTCTTGTTGAGATGGCTCGCACCATGCTTGATGAATACAAGACTCCTCGTCGCTTCTGGCCTGAGGCAATTGATACTGCATGCCACATCATCAACAGGGTATATCTTCACAAATTCTTAAAGAAGACTTCATATGAACTTGTGACTGGCAAGAAACCCAATGTAAGTTATCTCAAAGTCTTCGGTGCAAAATGCTGGATTAGAGACCCTCACCATAGTTCTAAATTTGCACCGAAAGAACATCAAGGTTTTATGCTTGGTTACGGAAAGGACTCGCACACCTACAAAGTCTTCAACACCTACCACCACAAGGTTGTTGAAACTGTAGATGTGCGGTTCGATGAAGCTGATGCTCGCAAAGAGAGCACCTACCTTCTGTGCTAGATGAACAGTCTCCAGAGGAATCCATTAAGCTGAAGGCTACTGAAGATGTCATACCAACTGAGGAAGTCATTCCATCGAATGAAGACATTCTTGCTAATACACCTGACGAAAGTGGTGCTGATGAAAATCCTCACTCACGTCAACCTGCACATCCAAGAGTTACAAATGAAGTGCAGATTGACAAAATCATCGATGCCATCAATGCACCAGGTCCCCTCACTCGCTCAAAAGCTTCACATTTGACTAACTTTTGTGGGCACTTTGCCTTTGTCTCTATCATAGATACCACCAAAGTTGATGAAGCATTCAAGGAGCCTGAGTGGATTCAAGCTATGTAAGAGGAATTGCATCAATTCAAGCTCAGCATCGTGTGGAAACTTGTGAAGCGGCTAGATCCTCTCAAGAACAACATCATAGGTACCAACTAGATCTACCGCAACAAGCAAGATGAAAATGGCCTTGTTGTGAGGAATAAGGTGTTGGAAATATGCCCTAGAGGCAATAATAAATTAGTTATTATCATATTTCCTTGTTCATGGTAATCCTTTATTATCCATGCTATAATTGTATTGATCGGAGACTTAAATGCATATGTGGATACATAGACAAAACCATGTCCCTAGTATGCCTCTAATGGACTAGCTCGTTGATCAAAGGATGGTTAAGGTTTCCCAGCCATGGACATGAGATGTCATTTGATAACGGGATCACATCATTAGGGGAATGATGTGATGGACAAGACCCAAACTACAAACATAGCATATGATCGTGTCAGTTTATTGCTACTGTTTTATGCATGTCAAGTATACGTTCCTATGACCATGAGATCATGCAACTCACGGATATCAGAGGAGTGCCTTGTGTGTATCAAACGTCGCAATGTAACTGGGTGACTACAAAGGTGCTCTACAGGTATTTCCGATGATGTCTGTTGAGTTGGCATGGATTGAGACTGGGATTTGTTACTCCGTGAGACGGAGAGGTATCTCGGGGCCCACTCGGTAATGCAACATCACAACAATCCTTGCAAGCAATGTGACTAATTGTTAGTTGCGGGATCTTGTATTATGGAATGAGTAAAGAGACTTGCCGGTAACGAGATTGAACTAGGTATGGAGATACCGACGATCGAATCTAGGGCAGGTAACATACCGAAGAACAAATGGAATGTTATACGGGATTAACTGAATCCTTAACATAGAGGTTCGAACGATAGATCTTCGTAGAATATGTAGGAACCAATGCGGACGTCCAGGTCCCGCCATTGGTTATTGGCCGTAGAGGTGTCTCGGTCATGTCTACATAGTTCTCGAACCCGCAGGGTCTACACACTTAAGGTTTGGTGACGTTTCGGTAGTATAGAGTTATGTATGGTGGTGACCGAAGGATGTTCGGAGTCTCGGATATGATCTCGGACATGATGAGGATCTCCGGAAGAGTCTGGAGATAAAGATTGATATATGAGATAATAGTGATTTGATCTCTGGAAGAGTTCCGGAATTAACCGGAAGGGGTTCCGAATGTTTACCGAAGTGTTCGGGTACAACAACACTTTATATGGACCAATGAGGTAAAACCCACGAGGTATTGGAAAGGTCAAAAGGAAGTTTTGATGCTGCCTTAAACAGTAAGGCAGTACTACCGCTTGTGAAGCAGTACTACCGCTCAAGCGGTACTACCGCTTGTGCGCGGGACTGCAGGGATCCGAGTTGGACTATTTTCTTGCGGGCCAAACCGACCTTGTGCGGGCAAAATCGACCTTGTAGAGGTTGTTGCTCCAAGTTTAGACCCCAGGGCTCAACATATAAATAGAGGGGCAGGGCAAGCATACGGGACACAACTTACGGCCACGTGCTACCCGTTCCACCGGTGCTCCTCTAGATCCGTTTTCTGCAGCGCTTAGGCAAAGCCCTGCCGGAATTGCTCCACCACCACCATCACCGGAGCGCCATCACGCTGCCGGCGAACTCTCTCTCTCCTCTCCACCTCCTCTTGCTGGATCAAGATGGTGGAGATCGTCATCAAGCTGCACGTGTGCTGAACGCGGAGGTGTCGTCCGTTCGGTACTAGATCGGAAGGATCGTGATCAAGGCCACAGGACGTTCGTGATCGGATCGCGGGACGGATCGTGATGAGATCATGGGACGGTTCGTGATTGGTTCGCGGGACGGTTCGTGATTACATCATGGGACGCTCGGCGATTTCGATCGTGAAGAAGTATGACTACACCAACCGCATTTCTTAACGCTTCCCACTTAGCGATCTACGAGGGTACATATATCTACTCTCCCTCTCGTAGATGCTCATCACCATGGATAGGTTTGCGTGTGCGTAGGAAAATTTTTGTTTCCCATGCAACGTTCCCCAACATAAGGCTCGTCCTATAGCTCAAGGCTACACACAGGTTGAAGGAATTGACTTTGATGAAACTTTTGCACCTGTTGCTAGACTTGAAGCTATTCGCATATTGCTTGCTTATGCTAACCATCATGATATCATATTATATCAAATGGATGTGAAAAGTGCATTCCTCAATGGTAAGCTTGCGGAAGAAGTATATGTTGCTCAACCCCCAGGTGTTGAAGACCCTAAGCATCCTGACAAAGTTTTCAGACTCAACAAGGCCCTCTATGGCGTCAAGCAGGCCCCTCGGGCATGGTACGACACTCTAAAGGAATTCCTCATGAAGAAAGGCTTCAAACCTGGTTCACTCAACCCAACTCTTTTCACAAAATCCTTTGACCATGAACTATTCATATGCCAAATATACGTAGACGATATTATCTTTGGTTGTACTGACAAACGTTATTGTGATGGATTTGCCTATATGATGAGTGAACAATATCAAATGTCTATTATGGGAGAGTTGAAATTCTTCTTACATCTTCAGATTCGTCAGCAAGACAACGACACCTTCATCTCACAAGAGAAATACCTCAAGGATGTTGTGAGGTAAATTAGACATGCAAGATTGCAAAGGCGTCAAAACTCTAATGCCTTCAAAAGGCCACCTCCACACTGACGAAAATGGTAAAGATTTCGATCAGAAGGTATATTGCTCCATGATTGGCTCATTATTGTATCTATGTGCATCTAGGCCTGATATTATGCTGAGTGTTTGCATGTGTGCCCAATTCCAAGAGACACCGCAGGAATCACACCATAAGGCTATGAAACATATTCTTCGATACTTAGCTCACACACCAACGCTTGGATTATGGTATCCCAAGGGCTCAAATCTTCACCTTGTTGGATACTCTGATGCTGACTATACTGGAGATCGTGTGGATCTCAAGTCAACCTGAGGCACATGTCATTTCCTCGGACGATCCTTAGTCTGTTGGTCCTCAAAGAAGCAGAACTGCGTGTCACTATCTACTACTAAAGATGAGTACATTGCTACTGGTTCATGTTGCGCTTAGTTGCTATGGATGAAGCAAACCCTCAAGGACTATGGCATCAAGTTGAAGAATGTGCCTCTCTACTGTGACAACGAGTGACGGGGCTCATACCCCGGGGTAGGTCAAGGCGACGGGGGTCCTCCCCACTCTGTTTCGAAGAAAAACCAAACGACCGGCGGGACGAGGCCGGCTGGGTACATGCCACACAAACCATCTCCGGCTGGTGCTTTGCCTGGCCGTCCTAGCGACCGGGCGAACTCCCTCCCGGCTGGTCAAGCAGCCGGCCGTCCACGAGCCGGGCAGCCCATTGACCTGGGGACAGACACGCCCTGTCCCGTCTCCCTGACTGCAGGTACGGCAGTGCAATGTGACTGGCGGGACGTGCGACCCCGTGGCCACAGTGGTCGCCGACGCGCTGCCCCGCATGGCTACAGTCCATCCGTCTGGCCTGCTGACCTCAGTGAGCGCGACTGGATGAGGAATAGTTCCAACATGCCCCCACCACTCGAGTGCCTGCCCCAGTTGGGCTACAGTGCCGCCGGTCGTACCGAGGACCTCGGCCAACTGGCGCTAGGCGACACATCCCCGGGCGGCCCGTGCCGGGGAAGGTGGGGGAGGGCCAATCGTGACGCCCGTCGGCGGGTCCCAATAGGGATGGGACCACTTGGCCGACGGGCCCCTCCCACGACGAGACGATATGAGCCGTGAGACCCCCTGGCCAGGCGGAGAGGCTACAAGCCGGGTCCCTCCACCCTCGTTCCTAAATCATATTGTAAGAGCCGGGGGTTGGCCTATAACACCCCCCCCCCCCCCGAGCCCCCCATGCAACGAGGACGGACCCCCAATCGAGAACACACACATAGAGAGCCCCCATACTCTTCCTAGTGGTAGAGGGAGATGAGCCGGCTGCTCCTTTCTTCCTCCTCCGAACATAGCTCCAGGAGCGCCTCTGTATACTTATCCATCCATCCAACGAATCCAAGCAGGACTAAGGGTATTACCTCCCATGGAGGGCCCCGAACATGGGTATGTCGCATGTCTCCACCTTCTCATACCCAATCCCGCACCCGGAGCCCATCGGCGTCCAATGGCCCCAACACCACTGATAAGCCACCCTATGGCATCTGCCGTGAGAAAACGACGACAACGAGAGTGCCATCAAGATTGCTTACAACCCAGTTCAGCATTCCAAGACCAAGCACATCCAGATTCGTCATTCCTTTCTTCGACATCATGTACTCAAGGGCGACATTGCCATCGAACATATCCCTACTGAAGAACAACTGACCGACATCTTCACAAAGCCCTTGGATGAAAAGAGATTTTGCAAGTTGCGGTGTGATCTAAATATCTTAGAATCTTTGAATGTTCTTTGAAAAAGGACACACATCCTAACACTTATACAAAATTGATGACTTAGATGTGCAACACACGAAGTAATGTTTTTCTACAATCAATGAAGAATAACCCTCTAAGTGTGAAGAAATTAATGAAGAATTTGACTCTCAAAACCATACGACAATTTTACGCGGTGTCTGAAGTCATCATTCTTATACAGTGGGTCACGCCACCAACAATAGTTGAAATTCTTCAAAGTTGATTTTTTTCGTCATTTTGCAAATTCTTCAATTTTTCAGATTCCTCAATTATTCAAATTCCTCAAATTTTCAAATTCCTCAACTTTTCAAATTCTTCAAACTTTGAAACTCGTGTTCTTCATTGACTATATACATATATATTTGTGTTTTCAATGTCCTAAACAGCATTCACTTATTGCTAATTCTTCAAGTTGATTTTCGTCTAAGTGAATGTGATCAGACCCATTCCCCCTATATGCTAAACTCAACCTAGTATGTTCACAAATTCTTCATATGCGTTCTACTTTGAAACTCGTTCACAGTCTTCATTGTGTCCTTGACGGCTGAAGAATTTGCAAACGGAAACTTTAAAAAAATTACTATCAAAATTTTCGGCGTTTCTGCTCAAACGGTTCCGATTCCCACGACTGGATAACCCATGATCCCCCACAATTGCCACTACTCAGAACGTGGGTGACACATGTCGCATGGAGAGCAAGGGTCAGGGGCAATCTGGTCCAAAATATTCGGATGGATTGGTTTTCACCTTCACTATAAATACCCCCTTCCCTTTCACTATGCTCGGTTACTCCTCACTTCAACTCTCTCCCAAGCTTCGACCTAGCGCCGCCGTCGAAATCATCACCGCCGGTGTGGAAGAGCTTCACTGCCTCGACCTCGCCATCGCCGTACTCGCATCGGCCGCAGAAGTCTTCATTCCACCACCGCTGTAGCTGTCTCCCTCTACCGAGCTAGGGCGTGGGAGATCTAGACCGATGAACTTCCTCAATCTCATCTCATAGTTTGTCGTGTTTTTTATCAGGGTAAATAAAAAAAATTACTGCCCTTGTTCGATCTTCAAGTTTTCCTCAAATTCCTCAAAGGTGTTTATTCTTCAAGAATCTCATTCTAAAGCACCTTACATGTTCGTACACTTGATGTTTTTCCCTAAGTTATGATTTTCTTCAAGATTCCTCAATTGTGTGAATCCTCAAAATTTGCACAACTCTGGAACCTAAGACAAATAACACTTAGTGAAATTCCTCAAGACACCCATGGTCAAATCCCTCACACATGATTTTATTGAAAAACTTCTGAGAACGCATATGACCTCTTCCAATTCCTTGCACCTATACTCTGTTCACAGGTACAAACATGTCCGCTGATGAATCACTAGGTTCTCATCAACTTAACTCATTTGTAGCGTTTCTTGAGGAAAAATTGTGCACTTCTTCAGAATCTTCAAGAATTCAGAATCCTCAGCCGAAGAAAATAGCAGATGGGAAGAAGCCACAGAAAGGTGGAAAGAAACCAGATGCCCATACTGCTTTCCAGATTCCAGATGACTTGTATGAGGAATATTACATGCCTGATGAGGAAATTCATGGCAAATAAACAACAAAGCAGAGAAAGGTTCGTCTGCAGAAAATTGGAAGAAGATGGGCAAAGGAGTGGAATGAATATCATTATGTCACTCCGAAATATACGATAAAGTTTGTTGTGGAACCTCCTTGCAGCAGGCCTCCCTTGGCTCAAAATCAGATTGTTAATCCCGCTAGTCTCAAGACTGGTGGAGACTTTCCTCATGAATGGGAGAAACAGCAAGCCAAGCTAGCAAGGAGAGAAAAAGAGGCTGTGAAGAAATTCAATGAAGACTCTGCTGCAGCTGCCACTACCGGAGCTTTGCTGGTGCTCCGAAGAAAATGATGATGAAGAAATCTACTATGAAGACAAATCCTTCATCTTGAAAATCATCATCGCAGATTCCTCAAGCTCAGCCCTCAAAGGCCTCAGCTACAGGATCTGTAGCCGCTCAGTCCTCAGCTGTTGGTGCAAAGTCCTCAACTCCCGTGCATCTTGCATCATGCCAAAGGACTGAGGGATTTTCAATTGCTTCTGGGGCATTAGCAGGTTCTTCAGCCAAAGCACATTCGTCAAGCAGTCCTTCCATGATGAAAATGAAAGCAATTGCTGGACGAGGCATTTGACCAAGTCCTCAACCCAAGAAGGTGGATTTCACAATACCACCAGATTCCTCAGATGAAGTTGATGATGAGGAACTTGAGGCAATCATCAGAAGCAAACAAGAACGAGTGGCTCAAGCAAAGGGCACTCAAATTTCACTTCTACTTGATCCAAATTAGGTGCTGAACTTCATTGACATCCGGCACAAGGACCCCAAAATGCCCATTGATGACTTGAAGTTGCCTCCTGGTCCTGATCATGTCCTCACAGCTTTCATAGCTAAAGAAAAATGGAAGTATGAGAAGGCCAGACAAACCAAGAAGGCTCAGTACAAGAAAGAGCATTTCTTGAAGAAAAATGTTCTAAATCTATCTCCTGAGAAACTTGTGAAGATGCGGTCTGAGATCACAGACCTTAGTGAAGAATTCAATGCATAGTATGCTGATTGGCAAGGCGCCAAAGGTCGCTTCGTCAAAATAGCTGATAAAGACATCATTGATCACAACTCAAGGGTTGCATCTCGTTCGCAACCGCAAATTCCTCAGGCTAATGAATCTGCTGAGCCACCTAAAGAAACTGCCAACGCTGCTGAAGAAAGTCAGACCGCTGATGAACCTGCCAGGGCAACCTCCATTGTTGCGCCTGATGAAATTGATACCTCAAGGGCGACTGCGTCAGTCGTGCCTAAAGAAATTGTACCAACTTCACCTTCAGCTGAAACAAACAAATCATGAAAGCTGAAGACAATCAACCTTCCTTCTGCATCAAAAGCAAAGAAAACTAAGGCTGCTGAGAAGAAGGCACTAAAGAGAAAAGCTTCAACTTCAGATTCCTCAGTCATGAAGAAGTTGAAGACCCTGCCAAAATCTTCAACTGAACCATTGAATGCCACTCCAATCTCCTCAGCATCAGCCTATGAGATTGTTCTATTTGGTGTTTACTATGTTATCCCAAATGATGAAGATGAATAAGATCATTCTGCTGCTTCCACAGAGCAGATTGATGAAGAAATTGAAGTCGAAGCAAATGCTTCAACTCCACTGGTATCATCACCCCCGCCTCAGTTTCTACTGAAGAGGCCGGCGTTGAAAAAATTGATGAGGATGTGGACATTGGCAACACAACACTTGTCATCAATGATGAATATTGGGAAGCTACTCACCCAAATTCTCCAATGACCACTCCTGTGTCACAGATTCCTCAGTCCCTAGCCCAGACTGAAGAAATTCACAAAGGATCTGATGACATGGCGACTCTAGCCACTGATGAAATTCCAGCTGCATCAGCTAAAGACTTTGCTGCTCCAACTGCCACTAAGGAAACATCTTTACAAATTCCTAAGTGTGAAGAAATTCCTCCCATGCCGAAGGAGATCAAGGGCCGCTTCAAGCTAAAACTTCAGCCGAAGCCAAGGATGCCTTTCAAAGGCTCAAAGCTCCTCAAGTCAAATTTCTTCAATGAGCAGATTTTCTTCACTGGTCCTAATCCATGTGACTCAGCAAGGGCCGGTCGAACCAGATTCTGGACTGCCACTCAAATGAATTACTATGCATCAGTTCTGTTTGACAAGAAGAAAGTCTTTGAGCACCATAAAATTCCTCATGTTGATATGGAAACAATTCCATCATTCACGTCAGTGCTCTCAGTTCTTCACGATGCAGGAATTCTTCCTTTCTGTGTGGACATCTGCGATTGGAACGAAGAGCTTATTCTTCAATTCTATGCCACTCTGCACATCGGAGGCGATGCTTCTCACATCAACTCCTGGGTCTTGGACTGGATGACCGGATCAACTCACCTTACTGCTCCAGCGTCTGAATTACTTTGGTCTGTCCAAGTGCCAATTACTTCAAAAGAAGCTCGCCCTCTGTTTGATGAACCTTCTCTACCCAATCAACTGATGCAAGTGTTGATGAAGTCGTTGTCTCCCGGAAAACCTCAACGGACAACCTTCCTAGTGAAGAATTTGCTATATGTGCCGAGGACGGTCTACCGCATTCTCACCAACACCCTATGTCCTCAGAAGGGCCACAATTCTGAAGAAGAAGAAGTGGAGGGAGTCATGAAGAACATGCTATTCAACATCATTCATGGGATTCCCATCAACTTCCATGATTTCTTCATGAGGACATTGGCGAATGTTGCACTAGCCCCATGTGAACAGAAGCCATATGCACCCTGGATCATGAAATTCATCAGATCAAGGTCTCTAGTTCCCTTCAAGGTGGAATTATAGAATCACTTCGGCTTCTTGCCCCCGATTGATGTCCGCAAGAGCACAATTGACTCAGTTGAAGGAAAGGGCAAGGCTGTCATTGATGAAGGCACTCGTCCATTGGATGGTCAGTTTCGTAAAGCTGCATCTTACTCCACCAATGATGACACAGCTACCTAGGACTCAGCTGCAAAAGCCTCATCACAAAAGCCTCAAGAGTCTGCCCCTCGTGTGATGACTGACCGTGAGCTTCTCATAAGTCTTCATCAGAAGGTTGATCGTAATCACAAGGGGGTGAAGCGTCAGCTGGGTTACATTGTGCAAAACATGACTGTGACGCAGAACTCTGTGAAGAAGAATCACTACTATGTGCATGAAATCCTCAACCACACTTGGGCCATTCTGTCTCACCTCAAGACTCCTGAAGAACTGAAGGAGCTGGATCTTGAGGAAAATCTTGACTAGGCCCGGCCACCATAGAAGAAATTCAAGAAATTTCAAGTTCCTCTGATGGTAACAACTTCATATTCTTCATTGCATGAGACGGATGAAGATGAGGACATTGATGCACTACGGTAGGCCCTGCATCGACAAATGACCCCGACAACTCTGACAAAGGGGGAGAAAATTTGAGTTAGTCTTCAAGCGGGTCTCTATATATGGGCTATTTTTTTTAAGTTACAACTCTCGCTCTTCTGAATTTTTTGTTGGTTGAGTTGTAAACTTAAGTCCGATGGTGGTCTGAGTCTTTTGAACTATTTCCTCGCATGCTTATTTCCTCAAGTACCTTAATGCACGCATGCTGAATTTCGTCAGACGCCATTTTCATCATGCATTTCAAATTCTTCATATCATATGTTCAAATGCGTGTATGAATTACAAGATATAGGGGGAGTTCTCCATGTTTTAACCTACCATGTGCATTTGCAGTCCAAAGCAAATTCCTCAGATATGCACATATTCAGAGGGAGTTCTTCTATATCTTGCAATCAGATTCCTCAAACTCAGTAATTACACTTCATATTATTATCCCCGTTGAAAAATTGACCTATTTGTCATCAATCACCAAAAAGGGGGGATTGTTAGTGCATCTAGTGCCCCTTAGTGATTTTGGTGTATTCAAGACTTATAGATTAAGGAACTAATGTGTTTGTGAGTGTACATAGGCTCTATAAGTCAATAAGGAGTTTGATATATTCAGAGATTATCGACCCCTAAAAATGTATGTCTTCAACTGAAGACTTTCTGACGACTTTGCTCAAGACTTTGGTATTCCCTGAAGACTTTCAAAATGAAGAAGTTGGTGTGACCTTGAAGATATGAACGAGGACTATGAAGCATGAAGACTTTTGTTTTCATAGTTCCATTTCCTTTATTTGAGTCATAGGAAACATCGTACTCTTAAAGGGGGACAAGGTAATACTAAGGAAATTTTCAACTGATGCTCAACTCCAAAATCCTCAACCTATCCAATCCTTCGAGTGAAGCCTTTGGAAATCTCTTATAGTTCAGTCAAGTTCTTCAGTGATAGAGACGAAGTTCTTCCGGTCTCTGGTGAAATTAATCTGACTGAGGAGTTCGGATCTTGCTAGTGCGAATTGCCTACAAGTGAGGAACATGATATGTCTGAGAACTTTCATAGTTCAAAATTCCAACCGTTGTTGTGCCTAGTGCCAGCAGTCCCCAATCATAATATCCACATAACGGTCATATCATTGGGGGCATTTATGTCTAATCATGTCTGGTTGCACCTTGGCTATAAATATCCACCCCCGCAACCACTAGTTGGTTGGCTGCTCCAAGAGAGAACTGACACTTGTCATTTGAGAGCAACCCATCCTCCGAGGACTCTGAGAGAAAATCTTCAATGAAGAAAATCCCACAACCAAACCACCAAACCCAAAGTGATTGAGCATCACTGAACAAATTCATGTGTTGAACTGACGCATGTTACCTTTGAGGAGTATGTATCCTCCAGACGGTTGGGCGTCATGGTCTAGTGCATCCTGCAATCAATTGGGGATCATGGAGTGACCTTGGTCTAGAGCATCTAGCAGTCAATTGTGGATCGTCGGGTGACCAGTTTGTGCGGGTTTTGGAAGTCTTCCCTGAAGAATTACCATGAGTGTTGGGGGAGGACTCTGTGAACTTAGCTCAAGGATAATACGGTAAGGATTGTGTGTCCTGGGACTGTCTGTCCTCTGGTTTAAATACCAGGCCGCTCCAAACCAGACGTACGACTATCACAACAGTTGGAACTGGGTCATCAAATTGTTGTCTTCATCGAGCTACCTAGTTCTACTTCTTCAACTCCTCTATTCCTCGCATACTTGTTGATGAAATTGATCATTACTGTTTAAAGAATTTGACTAAAGACTTTCACAATTTCCTCACCTCAAATTCTTATAGTTACCTTGTTCCGCGCCTGCTTATCCTGTATCATGCTACTTGTAATCTGTGCATGTTTCATTTCATCATGATGACTATGATGTCGCTATGTTCCTCATGCACTTGACTACTTATTCTGCTGCTAGTTATTCATCACATTTCAAATTCCTCAAGTGATGAATTTGTAAAAATCTCCTATTCACCCCCTCTAGTCGATATAACGCACTTTCAAACTCCCAGACGATTCAAGCGATTGTAGCACCCAGACAATCTTAGCACATGCTCAATGATTGACCTATTCTCCTTCATCTAGCAGGCAAAGAATCTTGTTGGAGATCTCATATCTCACAACACGGGCACGAGCCTGAGATCCCAATTTTAGCTCCTAGAACATCTCATATGTTCTGTGACGTTCAAAATGTTTTGGAGCCTCAATTCTAAGCCATAATGCATGATGCACTGAACTATCAAGTAGTCATCGGAACATGCCTGTCACATGTTCACAACAACTACAGACGACACTAGAGTGCATTAAGGACATAAGCCTTCTATGCAGCATTAAGGATAATCCTCAGATCACGGACCCAGTCCACAATATTGCTGCCATCATCTTTCAACTGTATTTCTCTAGGAACGTATAAAAATTCAAGGGAGCTACAACATGATCTGGTAATCTACAACATAATTTGCAAAGACACTACTGACTATGTTCATGATAATGAGTTCAGTTAATCATATTACTTAAGAACTCCCACTCAAAGTTTTACGTGGTTGCTATGGGTATCTAGCAAGAACAATTCACACCTACGCAAAAACCACAACGGTGATAAATAAGTTGCTTTTCAACCTTCTCAAGGACCGCCTTTGTCGAATCCGATCCAACTAAAGTAGGAGAAACATACACCCGCCAGCCATCTTTGTGCAACGAAGTTACACGTAAGTCGATGGAACCGGTCTCTCGTAAGTGTACGAGTAAGGTTGGTCTGGGTCGCTTCATCCCACAATATCGCTAAACCAAAACACGGCCAAGGGAGGAAGCAATCTAAGCA
Organism: Hordeum marinum; assembly: GCA_022496015.1. Lineage (NCBI taxonomy): Eukaryota > Viridiplantae > Streptophyta > Magnoliopsida > Poales > Poaceae > Hordeum > Hordeum marinum. Next base: position 470,303,638 of record CM039678.1, on the reverse strand, counting down.
TCAACGCCCGCAAACTCCTTTGTGTTCTACTCAAGATCTCATCTACACATAGACCTAGCTCATGATGCCACTGTTGGGCAACATTGCATGGGAAACAAAAAATTTCCTAGTTGACGCAAGGAGGAGAGGAGGAGTCCTCCTCCAATCCTAGTAGGATTAGGACTCCTCCTTCCCATTTGGAAACTCTTTCCACCTTGGGTTTTTCCCTCTCAAACCACTCCAGCCGCATGGGCCCTTAGGGGAGGCTTCGGCCAGCACACCAGGGGCTGGTTTACCTCCTCTCACAGCCCATGTGGCATCTTGGGTCAAGACACCCCTCCCGATGGTCCCCCAGTACCCTCCCGGCACTCCCGGTACACTACTGATGAGCCCGAAACTTTTCTGGCGACCAAAACAAGACTTAATATATATCAATCTTTACCTCCGGACCATTTTGGAGCTCCTTTTGACGTTCGGGATCTCATATGGGACTCCAAACAACCTTCGGTCACCACCATACATAACTCTATACTACCGAAACGTCACTGAACCTTAAGTGTGCAGACCCTGTGGGTTCGAGAACTATGTAGACATGACCGAGACACCTCTACGGTCAATAACCAATAGAGGTACCTAGATGTCCATATTGGTTCCTACATAGTCTATGAATATCTTTATCGGTTGAACCACTATGTCAAGGATTCAGTTAATCCTGTATGTTGTTCCCTTTGTTCTTCGGTATGTTACTTGCCCGAGAATCGATCGTCGGCATCTCCATACCTAGTTCAATCTCGTTACCGGCAAGTCTATTTACTCGTTACGTAATACAAGATCCCGTGGCTAGCACTTTAGGTACATTGCTTGCAAGGCTTGTTGTGATGTTGTATTACCGAGTGGGACCTAAGATACCTCTTCGTCACACGGAGTAACAAATCCCAGTCTTGATCCATGCCAACCCAACAGCCACCCTCGGAAATACCTGTAGATCACCTTTATAGTCACCTAGTTACGTTGTGAGATTTGACACACACAAGGTACTCCTCCAGTGTCAGTGATTTGCATGATCTCATGGTCATAGGAATAGATATTTGACATGCAAAAAACTGTAGCAATAAACTGACACGATCATATGCTACGTTTATAGTTTGGGTCTTGTCCATCACATCATTCTCCTAATGATGTGATCCTATTATCAAATGACATCTCATGTCCATGTCTAGGAAATATTAACCATATTTGATCAACGAGCTAGTCTATTAGAGGCATACTAGGGACATTGTGTTGTCTATGTATCCACACATGTATCTGAGTTTCTGATCAATACAATTCTAGCATGGATAATAAACGATTATCATGAAGAGGGAAATATGATAATAAATAATTTATTATTACCTCTAGGGCATATTTCCAACAATAAGTAGATGATGGGTTGATAGAGTGACAAAAGCTTAAACCTAGTCTATGTGTTGCTTCGTAAGGGGCTGATTCGGATCCATATGTTTCATGCTATAGTTAGGTTTACCTTAATTCTTCTTTTGTAGTTGCAAATGCTTGCAAGAGAGGTTAATCATAATTGCGAGGTTTGTCCAAGTAAGTGAAGCACTCAAGCACCGGTCCACCCACATATCAAAGTATCAAAGCAACAAACGCGAATCAAATGAGCATGATGAAAACTAGCTTGACAGAAATTCCCATGTGTCCTCGGGAGCGCTTTGCTTCGTATAAGAGTTTTTCAGGCCTGTCCTTTGCTAAAAAAGGATTGGGCTACCTTTTTGGCCCTTTGATACACTTTTTACTTGTTACTCATTACAAATTATCTTCTCACAAAACTATCTGTTACCGAGAATACCTTACTGGAAACCGCTTGTCTTTTCCTTCTGCTCCTCGTTGGGTTCGACACCCTTACTTATCAAAAGGACTATGATAGATCCCCTATATTTTTGGGTCATCAAGACTCTTTTCTAGCGCTGTTGCCGGGTAGTGAAGCACCTCTGGTAAGTGGAATTTGGCAAGGAAAAAATTATATAGTGTGCTGAAATTTACTGCCACATGTTACTATGGAAAGTAATCCATTGAGGGGCTTGTTTCGGGTATCTTCACCTCAACCGGAAACACAAAGAGTTGTCCCTCAACCTACTGAACCTACTGAAAATATTTATTATGAAATTCCTTCGGGTATGATAGGGAAACTTCTGGCTAATCCTTATACAGGAGATGACATGCTACATCCCGATTTGCATCCAATCTATGTGGACGAAGTTTGTGGATTATTTAAGCTTGCAGGTCTGCCCGAGGATCACATCAAGAAGAAGGTCTTTCCTTATCTTTGAAGGAGAAGGCATTTACATGGTATAGGGTATGTGATGATATTGGATCATGAAGTTACAACAGATTGAAAATGGAATTTCACCAGAAGTTCTATCCTATGCATCTAGTTCATCGTGATCGGAATTATATTTATAATTTTTGGCCTCATGACGGAGAAAGAATCGCTCAAGCTTGGGGGTGGCTTAATTCAATTTTATATTCATGTACCAATCATGGGATCTCGAGAGAAATTATTATTCAGAATTTTTATGCCCGACTTTCTCATAATGATCAATCCATGCTTGATACTTCTTGTGTTGGTTCCTATATGAAGAAGCATATTGACTTCAAATGGAACTTATTGGAAAGAATTAAATGCAACTTTGAAGGGGGAACTTGGTGAAGGTAAGGATTCAGGTATGAACCTTAAGTTTGATTGCGTTAAATCCTTCGTAGACACCGATGCTTTTCGTGAATTTAGCACTAAATATGGACTTGACTCTGAGATAGTAGGTTCTTTTTGTGAATCTTTTGCTGCCCATGTTGATCTCCCTAAGGATAAGTGGTTTAAATATCATCCTCCCATTGAAGTGAAAGTAGTTGAAACTATTAAAGTTGAAAAGAAAACTATACTTATAATGTTGATCCTCTTATGTCTGCTGCTTATATTGAGAAACCACATTTCCCTGTTAGAATAAAGGAGCATGCTAAAACTTCAACTGTGGTTCGTAAGAGCTATGTTAGAACACCTACACCCCCTGAGCAAATTAAAGTCGAGCCTAGTATTGCCATGGTTAAGGATCTCTTGGTCGATAATATTGATGGGCATGTTATTCAGTTTTGTGATGAAGCTGCTAGAATTGCTAAACCTGATGCTAAAGATAAACATAGACCCATTGTTGGCACACCTGTTGTTTCTGTTAAAATAGGATATCATTGTTATCATGGCTTATGTGATATGGGTGCTAATGTGAGTGCCATTCCCTTTTCCTTATATAAAGAGATTATGAATGATATTGCACCAGCTGAGTTAGAGGAAATTGATGTTACAATTAAGCTTGCTAATGGAGACACTATATCACCAGTTGGGATTATTAGAGATATTGAAGTATTGTGTGAGAAAATAAAATATCCTACTGATTTTCTTGTTCTTGGCTCCCCACAAGATGATTTTTGTCCCATTATACTTGGTAGACCCTTCTTGAATACCGTTAATTCCAGAATAGATTGTGAGAAGGAAACTATTACTCTAAGTTTTGGGGATGCGTCTCATGAGTTTAATTTGTCTAAATTTCATAGACAATCCCATGATAAAGAATTGCCTAGTAAGGATGAAATTATTCTTCTTCCTTCTATTGTTGTGCCTCCTACTGATCCTTTAGAACAATATTTACTAGACCATGAGAATGACATGCATATGAATGAAAGGACTGAAATAGATAGGATTTTCTTTGATCAACATCCTATTCTGAAACATAACTTGCCTGTTAAAACACTTGGGGATCCTCCTCCACCCAAGGGTGATCCTGTGTTTGAACTTAAACAATTACCAGATACTCTGAAATATGCATATCTTGATGAAAAGAAGATATATCCTGTTATTATTAGTGCTAACCTTTCAGAGCATGAAGAACAGAGATTATTGAAAACTCTGAGGAAGGACCGTGCTGCTATTGGATATACTCTTGATGATCTTAAGGGAATTAGTCCCACTCTATGTCAGCACAAAATAAAAATGGAGCCTGATGCTAAACCAGTTATTGATCACCAATGACGGTTGAATCCTAAAATGAAGGAAGTGGTAAGAAATGAAATATTAAAGCTTCTAGAGGCAGGTATCATTTACCCTATTGCTGATAGTAGATGTGTTAGTCCCATTCAATTTGTCCCTAAGAAAGGATGTATTACCATAGTTCCTAATGGTAAAAATGAATTGATCCCGCAGTGAATTCGGATAAGCCACAAATATAGGGGGTCGCAATAGTTTTTGAGGGTAGAGTATTCAACCCAAATTTATTGATTTGACACGAGGGGAGCCAAAGAATATTATCGAGTATTAGAAGCTGAGTTGTCAATTCAACCACACCGGAAAGACTTAATATCTGCAGCAAAGTATTCAGTAGCAAAGTAGTATGGAAGTAATAGTGACGATGGCAAAAGTAACAGTAGCAATTTTGTAGTGAAGGTAACAGAAGTATTTTCAAGTCACTTTTTTATTGCAGGAGAAACTCAAAAAACAGAAAAATAATAGCATTTTACTTAATTTCATCTAACTAAAAGAAAGTAAAGTTGGATACAGAAAGTTGTGCTTTCTAAATTCAACCATCTCATCCTCATCAAAAGGAATCCATCAATAAGGTTGATCAAGTCTTATTAACAAACTTCTTTTGAATAACATGACACCGGAGAATTTTCGAATAACACTAAGTTACCTCAATGGGGATATGCATGTCCCCAACAATAAGTATATCATATTTCTTCTTGATAGTAGGAAGAGGGAATTCAAAGTCTCTAATAATAATCATTGGAAATTTTTCAATGGAGTTGATACAGTGAACTTGAGGTTGTTTCTTCGGAAAGTGTACCGTATGCTCATTACCATTATATGAAAAGTGACAATGCCCTTGTTGCAATCAATGAAAGCCCCTGCAGTATTCAAAAAAGGTCTACCAAGGATGATCGACATACTGTCTTCCTCGGGAATATCGAGAATAACAAAGTCCGTTAAGATATTAGCATTTGCAACCACGACAGGTAGATCCTCACAAATACCGATAGGTAGAGCAGTTGATTTATCAGCCATTTGCAAAGAGATTTCAGTAGGTGTCAACTTATTCAAATCAAGTCTATGATATAAAGAGAAATGCATAACACTAACACCAGCTCCCAAATCACATAAATTAGTTTTAACAGAATTCCCTTTAATAGAGCATGGTATAGTTGGTATTCTTAGATCTCCAAATTTCTTTGATACTCCACCCTTAAAATTATAATTAGCAAGCATGGTGGAAATCTCAGCTTCCCATATATTTCTTTTATTAGTCACAATATCTTTCATATACTTAGCATAAGGAGACATTTTCAGAATATCAGTCAAGCGCATACGCAAAAAGACAGCTCTAAGCATTTCAACAAAGCACTCAAAATCCTCATCGTCCTTTTTCTTGGATGGTTTAGAGGAAAGGTCATGGGTTTCTGAACCCATGGTTCTCTTTCTTTACCATGCTTCCTAGCAATAAAATCCCTTTTGTCATATCTTTTATTCTTAGGATGTGGGTTATCCAGATCAACAGCAGGTTCAGTCTCCACATCATTATCATTACTACGTTGAGCATCGACATTAACATCATCATTATGATTATCACTAGGCTCATGTTCATCACCAGATTGTGTCTCAGCATCAGAAACAGAAATATCATTTGGTTTTTCAGGTGTATCTATAACAGGTTCACTAGCACCATGCAAAGTTCTATCATCATCCTTGTTCCTTTTATTACTGGAGCGACTAGGTGCATCAATATTACTTCTATGAGAATCTTGCTCAATTCTCTTAGGGTGTCCCTTAGGATACAAAGGTTCCCGAGTCATTCTTCCACCTCTAGTCACAACTTTAAAGAATGACCATTGTTCCTACTATTCATCTCATTAAGAAAATAATTTTGTGCCTTAAGTACTTGTTCTACTTGAGTAGTTGCCATGGAAGCATGTTTACTAATAAGTTTAAGATCATTGATAGTTGTACTCATATAATCACCTAAGCGACCAAGAATGAAAGTATTGTTTTAATTGAGCTAGATGGCAGTTCCTTACCTCCCGTCGTAGTAGAGGGATAGATCTTGGTTTTTGGATCCTTCAGATTCTTCATAGTGGTCAACAGATATAAATCCCAAGTGACTCAGAGAATAGAGCTATACTCCTCGGCAATGACGCCAAAAAAGGTCTTGATAACCCACAAGTATAGGGGATCACAACAGTTTTCGAGGGGAGAGTATTCAACCCAAATTTATTGATTCGACACAAGGGGAGCCAAAGAATATTCTCGAGTATTAGCAGCTGAGTTGTCAATTCAACCACACCTAAAAGACTTAATATCTGCAGCAAAGTATTCAGTAGCAAATTAGTATGGAAGTAATGGTGACGATGGCAAAAGTAATAGTAGCTGTTTTGTAGTGAAAGTAACAGTAGCAACAGAAAATTAACTTAGCAAGGATCAATATGTGGAAAGGTCATAGGCAATGGATCGGTGATGGATAATTATGTTGGATAGCATTCATCATGCAACAGTTATAACATAGGATGACACAGAACTAGCTCCAATTCATCAATGTAATGTAGGCATGTATTCCATATATAGTCACACGTGCTTATGGAAAAGAACTTGCATGACATCTTTTGTCCTACCCTCCCGTGGCAGCGGGGTCCTAATGGAAACTAAGGGATATGAAGGCCTCCTTTTAATAGAGAACCGGACCAAAGCATTAGCACTTAGTGAATACATGAACTCCTCAAACTACGGTAATCACTAGAAAGAATCTCAGTTATTGACACCATGGGGGGTGCGGATCATAACTCGTAATAGGTGTCTACAACTTGCAAGATAGGGTCAGGAACACATATATATATCCTTGAAAACATAATAGGTTCAGATCTGAAATCATGGCACTCGGGCCATAGTGACAAGCATTAAGCATAGCAAAGCCATAGCAACATCAATCTCAGAACATAGTGGATATTAGGGATCAAACCCTAGCAAAACTAACTCGATTACATGATAAATATCATCCAACCCATCACCGTCCAGCAAGCCTACGATGGGATTACTCATGAACAACGGAGAGCGTCATGGAATTGGTGATGAAGGATGGTTGGTGATGACGATGGCGTCGATTTCCCCTCTCGGGAGCCCAAAACGGACTCCAGATCTGGTCTCCCGAGGAAGAACAGGAGGAGGCGGCGGCTCTGTATTATTTTTCTCCACGAATAGGGTTTATGGAGTTGGAGATGAGGTCGGAGGAGCTGTAGGGGCCCCACAAGACTGCTAGGCGTGGCCAGGGAATATCGAGAATAAAAAAAGTTTGTTAACATAGTAGCATTTGCAACCACAACAGGTACATCCTCCCAAACACCGATAGGTAGAGTAGTTGATTTATCAGCCATTTGCAAAGAGATTTCAGTAGGTGTGAACTTATTCAATTCAAGTATACAATATAAAGAGAAAGGCATAACACTAACACCAGCTACGAAATCACATAAAGCAGTTTTAACATAATTCCCTTTAATAGAGCATGGTATAGTTGGTATTCCTGGATCTCCTAATTTCTTTGGTACTCCACCCTTAAAAGTATAATTAGCAAGCATGGTGGAAATCTCAGCTTTTGGCATCTTTTGTTTATTATTCACAATATCTTTCATATACTTAAACATAAGGAGACATTTTCAGAATATCAGTCAAGTGCATACGCAAAAAGACAGGTCTAAGCATTTCCACCAAGCACTCAAAATCCTCATTGTCCTTTTTCTTGCGTGTTTAGCAGGAAAGGCATGGGTTTTTGAACCCATGGCTCTCTTTCTTTACCATTATTCGTAGCAATAAAGTCCCTTTTGTCATATCTTTTATTCTTGGGATGTGGGTTAACAAGATCAACAGCAGGTTCAATCTCCACATCATTATCATTACTAGGTTGAGCATCAACATGAACATCATCATTAAGATTATCACTAGGCTTATGTTCATCACCAGATTGTGTCTCAGCATTAGAAACAGAAATATCATTTGGGTTTTCAGGTGTATCTATAACAGGTTCACTAGCAGCATGCAAAGTTCTATCATCATCCTTGTTCCACTTATTAATGGAGTGACTAGGTGCATCAATATTACTTCTTTGAGAATCTTGCTCATTTCTCTTAGGGTGGCCCTCAGGATACAAAGGTTCCTGAGTCATTCTTCCACCTCTAGTCACAACTTTAACAGAATGATCATTGCTCTTACTATTCATCTCATTAAGCAAATCATTTTGTTTCTTAAGTACTTGTTCTACTTGAGTAGTTACCATGGAAGCATGTTTACTAATAAGTTTAAGATCATTGATAGTTCTACTCATATAATTACCTAAGCGACCAAGCATGAAAGTATTTTGTATCAATTGTCTACTAACATAAGCATTAAAATTTTCTTGCTTAGCAACAAAATTATCAAACTCATCCAAGCATTGGCTAGTAGACTTATTATAAGGAATATCTCTTTCATCAAATCTACGAAGAGAATTTATATCTACTACCTGTGTCGGGTTATCAAGACCATGTATTTCTTCAATAGGTGGTAGATTCTTAAAATCTTCAGCTTTAATACCTTTTTCTTTCATAGATTTCTTTGCCTCTTGCATATCTTCAGGACTTAGAAATAGAATACTGATGACCCACAAGTATAGGGGATCTATCATAATCCTTTCGATAAGTAAGAGTGTCGAACCCAACGAGGAGCAGAAGGAAATGACAAGCGGTCCTTAGTAAGGTATTCTCTACAAGCATTGAAATTATGGGTAACACATAGTTTTGTGATAAGAAAATTCATAGTGGGTAGCAACTAACAAGTGTAACAAAGGTGTAGCAAGGTGGACCAATCCTTTTTATAGCAAAGTACAAGCCTGGACAACTCTTGTATAAAGCAAAGCACTCCCGAGGACACATGGGAATTTATGTCAAGCTAGTTTTCATCATACTCATATGATTCGCGTTCGTTACTTTGATAATTTGATATGTGGGTGGACTGGTGCTTGGGTGCTTCGCTTACTTGTACAAACCTCCCACTTATGATTAACCCCTCTCGCAAGAATATGCAACTATGAAAGAAGAATTAAGATAAATCTAACCATAGCATGAAACATGTGGATCCAAATCAGCCCCTTACGAAGCAACGCATAAACTATGGTTTAAGCTTCTCTCACTCTAGCAACCCATCATGTACTTATTACTTCCCAATAACTTCCTATAGGCCTAAACAATGGTTAAGTGTCATGTAGTCGACGTTCACATAACACTACTAGAGGAGATACAACATACATCTCATCAAAATATCGAATGAATACCAAATTCACATGATTACTTGTAACAAGACTTATCCCATGTCCTCAGGAACAAACGTAACTGCTCACAAAGCATATTCATGTTCATAATAAGAGGAGTATTAATGATGATCAAGGATCTGAACATATGATCTTCCACCAAGTAAACCAACTAACATCAACTACAAGGACTAATCAACACTACTAGCAACCCACAGGTATCAATCTAAGGTTGTGAGACAAAGATCGGATACAAGAGATGAACTAGGGTCTAGAGAAGAGATGGTGCATGTGAATATGTTGATGGAGATTGACCCCCTATCAATGAGAGGGTCATTGGTGATGACGATGGCTTCTATTTCCCCCTCCCATAGGGAAGTTTCCCCGGCAGAATAGCTCCGCCGGAGCCCTAGATTGGTTCTGCCCAAGTTCCGCCTCGGGACGGCGGCGCTTCACCTCAAAATATCTGTTATGATTTTTCCAAATGAAAAACCTCCATATAGAAGAAGATGGGCACCAGAGGGTTGCCAGGTGGGCCACAAGCCACAGGGGGGCGCCCAGGGGGGTAGTGCGCGCCCCCCAGGCTTGTGACTGCCTGGTGGGCCCCTGATGTATTTATTTCACCCAATATTTTTTATATATTCCAAAATAATTCTATGTTGATTTTTAGGACTTTTGGAGTTGTGCAGAATAGGTATCGTAGATTTGCTCCTTCTCTAGTCCATAATTTCGGCTGCCAGCATTCTCCCTCTTCATGTAAACCTTGTAAAATAAGAGAGAAAAGGCATATGTATTGTACCCAAAATTTGTAATAACATCCAATAATGCAATAAATATCAATATAAAATCATGATGCAAAATGGACGTATCAACTCCCCCAAGCTTAGACCTCGCTTGTCCTCAAGCGAGCGCCAAAATCGATAAATATGCCCACATGTTCAGAGATAGAGGTGTCGATAAAATAAAATGCGGACATGAAGGCATCATGATCATATTTAGAAAAACAATATAAATTTACGTATAATTTCTTATGTTGAAGTAACAAGTCATTCACAAGGTAAAGTATGAATCAAGAAATCTATTGGGAACCAACAAACCATGATCTCAGTCACTGAAGCAATTCCAGTTTATCATAGCGAAGGAAAGAGTCAATATAAGAGCTTGTAAAGCAAACCCACATATTCAATCATCTTTTAGTCTTTCACAATTGCTAACGGTCACAAGGTACCTATGAGTTCAAGCTTCAATCAGACAAAGAAAAAGATAGGGGCTTATAGTGTTGCCTCCAACTATTTACCTCAAGGGTAATGTCAACAGTAATAGCTCATGCTCACCCACTTCTGAGTGGATATATGTGTCTAGATCATTCCCCAACACATGACTCTTGCCAAGAGATAAAGGCAAAGTAAGGAAAGTGATGGAGAACACCATGACTCTTGACTAAATGTAAGTACTAGAAAATAAAAGTAACAGATAGGCCCTTCGCAGAGGGAAGCAGAGGTTGTCATGCGCTTTTATAGTTGGATGCACAGTCCCTTAATGCAAAAGAACGTCACTTTATATTGCCCCTTGTGATAGAGAACTTTATTATGCAGTCCATCGCTTTTATTTCTTCCCTATCACAAGTTCGTATAAAGCTTATTTTCCCCCACACTAATAGATCACACATATTTAGAGAGCAAATTTTTTTATTGCTTGCATAGATGACAACTTACTTGAAAGATCTTAATCATTCCATAGGTGGGTATGGTGGACTCTCATGGCACAACTAGGTTGATGGTGTTTGGATGCACAAGTAGTATCTCTACTTGGTGCGGAAGTTTTGGCTGAGATGAGGTGGAAGCAAGCGACACATGTTGAGGGATCTATAACAACATAACTTCTATTCAGAAGTAAGCAAACATAACCCATTATGTTGTCTTCCTTGTCTAACATCAACTTCTTAACATATAATATTTTAATGAGTGATCACAATCATAAAAGATGTCCAACATAATATATTTATATGTGAACCTCTCTTTCTTTATTACTTCCTTTTGATTGCCTTGACCAATAGCTATGTTTGTCAACCCACAACAAGTTTCAATCTACATACTTCTTATATGTGAAGTTATTGTTCGAAATATGCCCTACAGGCAATAATAAAATGGTTATTATTGTATTTCCTTGTTCATTAAAATTGTCTATTTTTCATGCTATAATTGTGTTAACGGGAAACCGTAATACATGTGTGAATACATAGACCACAACATGTCCCTAGTGAGCCTCTAGTTGACTAGCTCATTGATCAATAGATGGTCACAGTTTCATGACCATGGACATTGGATGTAATTGATAACGGTATCACATCATTAGAATAATGATGTGATGGACAAGACCCAATCCTAAGCATAGCACAAGATCGTGTAGTTCGTCTGCTAAAGCTTTTCAATGTCAAGTATCGTTTCGTTACACCATGAGATTGTGCAACTCCTGGATACCGTAGGAATGCTTTGGGTGTGCCAAACATCACAACGTAACTGGGTGTCTATAAAGGTGCACTACGGGTATCTCCAAAAGTGTCTGTTGGGTTGGCATGAATCGAGACTGGGATTTTCACTCCGTGTGACGGAGAGGTATCTCTGGGCCTACTCGGTAAGACATCATCATAATGAGCTCAATGTGACTAAGGAGTTAGCCACGGGATGATGTATTACGAAACGAGTAAAGAGACTTGCCGGTAACGAGATTGAACAAGGTATAGAGATACCGACGATCGAATCTCGGGCAAGTGTCATACCGATAGACAAAGGGAATTGTATACGGGATTGATTGAATCCTCGACATCGTGGTTCATCTGATGAAATCATCATGGATCATGTGGGATCCAACATGGGTGTCCAAATCCCGCTGTTGGTTATTCACCGGAGAGGTGTCTCGGTCATGTCTACATGTCTCCCGAACCCGTAGGGTCTACACACTTAAGGTTCGATGACGCTAGGGTTATAGGGAAATGGTATACGTGATTACCGAAGGTTTTCGGAGTCCCATATGAGATCCTGGACATCACGAGGAGCTCCGGAATGATCTGGAGGTAAAGATTGACATATAGGAAGTCCAGTTTTGGTCACCGTAAAGTTTTCAGGCTCATCGGTAGTGTACCGGGAGTGCTGGGAGGGTGCCGGAGGACCCCCGGGAGGGGTGTGACGACCAAAGGACTTTGTGGGCCCTTAGAGGAGGTGTGTCAGACCTTTTTAGGCTGGCCAAGACCTTCTAGAAAGGCCCATGTGGCTGGGGTAAAGAGATATAGGGCAAAAGGATTTAAAAGGAGGAGATCCACCTCCCTTGTGGGAGGTGGACTCTTCCCCACCTTCGGCCGAACCTCTCCTCCTTGGAGGAGGGGACAAGGCAGCCCTCCCTCTCCCTCCTCCTACATATATACCCAAGGGTTTGGGCTGATTTGAGACAGGACTTCTTTCTCTCTGGGTGCAGCCCTACCCTTCCTCTTCCTCGTTCTTCGTAGCGCTTGGCGAAGCCCTGCCGGAGTTCACGTAGCTCCACCGTCACCATGTCGTCGTGCTGCCGGAGCTCTCCCTCAACCTCTCCTTCCTCCTGGATGGATCAAGACATAGGAGACATCATCGGGCTGCACGTGTGTTGAATGCGGAGGCGCCGTTGTTCGGCGCTGAGATCAGAATCCACCGCGATCTGAATCGCTGCGAGTACGACTCCACCAACCGCGTTCTTGTAACGCTTCCGCTTAGCAATCTTCAAAGGTATGAAGATGAAATCTCTCCCCACTCGTTGCTGGTTTCTCCATGGATAGATCTTGGTGATCGTAGGAAATTATTTGATTTACTACTACGTCCCCCAACAGTGGCATCATGAGCTAGGTCTATGCATAGAATCTATGCACGAGTAGAACACAAGTTGTTGTGGGCGTCAATTTCGTTAATTTGCTTACCACTACTAGTCTTATGTTGATTCACAGGTATTGTGGGATGAAGCGGCCCGGACCGACTTTACACGTACGCTTACGTGAGACTGGTTCCACGCCTGACATGCACTTGTTGAATAAGGTGCCTAGCGGGTGTTTGTCTCTCCCACCTTAGTCGGATTGGATTCGATGAAAAGGGTCCTTATGAAGGGTAAATAGCAATTGGCATATCATGTTGTGGTTTTGGCGCAGGTAAGAAACATTCTTGCTAGTAACCTATAGAAGCCACGTAAAAACTTGCAACTACAAATTAGAAGACGTCTAACTTGTTTTTGCAGCATATGCCTTGTGATGTGATATGGCCAAAGGATGTGATGTGATGCAGTGTGATGTATGAGATTGATCATGTTCTTTTAATAGGATTCACGACTTGCATGTCGATGAGTATGACAACCGACAGGAGCCATAGGAGTTGTCTTATTTTATTGTATGACCCGCGTGTCAATCATAAACGCCATGTAATTACTTTACTTTATTGCTAAACGTTAGCCATAGTAGTAGAATTAATAGTTGGCGAGACAACTTCATGAAGACACAATGATGGAGATCATGGTGTCGTGCCGGTGACAGTGATGACCATGGTACCCCGAAGATGGAGATCAAAGGAGCAAGATGATATTGGCCATATCATGTCACTATATTGATTGCATGTGATGTTGATCATGTTTACATCTTATTTGCTTAGAACGACGGTAGTAAATAAGATGATCTCTCAAGAAAAGTGTTCACCCTAACTTTGCACCGTTGCTAAGGATCGTTGTTCCGAAGCACCACATGATGATCGGGTGTGATAGGCTCTAACGTTCGCATACAACGGGTGTAAGCCAGATTTACACACGCGGAACTTTTAGGTTGACTTGACGAGCCTAGCATGTATAGACATGGCCTCGGAACACGGAAGACCGAAAGGTCGAACATGAGTCATATAGAATATACGATCAACATGGAGATGTTCACCATGGATGACTAGTCCATCTCACGTGATGATCGGACACGGGCTAGTTGACATGGATCATGTGTCACTTGGATGACTAGAGAGGTGTCTATCTAAGTCGGAGTTCATTAAATAATTTGATTATGTGAACTTAATTATCATGAACTTAGTCTAAAATTATCTTTAAAATCTATATTGTAGATCCAATAGCCAACGCGAATGTCACCCTCAATTTCAACGCATTCCTAGAGAAATCCAAGCTGAAAGATGATGGAAGCAACTATGCAGACTGGGTCCGTGGTTTGAGGATCATCCTCATAGCTTCCAAGAAATTGTATGTCCTCGAGGCACTGCTAGGTGACCCACCCCTTCTCCCAGCAAAGCAAGATGTTGCGAACACTTGGCATTCTTGCTGCGATGATTACTCCCTTGTTCAGTGCGGCATGCTTTACAGTTTAGAACCAGGATTCCAAAAGCGTTTTGAGCAACACGGAGCATATGAGATGTTCCAAGAGCTCAGAGTGGTTTTTCAAGCTCATGCCCGGGTCGAGAGATATGACGTCTCCGACAAGTTCTTCAGTTGTAAGATGGAGGAGAACAGTTCTGTCAGTGAGAACATCCTCAAGATGTCTGGGCTACACAATCGCATGACTCAGCTGGGAGTTAATCTCCCGGATGACTCGGTCATTGAAAGAATCCTCCAGTCGCTTCCACCTAGCTACAAGAACTTTGTGATGAACCAAAACATGCAAGGGATGGAGAAGTCCATTCCTGAGTTGTACTCGATGCTGAAATCAGCAGAGGTCGAGATCAAAAAGGAGCATCAAGTGTTGATCGTGAATAAGACCACTAGTTTCAAGAAAGGCAAGGGTAAGAAGAACTTCAAGAAGGACGGCAACGCTATTGCCGCGCCCGGTAGGCAAGTTGTCGGGAAGAAGAAGAACGAGAATGGCCAAGCTTGAGACTGAGTGTTTTTACTTCAAGGGTACCGGTCACTGGAAGCGGAACTGCCCCAAGTACTTAGCGGATAAGAAGGAAGGCAACGTTAAAGGTATATGTGATATACTTGTTATTGATGTGTACCTAACCAGCGCTCGTAGTAGCTCCTGGGTATTTGATACCGGTGTAGTTGCTCACATTTGTAACTCCAAGCAGGAGCTGCGGAATAAGCGGAGGCTGGCAAAGGACGAGGTGACGATGCGCGTCGGGAATGGTTCCAAGGTCGATGCGATCGCCGTCAGCATGCTACCTCTACATCTACCTTCAGGATTAGTGTTAAACCTTAATAATTGTTATTTAGTACCAGCTTTGAGCATGAACATTGTATCTGGATCTCGCTTGATGTGAGATGGCTACTCATTTAAATCTGAGAATAATGGTTGTTCTATTTATATGAGAGAGATGTTTTATGGTCATGCCCCGATGGTCAATGGTTTATTTTTGATGAATCTCGAACGTGATGTTACACATGTCCATAGTGTGAGTACCAAAAAGTGTAAGGTTGATAACGATAGTCCCACTTACATGTGGCATTGCCGCCTTGGTTATATTGGTGTCAAACGCATGAAGTAGCTCCATGCTGATGGACTTTTGGAGTCTCTTGATTTTGAATCATTTGACACGTGCGAACCATGCCTCATGGGCAAGATGACCAAGACTCCGTTCTCCGGAACAATGGAGCGAGCAACTGACTTGTTGGAAATAATACATACCGATGTATGCGGTCCAATGAGACTCGAGGCTTGTGGTGGCTACCGTTATGTTCTCACCCTCACTAATGACTTGAGCAGATATGGGTATGTCTACTTAATGAAACACAAGTCTGAAACCTTTGAAAGGTTCAAGGAATTTCAAAGTGAGGTAGAGAATCAACGTGACAGGAAAATAAAGTGCCTACAATCTAACCGTGGCGGAGAATATTTAAGTCACGAGTTTGGCACGCACCTAAGGAAATGTGGAATTGTTTCACAACTCACGCCGCGTGGCACACCTCAGCGAAATGGTGTGCCTGAACGTCGTAATCGCACTCTATTAGATATGGTCAGATCTATGATGTCTCTTACCGACTTACCGCTATCATTTTGGGGATATGCATTAGAGACTACCGCATTCACTTTAAATAGGGCACCGTCAAAATCTGTTGAGACGACACCGTATGAATTATGGTTTGGAAAGAAACCTAAGCTGTCGTTTCTAAAAGTTTGGGGATGTGATGCTTATGTGAAGAAACTTCAACCTGAGAAGCTCGAACCCAAAGCGGAAAAGTGCGTCTTCATAGGATATCCCAAAGAGACTATTGGGTATACCTTCTACCTACGATCCAAGGGCAAAGTCTTTGTTGCCAAGAATGGATCCTTTCTCGAGAAAGAGTTTCTCTCGAAAGAAGTAAGTGGGAGGAAAATAGAACTTGATGAGGTAACTGTACCTCCACTCGAACCGGAGAGTAGCGTAGCACAGGAAGTTGTTTTTGTGGAGCCTACACCGGCTGGAGAGGAAGTTAATGATGATGATCATGAAACTTCAGATCAAGTTACTATTGAATGTCGAAGGTCCATTAGGACACATTCCGCACCAGAGTGGTACAGCAACCCTGTCCTAGAGATCATGTTGTTAGAAAATGGTGAACCTTCGAACTGTGAAGAAGCAATGGCGGGCCCGGATTCCAACAAATGGCTTGAAGCCATGAAATCCGAGATAGGATCCAAGTATGAGAACAAAGTGTGGACTTTGGTGGACTTGCCTGTTGATAAGCGAGCCATTGAAAATAAATGGATCTTTAAGAAGAAGACTGCCGCAGATGGTAATGTGACCGTCTATAAGGCTCGGCTTGTCGCTACGGGTTATCGACAAGTTCAAGGAGTTGAGTACGATGAGACTTTCTCACCCGTAGCGATGGTGAAGTCTGTCCGAATCATGTTAGCAATTGCCACATTTTATGATTATGAGATCTGGCAAATGGACGTCAAAACGGCATTCCTTAATGGCTTCCTCAAGGAAGAACTGTATATGATGCAGCCGGAAGGTTCTGTCGATCCTAAAGATGCTAACAAGGTATGCAAGCTCTAGCGCTCCATCTATGGGCTGGTGCAAGCATCTCGGAGTTGGAACATTCGCTTTAATGAAGTGATTAAAGCGTTTGGATTTGTACAGGTTTATGGAGAACCCTGTATTTACAAGAAAGTGAGTGGGAGCTCTGTAGCACTTCTCGTATTATATGTGGATGACATACTGATAATGGGAAATGATATAGAACTATTGGAAAGTGTAAGGGCCTAGGAGAAGTTGCTTACATATTAGGTATTAAGATCTATAGAGATAGATCGAGACGCCTCATAGGTCTTTCACAAAGCACATACCTTGACAAGATATTGAAGAAGTTCAATATGGATCAGTCCAAGCAGGGGTTCTTGCCTGTGTTACAAGGTGTGATATTGAGTACGACTCAATGCCTGACCATGGCAAAGGATAGAGAAGAGATGAGTGGCATCCCCTATGCTTCAGCCATAGGCTCTATTATGTATGCCATGTTGTGTACCAGACCTGATGTGAACCTTGCCATAAGTTTGGTAGGGAGGTACCAAAGTGATCCCGGAGCGGAACACTAGACAGCGGTCAAGAATATCCTGAAGTACCTGAAAAGGACAAAGGACATGTTTGTCGTATATGGTGGTGCCGAAGAGCTCGCCGTAAAGGGTTACGTCGATGCTAGCTTTGACACAGATCCGGACGACTCCAAGTCACAAACCGGATACGTGTATGTTTTGAATGGAGGGGTAGTCACCTGGTGCAGCAGCAAGCAAAGCGTCGTGACGGTATCTCCATGTGAAGCTGAGTACATAGCTGCTTCAGAAGCAGCAAAGGAAGGAGTCTGGATGAAGGAGTTCATCACCGACCTAGGAGTAATTCCAAGTGCATCGGGCCCGATGACTCTATTCTGTGACAACACTGGAGCTATCGCCCTTGCGAAGGAGCCCAGGTTTTACAAGAAGACAAGACACATCAAGCGCCGCTTCAACTCCATCCGTGATTACATTCAGGAGGGAAATATAGATATTTGTAAAGTGCATACGGATCTGAATGTCGCAGATCCGTTGACTAAACCTCTCTCACGAGAAAAACATGATCAATACCAGATTGCTATGGGTGTTCGATTCATCACAATGTAACTAGATTATTGACTCTAGTGTAAGTGGGAGACTGTTAGAAATATGCCCTAGAGGCAATAATAAAATGGTTATTATTGTATTTCCTTGTTCATGATAATTGACTATTGTTCATGCTATAATTGTGTTAACCGGAAACCGTAATACATGTGTGAATACATAGACCACAACATGTCCCTAGTGAGCCTCTAGTTGACTAGCTCGTTAATCAATAGATGGTCACGGTTTCATGACCATGGACATTGGATGTTGTTGATAATGGGATCACATCATTAGGAGAATGATGTGATGGACAAGACCCAATCCTAAGCATAGCACAAGATCGTGTAGTTCGTCTGCTAAAGCTTTTCAATGTCAAGTATTGTTTCCTTACACCATGAGATTGTGCAACTCCCGGATACCGTAGGAATGCTTTGGGTGTGCCAAACGTCACAACGTAACTAGGTGGCTATAAAGGTGCACTACGGGTATCTCCGAAGTGTCTGTTGGGTTGGCATGAATCGAGACTGGGATTTCTCACTCCGTGTGATGGAGAGGTATCTTTAGGCCCACTCGGTAAGACATCATCATAATGAGATCAATGTGACTAAGAACTTAGCCACATGATGATGTATTACAGAATGAGTAAAGAGACTTGCCGGTAACGAGATTGAACAAGGTATAGAGATACCGACGATCGAATCTCAGGCAACTATCATACCGATAGACAAAGGGAATTGTATACGGGATTGATTGAATCCCCGACATCGTGGTTAATCTGATGAAATCATCGTGGAGCATGTGGAATCCAACATGGGTATCCAGATCCCGCTGTTGGTTATTGACCAGAGAGGTGTCTTGGTCATGTCTACATGTCTCCCGAACCCGTAGGGTCTACACACTTAAGGTTCGATGACGCTAGGGTTATAGGGAAATGGTATACGTGATTACCGAAGGTTGTTCAGACTCCCAGATGAGATCCCGGAGATCACAAGGAGCTCCGGAATGGTCCAGAGGTAAATATTGATATATAGGAAGTCCAGTTTTGGTCACCGGAATGTTTTCGGGCCCATCGGTAGTGTACCAGGAGTGCCGGGAGGGGTGTGACGACCAAAGGACTTTTTGGGCCCTTATAGGAGGTGTGCCAGACCTTTTTTGTCTGGCCAAGACCTTCTAGAAAGGCCCATGCGGCTGGGGTAAAGAGATATAGGGCAAAAGGATTTAAAAGGAGGAGATCCACCTCCCTTGTGGGAGGTGGACTCTTCCCCACCTTCAGCCGAACCTCTCCTCCTTGGAGGAGGGGACAAGACAGCCCTCCCTCTCCCTCCTCCTATATATACCCAAGGGCTTGGGCTGATTTGAGACACGACTTCTTTCTCTCTCAGTGC
Source organism: Hordeum marinum (assembly GCA_022496015.1). NCBI lineage: Eukaryota > Viridiplantae > Streptophyta > Magnoliopsida > Poales > Poaceae > Hordeum > Hordeum marinum. The sequence continues at coordinate 470,283,851 of CM039678.1, read as the reverse complement.
AGCCCTACCCTTCGTCTTCCTCGTTCTCCGTAGCGGTTGGCGAAGCCCTGCCGGAGTTCACGTAGCTCCACCGTCACCACGCCATCGTGCTGCCGAAGCTCTCCCTCAACCTCTCCTTCCTCCTTGCTGGATCAAGGCATAGGAGACGTCATCGGGCTGCACCTGTGTTGAACACGAAGCCGCTGTTGTTCGGCGCTGAGATCGGAATCCACCGCGATCTGAATCGCTGCGAGTTTGACTCCACCAACCGCGTTCTTGGAATGCTTCCACTTAGTGATCTTCAAAGGTATGAAGATGCAATCTCTCCCCACTCGTTGCTGGTTTCTCCATGGATAGATCTTGGTGATCGTAGGAAAAAATTTGATTTACTACTATGTCTCCCAACAGTTATCACTCCCCGTAAGATCATCATATATACTCTTTGCTTTTATTCTAAACTTCTTTCTATTTCTTTTTCTCAACAGTTATTTCTCCCAACAGTTATTTCTCCATGGAGTTGTTGATGAGGTTGGAGGCTTGTCCTCCGTCTTCCAAGGCATGGGCTCACCATCGTAAAAAGATGAACGAGTCTCTGAGATCCTCAAATCTGCAGGCAAACTCATTCTCTTAAATCTATATTCATACTCACAGTTTGCAGGTCATAGATCTGGGATTAGAGATGCTCAATTTTCTCGTAAAGCTTAAAGATATGTTCCTCGATGTCCTTGGCGTCCAGGTTGTGCTTCTGGGTAAACTCGACGATCATCATGTGATTGGCGTTGAGTCCTCATTCCACCATCCCTTGGCACTTGAAGACTTGTTGTTCCATTTCTTCGAGCCTTGTTTCCACGCTTCCGGTCTTCTTTGGCCCCTCCACATCACGGATGTGCAGCACCCCCTCACGCAACTCAATGGTTTGAGGGTGTTGCAGCACCTCCGCAAGGTAGGGGTTGATGACCTCCTCGAAGAACTTGTCCTTCGAAGCACTTGGGGACATCATGTTGATCTAAATGTGCTGCAGAAATAGCTCAAAAAGAAAACAGGGGGTATCATCATGATACAAGAGTCAAAACCATCGGGAGATTATATAATGAATTTTTAACGACCAAAAGGAGTATACCACAAGAAAACGGAGTCCGGATAGTACACGAGGTGGCCACAAGCCACAGGGGCGCACCTAGGGGTGTAGGGCGCGCCCCTGGCTATCACCTCCTCGTGCACTATTCGGACTACTATAAATTTTCCTAATTTTTTAAATATTGCAAAATGGATAAAATTTTCCATTGAAAAAGTTTTGGAGTCGGTTTACTTACCGTACCACATACCTATTCCATTTCGAAGTTTGTAATGTTCCGGTAGGTCTCCCTAATGTACTCCTCCAGAGTTATGGTATCAATAATATTGTACTCAACATTTATGGGAGTACTTGAGATATAATGTTTTATTCTTTGTCCGTTTACCACCTTTGGGTTTGTGCATTCGACGTTGTTGATCTTGATGGCATCGGAACGATACACTTCCTAGATTATGTAAGTCCCTTCCCATTTAGAGAGAAGTTTTCCTGCAAAAATCTTAAACGACAATTGTATAGCAAGACATGATCACCTACATTAAATTCACGCTTTTGTATCCTTCTATCATGCCATCTCTTAACCTTTTCTTTAAACAACTTGGCATTCTCATAGGCATGGGTTCCCCATTCATCAAGTGAGCTAATGTCGAATAACCTCTTCTCACCAGCAAGTTTGAAATCATAATTGAGCTCTTTAATTGCCCAATAAGATTTATGTTCTATATCAAGAGATAAGTGACATGCTTTACCATAAACCATTTTATACGAAGACATACCCATAGGGTTCTTGTAAGCAGTTCTATAAGCCCACAGTGCATCATCAAGTTTCTTAGACCAATCCTTCCTGGATCTATTAACAGTCTTCTACAAAATAAATTTAATTTCCCTATTGCTCAATTCTACTTGACCGCTAGACTGGGGATGATAAGTAGATGCAATTCTATGATTAACATCATACTTAGCAAGAAATTTACGGAAAGCACCATGGATAAAGTGTGAACCACCATCGGTCATTAAATATCTAGGGACTCCAAATCTAGGGGAAATAACTTCTTTAAGAATATTAATAGAAGTGTTATGATCAGCGCTACTAATTGGAATAGCTTCTACCCACTTATTAGCATAATCAACATCAACTAGAATATGAGTATACCCGTTAGATTGTGGAAAAGGTCCCATATAATCAAAACCCCAAACATCAAATGGTTCAATAAAGAGAGAGTAATTCATAGGCATTTCCTAACGTCTACTAATATTACCAATTCTTTGACTTTCATCACAAGACAAGACAAACTTACAAGCATCCTTGCAGAGAGTTGGCCAATAAAAACCAGATTGTAGTACCTTGTGTGCAGTTCTATCTCTGGCGTGGTGTCCTCCATTGGCCTCGGAGTGACATTTGCGTAGGATCTGTTCATGTTCATGCTCAGGTACACAACGTCTAATAATACCATCTACTCCTTCTTTATAAAGGTGTGGATCATCCCAAAAGTAATGTGTTAAATCATAGAATTACTTTTTCTTTTGTTGGTATGTGAAACTAGGAGGTATAAATTTAGCAACAATGTAATTAGCACAGTCATCATACCATGGAGCATTACGCGAAGCCATTATGACAGCTAATCGCTCATCAGGAAAGCTATCATCAATAGGTAGTGGGTCATCAAGAACATTTTCTAACCCAGACAAGTTATCTGCTACGGGGTTATCAGCACCCTTTCTATCAGTAATATGCAAATCAAATTCTTGTAGCAAAAGAACCCATCTAATAAGTCTAGGTTTAGCATCTTTCTTTTCCATAAGGTACTTAATAGCAGCATGATCGGTGTGAACAATTACTTTGGAATCAACAATATAAGGTCTAAACTTATCACAAGCAAACACGACTACTAAAAATTCCTTTTCAATAGTAGGACAGTTTCTTTGAGCATTGTCTACAGTTTTACTAGCATAATCGATAACATTTAATTTCTTATCATTTGTCCTAGAACAGCACCAACAGCATAATCACTAGCATCACACATAATTTCAAAGAGTTGGTTCCAATTAGGTGGTTGAACAATAGGTGCGGATATCAAAGCATTTTTTAGGATTTCAAATGCTTCTACACGATCATCATCAAAAACGAATGGAACATCTTTTTGTAAAATATTAGTGAGAGGCCTAGAAATCTTAGACAAATCTTTAATAAACCTTCTATAGAAACCAGCATGACCAAGGAAGCTTCTTATACCTCTGATATCCGTAGGACACATCATTTTTCAATAGATTCAACTTCAGATTATCAACTTCAATACCTCTTTCAGAGATTTTGTGCCCCAAGACAATGCCTTCATTAACCATAAAGTGGCACATCTCCCAATTCAAGACAAGATTAGTTTCTTTGCATCTCTTCCAAACACGATCAAGGTTGCTCAAGCAATCATCAAAGGAAGTTCCGTAAACGGAAAAATCATCCATGAAAACCTCAAGAATATTTTCACAAAATTCAGAGAATATAGCCATCATACATCTTTGAAAGGTATCAGGTGCATTGCATAAACAAAAAGGCATACATCTATAAGCAAAGGTATCGAACGGGCAAGTAAAGGTGGATTTTTCTTGATCCTGTTTTAACACAGGTATTTGAGAGAAACGAGAGTAACCGTCTAGAAAGCAAAAATGAGTATGTTTGGATAATCTTCCTAGCATTTGATCAATAAAAGGTAGAGGGTAACAATCTTTCTTAGTAGCTTTATTTAATTTCCTAAAATCAATTACCATTCTATAAACCGTAACGATTATGTTAGAAATATGCCCTAGAGGCAAAAATAAATTAGTTATTATCATATTTCCTTGTTCATGATAATCATTTATTATCCATGCTAGAATTGTATTGATCGGAAACTCAGATACATGTGTGGATACATAGACTACACCATGTCCCTAGTATGCCTCTAATAGACTAGCTCGTTAATAAAAGATAGTCAAGGTTTCCTGGCCATGGACATGAGATGTCATTTGATAAACGGGATCACATCATTAGGAGAATGATGTTATGGACAATACCCAAACTATAAACATAGATATGATCGTGTCAGTTTATTGCTATAGTTTTCTGCATGTCAAGTATTTGTTCCTATGACCATGAGATCATGCAACTCACTGACACCGGAGGAATACCTTGTGTGTATCAAACGTCACAACATAACTGGGTGACTATAAAGGTTCTCTACAGGTATCCCCAAGGGTGTATGTTGGGTTGGCATGGATCAAGACTGGGATTTGTTACTCCGTGTGACGGAGAGGTATCTCAGGGCCCACTCGGTAATACAACATCACTATAAGCCTTGCAAGAGATGTGACTAAAGAGTTAGCCACGGGATCTTGTATTATGGAACGAGTAAAATACTTGTCGGTAACAAGATTGAACTAGGTATAGAGATACTGACGATCGAATCTCGGGCAAGTAACATACCAAAGGACAAAGGGAACAACATACGGGATTAACTGAATCCTTGACATAGAGGTTCAACCGATAAAGATCTTCGTAGAATATGTAGGAACCAATATGGGCATCCAGGTCCCGCTATTGGTTATTGACTGTAGAGGTGTCTCGATCATGTCTACATAGTTCTCGAACCCCCAGGGTCTGCACACTTAAGGTTCAGTGACGTTTCGGTAGTATAGAGTTATGTATGATGGTGAACAAAGGTTGTTTGTAGTTCTGGATGAGATCTCGGATGTCACGAGGAGCTCCAGAGTGGTCCGAAGGTAAAGATTGATATATAGGAAGTCCTGTTTTGGTCATCGGAAAAGTTTTGGACTCATCGGTAGTGTACCGGGAGTGCCAGGAGGTGTACTGGGGACCATCGGGAGGGGTGTCTCGACCCAAAGGGTCTCATGGGCTGTGGGAGGAGTCAAGCCAGCCCTTAGTGGGCTAGCCGATCTCCCAACAAAGGCCCATGCGGCTAGGGGTGGGCAAAACCCAAAGATGGAGAGGTGGAAAGAGTTTCCAAGTGGAAAGGTGGAATCGTACTCCTAATAGGATTGGAGTAGGACTCCTCCACCTCCAATTTCGACCAAACCTTGAGGGTTTGAGGCTGCCTCGTCCCCTCCCTCCCTCCCATATATACTAGAGCATTTAGAGGAAGAGCTAACCCTAATTGCCACATGTTGTCCTCTTCTTCCTCTAGATATGTTTCTCCTCTAGATTAGTTCTACGGTGCTTAGGCGAAGCCCTGCAGGATTACTTCACCACCACCGCCACCACACCGTTGTGCTGCCAGAGAACTCATATACCTTTCTGCTCCCTCTTGCTGGATCAAGAAGGCGGAGGTCATCATCGAGATATACGTGTGCTGAACGTGGAGGTGTCGTCCGTTTGGCGCTAGATCAGAAGGACCGTGATCAAGATCGCGAGACAATTCATGATTGGATCGTGGGACGGATCGTGATGAGATCGCGGGACGGATCATGATTGGATCGCGGGACAGATCGTGATGGGATCGCGGGACGCTCGATGATTTGGATCGCGAAGACGTCCGACTACATCAACTATGTTTCTTAATGCTTCCCGCTTAGCGATCTACAAGGGTATGTAGATCCACTCTCCCTATCGTAGATGCTCATCACCATGGATAGATCTTGCGTGTGCGTAGGAAAATTTTTGTTTCCCATGCAATGTTCCCCAACAATGGTATCAGAGCCAAGTTTATGTGTAGATGAGATCTCGAGTAGAACACAAAGGAGTTTGTGGTCGTTGATGCTTAGATAGCTTCCTCCCTTGGTCATGTTTTGGTTCAACGGTATTGTGGGATGAAGCGGTCCGGACCAACCTTACTCGTACGCTTACGAGAGACCAGTTCCATCGACTGACATGTAACTTTGTTGCACAAAGATGGCTGGCGGGCGTCTGTTTCTCCTACTTTAGTTGGATCGGATTTGACAAAGGCGGTCCTTGAGAAGGTTGAAAAGCAACTTATGTATCACCATTGTGTTCATTGCATAGGTGAGAATTGTTCTTGCTAGAAACCCATAGCAGCCACGTAAAACATGGAACAACAATTAGAGGACGTCTAACTTGTTTTTGCAGGGAATGTTGTGATGTGATATGGCCAATTACATGATGTGATATATGTGATGTATGACATGATCATGTTTTGTATAGAATATCACGACTTGCATGTTGATGAGTACGGCAACCGGCAGGAGCCATAGGGTTGTCTTTAATTATTTTATGACCTCCAAGTCAATCATTAAGCGTTATGTAATGCTTTACTTTATCGCCAAATGGTAGCAATAGTAGTAGAAGCATGGTGGGCACGACAACCCCGATGGTGACAGGTTGATGGACATCATGATGATGGATATCATGGTGTCATGCCGGTGACGATGGAGATCATGTCCGTGCTTTATAGATGGAGATCAAAAGCACAAGTTCATGGCCATATCATGTCACTTATGATTTGCATGTGATGTTAATCCTTTCATGCACCTTGTTTTGCTTAGGACGATGGTAGCATTATAAGGTGACCCCTCACTTAAATTTCAAGATAAATTGTGTTCTCCCCAAGTGTGCACCGTTGTGAAAGTTCATCGTGTTGAGACACCACGTGATGATCGGGTGTGATAGACTCTACGTTCGCATACAATGGGTGCAAGCCAGTGTTGCACATGCGGAACACTCGGGTTAAACTTGACAAGCCTAGCATGTACATACATGCCCTCAGAACACAAGAGACCCAAAGGTCGAACATGAGTCATATAGTAGATATGATCAACATGATGATGTTCACCATTGAAAACACCTCAACTCATGTGATGATCGAACTTGAGTTGGTGAATTTGGATCATGTATCACTCGAATGACCGGAGGGATGTCAATTTGAGTGGGAGTTCCTAAATAATATGATTAGTTAAACTCATTATCATGAACATACTCAGTAGTGTCATTGCAAATTAGGTTGTAGATTACTAGCTGACGCTGTAGCTCCCTTGAATTTTTATATGTTCCTAGAGAAATAGATTTGAAAGATGTTGGTAGCAATATTGCGGACTGGGTCCGTGATATGAGGATTGTCCTCATTGCTGCACAGAAGGCTTATGTCCTTAATGCACCGCTCGGTGCGCCACCCCCTCTAGCATCGTCTGTAGATGTTGTGAACATCTGACAGGCATGTTCTGATGACTAATTGATAGTTTAGTGCATCATGCATTACGGCTTAGAATAGAGGCTCCAAAATGTTTTTAACGTCATGGAACATATGAGATGTTCTAAGAGCTAAAATTGCGATCTCAGGCTCGTGCCCGTGTTGTGAGATATGAGATCTCCAACAAGATTCGTTGCCTGCAAGATGAAGGAGAATAGCTCAATCGTTTATCATGTGCTCAGATTGTCTGGGTACTACAATCACTTGAATTGAGTGGGAGTTAATCTTCTAGATAAGATAGTGAATGATATAGTTCTCCAAGTCACTATCACTAAGATACTAGACCTTCGTGATGAACTATAAAATGCCAGGGATGGAAATAATGATCTCTGAGCTGTTTGGGATGTTTGACACCACGAAGGTAGACATCAAGAAGGAGCATCAAGTGTTGATGGTTACTAAAACCACTAGTTTCGAAAAGGGAAAGGGTAAGGAGGGAAACTTCATGGATGGCAAGTCAGTTCCTGCTCTAGTGAAGAAACCCAAAGTTGAACCCAAACTCGAGAATAAGTGCTTCTATTATGAGGAGAGCGGTCGCTGAAGCGGAACAACCCCAGATACTTGGTAGATAAGAAGGCTGGCAATGTCGACAGAAGTATATTTAATAGGCTGCTGATCAAAGAAAATTTTATCTATTTCATTCCTCTCATTCATATGCATAACGTTTTCATGGTCTAGCAAATATTGTATTAAAGGATCAGTAGGACGCACAGCAATAGAAGCAAGACCAATAATTTCATCTCTACTAGGCAATTCTTTGTCATGGGGTTGTCTACAAAATTTAGAGAAATTGAACTCATGAGACACATCCCCAAAACTCATAGTAATTGTTTCTTTCTCACAATCAATCCTAGCATTAACAGTATTCAAGAAGGATCTACCAAATATAATGGGACAAAAATCATCTTGTGGGGAACTAAGAACAATAAAACTAGTAGCATACTTTATTTTCCCACACAAGACTTCAGCATCTCTAACAATACCAATTGTTGCGATAATATCTCGATTGGCAAGCTTAATAGTAACATCAATTTCCTCTAGTTCAACCGGTGCAATATCATGCATAATTTATTTGTATAAGGAAAAGGGAATTGCACTCACGCTAGCACCCATATCACACAAGACATGATAACAATGATCTCTATTTTAACAGAAACAACAGGCACGCCAACAACTGGTCTATGTTTACTCTTAGTATCAGGCATAGCAATTCTAGCAACCTCATTAGAGATATGAATAACATGCCCATCAATATTATCAACCAAATACTAGGTTCAACTTTAATTTGTTCAAAGGGTGTATCTGTTCTACCACAGCTCTTACGAACCATAGTTGAAGCTTTAGCATGTTCCTTTATTCTAACGGGAAAAGGTGGTTTCTCAATATAAGCAACAAGAATATCAGGATCAACATTATAAGTAAAAGTTTCCTCTTCAACTTTAACAAGTTCAACTACTTTCACTTCAATGGGAGGATGATATTTAAACCACAGTTGAAGCTTTAGCATGTTCCTTTATTCTAATAGGGAAAGGTGGTTTCTCAATATAAGCAGAAGACATAAGAGGATCAACATTATAATTATAGTTTTCTTTTCAACTTTAATAGTTTCAACTACTTTCACTTCAATGGGAGGATGATATTTAAACCACTTATCCTTAGGGAGATCAACATGGGCAGCAAAAGATTCACAGAAAGAAGCTACTATCTCAGAGTCATGTCCATATTTAGTGCTAACTTCACGAAAATCATCGGTGTCTACGAAGGATTTAACACAATCAAACTTGAGGTTCATACCTGACTCCTTACCTTCGTCGAGTTCCCAATCTTTAGAGTTGCATTTAATGTTTTCCAATAAATCCCATTTGAAGTCAATATCCTTCTTCATATAGGAACCAGCACAAGAAGTATCGAGCATGGATTGATCATTACGAAAAAGCCGAGCATAAAAATTCTGAATAATAATTTCTCTCGAGAGCTCAGGATTAGGGCATGAATATAACATTGACTTAAGTCCCTCCCAGCTTGAGCGATCTTTCTCCTTCACAAGGCCAAAAATTATAAATATAATTCCGATCACGATGAACTATATGCATAGGATAGAACTTCTGATGAAATTCCATTTTCAATCGATTGTAGCTCCATGATCAAATATCATCACATAGGCTATACCATGTCAGTGCCTTCTCCTTCAAATATAAATGAAACACCTTCTTCTTGACGTGATCCTCGGGCAGATCTGCAAGCTCACATAATCCACAAACTTCATCCACATAGATTAGATGCAAATTAGGATGTAGTGTTCCATCTCCTGTATAAGGATTAGCCAGCAGTTTCTCTATCGTACCCAAAGTAATTTCATAATAAATATTTTCAGTAAGTTCAATAGGTTGAGGGACAACTCTTTGTGTTTTTAGTTGAGGTGAAGATACCCCGAAGAAGCCCCTCAAAGAATTACTTTCCATAGTAACAAGTGACAGCAAATTTCAGCACACTATATAAATTTTTCCTTACCAGATTCTACTTACCAAAGGCGCTTCACTCCCCAGCAACGGCACCACAAAAGAGTCTTGGTGACCCACAAGTATAGGGGATCTATCGTAGTCCTTTTGATAAGTAAGAGTGTCGAACCCAACGAGGAGCAGAAGGAAATGAGAAGCGGTCCTCGGTAAGGTATTCTCTGCAAGCACTGAAATTATCGGTAACACATAGTTTTGTGATAAGATAATTTGTAGCGGGTAGCAAATAAAAAGTGTAACAAAGGTGCAGCAAGGTGGCCCAATCCTTTTTATAGCAAAGGACAAGCCTGGACAAAGTCTTATATAAAGCAAAGCGCTCTCGAGGACACATGGGGAATTTTTGTCAAGCCGGTTTTCATCATGCTCATATGATTCACGTTCGTTACTTTGATAATTTTATATGTGGGTGGACCGGTGCTTGGGTTCTGCCCCTACTTGGACAAACCTCCACTTATGATTAACCCCTCTCGCAAGCATCCGCAACTACGAAAGAAGAATTATGACAAATCTAACCATAGCATAAAACATGTGGATCCAAATCAGCCCCTTACGAAGCAATGCATAAACTAGGGTTTAAGCTTCTGTCACTCTAGCAACCCATCATCTAATTATTACTTCCCAATGCCTTCCTCTAGGCTGAAACAATGGTGAAGTGTCATGTAGTCGACATTCACATAACACCACTAGAGGAGAGACAACATACATCTCATCAAAATATCGAACGAATACCAAATTCTCATGATTACATGAAACAAGCCTTATCCCATGTCCTCGGGAACAAATGTAACTACTCACAAAGCATATTAATGTTCATAATTAGAGGAGTATTAATGATGATCAAGGATCTGAACATATGATCTTGCAACAAGTAAACCAACTAGCATCAACTACAAGGATGTAACTTCCCAAATTTTGGAATGTTATAATAAATATTAGAATGATTGTTTTGTTTGATTGAGTGATTGAAATTGAGAGAAAAATTTGAAACTTTTTGAAAACTTCTGAATGAGAGGGAATGACATGACTTTCCCATATGCTTTTGGAATTCAAATTCCTACATTTCAAATCAGTGAGAGAAGATGACATGACTTCTTCAATATAAAAAGATTTGAAGAGTGAATTTGAAAGCATTCTAATTTTTTTGATATGGAATTCATTTCATATTTGGTTCCTTTTAAATTTAAAAAAATTCAAATACCCTTGACAAGATCTTGAGAGGAGTAACATGACATTCCACACCAGGGTTATTTTGTGAAGTATTTGAACCATAAAACCCAGGGGTTATTTGAAAATTTATTGCAAAAGAATTTAAAATCAATTAAGGCATTTTCTGAAAATATTTTTTTCAAGTATTCATTTTGGCTATGTAAAAATGTTCATTAAATAGCATTTATTCCCCTGTTCAATTTGATATATATATATATATATATATCTTCAATTGTTGGAAATGTTTTGAATGCCTTAATGAGAGTTTAATTCTCTGGAAATTAGAAAAAAAGAAACAAATTTAAAGTTTTAATTAATAAACCGGCCAGCGCAGCGGCCTTAACTCCCCGAGATCCCTCCGGATCGGTCACCGACGCCGCTGACGCCACCCCCTCCCTCACTGACAAGCGGACCCCACCGCCCGACCATGCCATCCCCGCGCTCCCGACCTCGCCGAAGATCTCTACCACCCTGGATCTCGCTCCCCTTTCCATCTCCCGACCTCGTGCCGCGCCTATAAGAAGCCCAAGCCTCACCTCATTCCGTTCCACCCCCGAACGCCCCTGCCCTCTCCCAAAAACCCCACCACACCACCTCGTCGGAGTTCGGCTAACAGACGAAGCCCTCCAAGCACCTGGTCGTCGCCTCCGTCGTCCCCAACCCCAACCGACGCCACCAATCGTTGTTGGAGCTTTGCCGTCGTCACATGGACCTTTCGGATGCCGCCCTTGACCACTGCACCACCGTCTCCAATCACCTCCGACGTTCGGCCGCCGTCGACATCGCCGGAGGCCCGACCTCCTCCTCTGTAAGCCACCCTCCTCCCGTAGCTGTCGAATCTACGGTTAATGGATCAGATTAGAAGTTTTAAAATGGCGAACCGTTATTCTTTACGCTTCGGTCGTCCGCCCACAAACACCCGCACGCACGCGCTTTCAACCAATAGGAAGCCGCCACGTCATCTTTGTCCGTTAGCTAAGATTTTTCTTTTTTCTGTTTCTGCTTTAGAAAACAGAATGATTCCTGTTTTTATTTTTGTTATATCTTTTAAAATATTTAGAGTTTTTGATTGATTCTTTTTGCATCATGTCAAAAAATTTATGTAGTTTCTGTAGATATCAAGTTTGACCATATTTGACAATTTTAAAATTGAACTTAAACTTATTTGATTCAAATCCTATTTTCTAAATATCTTGAGTTTGAAAATAGATTTTTAGTTGATTCTTTTTGCTACTTATCACTAGTGACATTACTTAACAGTAGGTAGAATTTGAGAACTTTTGGAATAATTTAAATTAGTATTTTTAACAAAACAGATTCTGTTTTAGTTCTTTTAGGTTTATTTCTACTTCTTTTGTTTAAATTTGTTTAATCTATTTTTATTTTATATTAATCGAAAAATAATTCTACTTTGTTTTCTATTAGTTAGCAATATTATTTCAACCAAGTTATTTTAGGTCATTTTATTAATTGGTTGCATGAAATCAATTCAAATTAAATCATAACATGCAAATTGATTTCATTACTAGTTTGATTTGCTAATTGAAAATACCTTTAATAAAATTGTTTTATAAAATATACTTTCTGTTAAATTAGTGTTATATATTTTGTTTTCTGTTATTTTAATATTTCATTTGTTTTCTTATTGTTAGGTTTATTAGGCAAAAATCTATGTTGTTTATAGTATTACTTTGTTAGTTCTTAGTTGTTCTTCAAAAGTAATTCTTTTTGCTAAGTAAAATATTTACTAAAATACATTTGTTATATTTACTTTGTTTTTGTTTTGTGTTTTACTTTTGAAAATAGGATTTACTTGTGGAGAAAAATAACCTTAGTTGTATTGCTTAAACATTGTTGTTTTGAGTTTTGTCTTAAGTATTTCCTTCATCATAACCTTGTTGCTTTTAGTTTTGTGTTTCCTATTGATTGTTAGTATTGATTGCTAGTATGATTGCTTATATGAATTAAATGTTTGACTATATAGATTTTCATCGAAGAGTGACGAATAGTTCTATCAAGTTATTTCTGAGAGCGGTATTTTTATCTTCATCAACAGTACAGGCAAGTTCACTTTGACCATCTATTTCATACCTATGTTTTATTGCATGTAGTGATATCATTCAACAAATCCCTCCAGTAGTGTTATTGAAAATTCTTGTAGTCAAGTAGAATGCATGAGGTAGGAACCCACCACTTGTTACTAAAGCCTCGAACGTTAGTTATTTTAATGCTATGCGCAAATAGACGCGGTCTGGTATGAGTGTTTGTGAGTGGTGTGAGAAGGAGGACTCTACGTCAAGACGACAACTTCATGAAGGCATCTTCAAGTCCTACATCTTCAAGACCTCAAGACTTCGAGACTCGAGAAACAAGTTTTCAATACACACTACTGGGTGAAGGATGGTTGATTGGGCATCCCTGGAGTAACCAGTGGATGGCCGGGATGCATGGAGAAGCGCCATGACATCTTGCGGAAAGCTTCACCCAGACTCAAAGACACGAATGAATATTTCATGCCCGGAAGCTTACCTATGTAGGCACAAGTCATTATGGGCTCTGGCTTGGTTGATCTTTGTTGTGACTCTGGCTAGGCAGTGCTACGAGATGTAGTCGACGTTAGGATTGGATGGGCACTGACAGTAGTCAGGGAAACACTCTGAAAGACCATGTTTCGTTCGTCCTGTTCTCAAACACCATGTAGTGCGAGGACTTACAAGGAGGGAACGAATGTTGTGGGTAAAGTACAACACTCTGCAGAGTTAAACCTAATCGATTAGTCGTGTCCCCGGTTACGGACAATTTGAGCCTCTGGACTTGGATCTATCTCTGAATTCTCGACACTGGACTGATAATTAATTGTGGGCAACTTATGATACTTGTGGGCATTAAGACATCGGTTGGCGGAACCATGTCATGTTAGGTAACTCTATAGTGAAAATTCCTGATATTCCTTTGTTGTAGGAAAAGAAATAAAATCAGCTTTTATGCAAAAACTCAGACACAGAGCCACAAAGCCTTGTTGCATATAGAATAGTTTTTATCTTCTGTTCTACTATGGTGATCTTGCCGGTACATTCAATATACTGACCTACACGGCTGCAACGTCTCATGTTGCAGATGCTTTTCTTCGACGAGTAAGAGTACGATTCAGGGTTACGGTCTACACTCAACACGTTGTTGGTGTTTATTGGGACTCCACTCCTGTTGACTGTTTCTGTTGAGATTTTAAGGTATATATCAGTTTTACGTTAATTATGTGATTGCACTTTGATATATACATTGATGTACTGTGTGTGCCAGCATACTGATCCAGGGATGGCACAGAACACACAGAGGCTTGACTCGTTTTGAGTCGAGTCACTACAAAGGAGTAATAAACACTACTAGCAACCCATAGGTACCAATCTGAGGTTTTGAGACAAAGATCGGATATGAGAGATGAACTAGGGTTTGGAGAGGAGATGGTGTTGGTGAAGACGTTGATGGAGATTGACCCCATCTCGATGAGAGGATCGTTGGTGATGACAATGGCTTCGATTCCTGGAGGGAAGTTTCCTAGGCAGAACAGCTCCGCCGAAGCCCTAGGTATCTAAGATTTGCTCCTTCTCAAGTCCAGAATTCCGGTTGCCAGCATTCTCCCTCTTCATGTAAACCTTGTAAAATAAGAGAGAAAAGGCATAAATATTGTACCCAAAATGTGTAATAACATCCCATAATGCAATAAATATCAATATAAAAGCATGATGCAAAATGGACGTATCAAATACCTCTTTTCTTCGGAGGTGGTTCGGGAATAGTCCAATCATTATCATTGCTCAATATATTATTCAGTAGTATTTCAGCTTGTTCAACAGTTCATTCCCTAAAAACACAACCAGCACAAGTATCTAGGTGGTCCCTAGAAGCATCGGTTAGTCCATTATAAAAGATATCAAGTATTTCATTTTTCTTGAGAGGATGATCAGGCAAAGCATTTAGTAATTGGAGAAGCCTCCCCCAAGCTTGTGTGAGACTCTCTTCATCAATTTGCACAAAGTTAAAAAATTCTGTGAGGCAGCTTGTTTCTTATGGGCAGGAAAATATATTTCAGAGAAGTGATATATCATATCCTGAGAACTATGCACACAACCAGGAGCAAGAGAATTAAACCATATCTTAGCATACCCTTTAATGAGAAAGGAAACAACTTAAGGATATAATAGTAATGAATTTTTTCCTCATGAGTAAATAGGGTGTCTATATCATTCAGTTTAGTGAGATGTGCCACAATAGTTTCAGATTCATAGCCATGGAAAGGATCAGATTCAACCAAAGTGATTAACATAGGATCAACAAAGAATTCATAATCCTTATCAGTAACAGAGATAGGTGAAGTAGCAAACTTAGGATCATATTTAGTTCTAGCATTCAAAGATTTTCTTTCCACTTGCATAGTAATTTCTTAAGATAATCTCTATCATTACAAGCAAGAAAGTCCCTATCAACATCTCCTTCCATAACATAACCCTTAGGAATATCAGGCAATTCATATCTAGGAGAGCTAGGTCTAGCAGGTGTCTCAAAGCGTTCAGTTTTAATAATTTCATCAGTTTCAGAAGTATCATAATTTTTGGCATTGACTCTAGCAATTTGTCCGTCAAGAAATTCACCTAGTGGCATAGTATTATCAAGCAAAGTATCATCATAAGCATCATGCATAGCATAAGTGGCATCATCAACTACTTGCGACCTATCAGAATTACTAGCAGGTGGTGGTGTCGCAAACTTACTCATAACAAAAGGTGAACCAAGTGTAGAGCTAGATGGCAGTTCCTTACCTCCCCTCGTGGTAGAGGGATAGATCTTGGTTTTTGGATCCTTCAGATTCTTAATAGTGGTCAGTAGATATAAATCCCAAGTGACGCAGAGAATAGAGCTATACTCCCCGGCAACGGCGCAAGAAAA
This sequence comes from Hordeum marinum, assembly GCA_022496015.1. Taxonomy (NCBI): domain Eukaryota; kingdom Viridiplantae; phylum Streptophyta; class Magnoliopsida; order Poales; family Poaceae; genus Hordeum; species Hordeum marinum. The sequence continues at coordinate 470,267,943 of CM039678.1, read as the reverse complement.
AGGTTTCCCCTCTTTGAAGCCCAAAACGGACTCCAGATCTGGTCTCCCGAGGAAGAACATGAGGTGGTGGCGGCTCCGTATCGTGAAACGCGATGAACTCTTCATCCCCATTCCATCGGTATGTCACTTGAAGCTATATTTTTATTCATCACATGATATGTGTTTTGCTTGGAGCGTCGTGTATTATAGTTTGCTCAGTTTTAGTTTTCCACAATCAATGTTTGCTGAAGACACCTATTTGCGAGAGAGATACATGTTCATCAAGATTTGTTAGAATACTCTACGTGCTTCACTTATATATTTTTAGCTAAGCAGATGCTCTAGTGCTTCATTTATATCTTTTAGGCCATGGTGGCATATAAATTTTATAGAAATAATTGAGCTCTCGTGCTTCGCTTTAACAACTTTGAGAGTCTAATAATTAGTAACGGTAATTTGCATGGGTTATAAGACTATTCCAAAAACGGATAGGTATTCAATGAGTGTATAATCAAAAACTTCATGTAGCTCACCATATAAGATAGATTGTGGGTTAATAATCTTGATGTAATAATATGAAAGGGCATGAGTACATGATTGTTGGTTAGTAGAAACATTTTTAGTTAAAGCCTGTTAGTTGTTGCTCATCTAAAGATTGGTTATGACATGATGATAATATGTGAGTGTTCTTATTCCTCGTTGAAATCCTAGTGTTGTTCGGGTCGGAGACGTGCGATGGTTAACTCCTCCCAACCTCCTACCTATGGGTATGTGGGATTACTTTTCTTTGAGAGAGATAATAAAGATCTGCAATAAGTATATTAATTCTTTATGACTAATGTGAATCTATGGATGTACGCACACTCACCTTTCCACATATTGGTAGCCTCTTCGTTACCATGCATCGCCCATTCTCACCTATAAGATCGATGTAGCTTTCGCCGGTGCATCCAAACCCCGTGATATGATAAGCTCTATCACACATAAGACTCCTTATATATTCCTCAAAACAGCCACCATACCTACCTATTATGGCATTTCCATAGCCATTCTGAGATATATTGCCATGCAACTTCCACCGTTGCATCACATGACTTGTGTGTTCATCATTATATTGCTTTGCATGATCATATAGCTGGCATAGTATTTGTGGCACTGACACCATTCATCATTGTTTACATGTTACGCTAGATCATTGCACATCCCGGTACAATGCCAGAGGTATTCATATAGAGTCATTTCTTTTGAGTTGTTATATCGAGTAAGTAAATAAAAGTGTGATGATCATCATTATTATAGCATTATCCCAGTGAGGAAAGGACGATGGAGTAATGATTCCCCCACAAGTCGGGATGAGCTCCGGATGAAAAATAAAAAATTGGTGGAGGCCAAAGAGCCCACCAAATAAAAATAGAGAAAATAAAAGAAAAAAGAGAGAAACGACTTTGCAACTATCCTTTATCACACTTGTGCCACGAAGTGGCACCATGTTCTTCATATGTAGAGTCTCTTGAGTATCTATTTCATATGCTAGTGGATTTTTTTATTATAGAACTTGGCTTGTATATTCTGATGATGTGCTTCCTCAAATGCTTGAGGTCTTCATCAACAAGCAAGTTGGATGCACACCCACTTAGCTTCCGTTGAGCTTCCATACACTTATAGCTGTAGTGCATCTATTGCATGGCAATCCCTACTCCTAGAATTGGTATCTATTGATGGGCATCTCAATAGCCTGTTGATACGCCTAGTTGATGCGAGACTTTCTTTACATTTTGACTCCTTTTTATATCTATCACCATATTCTATTCCACCTATATGCTATATCCATGGTTCATGCTCATGTGCTGAGTCGGGTTGCAAATGCTAAAGCGCGTTAGAAGTACGATCCAATTGCCTGACTTAACACCATGGTGCTCATGATTTGTACTTATGTGGTGAACACGGAGTCATGCCATGCTAATGAGTGGGGAGTAATGTTCTTTAAGAATTGTATATTTTGAAAGTAAATGATTATGTTTCTTATATTTATGGATATTACCATATTGGTGTTTATTAGTTCATTGTTTCTCAAATATCATACATAAAAGAGATTACATTTTGGGTAGCATGTCGCATCAAAAACTCTGTTTTTATAATTTACTTATTTGAGGACGAGTAGGAATTAAGCTTGGGGATGATGAAATATCTCCAATGTATCTATAAATTTTTATTGTTCCATGCTACTATATTATCATTCTTGGATACTTTATATGCTATTTTATATCATTTTTGTGCACTAACCTATTAACCTAGTGCTCAATGTCAGTTGTTGTTTTTTGCTTCTTTTTGTCATTTTAGGAATACTATAACAAACGAAGTACAAATGCCCCAAAAAAATTAATGATTTTTTCTGGACAAAAAATAAGACCTGGAAGCTTCGAGAGAGACCGGAGGCTACAATGGGTGGCGCCAAGCCAACATGGGGCGCCCAGGGGGTGGTCGCGCCATGATGGCATGGGGGCCCTCCCGCAGCCTCCTGGCCTAATTCTTACCATATATATTCTCTAAAATTGGGAAAACACTCGACAACTTGCCAAATTACTTTTTTTGTTGCCCCAAGGCTCTGTTCTAGTGGGACGCCATCCAGAGGCCTATTTAGGTGCCCTGTTGTAGGGGTGATCAATCACGGAGGGCCGCTACATCAACCTTGCTGCCTCCATGACACTAGTGTAGAATCGACCTGTAGTGCCGATTCGTGAGGACCTTTAGTGCCAATTCTAAAACCGGCACTAAAGGGTGGGGACTAAAGTCCCCCCCTTTAGTCCCGGTTCAACACAGCCCGGCACCAAAGACCCACCACGTGGCACCTGTCGGCGCCGTGTGATGGGGGACCTTTAGTCCCAGTTGGTAACACCAACCGGGACTAAAAGTATTTAATTCTTTTAATTTTTGTTTATTTTTCCTTTTAATCCTTTAGGGGTTTATGAATTCATTATGGTTTATTTTTCCTCTTAATTTTGTGTTTTCCATTTAATTATTTTTCATTTCAAACATATATTACGCTACTACATACTGTACACGTTGTGCATATATATATATATATATATAATTCTTGTAGAACCGATTATATATATATATACATCGAATTTCTCGTACGACGACCATTCACATACATATATATATACAATTTCTCCCACAATTTGCTGACCATTACATATGAAGGCATTGCTTCTTGATCTTGTAATGGTATTCTCCTTTGGGATTTATGACCTAGTCGACCAGAAATCCAGCTATTTCCTCTTGAATTTCTCGTACGCGAGCCTCTGGTAGGAGCTGTCCTCACATCCCCGTCAGCTATAAGAAGGAGATCAAGATGAATATATTAGTTGTGTGTATATATATTAACTAGATCATGATAAAAAAATATGGATAGTGTTCTGGCAAACGTACCCAAAGATTTCTCTCGTTTCTGCTCCTTTCAGACAAGATCATGCAAATGTTCTCGCAAATGTAGTATGCGCATAAACTATTCTCCCGCTCCTGCCTCATGCACTTTAAGAGAATAAAATTCAATCAGGTAATAATTAATCAAGCATGATAATGGTATTGAAACTAGAACTAAAGAGATGCACGGACGTAGCTAGCTAGTATTGCTTAATTACCTTGGGTCGCACCCATGTCAGCTTTTGTGCCCAGTCGCCTGGGACCTGTTTGATGAACTTGGCCCAAGCCCTGCCCGCTGGCAAAGAAAATGAATCAAGGAGTTATTAACTAGTTGATATCAGGAAATGAAGTAAAGAGACCGACATAGTGCGATAATGATTGAAATTACCTATCGTCCATCCACCTCACGGTTGCGTATTCGGATGGATCCTTATATAGTGAGTCTAGTACTTCATCTTTTCTCTTGTCAACTTCAATGATTAACAAGATCCAATGGAAACTGCATGCGCACATGTTTTCAATAATTAAGCGGGCATGTGCATAACTCATCAACTACACTTCTTAACATCTAGTAAGCAAAAAATAGAATTTATAGTACAAGATATAGTAACACTCACCGAAGTTTTAAGGAAGTAGTATTTCTGGTTGGGTGTTTAGATGCTTCAAAAACACTAGCAGGAATTTCTCCGTGTCTTTTCTTGAATACTGAGTTTCCCATATCTTTTGATTAACCGTATTTGGGTCAATGAACCCAGTGCCATAGCGTCCAGCTTGTTTCATTTCATACATCTTCATTCTGCATAATACCACAGAAAATAATATAGTGAGGATAATTACAGATAATGAACGAGAGCACAGCTAGCTAGAGACTTAAATTACAGAAAGAAATCACTTACAGACAATAGCAACTGACTAAAGATTTGTCGAGTGCGTCTTGATTGAATAACTGAAACAACTCTGAATAATGAATCCACAAATCTTATTTATGGAAGTAATGCCTCTTCTTGACTCTCACCATGAGGGACTCTTGATTGGTATTTGTTGTTTCTTGCATGTACCACGTATGCAAATTCTACAATCTCGTTGGTAGAAGCTTTACATCTTCAGGCTTGACCAGAGGTTTGCCACGGGCATATTGATATTTTAGTTCCTCCTCTTTAAGCCCGGCGATTTCCTCAAGGCCTAGGACTTGTTCAACAGTGACATGGCATCTTTAGCCTGCCTTCTATGATCGTCGGTTACTACGAGCCGGTCGGCGATACGCACAGTTGTTTGTACAATGAGCAGGGGGATCGATTGCACTGCCTGTTCTCCCAGCTGGGGAACAGTTTTCCCGGTTTTTTCCCTACTCCTTGGCTCGAGCCCGAGATCGACTCCTTTTGTCCTGCAAGATATGATTTCTTGATAGACCGCACATAGTCGGAGTCCTTCTGATTGACAGTCGGTCGAGCCATATCAATAAAGTGTTTTGAGACATGCTCAGGTACTTTCTCCTTTGGTGGTGGGGGCAGTTTCGGTCCAAAATGGGCCTTCACTTTGGCATCCACTACGGTGTCGAGTTCCTCCTTAGTCAGGTGGTAAGGCAACTTTGGAAGAGGCTTGAGGCTTGGACCATATTTGAATTTCTTGCCTCTTGTACCGCTAGCCGTCATAGATGCAGCCTCTCCCTTCCGTTGTTGCTTAGGCGATGGAGCACACTGAGTCGGCGGAGATGGTAGACGCGGTGCCGGACTTGGAGTCGACGGAGCATGCTGATGCCATGGTCCGGACTTGGAGGAGGAGTTGGCTGACACGATGCCAGACTTGAAGGAGGAGGAGTTGGCTGACGCTATGCCAGACTTGGAGGAGGAGTCGACTCACGCGGTGCCGGACTTGGAGGAGGAGGAGTCGGCTGACGCGGTGCTGGACTTCAAGGAGGAGGAGTCGGTGGCCTTGGAAAGACGATGCAATCCTTTTTCCATAGAATGAGACGATGTATGGCCTCTCCCAGTGTTCTCTCCTCGTCACCTCCAAGAATGTCAAGTTGTAGCTCGTGATATCCTGACACCACTTTATCAACCCCGACACGAGCATAGCCAGCTGGAATCGGATTACAATGGAAGGTTGCTTCTGAGGGATTTGCTAAAGCATAGTCGTCCACCATCTTCATGGATAAGTTCTTCACTTTCATGTGTAGCTCACAGTTAGTCTTGTCTTTGATATCATCCACAGGGTAGCTAGCTAGCAGTGCATCATCGATATCGGCCGGGGCGGAACCCACGCTGCTACTCGGCATAGATGGGACGGTGCTATCCAATGCTGGATCGATCTGCTCATGTTGTCGCTGAGGCGCCCTTTCCTGGATGAGTTAGTCGATATGCTCCTGCTACCGCCTGATTCTGGATTCCAACTCCGGGTGCTTTGATTCTAGGACTTCAAGGCGGAGTGCTTCCTCCTACTTCTTCTGCTCCTCTTGCATCTTCTTTCTCGCATGGCTTCTGTAGTCGTTGTTCCAACCTGCAAACCCCTCAAACCACAGAACAATGTCTTTGCCTTGTGTTCTTCCCAGGTGTTCAGGATTCTTCAAGGCGCGCATAAGCTTGTCGTCCTCTCTGTTGGGCGTGAGCTCCCCTGCGCGAGATTCATCTTATTTCATTAGTATTTCATCTGTCACTCCTTTAAGACTTGCCTTCAACATAATATCCCATGTCTCTGGGTCCAACTTCCCCCCATGCGCATAAAACCATATCCTGCACCTGGGGGGCAGGTCACTGTAACTGGAGCGACCCCTGCACTAATCATCTCTTGTTTGGATTGATCCCACTTAGGCAGGACCGTCTGGTAGCCACCTGGCCGCAGAGTATGGTTCCACTTCTTTTTTGCAACATTAATCTTGTTTTTTCTTGACCATTCCTTAGCTAGTTCCGATTCCTTGAACTTCACGAAATCGTCCGAGTGATCTTTTGCCTTCACTAGTGCTCCCTCGAATTTTGGAGTCTTCTTGTTTGCTTTGACGTATACAGCCCATGCATTTTTCTTGAAGGTGTTGAATGAGATCGCCATCTTTTTAAGAGCATAGTTTCTGAATTTCTTCAGATCTGCATCTGTCAAATTATCTAGTAGTGTGAAATGTGACATCGGCTCAGTTGAAAGCACATCTTTTGCTCTTTCGTCAACAAAAGTAACTCCTGCTTGATCTCCCTTTGCTGGCTTTTTCCATTCTTGAACGGAGATCGGGATTTGGTCCCTGACAATAACTCCACATTGATTCTTGAACTTTGTCGCATTTTTCCTAGGTTCAAGCGGTTCGCCAGTTAATGTTTTGATGGAATCGATGTTGAACTTTACGCCAGGGTCCAAATTTCTGGCCGAGCCTCGAACTACCCTGTCGCTTGTAGAAGATTTGCTTGATCTGGAGGCCTAAAATAAGAAAGATCGATTCATTAATACATACAACTCAATTAAGACATGTAATGATCACCGGCTGGATTATATAATAAATATACCTCCTCGGTCTTTGTTATTTGAAGAACATTTTCTTCGTCAATATCGTTGTTGACTTCATCTATTCGTTCGTCTTCATCAAATATCATACAAACCTCACCGGAATTGTTCAGATATTGCAAGCCGTCATCATCTTCAGGTTCATGCTCTGGGCTCGGGGAGCGTATGATGTCGAACAGAGCCTCTTCTCCTTCTCTGTCGGTATTGTCCATAGCTTTTATTTAAGTCACCCAAAAGAAAGATAAAACAATTTATTATTCAAATTAGAATGCATGCAATCAATAAGGAAAAAATGAATCATAGTACATAATATGCATATCAAATAATTCATATAATATGCATAATCAAATATAACTCGAATAAATCGTCTCGAATATAATCTAGAATACATATCGAGTATTATCACTAATACATTTCAAATATTATTATATAATATCACCAATACAGATGTAGTTGACGTCTAGCGGCGCAGGCGGTGCATACCCAAAGAGAAGGAACTATGACAGGATCATAGCTCGGGTGAGATCCTTGAAGAACCTGCATGGTATTGTAGAACCTCACGTCCAATGCATCCATATAGCGACGGACGTGCTCGTCCTCCTCCCTGACACGGCGACATACCACCTCCGACGGGGCCGGCTGCCTCCACACCGAAAGTGGCCCACGCGAACGCCACCAAAGAAGCTCCGGGTCGACGACGGGACTCGGGTTCCTCACCAAGATGCGCGCCCCTGAAGGTAGCACCTCCCAATGCCAGCCCGGTAGAGCCCAGTCCCAGACATGGCGCCTCTGAAGTAGGACGTCATCGCGAACGAGTCGATGACGAGGATGGGGGCCAGGCATCATTGACATCGAGAACAAATTCTATACAGATTTAACATTTTTAAATCCTTGATTGTGATTTCTTATATACGAGGAACCGTCAGAATCATAATGGATTCTCTTAACCTTTAAGGGATTTAACAAAATGGTGCCATTGTGGATGTGTAGAAAATGGTCCATATGTTTCCTGATATCATCTACCCTTCTATATGTCACGTTGTCTAGCTAGTGTCAAAGGAAGAAAATCATGGCTTCATCATTAGCCGGAAGTAACAAGCGCATGATGGTATGAGAAGTTGTCCAAAGCTCTTTTAGAACGGAGTCCCAAATAGGAGCATTAGCTTTTTGGTACGAAGTTTAGCAAGAGCCTTCCGAATATCGCTATTTGGAAGGCCTTTTGCTGAACTTCGTACCAAAAAGCTAATTATCCTATCCGGGACTCCGTTCCAAAATAACTTTGGACACCTTCTCGTACCATCATGCGCCTGTTACTTATGGTTAATGATGAAGCCATGGTTTTCTTGAAACCTTTGACACTAGCTAGACAAAACATGACATATAGAAAGGTAGATGCATGAGATCAGGAAAAAATTGGATCAACTTGTGCACATCCATAATGGGGGCATTCCTAAATCCCTTAAAGGGCTAAGAGAATAATCTATTGTATACATACATATACTAATTACAAATCTAACATTCATCTAAGATTCTATATCTTTTTTATATCCAAAATTTATATTGCAATAAAAATATTATAAAAAATATTTCTATATCTTTTTTATATCTAACATTTATGTAGCTATAACTAAAAGTAAAAAAATTATATAGCAATTTTTTCTATACTATGATATACAACATTATATAAAATTAAAAAACAGAAAAAGAAACACTAATTAAGAATACTTCTATATATCCATTAAAAACAGAAAAACAACATTATATAAAAAAATTATACTAATTAAAAACTAATTATATCCATCTAACATGCATTCATACATACATATATACTAGTGAAAAACAAATAAAACATCTAAATAGAAAATGTGTGTGTGTTCATGCATGTGTGTGTGTGTCCGGCCTCGATGGGAGGGGGCGACCATGGCGGTAGGGGCTCACAGCGGGGCGACGGCAGGCGAGGTCGAGGAGGGGCGGCAACGGTGACGACGAGGTGCAGGGGCACGGCGGCCATGACATCGAGGTGCGGCGAAGGCGACGACGGACGGCGGCGTCGAGGTGCGGTAAGGGTGTGGACGAACGGCGACGGCAAGATAGCGCGGCGGCCACGACATGAGGTGCGGCAGAGGCGCGGACGGATGGCAGCGTCAGGGTGCGCCGGCAGGGGCGCGGATGGACGGACGGTGGCATCGCGGGGCAAGGGCGCGGGGATGGACAACGATGACGAAAAGGCTGATTTGGGGAACATTTCGTAAGTGTTGTATATATAGAGGCACCTTTAGTCACGGTTGGTGGCTCCAACTGCGACTAAATGCCACCTTTACTCGCGGTTGGAACCACCAACCGCGACTAAATGTCTGGCTTCCCGCCACTTGGACTGGTTGAAATTCACCTTTAGGCACGGTTGGCGGCTCCCACCGCAACTAAATGGGGGTCTTTAGTCACGGTTGGAGCCACCAACCGCGACTAAATGTGGTGTGCCACACGAGGGGCATGGTGGATGTTTAGTCCCACCTCACTAGTCGAGAGGACCTCCCACCGGTTTATAAGCCCTCCCGCGGCTACCGTGTCGAACACCTCTCTAATGCAGGCCTTCTAGCCCTATCGCACCTCTACCCCCCTGTGGGGCCTACTCGGCCATATGAGCCTGCATCCTGGCCCAACTAGCAGTTGGGTTTCTAGTCGAATGCAGGCCGTGGCGGCCCAATAGGTGCGCTTTTTCAATATCTTTTTTTTGTTTTATGCTTTATTTATTTTATTTTGTTTCTGAGTTGTTTTTTGCTTTATTTAGAGTTTCTTTGTGAATATTTTTTCTTTAGGTAAAAAAATTATAAACTTTCTGTTAGTGCTAGTAGTTTTATAATTTGAATAGTTTAAATTTGAATTATTTGAAATTTGTGTGAAACACTAGTTTGTGAAAAAATTACTTCAAAAATAGATTTTTCTGTGATTCTTGTTTCTTATATTTAATATTAGTGTGTTATAATTATTTTCAATTTTTTAATTCTTAGGTTATTTAAAATAATGAAATGCCTTTCTAACAGATGAGTTTTTGTTCGAAAGCCTGATACTTCGAAAGAATTTGTCCATTTTGTACATGGAGTTTTTGCCGTAACCCTCTCAACTTTCTGGCACATCCTATGTGGGTGAAATGATGATACCATGCCAACTTTCAACCTTTTCAGAGTTTATTTGTAGTGGTTTTCAATTTCAGGGTCATTTAGCTCAAAAAATTAGTAAATGCATGAAAAATAGCAAATGAAGTCGGAAATGATTGAAAAATGATGGCGTGGCTTCGAATGGTGCATACTGAACATACAAAAACTGCGGAGTTGAAATAAGTTTAAGAAATGAAATGTCTTTGTAACAGACGAGTTTTCGTCTAAAACCCTGATACTTCGAAAGAGATTGCCCATTTTGTAAACGAAGTGCGTCCAGTTTTTCTCGTAACCCTCTCAACTTTTTGGCACATGTTATGTTGGTGAAATGATGATACCAACTTTCAACCTTTTTAGAGTTCATTTGTAGTGCTTTTCAATTTTAGGGTCATTTAGCTAAAAAAATAAGTAAATGCATGAAAAATAGCAAATGAAGTCAGAAAGGGTTGAAAATTGATTGCATGGCTTCGAATGGTGCATACTGAATGCACAAAAAGTCTAGAGTTGAAATAAGTTTAAAAAAATGAAATGCCTTTGTAATAGACGAGTTTTCATCTGAAACCGTGATACTTCGAAAGAGATTGCCCATTTTGTACACGAAGTGCGTCCGGTTTTTGTCGTAACCCTCTCAACTTCTTAGTACATGCTATGTGGGTGAAATGATTATACCAAGCCAATTGTAAACCTTTTCAGAGTTCATTTGTAGTGCTTTTCAATTTCAGGGTCATTTAGCTCAAAAATCAGTAAATGGATGAAAAATAGTAAATGAAGTCAGAAAGGGTTGAAAATTGATGACGTGGCTTCGAATGGTGCATACTGAATGCAGAAAAGGTCTGGAGTTGAAATAAGTTTTAAAAAATGAAATGCCTTTGTAACAGACGAGTTTTCATCTAAAACCCTGATACTTCGACAAAATATTTCTTTGCATTTCAAATGCCAAAACACATAAATACACTACTATTACAAAGATTCCCTCCGATTTGTCCGAAGTGGGACTTTCCACATATATAAGTCCGGAAACTAACTAGAGAAGCCTGTCACATCCCAGAGTGGGATCTTTGGGTATAAAACTTTTTCTTCGCATGTGACCCTTTGCGTCGTAACCATGGACAATCTTCATCGTTTAACTTGATGCTCGGGTCAACATTCACTGTGAAGGGAGCAATTTCATGAAACTTTTCATAATCTTCTAACATGTCTGTCTTGTCCTTCAATCCCATGATGTTTCTTTTCCTTGAAGGAACTCTGTGGTGCTTTGGCTCATCGTATGATGTATTCGCTTCCTTATCTTTTCTTTTTCTTGGCTTGGTAGACATGTCCTTCACATAGAAAACCTGCGCCACATCATTGGCTAGGACAAATGGTTCGTTTGCATACCCAAGATTGTTGAGATCCACTGTTGTCATTCCATACTGCGGGTCTTCGTTTACCCCACCTCCTATCAAATTGACCCATTTGCACTGAAACAAAGGGACCTTCAAACCAAGTCCATAGTCAAGTTCCCATATCTCCTCTATGTAACCATAAAATGTGTCCTTTGGCCCATTGATGTTTGCTGCATCAAAGCGGACACCACTATTTTGGTTGGCGCTCTTTTTAGCTTAGGCGATCGTGTAAAATGTATTCCCATTTATCTCGTACCCTTTGAAAGTTAATATAGTCAAAGATGGTAACTTGGACAGCAAGTACATGTCATCTTCAACAGTGTCATCATGCATAAGACGTGTCTGCAACCAACCGGCAAAAGTCACCGTTTGTTCATGTGTAGTCCAATCGTTAGACTGCTCCGGGTTTTTGGAGCGTGGAATATTCTTGTGTTGCTCGATATACAGAGCCACCAAGGTGGAACTTTGTAGAACTGTGTAGTGTGCTTGCACCAAAGAATGCTCGGCCCGGCATATTAGTGAATTATTTCCTAGCGTGCATTTTCCACCCAGTCTGCCCTCATGCTGCGATTCAGGAACACCAATCGGCTTAATGTCAGGAATAAAGTCAACACAAAACTCAATGACCTCCTCTATTTCATGGCCCTTGGAGATGGTTCCTTTTGTCCTAGCACAGTTATGAACATATTTCTTTAAGACACCCATAAACTTCTCAAAGGGGAACATATTGTGTAGAAATCGGGACCCAGAATGGCAATCTCCTCGACTAGGTGAATTGGGATGTGCGTCATGATATTGAAGAAGGATGGTGGGAGCACCAACTCGGAACTGACAAGACATTGCACCAAATCATTCTCTAACCTTGGTAGGATTTCTGGATTGATTACCTTCTAAGAGATTGCATTCAGGAATGCACATAGCTTCACAATAGCTAATCAAACGTTTTCCGATAGAAGCCCCCTCAATGCAACCGGAAGCAGTTGCGTCATAATCACGTGGTAGTCATGAGACTTTAGGTTCCGGAACTTTTTCCCTGTCATATTTATTATTCCCTTTATATTCGACGAGAAGCTAGACGGGACCTTCATACTGAGCAGGCATTCGAAGAAGATTTCCTTCTCTTATTTGGTAAGAACGTAGCTAGCATGACCCTGAAACTGCTTTTGATCCATGTCGTCTTCTCCGTGCATACATTGTTGGTCCTCCCGTGCCTCTGGTGTATTTTTTGTCTTCCCATAAATGCCCAAGAAGCCTAGTAGGATCACGCTAAGATTCTTTGTCACGTGCATCACGTCGATTGCAGAGCGGACCTCGAGGTCTTTCCAATAGGGTAGGTCCCAAAATATAGATTTCATCTTCCACATGGGTGTGTGTTTCTCAGCATCATTCGGAACAGATTGTGCGCGAGGACCCTTTCCAAAGATTACTTTTAAATCCTTGACCATATCAAGTATATCATCACCAGTACGGTGGCGAGGCTTCTTTCGGTGATCTGCCTCACCTTTGAAATGCTTGCCTTTCTTTCTTATGGATGCCTGCTCTGAAGAAATCGACGATGCCCTAGGTACCCATTATTCTTACATTTATCAAAATATATATTGTCGGTATCATCTAAACAGTGCGTGCATGCGTGGTATCCCTTGTTTGTTTGTCCTGAAAAGTTACTCAGAGCAGGCCAATCATTGATGGTTACAAACAGCAATGCATGTAGGTCAAATTCCTCTTGTTCATTCGCATCCCACGCACGTACACCTTTTCCATTCCACAGAAGTAAAAGTTCTTCAACTAATGGACTTAGGTACACATCAATGTCGCTGCCGGGTTGCTTGGGGCCTTGGATGAGCACTGGCATCATAATGAACTTCCGCTTCATGCACAACCAAGGAGGAAAGTTGTAGATACATAGAGCCACAGGCCATGTTCTATGATTGATGGTCTGCTCCCCAAATGGATTAATGCCATCTACATTTAAAACAAACCATATGTTCCTTGCGTCCTTTGCAAAGTCCATCCACTTTCTCTCGATTTTTCTCCCCTGCGATCCATCAGTGGGTACTCTCAACTCCCCGTCTTTCTTATGGTCTTCGTTGTGCCATCGCATCAACTTGGCATGCTCTTTGTTCTGAAACAAACGTTTGAACCATGGTATTATAGGAGCATACCACCTCATCTTGGAAGGAATATTCTTCTTGGGGTGCTCGCCCTCAACATCACCAGGGTCATCGTGGCCGATCTTATAGCACAATGCACATCATACTGGGCATGCATTGAAATCCTCGTACTCACCATGGTAGAGGATGCAGTCATTAGGGCATGCATGTATCTTCTCCACCTCTAATCCTAGAGGGCAGACAACCTTCTTTGCTTCGTACATACTGTCAAGTAATTCGTTGTCCTTTTGTAGCTTCTTCTTTAACATTATCAGCAACTTTTTGAATGCCTTGTCAGATACACCATTCTCTGCCTTCCATTGCAGCAATTCCAGTGTTGTACCCAACTTTTTCTTGTCATCTTCGCAATTTGGGTACAACCCTTTTTTGTGATCCTCTAACATGCGCTGCAACTTCAGCTTCTCATTTTCACTTGCGTAGTTTCTCTTTGCATCGACAATGGCCTGACCAAGATCATCAACGGGCTCATTTGATGGCTCTTCTTCAGCTCCTTCCCGCATTGCCGGCTCAGCTTCTTCCCACATTGTTGTACCATCGTATTCATGGAACCCATGGCCAGGATAGCTGTCGTCATCCTCTTCTTCTTCATTCTCTTCCACTAGGACCCCTCTTTCTCCATGCTTGGTCCAACAGTTATAGCCGGACATGAAACCAGACTCAAACAGGTGGACGTGAATGGTTCTTGAGTTAGAATAATTTTGATCATTCTTCCATCCAGCACATGGACAATACATAAAACCATCTTCCCGCTTGTTTACCTCACCCACAACCAAAAAATTATGCACGCCATTAATGAACTGGGGAGAGCATCGGTCGTCATACACCTATTGCCAACTCATCTTCATTAAGCAACACCGAAAATACCAAATTAATACAAGTTCATACACACTTTTTCTCATAAAACAACATACAAACTCTCTAGCTATAGGATTTAAATGCAACAACAAATGCGATCAACATTGCAACTAAGGTAACAATTGATCCAACAACATAGTGATACCAAGCCTCACTATAAATGTCATATGTTTTAATTTTTCTAATCTTCAAGCGCATTGCATCCGTCATGATCTTGTGATCATCGATGACATCGACAACATACAACTCCAATTTCATTTTCTATTCTTCAACTCTTTTCAATTTTTCTTTCAAATACTCATTTTCTTTTTCAACTAAATTTAACTTCTTGACAAGAATATCTATGTCGGTTGGAATTTACGGTTCACATACCTCCTAGACAAAAATATCTATGTAAACTTGATGGGCATAATTTTCATAAACATGAAATGCAACAATAGTTATAAAAGAGAGTATATACCACATCCGAATCATAAACTGGACGAGGGCCGACGGGGACGGCTATCAAAACCATGCCACTATGTATAACAAACAACCATATAGGTAAGAAAACTATACAAGTAAGTATCTAAATCTTACAAACATGATGTTTCTATAAAAAGGATAAGAACAAGAGGCTCACCAAGGTGGTGCCAGCGATGGGATGGTGCGGGCGATCGACGGTGGTTAGGATGGGGACGGGAAGGCACTAAGTAAACCACACCTACACATGCAAAGTAAGAAGTTAATTTGAGCTCAAATTGCATATAAATCAAATAAACTACCACATATAAATACTCCCAAACTAAAACCCACAAATCACTATACTTATAGAGCATTGCAAGAGCTAATCTAGCAATGGGAGATGAAAGTACAAAGTTGCTAACCTTTGTGAACACTTGAATGGATGAGGTGCCTCCAAATCTTGACAAAATTTGGCAAAAATGGAGGATGAGCTCAGGGAAGCGGGAAAGAACAGAAAGGAGAGGAAAGGGGAAGAACAGAGAGGAGTATGCTCGGGCTGGCCGAAGGGTTCATATAGGGGACCTTTAATCCCGGTTCGAGACACAAACCGGGACTAAAGATGAACCTATAGTCCCGGTTCGTGCCACGAACCGGGACTAAAGGTTATTGTGGGGCCCCAGGCTGACACCAGTCTGCCACCACCCCTTTAGTCCTAATTCGTGGCACGAACCGGTACTAAAGGTCCGGAATGAACCGGAACTAATGATGCCCATCCCAAACCGGGACTAATGGTATCATTATTGTCGGTTCAAAACCTGACCGGGACTAATGCTATGGACAAAAGTTTTGTTTTCTAATAGTGTGATGATGTGTGAGTAGTTTACTAAAGACCTACGGTCCATAGCTAGTACCTAGATCTCTCTCTCCCTATCTCTCTCTATCTATCTATCTCTCTATCTCTCTATCTATCTATCTATCTATCTATCTCTCTATGATCTTCAATACAAAGTTCACCGCGATTCCCGCGGTGATATATCCGATGTAATCCTTCTTTGCGGTGTGTTTGTCGGGATCCGATGAATTGTGGGTTTATGTTTAGATTACTAATGAATAATATTTGAGTCTGTTTTGAATTCTTATATTCATGATTTTTATAGGTTCGCATTGCTCTTCGGTCTATCGGTTTGGTTTAGCCAACTAGATTGGCTTACTTCGGTGGAGGTGGTGCGTTGTGATGGATTTAATCTTGGAGCGCTCAATCCTCATGATAGAAAAGGACATGAACTTCCATTAAGGGAAAACGATGGGTTTTATTCATATTGATTGGATTTACTTTGTCTAAATCATGTCATCTTGCTCCAAGCATTACTCTGTTTTTACTTAATACTCTAGATATATGCTGGATAGCAGTCGATGGGTGGAGTAATAGTACTAGATGGATGCAGGAGTCGGTCTAGTTATTTATGGACGTGATACCTATATATATGATCATTACCGTGAATAAATATTGCATAACTATGAGTTTTTTTACCAACTAACCATTTCTATCAAATGCCCAACAGTAATTCGTTTACCCATCGTATGATTGATAAGCCTCTAGCAAAAAACAATGGTCCTCGTGTCTTCACAAAATATATTATTACAAAAACGCCAAAAATATTATTTTCATTTATTTACTGTTATTTATTTTATGATTATATTATCTATCTATCACTACTTTGTGCTTGCAAGTAACGACTTCAAGGGACTTGAAAACCCTCTTGCCCGTATTGGGTGCAAGTGCGTGCTCTTTTGTGTGTAGGTGTCAAAGACGGGAATTTGCATGTTCTCAGATTAGTTCGATAACCTTGGTTCTCACTGAGGGAAATATTTATGTCTACTGTGTTACATCTCCCCTAATCTTCGGGGAAAATCTCAACGCAGTTTACAAGTAGTAGTGTGCGACTATGCGGACGACAGTGTGCAACTCTGCAGCCGCATATAGGAAACTATGTCGATGAGATTGTGCAACTGTGGCCATATGTGAGATACTACACCGACGAGAGTATGCAGCTTCGTTGTCTTGTGTGTACGACTATGTCGTCGCGTGTGTGCAACTCCCACAGTCCTGATTGAGCGACTATGCCGATGAGAGTGTGCACCATCACGGTCACGCGTGTGCGCCTTTACAGATGAGAGTGGCATGGTTGTGTGTGTGCGACTATAACGTCGCACCAGTGCCATTCGTGTGGTCCTGTGTGAGCTACTACTTCAACGAGAGTGTGTAGCTTCATGGTCATGTGTGTGCACTACTATATCGATGAGAGTGTGCAGCTCCATGGTCCAGTGTGTGTGATTATGCTGCCACGTGTGTGCAACTCCCATAGTTGTGTGTGAGCTAATATGCCAAGGATAATGTGCAACTCCGTGATCATTTGTGTGCGACAATGTCGTAGATGTGTATTTTTCATTGATGACACGTTCACACCAAACTACCACTCACAAGAAGATGTACAACTTCGGTTGTTGTCCAGCCAACTGCCGAGTAGTTCGATGTTCAACTTTCCCCTATCATGGATGTGTTGTTTTCAGTGTCTGTTGTCTCGGCTAACTATCTAGCAGTGCATGTGCTATTTCAGATGTTGCCTCGATCAACTGCCTAATAGTAATGTGTAACTTTTCCTCGTACCCAGTGGAGGTGTAGTGTTCACTGCTAACACCCATCCAAATCACTCCTGCTAGTGAGATGTGCAACTTTAGACCCTGTCTATATATAAGTTTTGTATACCCCATAGATGTGGATTTTCTCCATCCAAAAAATGTCTGCAAGTGAGATGTACAACTTAGTATGTTTTTCCTATTAATTTCCTAATAGTCTTTGTGCAACTTCTCATTATCTATGGATGTGTGGTTTTCACCACCTCAAGTACCCTTGCAATGCAATGTGCAACTTCGTCTGCTTTGCCGCCATCTGCCTACCAGCCGATGTGCAATTTCCCCTACCCCGTGGATGTCCAGATTCCATAATTTTTAACTATCCCTTGTCGTGTGAAATATCTAACTTTGTCTACTACCATGGGAAAACTGCCTAGAAGTCGATGCACATCTTCCTCCCCTACCTATGGATGCCCTGCCCTAACTACCCCTACCATTAGGGTGTGCAACGTCGGCAGTTGTCCCAACCAACTGCCTAACAGTCAATGTGCAACTCAGGAACCATAATTGTGAAACTTTGTCTCCTTAACCATGAAATGTGTTTGTCCTATTAGGGAAAACAACCATGATGCAAACTAATCAATTTGTCGCTGAAAAACAAGGTCGGTAATATTTTTCAACTTTTGTGCCAATTAAAATGGTTAGCTTGGATATCTCGTAGTACACCAATAAGATATCAATCTAAAGATAAAAGGAATCAAATGAAAATTTGAAATTACTTTTAAGGCTTATGCTATTCCATGAGTTACAATGGAAGTTCAACATCCTTATATCATTGTACATAAATGCCTAATTGTTTTCTTTTTTCAAACCATGGCACATTTAATCCTTTTTTAACAAAATAGCCTCAAATTAGACCTTATCATGTTAAGAAAAAGGTTATATCTGCCCCTTTCTCTTATCAATATAGTTGGCCTCAATTCCGTTTAGAACCGAGATCACACAACAGAATTTATGTAGTATTGAGCTCATAGTACTTGTTAGAGTGAATAAGAAGTGGCATGCCTGCTCATGGATGTGCAATGCAAAAGAAGCACATCGAAATTTTCATGAAGATGTTTTTTGCATACATGTTTGCCATTTCAAACAGTGAATATATACCCTAAAAATAATCGGGTTGTTGTTTCTTGGAGTACGTCACTTAAATTGCCCTTAAAGTTGTAAAATATTATCCACCAATGTCCTCTATAAGTGACAAAAAAATGATTCACACAGGGAAATCTCCTGAGTGGGCCGGTCCATGTAGCAAACCTCCTATACTGCGTTTTGCGCATGGGGAGAAGACGTAACGTGCAAGTATGGGCCGGCCCATGTCCGGGCATCCTGTTTTCAAAATTTTAATTTTTACTTTCCATTTTTTCACCTTTAAATAATCTGGGAGTTAAAAAAAGTTTGGAAAATGAAAAAAATGATAATTTTGAAATAATCTTTTTAGTAAATCATAAATGTTTGTGGATTTAAAAATTATTCGAGATTTGTAATAAAAATTTTGTTTATTAAAAAAGTTCTAAATTTTACAGCAAATGTTAGGAAAATAAGAAACATAAAGTTCGTGTATTAAAAATGTGTTAATAAAATTGAACGAAATTTCGCCAATTCAAAAAATGTTCATGAATAGAAAAATATCCTAAAAATTCCAAAACTTTTCATGACTTAAAAAAGAGTTTATTCATTTATAACATTTCGCTAATTCAAAAAATGATCATACGTTTCCAAAAATGTTCTGTAAATCAGATAAATATTCGTGAAATCCAATAAATGGTTGCGAACTCCAAAACTTGTTCTACCAATGTTTTCCCAATGCTAACCAAAAATTCAGGCTTACATTGTCAGTTTTGGAACCTTATTTTTGTGTTGTATATACTTCTGAATCTCTCAATTGAGAAATAGATCTATTGACAATAGAACTGATATTCACTCTTGGTTACCTTCCGTACCAGGTGAGGACCGTTGCCGCTCAAGTGGAGGGAGGGATCGATGGGCTAGTGGATACGGGAAGAAACCATTCTAGTTCCATCTTTAAGCGAGAACCGGCATACTGATTTGGTGGGTGAGAGGCGCCGACGCACTGGTCCAATTTGGACCGGTCGGACCGCAGCCATTGGATGCGAGCCGCGTGGGCCATTAGTTCCTGCCCAAAAATGGTTCACCCTATCTTCTTCTTGCTCGCGACACATTGCACTCCATGTCGCCTCCTGTTGGAGCATCGCGCCGCCCCTGCTGCTCCAAGCATTGCGTCGCCCTGTCGTGCTTGTCGTTGTGTCGTTGTTCACAGAAACCTGCCGCCAACATCTCATCCAAACTAAAGCATCTGTGGGTAGTTTTGCCAAAAATAATAGATGTAGCAAAAACAGCATCAGTAGTAGCAAAAAATAGATACGGTTGCAACGAAAACGCCTCGCTGTCGTCGTCGCCGGTTGTAGCTCACCGTGCGGGGTCGTAACAAATTAATTTGTCGGTTGTAGCAAACAACGCTACCGGTTCCAACAAAAATGACACCAGTGGTTACAACATTTTGCTTGAAGCTTTCTCAATCTTTGGTAGAAGCTTTTTCATCTGCAAGATGAAGCTTTTTTTTAGATGGTTACAACTTTTCATGTGTCCCAAAAAGTCTGGCTAAACCTTTTGTAGTGGTCGGCCAAATATTTTTCAATCTCTAGTTGAAGGTTTTTCATATGTCGGATGAAGCTTTTATTAAAACGGTTGCAACATTTTTCATCTGCAGGATGAAGCTTTTTTTTAAACGGTTACAATTTTTCATGTGTTTCGAAAAGTCTGGTTGAAGCTCTTGTAGTGGCTGGCCGAAGATTTTTCAATCTCCGGTTGAAGATTTTTCATTTGTGGGATGAAGTTTTTGTTAAAAACGGTTGCAACTTTTGATGTGTTCCAAAGTTTGGTTGAAGCTTTTTTTTATCTACTAGATGTAGCTTTTTGCGTTCATGGTTGTAGCACAGACACCGCCGTTCGTAGCTGGTGTCATGGTTGCCGCTCCCCTAGTTGCCATGGTTGTAGCATGGGGGAACCTCGATTCAAGTGTTTTGGCATGCCGCTAGTTGCCTGCCACGTGTTGTCGTGTTCATCTCTGATGAGAGATGGCCATCGGGAATTAGGGGATCAGCCCTCGAGCATTGGTAATCGAAGAAAAAAGGACACGAGAGAGGGATATCTGCAGGGGGAGGGTTGCGGTGGCGACTCGTGATGCGGGACGGGCGGTTGGAGCTGCGACGATGTCGTGGTGCTTGGTAGGAAAGATGTGTAGCTAAGCACGTGGAGAAGGAATTGGAGGGGCTCATGTTGTTGTTCACAAGATGGTGATGGATCCCGTGGCTCGCATTCAACCGGCTGAGCGCTCGGCCGGCGTGCCATATCCAAACGTTTCCCTACTGATTTTCCGTGTGTTCCATCAAAGGTTGGCGTTGGGTCTTACCATCACCGCAGAGTTGCCACTACAGTGGTTATAACACGGGCATCATCCACTACAGTGGTTGTAACACGGGCATCATTATCTATCCATAGGGGCGGAGCCAGGATTTAGGTATTTGGGGCAAGCCGGTAAAAAATTGTGAGTGGTATAATAATGTGTCACTTCGATGGAATAAGAACATAGCAGTATTTGCATTAATCTAAATTGGACTCTACAATTGTCAGTACGATCAATAACGTTCCTATCATAAAAATATATCAAAATATTCCCGTGAACAAACGAACAAATGTATTAGTAATTCTGTCAATAGGGAACTTAGCATTGTTGATATTATTACAATCAAAAGAAGTAAACTAAATAAAAATAAAATTTTGTTACATATAAGATGGGAGTTAAGAGAGATTGGTGACAATAGCCACTAGTGCTAAGAGCATCTCCAGCCGCATCCCCAACAGACCCCATGCCTGTTTTTTTATTGGCGGCGCACGAAAAAGTTCCCGGTCGCCCCTTAGGACGCCGATTTTCGCCGGTTGGGCACCTTTTTTGGGGCCGGCGACCCCAGGCCGAGCCCAACGCACTAGGGACGCTTGGGGGCGTCGGCTGAAGCGAAAAGTCACGTGGGGGGGGGGGGGGGCGAGCTGTCGGCGACACCGGTTGCTACTTCCTGTCGTTTTCCCTCCTTTTCCCTCCCTATCCCCCCGTTTCCCCTCCATTCTCCTCATTCTGTCCATTTCCCTCCATATCTCTCCGCCGCCATGCCTCCGAAGAAGTACGTTGCCCCTCGTTAAGCTACCGCCCCAGCCGCGCCGAAGGTGAGGAAGGCTTGGGCGCCGATGCCAAGGTTGTCATGCTTAACGAACGTGTAGTGGAAGGCCGACGTCGACCGTAGGGAGACGGTGACCACCAATCGCTGGAAACAGGCTTCTCATGAAGAAAGCCAGGGATGTGGCGGCGGAGCAGGAGGAGTCTTCTCGCTCGGCCATGGTGAACAAGCGGCCGATCTTCCCGGGGCAGAAGCAGGTGGGCCTGTTCCCCCAAGGCGCGTGGGGTAGCCAGCAGAGCGTTGCGTCTTTGGCCAACCCCAACTTCCCATTGTCGGCGTGGGGCGGCTACGGACCCTCGCCGGAGTACATCAATAGTGACGCCCTCGGCGGCTTCAATCCCAACATCACCTTCCCGTGCACGCCTTCCACCTTCTCCGCCGGCCACGCCAACGCCCAGTACGGCTACACACCCTCGCCGACGCACTTGGGCTTGTCCGCGACGGCATTGCGACGCGGCCCCCTGCCTTTCGTGCCTGGTTCGGCCCCACTGTTCAGCACCACCGATGCCGATATGGAGGAGATCATTAACATCGGCTCTGCCGCGGCCACGTCATGCCCTAGGTTCGGTATGCAAGAGGTGGAGGAGGATATCGGTGACATGGACGACGTCGACCCCAACGAGGCCGAGGAGGAGGTGGGGGAGGAAGAGCCGGTGGAGCCGGGACCGGCGCCGGTGAGGGGCAAAGGGAGAAAGAAGAAGACAAGGTCGGCCAATGGGAAGCCGCCGAGCCTCGCATCAAGTGAACGGGAAGGAAGACGAGTGCCTTGCCGAAGCATGGAAGCTGGTTAGCCTGGACCCGATCACCGGCGCGAACCAGAATGCCGACACGTACTGGAGGAGGATCAAGACGGCGTTCGACGAGTGCAAGTTGGTCGACCCCAAGTTTGTCGGCATACACATGGAGCGCGGAGAAAAGGCCATGTCCAACCATTGGGCGAGCATCCAACTGGCATGCAACAAGTGGCATGGGATCCAAGAAGAGGTACAGGCTCGCCCTGAGAGCGGCGCGTACATCGAACGGCAGGTACGTCCATAGATGCCCCGGTTGGCCTTCTTCGCCGTGTTCTTCACTGACACTTTTTCTTGCTGCAGATGGTTCGGATGATAGAGTTGTTCTGCAGCGACAGCGAAACCGACGCCGACTTCAAGTTCCTCCATGTGTTCAGCAGGATCGAGTCGTGCGAGAAATGGGCTGAGTTCCGGCTTGCACTCGCCAACAAGGCCGACGTGTATAGCCCGGACGCACCTATTGTGGGGGCGGCAAAAGGGCGGCCTGATAGGAAGAAGAAGGCTAGGGACGCGTCCCAGGCTGCCGAACGGCTGCAGGCGCCGATCGAGCAATGCATTGCCGACGCAAAGACCCACTTTGCCCTGAGGGGGGAGAAATCGGAGGCAACATGGTCGGTGCTGATGACGAAGCAAGACGCCAAGCTCGACCTCCTCGGGACCAACGTCGCCGCGAATAAGCGCTACACCGACCTAGCGTTCCTCATGGGAGGCATCACGGCGGACAAGGACCCACAGGTGAAGGCGTGGTACTTGGCGGAACGCAACCTCATCCTGAACCTCATGCTTGCGCCGACCGCATCGCCCATGCCACCACCGAGTGCGCCTTCGTATCTGATGTCGTCAAACCCGCCCTCGCCGACGCCTACGTCGACCTCTTCGGGAGATGACAAGCTGGCCATTTGAGTTGTATGTGCATCTCTCCCACCTTTTTGTACGCCGGACTATTGGTATGTTTTGATCGCCGGACCTATAATGGCGATCGCCGGTCTGTGGCATGATGTATGCCGGCTTCTGGCATGATCGCCGACTTGCGTCGTTTTTTGGGTAGCAAGAAATGAAATGTTTGAATTTGCATGTGCTTGTGGCCAAAACTCGGGGGTGCGGCTGGAAAGTTGATCCGCCCAGGACGAAAATAGCGTCGGCTGAAACATTTTGCGGCTTTGCCAGACGCGCTGGGAGGCAAACGACTGAGATGCTCTAACCTTGGGTAGTTAGGTGGAGCATAGGAGAATCGGTTTGTGCAGCCTACAGGATTGCCCCTCGCGACATCGGCATCGCCTGATTTACTGGATCGAATCCGATCGAGGATGGGAGCCAACGAGAACGGAAAGCAAGGCGAACAACTGACAGCGGCGCGGCCGCGCTCGGGAGGTAGGTCGGCGGTGGCCGGCGCAAGTTGGGGAGGAGACGTCTAGCGCAAGCAAGGCGATCATGGCCGATGCAAGGGGTGTGTGGGGAGGAAGTATGTGGACGCGAGTGGATAGTGACAAACCTGACAAGCGTGCTGGCCCAGCCACATAAGCGAACGCGCGTGCTCCCTACTAGGTAGCACTATCCACGTTGATCGAGCGGTGAGCGTTCAACCGCTCGTTTCAAAGACAAAGTGTGTGTATATTGTATAGGACATATCTAAATGTGACATAGTTATTGCACATCTAAATGACTAAATCAAGCATAAAAAGAAAAAGAAAAAGAAAAAGAAAATATCTACAAGAATCTTCACGTAATATCAATGGTATAGAACTTAGATGTGCAATATTTATTTCACATTTAGATGTATTAAGTTCATGAAATATGCCTTCACGAACGGCTGAGCACACCTCAAGCTGGCAATGGTTAACCGTTACCCGTGTTTCCATGGCTAATTAATCTATCAAGGGACAGTGATATGTCAGTTTTAATGTCCACGGAGAAGTTGATGGGTCAAATACCTTACCCCAGCACACAAGACGGGGATGGGGATGGGATAGCATTACAGATGTCCATTACCCGCCTTACCCATGAAACCATTACATGTGTCATCTAAAATTACTAGACATCATGTAATTCCTGTCCTTATCCATCCAAATTTCTATTCATCTCATCAATTTGGCCAAAAAACCCTAAAAAATCTAACCTAGCCACAATATATTATTTATTATTCTGAAATATTAATCTTTTCTACTGAAATTTTATCGAAGGTTGTTATTGATTGCGTACATGGGTTTTCCCACGGGGATACAAAACCCAACGGGGATGGGGATGGGAATATTTTTATCCCCGTGAACGGGTATAGGGATGGGGACGGGCACGGAAAGGCTCTCGCGAGGACGAGGATGAGAGTCCAATACCCGCATAGGTAGTCCTCATTGTCAGCCCAAAGCACATCTACCCTAACCATTTAGACCGCATGATTCATACGTTGTTTTGTCATTTAATGCGGGTCTGCATCACTTGTTGATCGGTCGGGACCTTTACCACACCTACTTCTAACTAAATTGGTCCACCAAAAATCCCACTAATGGGCACATGTGTTTTTTCCGCCCGGTGACGGTTGCTCACATTCTTCCCCTCTCGCTGAAGCATATCCCTCCAGGGCTCCTGACACTTCAATGAGCGGGCTGTCGGACATGGAAAAGAACGTGGGAATAAACACGACCGGCCGTAGACTAGTTTTATCGTAGCCGAGTATACTTAGTTAAAATATGCCCGAAATGTAAATGTTTTCGTTCGGTTTGAATGAAAATCATCCGATTTGTATGTAGTTTGTCTGGTTAGTTTAAAGCCGATTCAAAATGTATGCAAATAATTTTAAATGACTGGCTCCGCCGCTGACTGGTCCCCTTATTCATGGACAGATATGGGAAAAAAATCGGTGGAGACCGTGTGCAGGCCTCCTCCCGTGCGTACCTGATCGGATCTGCTGACACCTGTACGTTCTCAACATCCCACTGTATCCCTCCTCTCACCCGCTCCATGGGTTTCTCTCGGCTCGCGTGCTGACGCTTGGCTCCAATCGACACTATCTCGGCTCCTGGACGAGGTGACCATGCAGATGAGTCGGCTTAGGCGCTCCTTTCCGTTCATTTCCACTCCCTCGCTCCGTTCCTCCGCCGCCGCCGGAATCGCCTCCGCGTCCGCCGCCGGCTTCGTCGTCCGCTTCCGCAGTAGCCTCTTCCGCCACAAAGTAGAGCGAGAGCGGCGGCCGGCACACGACGCAGACGCGGCTTTGAGTTCTTTCTTCCTTTCGAGATTCATTTGGGTGCGATGTACAGGTTTTAGGTGATAATGAACATACACCTAAGGCAAATGTTAGAGTAGATTTCAACTTAAGGCAAAGAAAATGGAAAAAAATATAGAATGTGTTTCTTTGCAACAACTAAAACTGACAATATGGACCCCCCACCCCCCTGGTTTCTTAGCATGTTACAGTTTTGAGGAGTGGATTTTTTATTTCACTGACATTTTCTTTTCTTTTGCCCTGTAGATCAATTTGAGGCAAATCTTGACTAGCGTGACCAGATGTTTAAGCCTGGCTGGAAGAACATATGCCGAATGAATCACAGTGAGCTCGAGGCGAAGATATAAAAGGTTTCTCAAGATTCTACTCTTGGCTCAAGGATGAAAGCATATATAATCCAAGCAGGGTGGCCATCTTTGACATCGACGACGCCTTTCAGAGGGGCGGAGCCTCGGCGACGGAAGAACAAATGGGAAGCCTCCTCGCTGCGCAGCAACAGGGCTCCACCGTCCGTCTCCTAGATGAAAGCCCTCAAGTACATAACTGTCATGGAAATCATTGGAGAAGATGGAATGATTGCTGATTTCGTAAACTTAGACTATATGACAAGTCTTGTTCGACTAAATGTCATGTCTGCAACTTCGGAGTTGAATGTACGACAAATGTTGTAGGCATCTAGAGTTGATTTCTCTCCCTGGCAATGTACAATGTATCTTTATATCTAACATATATATGGATGATTTGAAATCTTCAATTTGATAGTAAAAATTGTGATTGTTTCTCTAATCTGCTATACATATAAATAATTTACAGAATCAATGTTTCAAATAAATACATTTTTTTGAAACTTCAAAAATGAGATACAACTTTATTGAGGGTATTAGAATTGTCTTTCGATCAAGTAGGCTTAAACTTCAACTCAAGTCAAAGAACACGATCCCTTTGAAAATTTGGACAACTTCCTTCATTGTTTTTGTAGCTTCCAAACCTAGAAGCACAAAAATCATAAAATTTTACTGGAGCAAGAATCTTTTCATCCTATATTACTCTATAAATATATATATTTTCTTGAGGAAACCCCATTAAGATGGCTAAGAGCAAGACCCAACTATGAAATATGTCAGCCTTAAGGACAACTAGTAACTTGGAAAATACATATCTTCACAAATCTTGAAACTTGATCCTGTGACACAATTGACAACTAACTCATTGTATACATCGAACATTGACATTTCAATCTATCTATAAGAAATCTCTCTACATGTATTTTTTGATCACTAATAATCCCTTCTACATCAGCACGCTTGATTCAAAATTTCTCACTCTAGTAGGTGAAATTGTAACTTGTTGGTGGCTTGGAGAACCCTGACTGGACACAAGATACCTTCCTCAAAAGCACAAGTTTGACCATTTTCTGGGCCAACAGTAGTATAAATCACACCTTGAACCCATAGCAGATTTCTTCGCACTGTTCATGGCAGTGAAAATCTGTCACTTAGAAGGAAGTTCGAGTCTGCAGGCAAGTGATAACTAAATCATATGTACTTAATGAAATGCATTATCAAAATTCAGTGATGATATAATAAAAGTGCACAAGCAAGAATATTCACATACATATTGTGCTCATGTAGATGATTAACCTGTGCTTCTAATTGCTCTGCAAATGGGCCTGAAAATGATTGAGGAGTTTGGCTGCAAATCGGTGATTACTGAAACTGATTCATTAGAGCTTACTCAAGCTTTTAATGGGGTTATTCAGGTTTGGAATCCTTACACTGCGATTTTGGCTGATT
Organism: Hordeum marinum; assembly: GCA_022496015.1. Lineage (NCBI taxonomy): Eukaryota > Viridiplantae > Streptophyta > Magnoliopsida > Poales > Poaceae > Hordeum > Hordeum marinum. The sequence goes on along the minus strand of CM039678.1, from coordinate 470,240,300 downwards.
GTTTCCAAATTGCTTTTCGGATTGAAGAAGTCTCCTTAGAACACTGTCCCTAATTGTTCCCCTCTGTCAATAAGTGTGACAAATTTTTCTTTCAGTTCACCAATGAGGAGATCTTGACATTAATTGTTTACATTTCCAATAACTAAATATTACAAAACAAAATACCACTGTTGGTGCAAAAAAAGTGCATACCGTTGAACTGTAATGGTTGAAAAATGAATAAAAATAAAGGCATTTTCTCTGACATGTGTTGTATGGGTATACACTAGGCAAGCTAGCGCCAACAAGAGCAACAACAGCGGCATATATACACAGGATACAGCAAGCACTTGAGTACCAGAGGTGTAGAGCTGGGTGGGGAAACTATCCTTGCCGGCGGGAGATTCAGAGACGGACAACGTTGGTGGAGGCGATCACAGGCAACGGCTGAGGCCGATCCAGCCAGCGGCGGCGCGCTGGTGAACCGGTCGTGGCAGTCGGGAACTCGGGGTCGAGTCCCCCACCCTAACGCCTGGGATCCATGCGATACTGTACAGGTAGGAGCCGAGCCGAGCCTGGAGCCGAGAAACGCTCGGCAACTGATGCGTAGGAGACAGTCCATACGATGCAGAGCTTGTCCACGGGCGCGAATCGAAGGCGGGGCTGCACAGGAGGAGATTTGGATCCGGTTTCCACCGAATTTTTTTCCCAGATATGGTGTCCGGTTTACGTGTCAGAGATGCCCTATGATAACAGGCGGGAATATAGGAATTCTAAAAGAGAAAAGAAAATTCAGGAAGGAATGTTCTCATAGAATCCATGAAGTGGTGCGTTGAATATCCGAAAATGGCCCAGCATGATTTTTTTCTATTTTTGCACTGCAAGCTCAGATTCTATGCTAGTTGTTCCGGGAAGAGGAAGTCCTCAATCCAACAGGAACCCGTCTTACCGCCAATGAGCCGATCCCTGTCCCCGACTGTAAGTCGGCGTGTGAGCCGCTTATATAATCCTAGGCTTTTACGAACCTTCAAATCAAACCATCTAAACTAGGAGCAATCCGACGCCACACGTCTCATCGCAGCGAGCAACTAGCGCCATGGCCGACGCCACCGCCACATCGTGCCGCTGCAGCAGCGTGGTGTTCGTCGGCAACATCCCGTACCAGGCGAGCCAGAAGGAGCTCCGGGACGCGTGCGAGGAGATCGGCCCCGTGGTGTCTCTCCGCGTGGCCGCCGACAAGGACACCGGCAGGCCCCGCGGCTTCGCCTTCTGCGAGTACCTCGACGACGAGACGGCCCGCAGCGCCTGCCGCAACCTGCACGGCTACCCCCTCCACGGCCGCGCGCTCCGCGTCGGCATCGCCGCACCGGAGCAGCAGCAGCAGCAGGGATGCCGGCGCGTCGGCCACGCCGACCCGAACCTGCCCGTGGGCGTGGAGGGCGCCACGCACGCGGCGTCGCTCGTGTCCGGAATGCCCAGCGGGGCGGTCACGAGGTACCTGGCGGGGATGAGCCGGCGCCAGCTGCGCGAGCTCCTGGACGCCGTGGCGATGGAGCCCACGGAGGGCGTAGAGCGAGCGAAGCGGGAGTTCAGGGGTCTCGCGACGTTAATCGAGCAGGCGGGGATACTGCTCGACATGGCGGCCGGGGGTGACGCTGGTGCGGCTGGCAAGCGCGCCGGCGACCTGCTCCTGCCGGAGTCGGGGCAGGGTGCGCCGCCGAAGGTGAGAAAGTTGGACGATGGCACGTCAGTGCCTTGGACCGTTCCAGGTGTTGTTTCATGCCGCTGATGGGTCAGCTGTTTTTTTTTTCTAGGTAACTTTTAGATTTTCAAGTGTATACACAGAAATTTCTAGAACTCAACAACTAAAACATCAACACAACAATGAAAAGAAACATAACGACAATAACTAAAGCATCACATAGTATAATTGACGAAAATAGGGTAGTATGCCGTGTGCTCCTACTTTTGCTGAATGTTTGTTGCAAACACTTGGCAAAGACAACCCCCCGCCCACCCAGACGTAGTGCAAAAAAGAAACTCGACGAACGGGTTGCGTTTGGCAAAGCCTTGCCTTTGCATAGTGCAGGTAGAAAACACTCGACAAAGAGTTGGGCACCCGTCAAAATCTGTGATATATGCCCTCCCACGCCGTTGTTGAGAGATGAGTGACAACACAACCTCATTTGCGAAATGCCTCTCAGAGAGCTGAAGGTGAGAACGTTGAACGATAGAACGATAGTTCTTTAGATAGTTCCAGGCGTTGTCGCTTGCCGTTGATGTTTGTTTTCAGGTTACTTTTATTTAATTTTTCAAGTCTAGTATAAATGTAAATTTAGAACACAACAAAAAGATCAACATATAAATATGATGAAAAGAAACATAACTTTATGGAATAGTGCAACTCATACATAGATCATCAAATCGGCCGCAAACATCCGGATCGGATGGTTCGGACAAAACAAATCATCCAATAGTGGTCATCAAAATTGTCCCATTGGTCTAGATGTCCGGAAATTCGCAGAACAGAACTAAGCTTAGGGGACGTTTGGGGGAGTCCGAATGTCCGCCACGTTAAACTCCAGCACCGTCGGCCCACTAAAACACCATACCCGGACTCCTTTCACCCCGTACTCTTTATCTACACCCACGGAGACCGCCGCTGTTGTCGCTGAACCACCCTGACCACCATCTAGGCCTTGCTGGACCTCCACCGTTCCAGCCTGACACATGCTCGCCTTGGCATGCGCCACTATTCCACCCCTCCCAGGTACCATCTTCCCCTGCTGCCGATGTCCTTGGCAAACTTTAAAGGAGACATGATCGCTGCGTACTCGGTGAATAAGGATGAATTGTTACAAGTGTGAGTTTGAAAGCATGAAGCATATGCATCATATGTAGAAATAGTAAGTTTGCTTCTTGTTGCTCAACATGCTGGTGGTTTCATTGATTTACTCAAAAGCATACCCATGTGCGTGCTGTAACAAACAACATAGAGCAAGTCCTTAACAATGATGCATTGTTGGATGAAGCTTAACAGCAACTAGCCCAACCAATGCCTATGAAGAAGTTCATCAAACTCGATGAGAGGAAGCTTAACATGAAGGCCTCTTTTGGGATTGGTATATTTAAAGCCATGTTGAACATCTTTCAAGGAGTGCTTTTGGATAGAATGTATGGTTGAATTACTATTGATCCAAATACATTTTTCCAAAGTGACTACCGGAGTTGGCCAGTTTGTTGAGTTCTCATACCTTTGCCGAGTATTTTATCTTGAACACTCGGCAAAGACCCCCTAAACAAAGTGCAAGAAAAAAACACTTGGCGATTGGTTGACACTTGGCAAAGCCTTGCCTTTGTCGGGTGTAGGCAAGAAAAACCGCGGCAAAGAATCGGGTGGCCAACAAAATCTGTGATATGGAGGAGTGACGGTGCGGCCTATGTGACGATACTCGGCAAAGCCTGGGCCCATTAGTTAGTATTGTTCACGCTTGGCGGGTGCCCGATATACAACAAATATTCTTTATTTTCATTATATTCCCTCCTTATTTTATTTTATTTTCTTTGTTTTTCTTCCTTTTGCCCCTCTCGTTGCTAGCCCCACCCTATATTGTTTATGCATTTTTGCCCCTCACCTCTACTTCCTGCCAATCTTCCCCTCTCAATATTTTCCCTCCACCTCTCTCCCATCTTTTCTCTAGCCATCCTCGCTCGTATGTTGGGTTGTGTTGTTGTGATACTGTTTCTCCGCCCTTTCCTCCTAACATGTTTGTTAACCCTTTTATTTGGGTTTTTACTCCTTCAATGTCTCATTATATTATGAAAAGCTATGTTAGACTGAATAAAGGTTATATTAGAGGGAGGGGGTTTTGCAATTTCACTCGATGAATTACCGTGGAAAGATGGCAAGCTCTTTGAGTGTGGCAAGAGTTTACCCAAATTGCTGTACCCTAAGAGTAACCGGAAGAGAATACATGTATAACTTCTAAGCTTGCGTGAAGGTGGAACATGATTGCTGAACTCAAATAAATGGAGGTGTGCCTTCATATGTTACCTATGAATGTTTCATCACCAGTAATGAAGTTCTAATTGGTATGCCTACTGCATTAAGCTAATTGATATTACATGTTCATTTGGTTAGTAGGTCATGGTTCTAATTGCCGGTCTTATTATTGTTTGTAATGCGTAGTAGTATCATAGGGACACATAGTTTCTTAACAAAGGAACCCATAACTTCGGGAGGATGAAGCTACTATGGGGTGGATCGAACATTGATCATCAATGTAAGGATCATCAACGACAGGGGCCCACCAACCATAATGGGTTTGGCGCCCCCGATCAGGGCGCAGATCAAGGGTCTGGTGGGCCGTTGGGCCTGCACGGGAGAGATCAACCTAACATTCTCCCCCTTAGTCTCAACTTTTACTTTTAACTTTATACTTTCTAGTTTATTTGTTCCATCACATATTGGTACATAGAGCATGTCTCATCATCACAGCTTAATTGCCGATAGAATCATACAGCTAGAACATACGTTTTGTTTAGAAACAAATTTTGTTCCTTTTGGGCCTCTCATATTCCAGGAATCATAGACTTTCCCTTAAACCCATGCCGGCTAAGTGTTCCTTAAACCCATTGGGTGGTAAGCCTTTCGTAAGCGGATCCACAAGCATATCCTTTGTCTTTATATGCTTGAGACTTATAGTGTGATCCTGGATTTTATCTTTCACAACATAATACTTTATCTCTACTGTTTTGGCAGTATTACTCGACTTGTTGTTATGAGCATAAAATACAAATACTGGGGGCTGGTTGTTGTTGGAAATATGCCCTAGAGGCAATAATAAAATGGTTATTATTGTATTTCCTAGTTCATGATAATTGTCTATTGTTCATGCTATAATTGTGTTAACCAGAAACCGTAATACATATGTGAATACATAGACCACAACATGTCCCTAGTGAACCTCTAGTTGACTAGCTCGTTGATCAATAGATGGTCACGGTTTCATGACCATGGACATTGTATGTCATTGATAACGGGATCACATCATTAGGAGAATGATGTGATGGACAAGACCCAATCCTAAGCATAGCACAAGATCGTGTAGTTCGTCTGCTAAAGCTTTACAATGTCAAGTATCGTTTCCTTAGACCATGAGATTGTGCAACTCCCGGATACCGTAGGAATGCTTTGGGTGTGCCAAACATCACAACGTAACTAGGTGGCTATAAAGGTGCACTACGGGTATCTCCGAAGGTGTCTGTTGGGTTGACACGAATCGAGACTGGGATTTGTCACTCTGTGTGACGGAGAGGTATCTCTAGGCCTACTCGGTGAGACATCATCATAATGAGCTCAATGTGACTAAGGGTTCAGTCGGCTCCTGGCGGACAGGTTCCGGGTCTTATCCCATAGTTGTCATGGGTGGAGTTATAGCTGGTAGTGAGAAAAATGGCTCCTGAATCATCGGATTAGGTGCATGCGCCCTCTTCTCCTCAAGATAAATTTTCGGAGCTACCAAGATCCACCTCATCATTTCGTCCTCTAAGAAGACTGCATGTCTTGTTTCTACAAACTTTGTATATCCGTCTGGGAAGTAGAAACGAAAACCCTTTGATCCGTCTGGATAGCCAATGAAGTGGCAAGTCACTGTTTTGGGATCTAACTTTGCAATGTTTGGATTAAACATTTTGGCCTCAGCGGGGCACCCACACCCCGAAGTGTTGTAAACAGGGCACTCTTCCTGTCCACAGCTCGTACGGTGTTTTGGGCACCAACTTGCTTGGCACTCTATTGAGAATGTGAATGGCGGTTTTAAGCGCCTCCATCCATAATCCCAATGGCAAGGTGGAGTAACTCATCATGCTGCGCACCATATCCATCAGACTACGGTTATGCCTTTCAGCTACTTCATTTTACTGAGGCTCGCCCGACATTGAATATTGGGCTACTATGCCGGTCTCCTGTAAGAACTTTGCAAAAGATCCAGGGACTTGGCCATATGGGGTGTGCCGACCGTAGTACTCTTCCCCACGGTCGGACATTACTATCTTTATTCTTTTATCATGCTGATTTTCAACTTTAGCTTTGAATATTTTAAATTTATCCAATGCTTCAGATCTTTCTTTGATTGGATAAATATAACCAAAACAAGAGTAATCATCTGTGAATGTTATGAAAGAGTTATATCCATACACACTTTTCATCAGAAATGGTCCACAAATGTCAGTGTGGATGATTTCTAGTGTGCGTGTGCTATGGATTGTATCCTTTTTGTTTTTTACGTACTTTCCTTTAATGCAGTCTACACATTGTTCTAAGTCTGAGACTCTAACGGAGGAAGAATTTCACTTTTGACTAATCTTTCTATTCTTCCCCTGAAAATATGGCCCAAGCGACAGTGTCATAATTTAGATGAGTCATCAGTTCTCTTTCTTTTATTTTGTTCTTTGTTCGACGGGGAAGCATGCTCATTCACATTGGACACATAATGCACTTTTTCACGAAGTGATAGTAGGTAAAGCTCATTGTGAAGTAAAGCAACACCCACATTAGCATTATTACACCATATGGCACACTTGCCATGTCCAAAATAACACTCATAATTGTCTTTGTCCAAACAAGAAACACTAATTAAGTTTCTATGACACGAAGCAACAAATAGGACATCTCAAAGTAGAAGCTTGAACCCATCAGCTAACTCCAAGGAGATGTCGCCGGCAGCTTCAACTTCTGCTTGGACTCCATTAGCGACTTCAATGCATCTTTCGCTTCTTTACATAGTCCTCGTCGAATGGAATCCCTGTAAAGAGTTTGCAACATGAACCAAGTAGATTTCGAAAATTGTGTATACAAGGATTCGTTTACAAAGGAAACGATGTTGTTACCTCTCTTTGCCATAACAGAATTTTGTTGGAAATATGCCCTAGAGGCAATAATAAATTAGTTATTATCATATTTCCTTATTCATGATAATCGTTTATTATCCATGCTATAATTGTATTGATTGGAGACTTAGATGCATGTGTGGATACATAGACAAAAACATGTCCCTAGTATGCCTCTAATAGACTAGCTCGTTGATCAAAAGATGGTTAAGGTTTCCTAGCCATGGACACGAGATTTCATTTGATAACGGGGTCACATCATTAGGAGAATGATGTGATGGACAAGACCCAAACTGCAAACGTAGCATATGATCGTGTCAGTTTATTGCTACTATTTTCCGCATGTCAAGTATGTGTTCCTATGACCATGAGATCATGCAACTCACAGATATCGGAGGAGTGCCTTGTGTGTATCAAACGTCGCAACGTAACTGGGTTACTATAAAGGTGCTCTACAGGTATCTCCGATGGTGTCTGTTGAGTTGGCATGGATCGAGACTAGGATTTGTTACTCCGTGTGACGGAGAGGTATCTCGGGGCCCACTCGGTAATGCAACATCACAATAAGCCTTGCAAGCAATGTGACTAATTGTTAGTTGCGGGATCTTGTATTACGAAACGAGTAAAGAGACTTGTCGGTGACGAGGTTGAACTAGGTATGGAGATACCGACGATCGAATCTCGGGCAAGTAACATACCAAAGAACAAAGGGAACGTTATACGGGATTAACTGAATCCTTGACATAGAGGTTCGACTGATAAAGATCTTCGTACAATATGTAGGAACCAATGTGGACGTCCAGTTCCCGCCATTGGTTATTGACCGTAGAGGTGTCTCGGTCATGTCTACATAGTTCTCGAACCCGCAGGGTCTGCACACTTAAGGTTCGGTGACGTTTCGATAGTGTAGAGTTATGTATGGTGGTGACCAAAGTTTGTTCGGAGTCCTGGATGAGATCCCGGACGTCACGAGGAGCTCCGGAATGGTCCGGAGGTAAAGATTCATATATAGGAAGTCCCAGTTTGGTTTCCGGAAAAGTTTCGGGCTCATCGGTAGTGTACCGGGAGTGCCGGTAGTGTTCCGGGAGGCCTTCGGGAGGGGTATTTCGACCCCAAGAGGTCCATGGGATGTGGGAGAATAATAACCAGCCCTTAGTGGGCTGGGAAAACAGCCACAAAGGCCCATGGCACAGGAGAGAAAGTCCTAAAGCAAAAAGTGGAAAATCAGCCAATAGGAGGCAATCCTACTCCAACTAGGATTGGAGGTGAAGTAGGATTGCTTCCCACCTCCTATTTCGGCCGACCCAAAGGCCTTGGCTGCCTCTCCTCTCCTATCCTCCTATATATACTAGTGGATTGGGTGGTTTTTGGATAGAATTTCCGGCCACGTGCTACCCGTTCCACCGGTGCATAGTTTCTCCTCTAGATCGGTTTTCTGCAGCGCTTAGGCGAAGCCCTGCCGGAATTGCTCCACCACCATCACCGGAGCGCCGTCACGCTGCCGGTGAACTCTCTCTCCTCTCCACCTCCTCTCGCTGGATCGAGAAGGTGGAGATCGTCATCAAGCTGCACGTGTGCTGAACGCGGAGGTGCCGTCCGTTCGGCGCTAGATCGGAAGGACCGTGATCGAGATCGCGAGACGGTTCGTGATGTGATCACGGAACGGATCGTGATGATTTCGCGGGACAGATCATGATCAAGATCGTGAGACGGATCATGATGAGTTCGCGGGATGGATCATGATGTGTTCGCGGGACGGTTCGTGATTGGGTCGCGGGACGCTCGGCGATTTGGATCGCAAAGAAGTTCGACTACACCAACCGCGTTTCTTAACGCTTCCCGCTTAGCGATCTACAAGGGTACGTAGATCCACTCTCCCTCTCGTAGATGCTCATCACCATGGATAGGTTTGCGTGTGCGTAGGAAATTTTTTGTTTCCCATGCGACGTTCCCCAACAGTGGTATCAGAGCTAGGTTGATGGTTCGATGAGATCTCGAGTAGAACACAAAAGGTTTGTGGGCGTTGATGCTTAGATTGCTTCCTCCCTTGGTCGGATTTTGGTTCAGCTGGATTGTGAGATGAAGCGGCCCAGACTAACATTAGTCGTATGCTTACGAGAGACCGGTTCCCTCGACGCAACTTGTTGCCTAGATGGCTTGCGGGTGACAGTTTCTCTCACTTTAGTTGGATCGGATCCGACAAAGGCGGTCAATGAGAAGGTTGAAAAGCAATCTATGTATCACCGTTGTGGTTTATGCGTAGGTGATAATCGTTCTTGCTAGATACCCGTAGCAACCACGTAAAACATGCAACAACAATTAGAGGACGTCTAACTTGTTTTTGCAGGGTATGTTGTGATATGATATGGCCAATTACATGATGTGATATATGTGATGTATGAGATGATCATGTGATATATAGATTATCACGACTTGCATGTCGGTGAATATGGCAACCGGCAGGAGCCATAGGGTTGTCTTTAATTATTGTATGACCTGCGTGTCAATCATTAAGCGCTATGTAATGCTTTACTTTATCGCTAAACGGTAGCAATAGTAGTAGAAGCATGCAGAGACAACCCCGATGGCGACACATTATGGAGATCAAGATGATGGAGATCATGGTGTTGTGCCGGTGACGATGGAGAACATGCCGGTGCTTTCTAGATGGAGATCAAAAGCACAAGTTCATGGCCATATCATGTCACTTATGATTTGCATGTGATGTTAATCCTTTTTATGCACCTTGTTTTGCTTAGGACGAGGTAGCATTATAAGGTGATCCCTCACTTACTTTCAAGATAAATTATGTTCTCCCCGAGTGTGCACCGTTGCGAAAGTTCGTCGTGTTGAGACACCACGTGATGATCGGGTGTGATAGACTCTACGTTAACATACAACGGGTGCAAGCCAGAGTTGCACGCGCAGAACACTCGGGTTAAACTTGACGAGCCTAGCATGTACAGACATGGCCTCGGAACACGAGAGACCGAAAGGTCGAACATGAGTCATATAGTAGATATGATCAACATAATGATGTTCACCATTGCAGCCACCTCAACTCACGTGATGATCGGACTTGAGTTGGTGAATTTGGATCATGTATCGCTCGAATGATCGGAGGGATGTCAATTTGAGTGGGAGTTCTTAAGTAATATGATTAATTGAACTCATTATCATGAACATAGTCAAAGTGTCTTTGCAAATTATATTGTAGATTACTAGCTCGCGCTGTATCTCCCTTAAATTTTTATATGTTCCTAGAGAAATAGAGTTGAAAGATGTTGGTAGCAATATTGCGGACTGGGTCCGTGATCTGAGGATTGTTCTCATTGCTGCACAGAAGGATTATGTCCTTAATGCACCGCTCGGTGCGCCACCCCCTCTAGCGTCGTCTATAGATGTTGTGAACATCTAACAGGCACGTTTGGATGACTACTTGATAGTTTAGTGCGTCATGCATTACGGCTTAGAATTGAGGCTCCGAAACGTTTTGAACGTCACGGAACATATGAGATGTTCTAGGAGCAGAGATACTTATCTCAGGCTCATGCCTGTGTTGCGAGATATGAGATCTCCGACAAGATTCTTTGCCTGTAAGATGAAGGAGAATAGCTCAATCGTTGAGCATGTACTCAGATTGTCTCGGTACTACAATCGCTTGAATCAAGTGGGAGTTGATCTTCCAGATAAGATAGTGATTGATATAGTTCTCCAAGTCACTTTCACTAAAGCTACTAGAACTTAGTGATGAACTATAATACACCAGGGATCGAAGTATTGATCCCTGAGCTGTTCGCGATGTTTGACACCGCGAAGGTAGAAATCAAGAAGGAGCGTCAAGTGTTGATGGTTAATCAAACCACTAGTTTCGAAAAGGGCAAGAGCAAGGAGGGAAACTTCATCGATAGCAAGTCAGTTGCTGCTCCAGTGAAGCAACCCAAAGTTGAACTCAAACCCGAGACTAAGTGCTTCTGTTATGAGGTGAGCGGTCGCTGAAGCGGAGCGACCCTAGATACTTGGTAGATAAGAAGGCTGGCAACATCGACAGAAGTATATTTGATATACAAGTTATTGATGTGTACCTTGCTAGTACTCCTAGTAGCACCTGGGTATTGGATACCGGTTCGATTGCTAAATGTTAGTAACTCGAAAGAAAAGCTACGGAATAAACGGAGAACTAGCTAAGGGTGAGGTGACGATATGTGTTGGAAATGTTTCCAAGGTTGATGTGATCAACATCGCACGCTCTCTCTACCTTCAGGATTAGTGACGAACCTAAATAAATGTTATTTGGTGTTTTGCGTTAAGCATGAACATGATTAGATCATGTTTATTGCAATACGGTTATTCATTTAAGTTAGAGAACAATGGTTATTCTGTTTACATGAATAATACCTTCAATGGTCATGCACCCAGTGAGAATGGTTTGTTGAAATCTTGATCGTAGTAATACACATGTTCATAACATTGATGTCAAAAGATACAAAGTTAATAATGATAGTATCGCATACTTGTGGCACTGCCGCAAAATGTCATATTGGTATAAAGCGCATGAAGAAACTCCATGCTGATGGATCTTTGGACTCATTCGATTTTGAATCGGTTGAGACATGCGAACCATGCCCCTTGGGCAAGATGACTGAAGGACCCCGTTGGATAGAGCGGGCAAGTGATTCATTGGAAATGATACATGTTGATGTATGCGATCCAGTGAATCTTGTAGCGTGCAGTGGATATCGTTATTTTCTTACCTTCACTGATGATTTGAGTAGATATAGTGTATATTTACTTAATGAAACACAAGTCTGAATCATTTGAAAGGTTCAAGCAAATTCAGAGTGAAGTTTAAGATCATCGTGATAAGAAGATAAAATGACTGCGATATGATCGTGGAGGTGAATATCTGAGTTACGAGTTTGGCATACAACTTAAGACAATGTGAAATTTGTTTCACAACTAAAACGCCACCTAGAACACCATAGTGTGATGTGTGTTCGAACATCATAGTCATGCTCTATTGGATATGGTACGTGCTATAATGTCTCTTATCGTTTTACTACTTAATATTTGGGGTTATGCATTAGAGACAACTACATTCACTTTAAATAGGGCACCATCTAAATCCGTTGAGATGACACCGTGTGAATTATGGTTTGATAGAAACCTAAGCTGTCATTTCTATATGTTTGGGGCTACGACGCTTGTGTGAAAAATGTTTTCACCTAATAAGCTAGAACCCAAAGCGGACAAATGTACCTTCATAGAATACCCTAAGAATAGTTGGGTATGCCTTCTATCTCAGATCCGAGTGCAAAGTGTTTGTTGCTAAAACTGGGTCCTTTCTCGAGAAAAAGTTTCTCTCGAAAGAACTGAGTGGGAGGAAGATAGAACTTGATGAGGTTGTTGAACCTTTGTTCAACCAGAGATTAGCGCAGCGCAGAAAGATGTTTCTTTGAAGCCTACTTTAGTTGAAGAGGAAGTTAATGATGATGATCATGAAGCTTCAGGATCAAGTTACTATCGAACTTCATAGGTCGACAAGGATGTGTGTTGTTCCTAAGCGGTACGACAACCCTGTCTTGGAGGTCATGTTGTTGGACAAATGATGAACCTACGAGCTATGGAGAAGCGATGATGGGCCCGGATTCCGACAAATAGTTGGAGGCCATGAAATCCGAGATAGGATCCATGTATGAAAACCAAGTGTAGACTTTGGTAGACTTGCTCGTTGGACGGCAGGTCGTTGAGTACAAATGGATCTTTAAAATGAAGACAGACACTGATGGTGAATGTCACTATTTGTAAAGCTCGACTTGTTGCAAAGATGTTTGTGACAAGTTCAAGGAGTTGACTACGATGAGACTTTCTCACTAGTAGTGGTGCTAAAGTCTGTTGGAATTATGTTAGCAGTTGTTGTGTTTTCAATTATGAAATCTGGCAGATGGATGTCAAAACATCGTTTCCTTAACGGTTTACTTGAGGAAAGGTTGTATGTGATACAACCAGAAGGTTTTGTCAGGCCTAAGGATGCTAAAAGGTGTGCAAGCTTCGGTGATCCTTCCATGGACTGAAGCAAGCATCTCGGAGTTGGAATATACGCTTTGATGAGGTGATCAAAGTTTTGATGTTTATACAATGTTTACGAGAAACTTGTATTTGCAATAAAGTGAGTGGGAGCACTATAGAATTTCTGATAAGTATATGTGGATGATATATTGTTGATCAGAAATAATGTAGAGTTTCTGGAAAGCATAAAACGGTCATTTGGAAAGTGATTTTCAAAGGAAGACCTGGATGAAGCTACCTAATTGTTGAGCATCAAAATCTATGGAGATAGATCAAGATGCTCGATGAGACTTTCAATGAGTGCATACCTTGACAAGATTTTGAAAGAGTTCAAAATGGATCAGCCAGAGAAATAGTTCTCGTCTGATTTGTAAGGTGTGAAGTTGAGTGAGAGTCAAAGCTCGATAACGGCAGAAGAAAGAGAAAGGACGAACGTCATCCCCTATGCCTTAGCCATAGGCTCTATATTATGCCATGCTGTGTACCGCACCTATGTGTGCCTTGCCATGAGTCCGTCAGGAGGTACAAGAGTGAACCAGGAGTGGATCACTGGACAGCGGTCAAGATTATCCTCAGTAACTAAGAGACTGAGGTGATGTTTCTCGATTATGGAGGTGATAAAGAGTTCGTCGTAAGGAGTTACATCGATACAAGCTTTAACACTAATCCGGATGACTCGTAGTAGCAATCTGTATACGTATAATGGAGCAGCCCTTTGGAATAGTACCGAGCGGAGTGTGGTAGCAGTGTTTATAGTTTGACATAGGTATTTTCAAAGTGCACACGGATCTGAATGTTATAGACCCGTTGACTATAAGACCTCTCTCACATGCAAGGCATGATCGAGCCCCAGAACTCATTGGGTGTTAGATTCATAACAATGCAAATCACATGGTGATGTGAACTAGATTATTGACTCTAGTGCAAGTGGGAGACTGTTGGAAATATGCCCTAGAGGCAATAATAAATTAGTTATTATCATATTTCCTTATTCACGATAATCCTTTATTATCCATGCTATAATTGTATTGATCGGAGACTTAGATGCATGTGTGGATACATAGACAAAACCATGTCCCTAGTATGCCTCTAATAGACTAGCTCGTTGATCAAAAGATGGTTAAGGTTTCCTAGCCATGGACAGGAGATTTCATTTGATAACGGGGTCACATCATTAGGAGAATGATGTGATGGACAAGACCCAAACTGCAAATGTAGCATATCATCGTGTCAGTTTATTGCTACTGTTTTCCGCATGTCAAGTATGTGTTCCTATGACCATGAGATCATACAACTCACAGATATCGGAGGAGTGCCTTGTGTGTATCAAACGTCGCAACGTAACTGGGTGACTATAAAGGTGCTCTACAGGTATCTCCGATGGTGTCTGTTGAGTTGGCATGGATCGAGACTAGGATTTGTTACTCCGTGTGACGGAGAGGTATCTCGGGGCCCACTCGGTAATGCAACATCACAATAAGCCTTGCAAGCAATGTGACTAATTGTTAGTTGTGGGATCTTGTATTACGGAACGAGTAAAGAGACTTACCGGTAACGAGGTTGAACTAGGTATGGAGATACCGATGATCGAATCTCGGGCAAGTAACATACCGAAGAACAAAGGGACTGTTATACGAGATTAACTGAATCCTTGACATAGAGGTTCGACCGATAAAGATCTTCGTACAATATGTAGGAACCAATGTGGACGTCCAAGTCCCGCCATTGGTTATTAACCGTAGAGGTGTCTCGGTCATGTCTACATAGTTCTCGAACCCGCAAGGTTTTCACACTTAAGGTTCGGTGACGTTTCAGTAGTGTAGAGTTATGTATGGTGGTGACCGAAGTTTGTTCGGAGTCCCGGATGAGATCCCGGACGTCACGAGGAGCTCCGGAATGGTCCGGAGGTAAAGATTCATATATAGGAAGTCCCAGTTTGGTTTCCGGAAAAGTTTCGGGCTCATCGGTAGTGTACCGGGAGTGCCGGTAGTGTACCGGGAGTGCCGGTAGTGTATCGGGTGGCCTCCGCGAGGGGTATTTCGACCCCAAGAGGTCCATGGTCTGTGGGAGAATAATAACCAGCCCATAGTGGGCTGGGAAAACAGCCACAAAGGCCCATGGCGCAGGAGAGAAAGTCCTAAAGCAAAAAGTGGAAAATTAGCCAATAGGAGGCAATCCTACTCCAACTAGGATTGGAGGTGAAGTAGGATTGCTTCCCACCTCCTATTTCGGCCGACCCAAAGGCCTTGGCTGCCTCTCCTCTCCTATCCTCCTATATATACTAGTGGATTGGGTGGTTTTTGGATAGAATTTCCGGCCACGTGCTACCCGTTCCACCGGTGCATAGTTTCTCCTCTAGATCGGTTTTCTGCAGCGCTTAGGCGAAGCCCTGCCGGAATTGCTCCACCACCATCACCGGAGCGCTGTCATGCTGCCGATGAACTCTCTCTCCTCTCCACCTCCTCTCGCTGGATCGAGATGGTGGAGATCGTCATCAAGCTGCACGTGTGCTGAACGTGGAGGTGCCGTCCGTTCGGCGCTAGATCGGAAGGACCGTGATCGAGATCACGAGACGGTTCGTGATGTGATCACGGAACGGATCGTGATGATTTCGCGGGACAGATCATGATCAAGATCGTGAGACGGATCGTGATGAGTTCGCGGGACGGATCATGATGTGTTCGCGGGACGGTTCGTGATTGGATCGCGGGACGCTCGGCGATTTGGATCGCGAAGAAGTTCGACTACACCAACCGCGTTTCTTAACGCTTCCCGCTTAGCGATCTACAAGGGTACGTAGATCCACTCTCCCTCTCGTAGATGCTCATCACCATGGATAGGTTTGCGTGTGCGTAGGAAAAATTTTGTTTCCCATGCGACGTTCCCCAACAACTTTAGCCAAGCAGGGCAATCCTTCTTGTAGTGCCATGTCTGCTTACAGTGGAGGCAAGTGTCTTTGTCCACTGGAAAAGACTTCTGCTGATGCTGATGCTGATAGGGTGCTTTTCCATGTGGCTTTGAAGGAGAACCTTTGCTATTTGGATTGTAATTCTTTTTCTTATAGTCCTTCACATAGTTGAGAGAACCATCATGTGAGGCTTTCAGTCTGTCCTATTCTTGGACGCACATGGCTATAGTATTTTCTATGTCCCATTTTTCAGGTGACATGTTATAGTTGACAACAAATGTTTCAAACTCTTTAGACAGTGAAGCCGTGACTAGGTGGACCAGGAGCGCTAGTTTGATCTCTAGATCTGCATCCATGGGCTTGAGCTTTGCTGCCATATTGCTCATCCTGAGGATGTGCTCTCTTATTCCATGACCACCATCAGTGTAATTTTCTGTTACCAGTTGCTTTATCAACTAGGTGGCATATGTCTTTGAAGAATCAGTGAACTGGTTCTTTATCTTTATAAGCAACTCCCCTACGAAAGTGTACTCTGCAATTGAGCCCACAATGATGTTCTCAATTCTATTCTTTATAAATGTCATGCACTTTTTGTTGGCGGTGATCCACTTTTTGTTGTCGAGGGTATATGACATCTTCAATGGAGCATAGTCCCTCCTCTTTTTGTCCCATGAATCATCATCATCAGTGGCCTCTCTGAATGGCTCTGTATTTCTAACCGGATGTGGTTCATCCACAACCCAGTTGACCTCAGCACAGACAAATGCCAGGTCTACTTTTTTCCGCCACTCAGAATAGTTGTCACCTCGGAGTGTCGGAACATCTTTTAGGCAACTCATCAAGTGATAGCCTCCTGAAATTATAACAATCATATGTAATAATCTAACATTGGTGAAATCAAACATACAATTGTCTAAGCAATTAAATATATATTACCGTTCGACAAAAAATAGAAATTAATGCACCTTTCATTTCAATAATTAAACATGATCATGTTATTAACAACGTTGGTCATAAAAATAACATAATCATATTCATTGTAGGAATCACTCTTAATGTGCTCTTTAAATTTAATTCTCACTAAAATTTTATTTCTTTGTAAAAGAGTACTATTATTATTTACGCAGCAGAAAAACATGAATAAAAATTCATGAACTTTTTCTTTTTAGAAACATTTCGGTCACTTTTCTATTTTCTAAACAAATTTACGTTGGATTAAATTTGAATAGAAAAAACTATATATAACATTTGCCCAGAATCTGGACACAAACTATTAAAACAAAAAATAGGTCGCACAGCTCGCGTCGGCCCAGCACGTGACGGCCGCAGCGGTAGAAAACCGGCCCAGCCGCCCGAGCGACACAGCCCACACGCCTACATTGCACGCTGCGCGAGCCGGCCTGGTTTCGGCCCAGCGCGCGCCTCCCCTTCAGCCCAGCGGCCCACTGCTCCGGTTAGGGTTTTCATCTCCGCTGTCCATCACGATCCGACGGTCACCCGTGGCTTTTGTTGGGTCAAAAACGCCCCTCCGGTCGATTCTGCCGAGCGAAACCCTAGCCACTCTCTATTCTCGCCGCCCGCTTCTTTTGTTTCTCCCTCATCGAGGGTTTCGGGCCTCGTCGGCCATCGGCGACGACGGCGCACCATCGCGACGTGTGAGCCCCTCCCGTTTTCTTTTCCCCTTCCCTTTCTTCATCCATTTCTCCCATCCACTTCATGCGACAGAGAGAGAGAGGCACGGGCAGAGCCCTCCTCTGCTCCCTTGCGAGGCCGAAGCATGGAGAACGGAGAGGAGCGGCGCCCCTCTGTCCCCTTTGCCGGCGTGTGTGTGCACCCATGGGTGGGCGCACCGCCGTCAAATGGTTCAGCGGCGACGCCATGCGCCGGCAACCGCGTGCCCTTTTCGGGATCCATCCTTTCGGCGGTGGCGAAGGCGTAGTGCCCCCACTGCTCGTGTTCTTCTTACGAACGGCTCGGCTTGCCGATGCCCGTCCGGATCGAGAGGAACTGGCACAGCCTTGCGGCGGCGCTCTTTGCCGGCGGGGCCCGAGGCCCTTCTCCGGTGATTCACTTTGCCCTGTCTAGGGTCCTTGGGGGGATCTTTCTTTTTCTCTATATTCTTTGTACCGAGAAACCAATACCCAAAGTGGCTGATACCATTGATAGGTCCTATGTGATCGTATGGGTTTGGATTCCGGTAGAAGTGAGAAGGAGATGGGGATGATTACCTTCTCCCTAACCTGTTGAACTCCCGCCGGTAGACATAGTGGGAAGGAGGCGGCGGTGAGTGGACAGAGAGATGGCGAGATGGTGGTGGCAGCGATGTGTGAGCAGCGGCGGCGGTGAAGCTTCCCGTCACTAACAGCGCAAGACCTAGAACGGGTCGGGTGTTTTGGCGGGGAGCCTGGCAACGCGGTGAACCTTGTATTGCGTGTCGCCGGCCCCCACCTCTTTATATAGCGCTGCGTGACAAGGGCCCACCAACCATAATGGGTTAGGCGCCCCCGATCAGGGTGCGGATCAAGGGTCCGGTGGGCCGTTGGGCCCACACGGGAGAGATCAACCTAACAGTTCTAGCTAATAATCTTGTTTGTCGCTATCAGTGTGATGCCTATACACTTGGGCTTTAGTTTGTTGTGATTTTCCTATAAGATGTTGTTGAGAGCATGAAACTGAAACTGACATCAGAAATAGGGTTGTTAAGTGTTTGTGTTGCCACCAAACAAAAGCTGGTATGTAATATACAAACCACCATAGTTGACGTGTGGGATTTGATAAATATGTATACTTCTACAAAATGGAGAAGGAACATGCAGTTAAACTTACAATCATCAATTTTGTTGCTTTCAGTAACTTCTGTTCTGAAGCATTTTGTATTCTTCAATTTACATGATTTTATAAAATAACATATGGCCAGCTCATTAAAAGTGTTGTTGATTGTAGCATATTTTGGTCGTATCTTCTAACAAAAAAGAGTGTTCATCCCTAGGACCCCTTTGGAGCCCTCAGATGATAATTCGCTTCCTTTCAAGTTGAAGAAGAAAGAGTTTTCCGTTCATGTGAGTTTTGCAATGACGATAAACAATGCTCAGGGGCAAACCATCCCAAATGTTGGTTATTTACCTTCTTGAGCATGTACTCTCGCATGGCGAGCTTTATCTTGCACCGTCAAGAGGTGTATCATTGCAGACAACTCGGATTCTGGCAAAGCCAAATAAAGAAATATATTCCACTGGTAAGAGCACCAACAACATTGTGTATGGAGATGTCTTAGAGGGATAACATATATTTGTTCACCGAACTTCGGATTTCTGCTATGGTTCATGTATGTACAATATTTTTTGGACTAACATTATATATGTTTATAATTGCAGCTTTTTGTCTGATCCCACCTATATATAGGGAGTACAGAGGATCTATACCCGGTAAGCTCCACAGCTGATCATTCTTTCACGCTTCCATTACTTTTTTATCTTATTTTGCACCATGTAATCTGTTTCAATGCCATGATGCACACTACATACGTTTTGCGTCATTTTTCATGTTGTATTTACTGAGACCTGTTCTTGGAGCATTCATTTTATTGGGATTATGTAGCTCAGTTGGAAACGTAATAATTCGAGGTTTAGCATTTAAGCTGATCAAAGTGTGCTTGCTGGTCAGATTTGCTTGCTCGTTTCCTATGTTATTTTTGCGACTATAGAAGTACTTATGGCCTACGAGTCTCGGAAGGAGTGAATTCAGAAATCAACTATATTTCTTGCTATTATGTCTTACTTGAGGCTTTTGATGCCTCTGATTCTACATTATTCAACCCAGAAATTAACTATATTTGTTGCTATTATGTCTTACTTGATGCCTTTGATGCCTCTGATTCTACACTATTCAGCCTCCTTCTTAACGAATAACAGTCTAATCAGATAGTGCTTGAGTATGTTTGTCCTAAAGCTAACTGACCAACATCTGAATGACTTTGACCGCTGTGTACAAGTCCAGCTAAGCACGGTGCAAGTATAACTATGTCAACTGAAATAAGATGTACAATTATTCACTTGATGTCGAGAGAGAGAGAGAGAGGAGAACGGATCTCCAAGCTAAGTCCTGAGACTACTGGAGCCAGAGCCCTAGGGAAGAAGAAGCTAGCCCGAGCTATGTGGTGGGGGTGGCTTATATAGAGTGCGCCACCCCCTCATCTCTTATGTTACAAGATGGTGGCATTAATGCCAAATGCCAGCCCACTACGGAACCTCAGATGATGCTTCGACTACCTTGTTGACTTTGGTCCTCGCATATCCAAGTAAGTCTTACGTCCGAGTGGTCGACTGTCATCCAAGTGGATGGGACGTTGCTTGTCAGAATGAATAGTATTTATGTATTTGTCTGAACCCACCTCATGTGTGGACCCATGCTTCCATGATATTTCAACCTGTCATGAGCCTACCTATTACGTGTATCCTTCGCAATTGATTTGCTATTTTTGCAGGGGGTGTCTGAGTTTAGTTTGTTGCAAGCCTTCATCGATTTGATATGTTGATTCATGTGCCCTTTTAGTCGGAGATGAGGTGCTCAGCTTTAGAAAATTTGTTACTCTTGTTCTGTCCACTTCCTAGCTTGCAAGCAACAGCAACAGTCTCTCTACGTAATATATTGTTTTGTTATTCTCAATTATGAGCATGGATCTACCATCAAACATATTAGTTGACAGACAACAAATACCTACTTAAGCAACATGGTATATAGACCGTATACATTAAAACGATCAGTGCCGGTGATAATTTCAGGTTATTATTTTTGGAGTTACAAATATACGTTATTTGAAATCTTAATATGTTTACCTCAACTGGAAACAATCCTGCTGTGCCATTGAAGTTATTTTGTAAGGGATGCTTCTTTTTAATTTTAGGATAAGATTTATGTCCAGCTTCATGTTCTCAGATAATACTGGTGCATATTGCATTCAGGTTGCATTTATCAGACCGTACCTTGTTATCGGTTTGACTGTACAAAGACTGAATTTTCTTGGCTGGTATTTGTGGTGAGAAGCAGCATGTACAGGTTGTGCATTACTTTGGTGGATTTTCATAGCTTGATATACATTTTTTATTGGTGGTAACACTCTCTTTTCGTTGAAAGGTCAAAGCACTTTATTATTATTGATTGATCAGCAGCAAGGTACATAGACAAGAGTGAATATTTTCTAGAGAAAAGGACCTGCGGTAAGTTGGCGAGGTTGTGGCTAGCTGCGTGTGGTGTACATGTGTACATGGTGTTGTAGTGTATAGTGGGCATGGAAATCCGTTGTAACCTGAAGTAGAGTAGTCCTCAGTATTTTCTTTTGGCAGCCTTTCTACTGGAAGTTTTTATACTGGTTCTTAAATTGGATTAAATTTTCCATGAATTATGAAATTTCTTGATCCTACAAATATAATCTATAACTACTTAAAAATGCATTGCACTCTAATGACAAGCTACAGCCTAATACCTCAATTTTCATTTTCTCCACCCAGTTTACAGTAGTGCATCAACACTTAGGCTTTCAATGGTAATGCCTCGCCACTTGTGCTGATTTTCTACTGTTTAATGTGCAGGGTTATTATAGGTTCTTGAAGCTATTCAACCCCATCTCCTATAAATTATAGCGAGGCATTAGTCCAGTCACATGGTGATGCCTACTGAAGCTATCAACATGAAAACTCCAAAATGATGACTTATTATTCTCACTCAGGTCTCTGGATGGTGGCTAGCTAAGGATTTGATTTCCGGTGCCCCTACTAGCTACATCGACAATGAAGATGCACACAACATTCCGTATATTGTACGAGTATTGATTAGGCATATTAACAAATAATGAGATAATAATGTTATCTAAGTACCTGATAATGATCGCAATTATTAAGGAATACTGTTGTAATAATGTTTTATGCTCTATGCATAGGATGCTACATCAAAGTGTTTACTTGAGTTGTAATACTTTTTAGTGCAATCAAAATATCTTTATGTATATGTTAATTCTTGCATATGTATGTAATATTAGTCTGCACGTGCACGATTACTGGTCATATAGAAAGGGATTATATCTACAAGGTGGCTAAAGGAAACAGGCGACACAAGGTAAACATCATGAACTGATGAAAAGAAAAAGAAAAATGAAAATAAGATTAGAATCATGTGATGGTTTTTGATTAGCAGAACCCTTTAAAACAATGGAATAGCCTACATACAATGCTATCGGTACAGGCGGCTTGCATGAAATCTGCAGGTGGTCTCCACTTATGCCATGGGGCTGCATTGCGAGATCGGCACAACACGCTCTTTGGTTGTGCCCGAACAAATGTGATCCCCACATCAGCGTCTTCATGTTTAGTCTTTGTGGTTGGCCTGTTGAGTGTTGTGGGTGCCTCTACTTGCGTTCGCTCTTGACAAATATTCTAAAGCGTTAAACATTGTGCATTTGTGCATCTTTGTCCGTGCATATAAGTGTGGGCAGGCTTAGTATAGATCATCAAGAGAACCCAAAACCACATGATGTCGTGAGCTAACTTGGGCAATGATCTGTCCCTTCCTGGTGTCTACTATTCCCTTATACTCTTTAATTTTCCTTCCATCCTTTCCCTTATTTTGTGGACTGGCCTATTTGCTATATGAAAACTCCAAAATATTATGGTATTGTGGATGTGTAGGTTGTGGGTGAATGGTATTATTTTATGAACCTTGACACTTTGCACATACGGTCAAAGTTGTTGGGATATTCACCTGCATTTACATCGTATTGAACTTTATTGCTAGAAAATAATGCACGGAAGATTTTGTTGCTTTTGTGTTCTATTGTATATGTGGTGGGTGTCCACAGATGTGGTGAATGCAGTGGGGCCATCAAGCATGATAGGGAAAGGGTTATGATGGGACAATCCTATACACTACCCGCAGGGCAGGCGGACGGCAAATAGGTGGAGTGGCGACATGGGCCGGCCCAGCTCCTGGTTTTTGGGTGCGATAATTTTCATTCGCTGGCACTATAGGTTTTTTCGTTTCTTTTTCTTTCTATAGTATTTGGGGTGGGGTGAGGGTGGGGTTTTACTTTAGTGTTTTTCATTTTATATTAATATTTTAACTTTCCGGTTTCCATGTTTGTTTTTTTCCGGGTTTTTCTTCCTTTTTTCTCTTTTCTTCTTTTGTGTATTATACAAATAAAATCCCCGTGTATTACAAAAATGTTCATTGTATTAAGAGAATATTTTTCGTATATTACAAAAAAGTCGACTGTACATTATAAAAATGTTCAACATATATTACAAAAATGTCCATGTATATTCTAAAAAATATCAATATATTTTTACAAAATAAAATTATTGTTAGTTAAAAAAATGATTCACCATATATTAATAAAAGTTCACCGTGCATCATAAAGATGTTCACTGTATATTAAGGAATGTTCAACGTATATTACAAAAATGGTCAATGTGTATTTAAATAAATTTATCATATATTACCAAAAAGTCCACTGTGTTTAGAAAATGTTCAGAAAAAATCAAAAGTAGTTCAAATTTGAAAAGAGTTAATATTTCAAGAAATTTTTAAAATAAAAATGGTTCAAAGAACCGGTCCTTTAAAGTGAACAGGATGCTACAGTACTGCTCTCTACATTCGCTACAGCCTTGAGTCGGCACAATTGGATTGCCCGTCAATTTGATGTCCGCATGCCTCCTATAATGCACACTAGATCGGAAATGCGCCTTGGCGCGAGGATGCCGGTCACAGCACTATGGCCAAGTAATGAATGTTCAATTTAGTAAGAAATCAAGTTCAGCGTACGTATTCAAACAGGAAAACAAAGTAAAAGAAGAAGAAACGTTCTCACGTAATAGAAGCAAAACACCATGAGTTCAACATCGTCATGAAACTATTAGGCAACATTCAGTTTTGAGTGTTTCAACCCGGTAGGTCATGCTTCATATTCAACATGTTCACACGATGAAAAGGAAAAGTACATAGGTTTAGAACAGTATACCAGAAGCAAAGCAGAATCATAGCACGCAATAACTAATTATTCATATTCGGTTCAGGCTATTACACCAAAAAAGAAAGTACAATGTCAGCACCCACCACTACTGGGTACACAATATATATTCCACATAACACAATATATATTTGACAGATAGAAGAAAATATAGAAAACATTGATTCCAGCATTTGAATTTCTCAAAGAAAGACATACGAGAAACTAAGCACTTACAACAGTAATGGTTTGCTTCATTTCGTCCCTTTGAGCATGACAGGATAAAATGATGTGTTCATCAGAGAGAGAGCAAGATAAAGAGAGAAAGAACTTTGTCGGTTGGAGATGGAGTTCTCGGCTGGAAGGCACCACGGGCAGAGCAATGACCACCATCCGAGGCGAGGCAGCATGGCACGGTCGCGCAGACAAGCAGGGAGGCAGCCTTTTATCTGCATAGGGGGACTATGGAGTGAAATATTAATAACAATTAGTAGGCAGAACAATAAAATCTAATTCTTGTAATGGACACACATGAAAATGAGCTAACATTAAGTTCGGTAATACGAGCAAGCAACAATAAGAGAGTGAAAGCCATAGTTAGGCATACTAATAGATAGCTTGGTTCAACTGCCTCCATGAGTACCATTCCATATGAACCTGATGTAAATAGATTGTGAGATAGATGACCACATAACGACTTTTGTATAAACAATGCACTTGTGATTTGCTTTTAAAACGTATGGACAGTGAGCGATGGCTTTCCCCCTTCTAATCTTGGAAGGCGGAGACCCATATGTGTTATTCTTTGATCCGGCCACCTTGATGAAGTCTAACCAATTTGTTGTTATTGTGGCTCTCCTATCCGTAGGAAATTTTTTTTCCGGATGAGGCCTGAAAATGAGATCAGGATGCAAAATAATTAAAGTATTTTTGGATGACAGTGGCAAACATGACTTCAACTCTTAATCATGAAACACATAAAACTTTGATGGTCTGGTTATAAAACATGATTTATCATGAAGAGTCTGCCTAGCTTTCTCTTTGAGACATCTTGAGCAAATACATTAGCAACATTAGTATGGGAATTCTATATCTTTAGTAATTGCGAACAGGCAAGAGCGTGGACCATGACAACACATGAACTAAATCACTGTGGTAGAATAGGATCGGTGTATTTCTATTAATAATGGGACGTCCAATTCTCTTAAAGCTGCAAAATACTTGCGGTTAATAAATAATAGTCCTCATACTCGAAAAGACTTTTGATACAAATTTTGAAGTACACAACGTAATAAAAAATATGAAATGAAACCATTAATTTATGATATGCAATGGGAAGCACTAATTTGGAAGATATGAGCTAAAACACATCCACTCCCCGCTGATATAATATGCTAAGGCATAACATCTAAAACTATTATGAGAGCAAAAATATTTAACAACTCTGAAAACGAATAACAAATAGGTTGATGGTCAAGACCTTCTTGTTGAAAGATTCGACTATGGACTTTTTTATGTTGTCTTCTTCTGGGAGCAGCAAGGCATTGGTAATTAGAAACCAGCTAATATCAAAGTAAATAGGGGCCATGGTAAATGTAGCTGGCTGAAATCTAAATGGCATGCCAATGAAGAGAACATATAAATGATGCAATGAATATACAAAGCATAAATGAAATACACCGAATGCAACATGTACAACATTGTACACCTATCCATATCTGTCGGCATATAATTATACTACACCCAAACAAGGGGCTATTATTGAGAACAACGGGAATTGGAAACTTAAAAAACAAATGATGGCATTGTGCTTGCATAATTAAGCTATTTCAGCACTACAAGGGTATTGTTGGCCCCGAACCAAGATCATAATACCACTTAGCATAGATTTCCACTGGAAACAACATATTTTTTTTCCAGATTATCTCATACGAAAGACAAACTTAAACAAAAAAGCATGATTTTTAAGATTAGGGACTATTGGAATTATCTGGTATAGCAGATGATAAAAATCACTTGGCTTCAAATATTTAGGGGAGCAAACAAAAATAAATACATACTACTTTATTGACCATTAACGACACAATCACCATAGGAACGTCCAGTCTTCGTGCCTTTGCAATTAGAAGTTAAGAGCAACATGAATGCATATATTGAAATTTGGAAGGATTGGCCATGCAAGACGCTCAGCAGAAAGCACACCATCAAAATAAGAATATAAGTACACTTCAATAGACCAAACATGCTAATTAGAAGTGGAAGAATATGTTGATCCATGTATGAATTTTAATGACCTTACATGATGATCAGCACCATCTAACATGTTGGGAAGAAGGTCGCAGCTCACATACGACATAAAGCTGGCATAAAAGAAGCAGCAGCACATTATTTCACATACTTAAACATGCCGCCACCAGCCAATTAAGATGATATTACTCCTGAAAAATTGTAAAGCATACAGAAATTAATGCTTGGTGACTGACAATCAAGAATTAGGAACCAAAATTTTATAACTCAAGGTGCTCTGAACTCTTCATAAACATGGAAACTCCCGCGAACAGAGTAAGCTTGTGTCATATACAAAAATATTATAAAAAACACCAGATAAGAGCTATCAAAATTAATTTTAGAATATATGCTAGCAAATCAACAACTGCAAAAATACCGTCGGCCAAATCGACTTCATATAGGCCAGTAACTAAACTGACAGCAACCAAACTTTTATATTTTGACCAATTGTTCCACATTAGTATGAAGCTCTTGTTTTTTCATTTATCTAAATTGATCCATCTTGTGAGTGCAATTTCAACGATAAACTTATATAATCGCTAAATTCTTTGGAAGGGATATTGCTTGTGGCATACTTAAATAACTAAGTTCTATTTTCAATAGAATTCATGAGATTATTTCATTCTCAAGCAAGTGCACATATGCAAAACACCTTTTCAGTGAAGAAGCACAATGGAAGACACCATCCAGCCATGATTATAATAAAATAAAAGGACAAGCAATTAAAATAGTCACAACAAGATATTCCATTAAGATGGATCATTAGTAAAATACCAGTATTATGTTCACAGATTGCTAACTAATCTGACTATGTTGTCTTTACCTAGAAAAGAGGATGAGCAACAAGACAGAGACCGACGGGTTGAGGTCCCGCTGCTGCCGCAGATGCGTACTGACCTTAATTTGCACACCCATTAGCACTATGCTAGCAAACAAACATCACACAGGTGCACTACAGATACAGCTAGCCCTAGCACACCAACATTCATTTAGCAAAGCTGCAGCATAAACATCTCATAATTAGAAGCCAAGAAGGATGATTCACATACCACACCTTGGACATCCAAGATGGTGGTGCGGGGTAAATGTGCCTCCTGGCAGCCAATATGCAGGCAGGGAACTTCTTTCTGAAGGTCCTCTCAAGCTCTCTGCACATGAAACTTGATGTACCTGTCCACAAAAGTGATCTGCATGAGCTTGTTAGGGTCGACCTTGCCGAGCCTCTCAATGCACACGGTTCGGCCTTCTTGGTCGACGCCATGATAGCCCTCAGAGTAGTAGCATAGCACCTCATCCAGTTAATCAAACTCAAAATCCTGACCACACGAACGAGTAATGTTAGGCATAAAGCAGAGACTCCTTGCTCTGCATATTAGTTGCAGGTCAGTGTGATCACCTCAAGGATTGTGTCGGACCCAAATTCTTTCCTCCATCGCAGCATGTCTGCCCACATCTGCAGTGCCATTTCGGCGTCGAACTTCCTCGACTTCAACAACCCACATCACACATTCATACGGCGAGTTTCAGATCCTAGCATTTCCGAAAGCTATCCAAACAGCATAGGGCTAGAACAAAAAAGGGCTCATCAACGACACCTCACATCCTGGTCACATTTTTAGTGAAATACAAAACAATAAATCTAGGAACAACATCAGGATGGGGTTGGGAGCCCAGATATACCTCGGGATGGTGCAGAGATGGTGAAATCCATGTTGTTGACACCCTGCTAAACATCCGCTCATAGGCTACTGAGATGGGAACTGATATATGAACCTGCACATGTTGTCTAAATTAAACAACAAAGGCTACTGAGATGGAAACTGACTTTTCTGTAATCGCACTCTTTGGATACACCAAGAAGCACAGACAAATAATTCCTGCTAGGCAGAACACATAATCTAATACGGTGTAACACATGCAGACAACACTAAGTTTGGATCCGTGAACCTATAAAAAAATCAGATACAATGAATATACGTGATACAGGGATGTTCATAGCCAAACAAAAATAAATACAGAGAAGTAAAAGGTTCAAAAAAACATGAAAAATGAATATACCTAACAGAACTGAAATATTGTACCATGTAGTCATTCTATAAAAACAATTGAGCTTCGTACCCAAATCACCATCATAAATTGTTTAAGTGAATAAAGGGCATGAGTTTTATAATAAAATTTCAAGCAAAAAGATAAGCTATTTTGTAGGAGCAACAACAAGTTGAACGATTCATAATAAAAAAAAAGACTAATAACAAAAGCTACGGAAAAACTGCTTACATGTAGATCATCGACAGTCAGTATGACGACGTCCTTGACGGCACCATTTGGTCCGTGTGGACGGCGGCTCGTGCTCTTCCTATCCAGTACCTTACCATGTAAGGCAAGCCATGATATTGTCCAGCTCCAGCGGCGACATGCAAGCCAAGAAGATGGAAAGAGCAACGGTCACACACACACACGCACGCACACGCCCCCCCCCCCCTCACACACACACTCGCACATAAATAAAGTAAATTATCATAGCCGTAAGAAATGGATGGAGCAACAAAATTTCAGTTTTCTGAAAGAGCAGCTTCTGTGATCATATTTCCACCACATAAATCTAAGTTATGTATCTGAACAATCGAACAAGAAACAGAGAAGAAGGGAGGAGGAGCGAGCTATGGTTAGCTAGCTGTACCTGCTTGCCCCTCCTCTTGGAGAGGACGACGATCTGGTCGCTAAGCGTCTTCCACGGCGCCGTCCTTCAAGCGGATCTCGACGATGTCAACGGTGTGCTACCTGCTGCCGGCCACTTATCCGGCCAAGTGGCACCCCTTTTCCGTGGGAAGCACATAGTTGAGTAGAGGGGCGAGTGACATATATAGATGAAACCGACATCGAGAATAAATAGTGCATCCAACCGTTAATTCTTCTGCTGCACAAAAGCCTAACAAAGTAGTAATTTTGCCCATTGATAAGAATTACAGGAAAGAACTCTAAACAGCCGATGAGACGAAGCAACAACCATACTTCAAGATATTCTCGGAAATATATGATGAACACAGGCATCAAAGAACACATGCCCCATATGAAGGACCCTATTTTTGTTAGTTTGCTGGAATAAGATTCCTCCCGTGAATATTGATACAAACTTATTGATATCCTAAGCTGCAGTTAGCTCATGCACCAAGTCCTACATACAGACAACAAGCATCTTTTATTTTCATAGATAAACATACTTAACTATCTCAGCCAGTACCAAAACAAAAATGATCTCACTATCTTCCTCTAGTCATACTAAATATAAACCAATACCACAACTAAATCAACAGTCAACGGTTACATTTTCAGCATATACCAAAACATTGTTCAATACCGAGAACATATACATATGAGAGAATAAATACATAAGAGATAAACAAACAATACCATACTCCCAAGAACCCAACATTGCAGTAGCCTAAACACAACCAATATATGAAACATTGATAAGGAGTAAACTATTGGCTAATCTTGCTGCAACTACACTGAAGTAGAATCATTTACTTGATGGGGACAAATCTCCCAACTGGAAACATAGCCATCAGAGTGTGCTTCAATTAGATTAACATCAAGCAGTAAAGGGAGCAATTTGTAGGGAGTAGCAGCAACACGCCTTCCTTCTTCGGGACGCCATGGACAGAGGAGCAGCAGCTTAAAAAAATTGGGGACGCCATGAGCTCGTTCAACTCCACGGCAATGGCAACCTGGACGATGGGACGAGCAGTGGTCAGAGGGGGGAGAAGGAGAGATCAACCTGGACATAGATGACAACCTTGAGATGGCTTCCTGTCGCCTGTTGAAACGGCCATGTGGACGGGGGTGCTTACCCGAGCTAGGAGACGTGGAGGCGGAGGTCGTTGCCCAGCACCGCACAGGAGCAGACGACGACGAGCTCGACCATGTGCGGGTCATCCTCGTCCATGGAGGAGGGTGTGCTGCATTGAATCGAAGAAATAAGTGAGTGGGGCGGGAAGAAAAGGAAGAACGGGAGAGGAGAGGGCATGAATCATGGGAAGAGATGAGCTCACCGCGTCAGAGTTGGAGGCAGCCGAAACCCTAGCCGCGGGAAGGGGTCGCGCGTGAGAGCTTGCGGCCGCGAGGAGCGGATCTGGCAGGAGGCAAGGATGCACCGTCACGAGGGGAGCTCGTGGGTGTGTCGCGCTCCGGTGAGGGCCACCGAAACTTGTCAGAATCACCCGGCGTTGGTGGCGGCGGGGAGATGGGGGTTGCGATGCGGGAGGACGAGGGAGGCGATGGCGCGAGGGCGAGAGTGCGGGCAGAGGCAGCGGCTAGGGTTTCTCCACGGGCACGCCGCCCTTTTATACCCCCTCTACGTGAAATGACAGAAATGCCCTCGGCGGGGCACGGGATTTACGCGCAGTGGCACGAACGAGCAGTAACTGCTCACGGGGTCCCGATCCGACGGCCGACATTCCTCCATCTCAAGATCCGATGGCCCAGATTCGATCAAGCAAACGATCCAA
Source organism: Hordeum marinum (assembly GCA_022496015.1). Classification (NCBI taxonomy): domain Eukaryota; kingdom Viridiplantae; phylum Streptophyta; class Magnoliopsida; order Poales; family Poaceae; genus Hordeum; species Hordeum marinum. Next base: position 470,209,660 of record CM039678.1, on the reverse strand, counting down.
CGGCCCAGAAGCCCAAATCGCTGAGGAGCCAGGGTTTTTCCCTGGATTCTTATTATAGGATTCGAAGCCAGCAGTGCCTCTACATGCGTTTTCGGCGCAGCACACACCCGACCGTACCAACCTCCCCTTAGCTTCTCCGTGTTCTGTTTTTGTGGTCGTTGTGTTGGTCACTGTTGGTGGCCATCACACGTCTGCCCGCCCTCAAACTTCGGAAGGCTTCTTTTTTCTGAAGCACCGAAAATTGGACTTCCGCAAGTACAAAGTACGGCCATGCTTATAGCACATCGATGAGAGAACCCAATTGCACAGAATGTTGTGAGCTAGCTAAAAAATGATGACCCCTTTCGCCTATTCCCAGCGTCTATTTTTTCAGTTTTTCGTGTATCTCTTCATTCATTATGTCTGGACTGACCCCTGTTTGCTTAACTAAAACTCCAAAAAGCATGGTACGTATTGCCAATATGTAGGGCAATGATTCTTTTATGCAGCTTGATGGCATGTTCGGGTGTAGATGGACAAGTATATATATTGCACTTGCACGACGGTTTGAAGTTGTTGGACTCTTCACTTGTATTTACATCGTATATGGAACTTTCTACATACAAAATCGTGCACGGAAGATTTTTCATTTACTCGCATATGCGAGGGCATCACGTTTTCTTTCTTTCCCAAGAAGAAAGAAGGACGATCTCGCTAGCACCAACCACCAGGAGAGTTCAGCTGCCGCCGTCCTCCGACGACTCCCCTCCGCTGACGATATCGTCAGTGATGAGGGGGGCCATACGGATCCACGTATGTGGACTAGGCAGCTTTAGGTTTATGCATTAATAGTACAGGTTTTTGGCTCGGGCATCATCTTGGCTTCGAGCGCGGCAATGGCGGTTCTAAATAAATGAGATTTAGATCCTTCCCTAACGAGGCGAGCGGACCTATTTTGGGGATGTGTTTGAAAACCAGAATGTGCAAGTAAGAATGGTGTGGCAGCAATGGCATCCTTGTGATGGACTTGTGTCGTCGGGCTCCGTTGATGCGACAACATTTGTTGTAGCCCCGACGTCGAGCTTGAAAGGTGGTCCAGGAGCGGACATAGATTGTGGTCTGTATCGACGACATCTAGAAGATGGTGGATTGTGTGTTGGGTTCGTCATTCGTGGCTGGCAGGTATGGTTTCCTTCCCTGACGTCTTGGTCGTGTGGGGATGCCAGATTTGAAGTTCGATGGCGTTTCTAGGGTGCTACCCCGGTCTAATTCCTTCAATGGCGATGATTTACATTGGTTGACCCATCTTGGAGGTATGGAAAGCTACATATCAGCGACGGAGACGCATCGAGCTCAGGTAAGAAGGTGATCCATCAGTTTTTCGTTTGGTCGAGCCGAAGGTAGATGATGGGCATTGGTGTCCAGCTCAGGGGATTTTTGGACTTGATTATATATTTTTCATCTTCGCTGGTGTTTAGTTTTGTAAGGGCTAGCGTTTTATCAGGTCAGTATCTACGTGCCTTGTACAATAATATTTATAATTTAATGAGACATGTATTATCACGAAAAAGATTTTCCTCTTGTATGGGCGGTTGGTATAGTGGCATCCACGACAGTACCAAAAATCAAGCTGCTTTTTCTGTGGCCCAATTTATAAGTTAGGCCTTTCATGGACGGTAGACTAAGGGGAGCAACTAAGAAGTGGTTAGGACATCTCCAACGTCGACCCATAAAATGCATACGGCATATAAACATGCCCACATATATACATTCCAAACCTAAATTGAACTAAATAGATGGATTTCATGCAAATCAGACGATTCCCATTAAAACCAGATTAAATTCATTACACTTTTTTTTGACCTATTGCAACTAAACTATAGTCGGACTAGGCTTCTTAAACCTAGTATAAATGACCACCAGCTGTGGCAGCGCCCGTTTCCGTGACATGTATTCCAATGTTCGACAAGCTCAAAGGCCGACTTCAGTGGGAGAGGAAGTGTAGTGGCCTTCTTGGGACCCAAGTCGCGGTGGCTTCCCACGTGCTACTCTTCCTAGCTCGAGTCCGCCGTATCGATGACACCGGACGTGGACATGTCGACCTCGTCCTCATGGTGGTAGAGCACGAATACATTGCCCAATAACTCCTACAGGAGTAGCAGGGTGACAGGGGGTCACCCTGTCAAAGACATCGGCGATGAGGAATCCCCACACCCAGCATACCATTGAGCAGGAGAGACGAGGAGGAGGTCAATAGAAGTAGCCCAAACCAGTCCTGTCAGCGTGCGCTAAACCTAACCATTGCGGTAGCTCAAGCATGTATTCCCAGGAAATGATATCAAAAGCCTTTGGTATATCTAACATCATTAGGATAGCCAAAGTATTCCATCGATGCAGCGCCGGGACACAGATTTGCACGTAGAGGTAGCTATTATGAATGCAATTTGTTTTGAGAGGAATGTCGTTTGCTCCGGGGAGATGATGGTGTGGCTGATCATTGCTAGTTTATTTGAGAGCGCCTTGAAAATCAGCTTGACGACATAGTGTATCAAGCTAATAGGCCTAAAATCCCTAAGGCTGGTGGCCAGGAGCGAAGCTTAGTTAGGGCCGACCTGGGCCATGGCCCGCCCAGATTTTTTGCACTTCTTATTTTATTTATGCTTTGGCGAGACTATCCCAACCCATCACATGCAGTAGCACCAACAAGCCCACCACGTGAAGGCTCAGTCCTCTCACTCAGGTGGATGTAGCACCGGCAAATGGCAGGGCAGCTGCGCAAGCACACATGAGGGTACTCGTGGCACAATTGCACAAATATTTTTTTTTTCATCCTAAAATTCTTATCTACTTCCTCCGTTTCTAAATACAAGTCCTTTTAAAGAATTCACTAGGGACTACATACAGAATGAATCTACACTCTAAAGTATGTCTATATACATCTGTATGTAGTCTTCTAGTGAAAACTTTAAAAAAACTTATATTTAGAAACGGAAGGAGTATCAGTTAAATATGAATGTTCCTATAGGTTATTGGCTAATGACTAATGATAATGCCTAGGAAAACCGGTAGCATGGCTGAGAATTTGAAATTTTTGGTTCTCTCTACATTGGCCCGCCCAACTTTTTCTTCGAAGCTCCGCCGCACCTTCGTTCTTGGGCAGTAACACTACCCTGGATCGTGGAAGTGTTAGGCTAAGAGAAATCTACTCCTGTCAAGCGGTAAACTATCTAAAAACAGCCATTATGGCATAATCTATCTCTCGGAATGTGGTCAATTGTAAGTTTACCGGCCAGCCGGCACACATTCATCTGCAACTGTAAGCTGGGCGCAGAAGAGAGTAGATGGGCCATGACAAAAAACAAATGCCCCCCCCCCCCCCGAAATAGGATCATCGCAAGGCAGCCGAACTTACAATCGGAAAAAGGAATACATGACGACGTGGGCGGGTACCCCCCCCCCCCCCCCCACCCCACCCTCAGCTTTGGTAAACATGTGTGGCTCCTTCTGCCACATGACATTGTAACGATTCCGGTGAACTTATTCGAATAAAGAGTCGTTATACCCTTCAAGAAAAAGCTCCTGCAACGTCACTCATGCTTCTGCTAGAAATTTAGGTATCAATTGCACCTTTAGAAAATAGACAGACATTGGATAATACTTTTAGGAAATGGACGGATAAGTTGCAGTAGCTAACTGGAAGTTACATAAGTCGAGAAGAAATACGTAGGACTGGATCACACTATCCTTCAATAATGAGATGCGTACAATGAAAATTACATTGCAAAAAGCATGAAATATATTAAGATAAGACACGTACTAAGCATAATGTTAATTCACTGGTAATGTGTGTCGTCGATCTTACCAAGTTGTTCCCGTTGTCGTAGTCGTGGCCGGCTCCCTGGGTTATCTGCTTAATGGTCAGCCTGGAGGATAATTAATGGAGGGAGAGAGTAGAGTTACTATTGTTAGTTACGTGCCTTATGGTGAGCTCACTACTCCATAGTTAAAAAGATGATCGATGCAGGTGGCCAGGTAAGGATTATTCGATCGTGTTTGTCATTATATTATATTCTCTTCTTAAAATAATATAAAACCGTTTAGATCACCAAATGTACGTACCCTAGTGCGAGTAAGTTGAGCACCAAGGCCAAGCGCCCGGAGTTGGCTGCCGCCGCGAAGCTCCCCTGGCTCCCCGACCGGAGATGGAGGAGCCCCGGAAGCGCAACCGCGGCGCCGACCGCTCCGGCCAGCAACAAGAAGAGGTTGCCGTAACCGATCGCCGCATTCCAGCGAGCATCAGCTCCATCTCCCACATACCAGTGCGTTTCAGTTCCACCTACAGATTCATCAGCTGCATGCATGCAGGTAAGGTAACACGTACGCACGCCCAACACAACCAATTAATCAAGTCGTCGACGTATACACACACGCACACATATGCATGCATGCTTAATTAAGACCCGGAGAGGGAGAACCAGCAAGGAATACGTACCGTGGCCGGCGTCGATTGCATCGTTGATGGGTATGGCCCCCATCACCGCTATGACCACGTACCCGACGGTATTTATCACCAGAAGAAAGCGGGCCTGCGCGATCAGCTCCATGCATTCGATCGATCGATCCCCACCTGCTGCAACTCAGTTGGCTATGTTGCTGTTGCTGACGACGCCTGGTGGGAGCACGTATATACACGATTGTACGGAGATTAATCTTGTTCAATGCTTCGTGCGGCGGCGACGAATCTCGTACGTACGTGCCAGTGTGTTATGTACGCAATCTCCCTCGGGAGGCATATGGGAAAAGCATCACACGATGCCAACCCTCCCATGCTCCCTGTACCTTAGGTTTTGTGGGAGAACTGCTTGTTAGCTTTGCGTGAGATTGTGCGTCTACGATCTACCTATCATGTACTCTTTGAGGAAAAAGTAAAAACAAAAAACAAAAAACTAGGCTCACTCTATGTCACTACAATTTTCTTTTTTTGTTTCTTTTTTAAGAAAAGCCCCCATCACTTAGCTTCATACTTGAGCCACTAGTAAAACCTTACTCTTTTTTCTTTCGTGAGATTCAAATATGTACACTTTGATGTCCATATACTACGTTGTGTTTACCTCACGGAAATAGGCAATGTGTCTCGGGTTCCATTGCACCCAAACTGAAAAAAATTCGAAAGTTTATGAAACCTTTTTTTTATCAAACATGACTTATCGTAATACTCGTGCGAAAAGTTTCATGAGGGAACGACTACCGTGGTATTCTAGGCAAAAAAAAAACTATTCTTAAGGAGCTTGCCATTTATCCAAAAAACACCCTATTCATTGGACGGGAAATGCGCAAATTTTGATCCAGCAACGCAAGAGTTTCAAAGGATACAAAATTATGACATGAAGGAAGACAATGACCAAGCTTCTGAGCAGACTCGGAGCAGATCTTGTTCCTATCGAGCATGGTGGCTCCCTTCTCCCTGTAGGTATTGTCTTGTCTTTTTTATTCAATAACTCATCTCAGAATCGCGTGACTTTTCATTGATAGAAGGTGGAACAGTTTTTTTACAATCATTGTTACACTAGTAGAAAACAGGGCATTGGTTCGGGCCGGTCAGCCCATTAATCCCGGTTCAGTCATGAACCGGGACTAATGAGAGCAACAGTCCCGGTTCGGGAGGCCAGGGGGCCGGGCGGGTCACGTGGGGCATTGGTCCCGGTTCGTAGGACACCTTTGGTCCCGGTTCCATACACGAACCGGGATTAATGTGCCTTGCTCCTGGCCCACAACCATTGGTCCCGGTTCGTGGCTAGAACCAGGACCAAAGGGGGTGATCGTTCGCCTGGTGCGAGCCTCTTTAGTCCCGGTTGGTGGCTCAAACCGGGACTAAAGGTTCGAACATTTCGTATCCCACGACGTTTCGCGGTTCGAGGAAGAGGCAACTGTTCCGAGCACTTCGCCCATTTCTCTTCTTCTCCTCTCTTCTTCTCCTCCATTCTTCTCTCTTCTTTCCCATATCTTCTACCATGAATCCAATCACTTGCTATGGGGAGGTGCTCGCACATGGCATGACCAATCTCGATGTCGTCTACACGAATGACAGCGCCATGGCGTCGCGTTTTCTTTCCCTTTTGCAGAAATGGTTTGAAGTGGCGGATGAGAAAGACAAGTTCATAGGCTTGATCTCGAGTACACGGCCAAGCAAGAGGATGTTGCCGTCATCCAGCTATGTTTCAAGAAACATGTGATGATCTTCCAATGTGCAAGGTGAGTTTTGAGGGTTTTCTTTGATCAATTAATAATTTATAGATTATGATGAAAATTGCATAGGATAGAAATATGTTGCATTTTGAATCCTATTGGAAAGATCAATATTTCTTTTAAGTTTGTAGTGAATAACAATTTTCCTTGTTGCAAAACGTGGGAGAACATATATGTCATATAGTTAATTTAGGGTTTCTTCATCAATTCATAGGATATGAAAATTGCATATATATAATATATAATATATATATATAATATATATATATAATATATATAATATATATATATATAGGATATAGCAATATATATGTTCTATTTTGAATCCTATGGCAAAGATCAATTTCTCTTAAGTTGTAGTGAAATAATTTTCGATTTTTTTATGATATTAATTACTGTTCACCGGGCTCAAATGAGTCCGGGAGCAAAAACTCCGCGTCTTCCTCTTTTGTTGCAGCGAAATAATTTTCCTTTATATAGTTGCATATTATAATTCTGCCGAAATATACTTGTTGCAGCAGTATTTAACATTTGTTCCATTTTAATTTGTTGATGTTGCAGTAGTGACAAGCACTGCCGAGCACTCATGGACTTCCTACGCAGCAGCATACATTTTCTAGCGTTGATGTAAGGAATGACAAGCTGAAGATGAGGCGCAGCTTCGGTATTGAGATACCAGCTGGCTGCCTTATTGATATCCAAGACATATTTAGGCTTCGGTATGAGAGGACTTCGATGGCTTCTATGGCAGTCGCCTTGATCGACGACTATTACGGAGATATGAAGACAAAATTTCCCCCGGCGCAGCACAAAGAGTGGGAGAGGACCCCACTTCAGCCTATGAACATTGAGTATGCAGAAAAACATGCATACATTGCATATGAGTTGTACCGCAAGATTTGAACCGTGAACTATGGGCAGCGTCACCTCGCACCACCACCACCATGGGGCGGATATTCTTCTGATTCAGACTAGATAGTAGTGTTTGCTTGGACGAGTACTTTCTATAATGGATATCTGAACTATTATATATTACATATCTCTCTAGCTATTATATATTTGTCATGCTTTTCAATTAAGGTTTTTCTTAAATTCCGATTGTGGTCGAGAACAATATGCAACAAAAAAGTGGGTTGTCATCGTTGGCAACAAGCACGCACACGCCATGCCAACTTTCAACCTTTTCAGACTTCATTTGAAGTGCTTTTCAATTTCAGGGTCATTTAGCTCAAAAAAATCAGTAAATGCATAAAAAATATCAAATGAAGTCAGAAAGGGTTGAAAATTGATGATGTGGCTTTGAATGGTGCATTTTGAACACACAAAAAGCCTAGAGTTCAAATAAGTTCAAGAAAATGAAATGTCTTTTTTAACCGATGAGTTTCCGTCCGGAACCACGATACTTCGAAAGAGTCTGTCCGTTTTGTATGCGAAGTGCATCCTGCTTTTGCCGTAACCCTCTCAACTTTTTAGCACATGCTATGTGGGTGAAATGATGATACCATCCCAACTTTCAACCTTTTCAGAGTTCATTTGAAGTGCTTTTCAATTTCAGGGTCATTTAGCTCAAAAAAAACAGTAAATGCATGAAAAATATCAAATGAAGTCAGAAAGGGTTGAAAAATTGATGATGTGGCTTTGAATGGTGAATTTTGAACACACAAAAAGCCTGGAGTTCAAATAAGTTCAAGAAAATGAAATGTCTTTTCTAACCGATGAGTTTCCGACCAAAACCCCGATACTTCGAAAGAGTCTGTCCGTTTTGTATGCGAAGTGCATCCTTATTTTGCCGTCACCCTCTCAACTTTTTAGCACATGCTATGTGGGTGAAATGTTGATACCATGCCAACTTTCAACCTTTTCAGACTTCATTTGAAGTGCTTTTCAATTTCAGGGTCATTTAGCTCAAAAAATTAGTAAATGCATGAAAAATATCAAATGAAGTGAGAAAGGGTTGAAAACTGATGATGTGGCTTTGAATGGTGCATTTTGGACAAACCAAAAGCCTGGAGTTCAAATAAGTTCAAGAAAATGAAATGCCTTTTCTAACCGATGAGTTTCCGTCCGAAACCCTGATACTTCGAAAGAGTCTGTCCGTTTTGTACGCGAAGTGCATCCTGCTTTTGCCGTAACCCTCTCAACTTTTTAGCACATGATATGTGAGTGAAATGATGATACCATGCCAACTTTCAACCTTTTCAGACTTCATTTGAAGTGCTTTTCAAATTCAGGGTCATTTAGCTCAAAAAATCAGTAAATGCATGAAAAATATCAAATGAAGTGAGAAAGGGTTGAAAATTGATGATGTGGCTTTGAATGGTGCATTTTGGACACACAAAAAGCCTGGAGTTCAAATAAGTTCAAGGAAATGAAATGCCTTTTCTAACCGATGAGTTTCCGTCCGAAACCCTAATACTTCAAAAGAGTCTGTCCGTTTTGTACGCGAAGTGCATCCTGCTTTTGCCGTAACCCTCTCAACTTTTTAGCACACGCTATGTGAGTGAAATGATGATACCATGCCAACTTTCAACCTTTTCAGACTTCATTTGAAGTGCTTTTCAAATTCAGGGTCATTTAGCTCAAAAAATCAGTAAATGCATGAAAAATATCAAATGAAGTCAGAAAGGTTTGAAAAATTGATGATGTGGCTTTGAATTGTGCATTTTGAACACACGAAAATCCTGGAGTTCAAATAAGTTCGAGAAAATGAAATGCCTTTTGTAACCGATGAGTTTCCGTCCGAAACCCTGAGACTTCGAAAGAGTCTGTCTGTTTTGTACGCAAAGTGCATCCTGCTTTTGCCGTAACCCTCTCAACTTTTTAGCACATGCTATGTGGGTGATATGTTGATACCAGGCCAACTTTCAACCTTTTCAGACTTCATTTGAAGTGCTTTTCAATTTCAGGGTCATTTAGCTCAAAAAAAGTAAATGCATGAAAAATATCAAATGAAGTCGGAAAGGGTTGAAAAATTGATGATGTGGCTTTGAATGGTGCATTTTGAACACACGAAAAGCCCGGAGTTCACATAAGTTCAAGAAAATGAAATGCCTTTTGTAACCGATGAGTTTCCGTCCGAAACCCCGATACTTCGAAAGAGTCTGTCCGTTTTGTATGCGAAGTACATCCTGCGTTTGCCGTAACCCTCCCAACTTTTTAGCACATGTTATGTGGGTGAAATATTGATACCATGCCAACTTTTAACCTTTTCAGACTTCATTTGAAGTACTTTTCAATTTCAGGGTCATTTAGCTCACAAAAATCAGTAAATGCATGAAAAAGATCAAATGAAGTCAGAAAGGGTTGAAAATTGATGATGTGGTTTTGAATGGTGCATTTTGAACACACAAAAAGCCTGGAGTTCAAATAAGTTGAAGAAAATGAAATGCCTTTGTAATCGATGAGTTTCCGTCCGAAACCCCGATACTTCGAAAGAGTGTGTCCGTTTTGTACGCGAAGTGCATCCTGCTTTTGCTGTAACCCTGTCAACTTTTTAGCACATGCTATGTGGGTGAAATAATGATACCATGCTAACTTTCAACCTTTTCAGAGTTCATTTGAAGTGCATTTCAATTTCAGGGTCATTTGGCTTAAAAAAACAGTAAATACATAAAAAATATCAAATGAAGTCAGAAATGGTTGAAAAATTGATGATGTGGCTTAGAATGGCACATTTTAAACACATGAAAAGCCTGGAGTTTAAATAAATTCAAGAAAATGAAATGCCTTTTGTAACCGATGAGTTTTCGTTCGAATCCCCGATACTTCGAAAGAGACTGTCCGTTTTGTATACGAAGCCTCGAAAGAAACTTGATATTATATACAATTCATGCAACTAAAATTATCAAAGTTATTTTTGTTAAAAATTTAATAGCAAAAAAATATTCATAAAGTATTTTTTGTTAACAACTTTTAATATGCAAAGAAATAACATAAAAATAGCAAAAGTGAAAATAGATGTGCATGCACTGAAATTCAGAATAAATTCAAAGTGCTAGTTAGGAACCTAACTAGCCTTTTGAATTTAGGCCGAATTTTAGTATCAACGCATCTATTATCACTATCAGAGGACCACAACGTAACAGCCGCGACGGGGCTTATAAGCAGGTTCGGGCAACCTTCGCTTGGCGAGGTGGGACTAAACTCCCACCATACCGCTGTGCAAGGCCGTTGGTCTCAGTTGGTGGCCCCAACCAGGACCAATGCCACCCTTTCGTCCCGGTTTGTTCCACCAACCGGGACCAAAGGGCCTGTTTCCCGCTGCTGTCGTGGCTCGTTGCAATTTTTTTAAATATATGTTGATTTTTTATGCCTTTTTAGTATGTGTATGCATGTTACATTAGTATGTTTATGTTAACTAGATTAGTATGTGTATGTTAGATTAGTATGTTTATGCTTCTTTTAGTATGTTTATGTTAGCTAGATTACTATGTGTATGTTAGATTAGTATGTTTATGCTTTTTTAGTATGTTTATGTTAGCTAGATTAGTATGTGTATATGTTAGATTAGTATGTTTATCCTTTTTTAGTATGTTTATGTTAGCTAGATTAGTATGTGTATGCTAGATTACTATGTTTATGTTTTTTTTGAAAGTAGATTAATATGTTTATGTTAGATTAGTATGTGTGTGTTGATTTTGGGTTTTATGAAAAATTAGTCGACGATGCCCGGCCCGCATCCTCATCGTCGAGAAGTCCGCAAGAGCCTGCTTGATAGGCGCCATGTCCGGGACTGGGCTTCGCCGAGCTGGCACTGGGAGGTGCTACCTTCCCAGGCTCGGAGGTTGGTGAGGAATGCAGGTATCATCGTCGACCTGGACCTTCTGTGGTGGCGGTCATGCGGGCCACTTTCGGTGCGAAGGGAGCCGGCACCCGCAGAAGTGGTACGTCGCCGTGTTAGGGAGGAGGATGAGCACGTCCGTCGCTACATGGCGGCATTGGACACCCGGTTTGACAATACCCGGCAGATCCTTCAGGGATCTCACTTGAGTTATGATCCCGTGATGGTTCCTTATCTTTGGGTGTCCACTGCCGGCGACTCAGAGACCGCTAGTGAACTGAGTTCACCGTCCTCTATTTTGGATTCTAGGATATTCGATATATATTAGTGATATTATATTTGCTTTTCGGTATAATGCGTGTGTGAGTTTCGGTTCGTCGAGGCTTTTCTTAGATAACTTTCATGTGTGTTCTTGATGGAGGAATCCCGACTGTTGTCGTGGGGGGGCGCCTCTTCTTTCTTCTCTTCCTCGTGATATACTCGTCGATATATTGCGCAAGAAGTGGAGAGGGGAGGCATCCATCACGGACGGTCGAACTATTACTGTGAGAGAGTGTCCACCAACATATATACACCACCGTATCAATGTGAGAGAATGTGCACCAACACAACATGAGATATGAGAGTTATTTGAGGAAAGCCTCGACGTATCGAAAGTCACACACGCATTAATTAAGATCCAAAGTGTGTCGTAATTCTTGAACTAGATTATTCGGGATGTTGTATTAGTGATATTATATTCAAGTTCATTATAAATGTATTTGTGATTTGCAAGTCATTTCAGTATTTTTTCTATGTCATTGCTAGATATATGAAACGGGTTGACTTTAGGTCTGTTTCAGCTCATTGTGTGTCTTTCAGTGAGGGAGAGTGTCCACCATATGTATATATATATGAGAGAGGAAGAATCCCGACTGTTGTCGTGGGGGTCGCTTCTCCTTCGTTCCCGTGTGCTAGACATTTTGGTGTAATGCACTCGGGGATGAATGGAGGAGCCACCATCATCGACGGTCGCAATATCAGAGGGAGTGCCCACCATATACGTGAGATGAGAGTTTAGGAAGGAAAGACTCGACAGACCTAAAGTCAACCCGTTGCATATTGAGTAATAGTGATCTGTGTGTTGATCAGTTTTCTCGTAGTTTCCTTCGATCGATTTTAAATGTTTCAACTATGAGCCCGTGTCGTAATTCTTGAATCATGAACACAAGAAATTTCATCGTCATCAAACGACGATGGGATCCAAGCATGTGAATTTTGCGGTGAAGATAAAGGTCTTTGTGACCAGACTGGGCTGCGAGATGGCAGGTTCTTCACCATGAAGCTTTATGAGGACTTTGATATTTCTACGGTACACAACGATGACAACTATTTTTTCGTAATTAAGCATGACTTTTGTTTCTTTCCTTCAACGCGTAATTTCTATTTTATACATTCGACTAGTTCGTCCCCTGTCATGCAAGACGGTATTTCTTGGAGAGGCTCGGTTTCGAAGAGCACGAGAGTTTTGAGACGAGGACAGCCAACCTAAGGACTAAACATGGTCACACATTTCTTGTGAAAGTAATGAATGCACCTAATAACACAAAAATAGGGTGCTCAAATTAGGAAGCTCTTTGCAAGGCATATGGATTTCAGGAAGATATGGAAATAACCTTCAATCTTCGTCCCGAAGATCATATTGAAGGAAACATCGACATTTGGGTGGATGTCGATGTGTTTCCTATTTTACCTCCATGTGGGTTTGTCAACCATGCATATTTGTCAAGTAATTTGCCTTATATATATATATAAATATTAGGTGTTCATGCGTACAAAATTTGTTAATTTTTAATTTACAACTTATTTCGTTTCTTCGAGTGAAATACATAACATAATCGACATGACACACTACACTTATGGATCACATCTAACTTGGGAGGAGAAGGATGATCTTATCTACTTTGTTATTGGTGTCATAGCTGGTAGAGACATCTTCCCGTATAATTTGGGAACTGGCCCAAATTATACATTGTACAGGACACTGGTGCATAGGTTGAGGGCGGATGACATTCGTCGAAATATCTTGGTAAGAGTTGCTAATTAAGTACACTAGTACTGTTGCGTAAATGGTATTGATTACATTGCTAAATAAGCTACTATATATTATGTTCTTCAACAAAAATTGCCAAATGAAGTTGTGCCACCGTTGATGCAACCCGAAGGTAATATGACAATAAAAAGCCCCTTCCATCCCAAGTTATATTTTGCATACTCGGTTGAGCGCAAACCACCGTTAAAGAAGGATCACAAGCCACAAGTTGGAGACCATTGGATCTCTGTGCTTCATCATGGAGACATTGGTGTGATTCTTTTTTATGCCATTTTACCTAAGAGGGAGGAGTAGGTCCTATGAGGGAGGACTATATCATTTTATCTTTTTTTGTTTTGTTTTATGAGACTTTAACTTTGTATGCTTAAGATGATGATGAGCTGTTAGATCTTATGTAATTAATGGTTTTCTGTCATTTGCTTACTAGCTAGCGTCGAGTTCTCTATATGTATAGTAGCTAGCGTCGACCAAGCACAAAAAAAGAGAGATCACTTCTCTCTATTATCTAGCTAACATAATATGAAACCCCTAAATTAACCCCTCAAAAACCCCTACCCCCCTTTCAAAAAAACAGCTCCTGCCAGATGTTGACGTGTGGATGCCTTTTGGTCCCGGTTGGTGTTACAAACCGAGACTAAAGGTCCTCCTACCTGGGCTCCCGTAGCGGCCACGTGGAGCCCTTTTGGTCCCGGTTAGTAAGCGAACCGGGACTAAAGGTTTAGGGGTTTAGTCCCGACCCTTTAGTCCCAGTTCCAGAAGCGGGACAAATGGGTCTCTGGAACCGGGACAAATGGGCCATTTTCTACTAGTGTTACGTGGCCACTCGAAGGAGGCACTAGTAGATAACAGACCTTTCGTCCGCCTCATTAGTCATGGTTGGCTTTTGAACCGCCACTAATGTGATCATTAGTGTCGGTTCGTGACGGGGATCATTAGTACCGGTTCGTTACGGACCTTTAGTCCCGATTCGTGCCATGAACCGGCACTAAAGGTGTGGTGGCAGGCTAGCGTCAGCCTAGGGCCCCATGACAACCTATAGTCACGGTTGGAGCCACCAACCGGGACTAAAGGGTTGGTCATGGCTGTGGTGGGAGTTTAGTCCCACCTCGCCAAGCGAGGGGCGCTCGCACCGGTTTATAAGTCCACCCCTCTCTGCCTTGTTGAGTTCCTCTCAAATTGAAAATAGACGTCCTTATATGGGAAATTTGACCTCAAATCGAACTGAATTTCAGTCTGATTTCAGGTCGAATTTTCCCTGTATAAGCGCATATATGTTCATTTTTGCTATTTTTTTTGTTATTTTAATTTTTTAAACATATTTTAACTCAAGACTTTTTCTGTATTCAATATGCACCATTCAAGCCACATCATCACTTTTCAACCCTTTTCTGACTTCATTTACTATTTTTCACGCATTTCATGATTTATTTTGATCTAAAATGACCCTCAATTGAAAAGTACTACAAATAAACTCTGAAATGGTTGAAAGTTGGCATGGTATCATTATTTCACCCATATAGCATGTGCTAAAAAGTTGAGAGTGTTACGACAAAAAGTGAATGCGCTTCATGTACAAAATGACCAATCTCTTTCGAAGTGTGAGGGTTTTGGACGAAAACTCATCAGTTACAAAAGGATTTCAAATTTTTAAACATATTTCAACTCAAGACTTTTTATGCATTCAATATGCACCATTTGGAGGGAGGCCATCAATTTTCAACCCTTTCTGGCTTCGTTTGCTATTTTTTCTGCATTTATTGATTTTTTTGAGCTAAATGACCCTGAAATTGATAAGCACTACAAATAAACTCTAAAAAGGTAGAAAGTTGGCATGGTATCATCATTTCACCCACATAGCTTGTGCTAAAAAGTTGAGAGGGTTACGGCAAAAACTGGATACACTTCGTGTACAAAATGGATGATCTCTTTCGAAGTATCAGGGTTTCTGACGAAAACTCGCCTGTTAAAAAGGCATTTCATTTTTTTAAGTTATTTCAACTCCAGACTTTTTGTGCGTTCGGTATGCACCATTCGAAGGGAGGTCATCAATTTTCAATCCTTTCTGACTTCATTTCCTATTTTTCATGCATTTAGTGATTTTTTGAGCTAAATGACCCTGAAATTGATAAGCACTACAATTGAACTCTGAAAAGGTTGAAAGTTGGCATAGTATCATCATTTCACCCACATAGCATGTGCTAAATAGTTGAGAGGGTTACGGCAAAAACTGGATGCACTTCGTGTACAAAATGGACAATCTCTTTCGAAGTATTAGGGTTTCAAACGAAAACTCGCCTGTTACAAAGGCATTCCTTTTTTTTAACTTATTTCAACTCGAGACTTTTTGTGCATTCAGTACGCACCATTCGAAGGGAGGCCATCAATTTTCAACCCTTTCTGACTCCATTTGCTATTTTTCATGCATTTACTGATTTTTTTTTGAGCTAAATGACCCTGAAATTGATAAGCACTACAAATGAACTCTGAAAAGTTTGAAAGTTGGCATGATATCATCATTTCATCCAAATAGCCTGTGCTAAAAAGTTGAGAGGGTTACGACAAAAACTGGATGCACTTCGTGTACAAAATGGACAATCTCTTTCGAAGTATCAGGGTTTCAGACGAAAACTTGCCTGTTACGAAGGCATTTCATTTTTTAACTTATTTCAACTACTTGGCCGCCATGGCCTGCATACGACTAGAAACCCAACCTATGCCAGGATGCAGGCCCGCAAGGCCCAGTAGTCCCACAGGGAATCGCAGCAGAGGTAGGCCTAGAAGGCCTGCATTAGAGAGGAGCTCAATGCAGTGCCCGCGACGGGGCTTATAAATTGGTCGTGGCGCCACTCGACTAGCGAGGTGGGACTAAACTTCCACCGTAGTGCACCATGCCAGGAACACACCTTTAGTCACGGTTGGTGGCTCCAACCGCGACTAAAGACTCCCTTTAGTCGCGGTTGGAGCCACCAACCGCGACTAAAGGGTTTCGCTTCCCGCTGCCCACGCCCGCTGAAATTCACCTTTAGTCGCGGTTGGTAGCTCCAACGGCGACTACAGGGTGGTCTTTAGTCGCGGTTGGATCAACCAACCATGACTAAAGGCCTCCTTATATATACAACACTTCAAAAATTTCACAGTTACTCTGCATTCTTCTCCTTTTTGCGACATCGCCACGCCGTCATCATCTCGCCTCCCTGACGCCGCCCGCGCCGTCGCCGTCTCACCTTCTCGTGCCGATCTCCGATGCCGCCCGTACCCGTTCCTCCCCGAGCCTGTCCTGACGCCACCCGGACGCCGCCCGCGCCCGCTCGTTCGGCCCCGAGCTCCTCACCGTTATCGCCCCCGACTTGCCTCACCTCACCATCGCCCCGCTGTGAGCTCCCCTCTCCCCCTCTCCCTCGCCCCTTGTGCCGCCATGGCGGCCGCCGACCCCTCCCCGGCCCGACCCCCCCCCCCCAATTTTGATGAACATACACACACAATTTTGATAATTAGATGATTAATTAGATGTATAGATGATTAGATGATTAGATGTGCAGGAATTTTGATGTATAGAAAAAAGTTAAGGAATTTTGACATTTGATGAATTTTGACATAGATGCATGAATTTTGACATTTTCTTCACTAGATGATTAGTTAGATGTGTACAAAAAAGTGAAGGAATGTTTACATTTTGATCCAATATATCTATAGAAAAAAGTTGATGAATTTTGACATTTGATGCAATGTATAGCAATTGTTATTTGCAAAAGTTGCAGATTTTAATGTTTTCCATTTTGTGTTTTCCGTATTTTAATGTTTTTGGGTTATACGTATGATACTATTCGAGATGTATTAGTGATACTATTCGACGATGTACGGACGCAAGAGATGATTTAGTTTTCCTTATTGAATGCATGCTAATTTGAATACTAATTTGTTTTAGGATTTAGTTTTGCTTATTAAATGCACGTCTGTTTCAACTATGAATATAGGAAATGTCTTGTGCTACAATGTAGGATTTATCGAGTGCTTCTGATTTGCCCGTCATTCCGGCAAAACATAGGGCATTTTTTCTATGTCATTGCTCAAAACATAGGGCAAAACGTCTGTTTTGGCTCCCTGTCTGTCTCCACCATATATATATATATGAGAGGAAGAATCCCGACTGTTGTCGTGGGGGTCACTCCTCCTTCGTTCCCGTGTGCTAGACATTTTGGTGTAATGCACTCGGGGACGAATGGAGGAGCCACCATCACCGACGCTCGCAATATTAGAAGGAGTGCCCACCATATACATGAGATGAGAGTTTAGGAAGGAAAGACTCGACAGAACTAAAGTCAACCTGTTGCATATTGAGTAATAGTGATCTGTGTGTTGATTAGTTTTCTCGTAGTTTCCTTCGATCGATTTTAAATGTTTCACCTATGAACATAGGAAATGTGTGACGACGAAAGGGAATTCGCTATGTGCGAATACTGCAAAGACGAGCGCGGCCTGTGTGACAAGCCTTACCTAGTTGATGGTAGGCGCTTCAGCATCATGCTGGATGAGACCTTCGATGTGGATACAATAAGTCACAACAACAAGTGTTTTTTCGTAATTAAGCATGACTTCTGCTTCTTTTGCTTCAACTTATAATTTTAATTTTTTTATTATTCTACTAGCGTATTCCCTGTCATGCAAGAATTTATGTCTTGGATAAGATTGGTTTCGATACTAAAAAAGTATGGAGGTAAAGAGAGTTCACTTGAGGACCGAGCATGGTTATACTTTTGCCGTAAAATTGTACAATGCAGACAATGCAAAAGTTGGAGAGCACTATGCAAGTCTTATGCATTTGAGCCTAATATGCTTATCACCTTTGATATTCGTCCGGATGATAAAATTGAAGGTAATATCGACATCTGGGTCGATGTGCAGACGCCTCCAGTTCTACCATTATGTGAGTTTCTCAACCATATTTATTAAGTAATTTATATTGTTTATTTAAAAATTGTTGACAACTTATTTCCATTAATAGCATATTTTCATTCTTCAAAAAATGTACGAAAGATGGTAGACAGAACCTACTACTACTACAATGATGAAGCAGAATTAACTTATAAGGAGAAAGATCATCTTACCACATTTCTTAATGATCTTGAGAATTACAATAGCTATTATCAAACTCCTCCACATTATGGTCAATACGTGCCACTAGTGCACGTGGTGAACTACGGTAACATCCATGGAGATTGCACGGTAAGATTTTCTACTATTATGACATCCGTGCATCTTTTGCATAAATTCTTCTAAAACTAAACTACATTGCTAACTACAAAGTTATTAATATGTTTTTCAACAGAAAATCCCGAAGGATTGTGTGCCTTCTCTGATGTTTCCGAGAGGTCGCGTTGATGTTATGAGCTTACGGCCAGGTCAGCCTACGCATCATTCCTGTCCATACTGGATTTCTAAAACCGATAAAGACATGACAATGAAAGATTGGAAAAAATGTATGGTCAATCGTAGAGAGCTACTTGGAAGCAACATTGTGCGTAGGCCAAGAATTGGAGACAAGATGATCTCCATTCTCCATAATGGAGAGTCAGGGCCTATCTTGTTTTATGGTATTGTACCTAAGAGAGGGTAGAGTAGGTCCTATGAGAGAGGAGTAGGTCCTGGGTACAATGTGTTATTATGTGCTACAATGTGTTAGAGTTGATGATGATGAGGAGGAGGAGTTCTGATTATGACTAGTGAACAACTTGTTATATGATGTCTCATTGATGAAAATGATGATTAAATAGTGTTGGTGGTAATGACTATGATGATTATTAGCTATAGTGTTGTTGGTGATGATATGATGCAAGAGTTTTTATATTAATATGATGATGATGTTGATCATGATTATCATGATGATTTGTTATATCATTGGGGGAAGGAAAGCAGTTTAGATTCATGTGGATGGATCAAAAGTGACCAAAAGTTGAATTAGTAGGATCGTCGTCCTACTAATTCAACTTTTGATCACTTTTTATTCATTTGGATGAATAAAATCCATGTTTCTTCCTCACAATGATATAATAATTCATCATGAACATAATGATATAACAACCTCTTAATTGGTACTGTATCAAAATTTGTATAATGACATATAAATACACTAAAAATTAAAAATAATGAAAAACAGATTACTAGTAGCGCAGGTTTGCAAGAACGAGCAGTAGCGTAATATATGTTTGAAATGGAAATTAATTAAATGGAAAACACAAAATTAAAAGGAAAATTAAACCATAATTAATTCATAAACCCCTAAAGATTAAAAGGAAAAATAAAGCTAAACTAAAAAAACTAAATAATTTTAGTCCCGGTTGGTGTTACCAACTAGGACTAAAGGTCCCCCAGCCCACGGCGCCATCGGATGCCACATGGAGGGCCTTTGGTGCCAGACCTTGTTGAACCGGCACTAAAGAGGGGTAGGCTTTAGTCCCTACCCTTTAGCACTGATTCGGTAACCGATACTAAAGGCCCTTACGACCCGCGACTATAGGCCTGTTCTTCGCTAGTGAGGGTGCCTCGGCTATTGCATGGATGGGGGACTACTCGCTATACTCCCCACTGGTGTGTGTGCCTTGGCCCACAGTGCGAACTCTGCACTTATGCCTGCCACGACCAGGGCTGTCATGGATGACTTTCGTTCGAAAACCCTAGCGCTTATCTCAAGCCACATGAACCCGAGGGTAGCGATGATGAGCTTGCTACAAGCTGTATGATCCGTTGGTTGCAGCTAAGCAATGACAATTGGCCACCAATCCTCTAGAGTGTGGTTGCTCATAAAGGTGAACCGGTGCAAACGCTTGCGAAGAAACACCTCTAACAAGACGGACCTCGTGAATGAACAACACACGATCATGTGTTGTGTGTCTTCCTGATCCGGATCATAGATTAGGAAAACGGACAGATGGGGAAGTACCTCCGAGATAGATGACTCATCATCCATACTCTGCCCTTGAGAGCCAAAGAAACCATTGATGTCCAAGGGCACCCATGAGTTCCAGAGCTCCGCTGCCACCAGAGTTAATTCCCTACTGATGAACATAACCTGGTAAGCGGAGCGTGCTGTGACGACTCATTTTTCCTTGAGCCTCCAACATACTGAATTAGGCTTATCTCAAAGGAAAATGTTCTACACAGTGTCCCATTCGTCTAGGTACTCCCCAATTGCTAGAATTGATGATGCTCCCCATATGTCGCCAACCCAGGAGTTTTGATCAAGGGTGTTAGGCTGTTAGCCACCGTGCGCGATTTGGCAACTAACTTGGCAAAAGGCATGAGCTTCGGTGCCATATCTGCAATTCCGAACCAAGCCACCGGCCAAGCCAAAATTTGAAAGTGATGCCAGTGTGAAGGATGCACTGAGTGCTTGCAAGGAAAAACCCTTCCGCCAGAGGTGGGGTCACCATGCGTATATCAGACCATGGCTTGCCATTGGAGGCCATCTCTAACCAATGTCATCCATATCTTAGTGTCAAGTTCGTCATCTTGAGATTCAACACACTGGGTCCATCATGTTGCTTCGGTGTGCACATGATATCCCATGCAACGAGGCAGTTCCCACCCTTCACACATGTGCCTGGCCGCACCAAAAGAAAGCTTGCCTTAACTAGTCTATGAAAGAGAAGACCCACTCTGGGAGGTGTAACGCCAGCATGTGGTGTATGACTGTCGCGGTTAGTGTGGCAGGCGCCCTCCCATTTTGAGGAGGGAAGCCTTGCGAGATGGGATGTAGGCAGCAATCATGTCAACTAGCGGCTCCAGGTAGTTTTTGGTCAAGCAGTAATAGAAAGTGGCAAGCTCACATACCCTAATGCTTCATGGTCTCAGAGGATCTTGCTAGTACAGTCACCCCCATCATGAAGTACTTGAGTGGCCTCCATCTCATTACACAAAATTTGATTGGGGTCGAAACCATTTGAAAGAAAAGAACCATAAGCCCATACCTAGGAGTGGTCCCTTACCGAACAATAATAAGGAAACGGTACTCTAGTGAAGAAACAGGATGAAACCCGTAATTTCGTGAAATAACATTAACATGCCAATTTGTTTGAGTTTCAGCCTACTTTGCGTATGATGGTGCTGGTCCGTGCAGGACTAGCCTACCGTTGCCACTGAATCCTCAAACTGAGTCACAACAATCACGCCGCGGCTTGAATCGGTCATAGGGGTGCTTTGACCTTCCAAAGAATGCTCTTCCATGATGATTGTAGAATATATTGACGAAGTTGTCGATGAAGCTTAAGAAAACTTGGAGCATGAGCCCCCAACGTGGTGCACCAGCTGTCGAACTGTGATCATTGGGATCAGGGATCAAGGACACCCCATTTTAGTTGTTAGGCCAAGGGCTAAAACACTCAATGGTTTCTCAAGATTCCGAAGAACTAATGATACAAGCAGTCACCCAGGTTCAGGCCACCTTGTTCTTGAGATGAAAAGGAAACACCTCTTTTTCTATTCAAAAATGTGAGTATGTTTTGCCCACCTTATCCAACCCCCTCTATCAAGATGATCAAAAAGGCATATCAACCGCTTCTTATTCCCATGGTTGATCTTATCCACCTATGCCCCGCTTCCATGTGGGCAGAGACCCCTGTAGAGAATGAAGAGGAGCCAAGGATCTTAGTCTCAAGAGTGCTTCGATAGGCTTCACTCTCTCTCTCTCTCTCCAGAATAAGTCGGGCTTCATTAGCCTGGGCTGAGATGGGCATAACGAGTCAACGATTGAAACCCCCAATGTTCACTCCTGGTTTATATGTGTTTGATGGGAAATAGTATAATGAGTTACAAGCATGTCTTTAGTGCTCGGAGCTATCTAAGTGGTGCTCGGGATTGCATCTAGATATCCCGAGCACCTCTCTCCCTACTCTTTTCTAGAACTAGCTCTCTTGTCTAAATGGTTCTCCAAGAGTTTGATCTAAAGTTCTTGGAATTTGTTCCTCCTAATGGCCACAGTCCTCCCATTATATAGAGTTTGGGGGGTCCCACAATAGCCTCTCTCATATGAGATACAAAGAACACTTTGGTATTCGTTGACCATGTGTTGGCCTCAAAACTCAACAAGAGAGGCAAGCTAATGATTGCCTCGATTCTACACATCTTTGGTTGAGGGATACTCCTAGTCATGATTTTTTCCTCGATCCCACACGTCAGCATGTAGTAGTTGGTAGAAATAGCAATGTCCGTAGGTGTATTAGAGCCATAATGAGAAAGTAATCCTTGAGCAGTCTTGTCAGTTAGCGCCATTATCGTGCGTGAAGTTGTGATACCGTCCTGCGTAAGCATCATCGTTATTCGGAGTAAAATACATAATGCATCGGACTATCGTAGACAGCCTACCTAGCATTTCATGTCTGGTTGTCCATGCCTTAGCCTCCCATTTACTATGTCATGAGAGAGTTTTCTTTGCCCCAAACGCAATCGTTCTTATAGACCTCGGCCATGCTTGAAGGCTTGGTGATTCTCGGGGATGCATCGAGGTCCTTCTGCTTCATATTTGTCCCAGGTGGCATGCTCGGAGCACCAAACCCTTGGGTGCTCGGGGCTCCCACTCTTGTCGTCTTCTCACGTCTTCTTCTACTGATGTTCATGATATGCTTGATTGGCTTATAGTAGACCTAAACGAGAAACAAACTTCAACATAGGCCACAACTTAACTCGGTTGAGTTGTGGGAAAAACTTCTTGGATGGCCCTTTTGAGTTTACTCGAGGAAACCCTATTTTCCCGTATAGTGACAATGATCGGCTTTCACAGCTGATTCGCTTAAAAAAGAAACTCAAACTAGTGCGAACCCTTTGCCTCTCATTAGCTACTTCTATTAAAAACATATTTTTGAATGCAAATCGATCCAGGTAGGACTCCGCTTGTCCGTTGCTTCGGACCTTTCGGTGACAGTGGCGAGCATGTTCAATAATGATTCCCCCGGCTTCATCTTTGCTGTCTTGCTAGAAGAAAGATCGGGTGGACAAGAGGGTACTGGTTGTCCATCATTTTGTCCCTTATGACGGTTGTGCTGGTGGCGCTCGATAAGAGCTTTGTATATTTCCTCGGTGCATGCATCCTCGTACCATACGGCGAGATCGAGTGGACAGGAAGGTCTTGGCTATCCACCAATTCGACCCTTCTAGCGATGGTGATGACGATGCTCAATAAGATCTCCTTAGCTCGGGGGGTGCGTTTTTAGTTGGATCTAGCAACAAGATCGATTGGGCATTTGTGTTTTGCCACGAAAAAGGGTTTCCCCCGCTTTGTATTACAAAGCAACCAACTGAACCATTCAGTGATAGGTGATGGGGTGGAAGCAACACAGTCACGCCCAAAAGAAATGACAGAGAAAAAACAAAAGAAACAAATGCCGACAACGGCGGATCAACAAAAACGAAGGAGCCTCGCGACCGCTGCGCCCACCAAGGATCTTCCACCAAGCTCCAAGACTCTAAAGCGCCAACACCAATCAACACCTCCAAGAAGGATCGCGATGATGTCAATGCCGCTGCCAAGGGTTTCCCCCAGTACTCGACGAGGTGAGAGGAAGGGTAGACCATGACACCCTCCAGGAAGGTCAGGCGGCACCCACAGGCGTCACCGCGTCGGTGTTGGCTGTCGGTGTCAAAATTGGTGGATCTCGGGTAGGGGGTACTGAGTTGTGAGACTAGAATCAATGGTAACAGGAGACGAAGGAGACGAGGTAATACCCTACGTCCTTCTTGATTGTATTGATGATATGTAAGTTACGGAGTTGATCTACCTCGACATGGAATAGCTAAACCCGAGATGAGTTGTTCTCTGTCTACAACCTAAAACCCTCTGGCTTATATAGACGCCGAGGATACCAAGGGTTTACACATGGTCGGTTACACGTCGAAGGGATAAACATGCCTATTCACTACTCCAATCATGGAGGACATGCCACGATTCCTGAAGCTTCCTTCCCAGAGACAGGGCCTTCGATCAATCCAATGCTCGACTAGCGGCCCATACAGTCCGACCCATAAGAAATAGGTCGGCCTCCCGCGGACTGATACGTCCATTTTGCATCATGCTTTTATATTGATATTTATTGCATTATGGGATGTTATTACACATTTTTGTATAATACTTATGCCTTTTCTCTCTTATTTTACAAGGTTTACATGAAGAGGGAGAATGCTGGCAGCTGGAATTCTGGACTGGAAAAGGAGCAAATATGAATACCTATTCTGCACAACTCCAAAAGTCCTGAAAATCTAAGGAGAATTATTTTGGAATATATAAAAAATATTGGGCGAAATAAATACATCAGGGGCCCACCAGGACTTCACAAGCCAGGGGGCGTTCCCTACCCCCCTAGGCGTGCCCCTGTGGCTTGTGGCCCACTTGGCAGCCCTCCGGTGCCCATCTTCTGCTATATGGATGGTTTTGACCTAGAAAAAATCATAACAGAGCTTTCGGGGCGAAGCACCAACATCTCGAGGCGGAACTTGGGCAGAACCAATCTAGGGCTCCGGGGGAGCTGTTCTGCCGAGGAAACTTCCCTCCGGGAGGGGGAAATCAAAGCCATCCTCATCACCAACGATCCTCTCATTAAGAGGGGGTCAATATCCATCAACATCTTCACCAGGGCCATCTCCTCTCCAAACCCCAGTTCATCTCTTGTATCCGATCTTTGTCTCAAAACCTGAAATTGGTACCTGTGGGTTGCTAGTAGTGTTGATTGCTCCTTGTAGTTGAAGCTAGTTGGTTTACTTGGTGGAAGATCATATGTTCAGATCCTTGATCATCATTAATACTCCTCTGATTATTAACATGAATATGCTTTGTGAGTAGTTACATTTGTTCGACATGGGATAAGTCTTGTTTTAAGTAATCATGTGAATTTGGTATTCGTTCGATATTTTGATGAGATGTATGGTGTCTCTTCTCTAGTGGTGTTATGTGAACGTCAACTACATGACACTGCACCATTGTTTGGGCCATCAAGACTATTTTCTGGCACCATTGCCAACGAGTGAAGCGCCTTTGGTAAGTGGAATCTTGTAAGGAAAAATTATATAGTGTGCTGAAATTTACTGTCACTTTTTACTATGGAAAGTAATCCTTTGAGGGGCTTGTTTGGGGTATCTTCACCTCAACTAGAAACACAAAGATTTGTCCCTCAACATATTGAACCTACTGAAAATATTTATTATGATATTTCTTCGGGTATGATAGAGAAACTTCTAGCTAATCCTTATGTAGGAGATGGAACACTACATCCTGATTTGCATCTAATCTATGTGGATGAAGTTTGTGGATTATTTAAGCTTGCAGGTCTGCCCGAGGATCACGTTAATAAGAAGGTATTTCCTTTATCTTTGAAGGAGAAGGCATTGACATGGTATAGGCTATGTGATGATATTGGATCATGCAGCTACAACCGATTGAAAATGGAATTTCATCACAAGTTCTATCCTATGCATCTAGTTCATCGTGATCGGAATTATATTTATAATTTTTGGCCTCATGAAGGAGAAAGAATTGCTCAAGCTTGGTGAGGCTTCAATCAATGTTATATTGATGCCCCAATCATGATCTCTCGAGAGAAATTATTAGTCGGAATTTTTATGCTCGGCTTTCTCGTAATGATCAATCCATGCTCGATACTTCTTGTGTTGGTTCCTATATGAAGAAGGATATTGACTTCAAATGGGATTTATTGGAAAGAATTAAACGCAACTCTGAATATTGGGAACTTGACGAAGGTAAGGAGTCAGGTATGAACCACAAGTTTGATTGTGTTAAATCCTTCGTAGACACCGATGATTTTCATGAATTTAGCACTAAATATGGACTTAACTTTGAGATAGTAGCTTCTTTCTATGAATCTTTTTCTGCTCATGTTGATCTCCCTAAGGAGAAGTGGTTTAAGTATCATCCTCCCATTGAAGTGAAAGTAGTTGAACCTATCAAAGTTGAAGAGGAAACTATTACTGATAATGTTGATCCTGTTATTCATGTTGCTTATATTGAGAAACCACCCTTCCCCGTTCGAATAAAGGAACATGCTAAAGCTTCAACTTTGGTTCATAAGAGTTGTGGTAGAACACCTAGACCCTCTGAACAAATTAAAGTTGAACCTAGTATTCTTATGGTTAAAGATATCTTGGTTGATAATATTGATAGGGATGTTATTCATTTCTGTGATGAAGCTGCTAGAATTGCTAGGCCTGATACTAAGAGTAAACATAGACCAGTTGTTGGCGTGCCTGTTGTTTCTGTTAAAATAGGAGATCATTGTTATCATGGCTTGTGTGATATGGGTGATAGCGTGAGTGCAATTCTCTTTTCCTTATACAAAGATATTATGCATGGTATTGCACCAGTTGAACTAGTGGAAATTGATTTTACTATTAAGCTTGCCAATAGAGATACTATTGCACCAATTGGGAATGTTAGAGATGTTTATGTCTTGTGTGGGAAAATAAAGTATCCTACTGATTTCTCATTCTTTGTTCCCCACAAGATGATTTTTGTCCCGTTATATTTGGCAGACCCTTCTTGAATATTGTTAATGCTAGGATTGATTGTGAGAAACAAACAGTTACTATGAGTTTTGGGGATGTGTCTCATGAGTTCAATTTCTCTAAATTTCGTAGACAACCCCATGACAAAGAATTGCCTAGTAGAGATGAAATTATTGGTATTGCTTCTATTGATGTTCCTCCTACTGATCCTTTAGAACAATATTTCCTAGACCATGAAAATGATATGCATATGAATGAGAGGAATGAAATTTATAAAAAATACTTTGATCAGCAACCTATTTTGAAACACAATCTACCGGTTGAAATACTTGGGATCCTCCTCCACCCAAGGGTGATCCCGTGTTTGAGCTTAAACAATTACCTGATACTTTGATATATGCTTATCTTGATGAAAAGGAGATATATCCTGTTATTATTAATGCTAACCTTTCAGAGCATGAAGAAAAGAGATTATTGAAAACTCTGAGGAAGCACCGTGCTGCTATTGGATATACTCTTGATGATATTAAGGGCATTAGTCCCACTTTATGTCAGCATAAAATTAATATGGAGCCTGATGCCAAACCAGTTGTTGATCACCAACGACGCTTGAATCCTAAGATGAAAGAGGTGGTAAGAAAAGAAATACTAAAGCTCTGGAGGCATGTATAATTTATCCTATTGCTGATGGTAGATGGGTTAGTCCCGTTCATTGTGTCCCTAAGAAAGGAGGTATCACCATTGTTCCTAATGATAAAAATGAATTGATCCCACAAAGAATTGTTACAGGTTATAGAATGGTAATTGATTTTAGGAAATTAAATAAAGCTACTAAGAAAGATCATTACCCTCTACATTTTATTGATAAATTCTAGAAAGATTATCCAAACATACTCATTTTTGCTTTCTAGATGGTTACTCTGGTTTCTCTCAAATACCTGTGCCAAAAGAGGATCAAGAAAAAACCACTTTTACTTGCCCTTTTGGTACCTTTGCTTATAGATGTATGCCTTTTGGTTTATGCAATGCACCTGCTACCTTTCAAAGATGTATGATGGCTATATTCTTTGACTTTTGTGAAAAGATTCTTGAGGTTTTCACGAATGATTTTTCTGTTTACGGAACTTCCTTTAATGATTTCGTTAGCAACCTTGATCGATTTTTGCAGAGACACGAAGAAACTAATCTATTCTTGAATTGGGAGAAGTGACACTTTATGGTTAATGAAGGAATTTTCTTGGGGCACAAAATCACCGAAAGAGGTATTGAAGTTGATAAAGCTAAAGTTGATGCTATTGAGAAAACGTCGTGTCCTACGGATATCAGAGGTATAGGAAGCTTCCTTGGTCATGCTGGTTTCTATAGGAGGTTTATTAATGATTTCTCTAAGATTTCTAGGCCTCTCACTAATCTTTTACAAAAAGATGTTCCATTCAATTTTTATGATGATTTTGTAGAAGCATTTGAAATACTAAAGAATGCTTTGATTTCCGCACCTATTATTCAACCACCTGATTGGAACCTACCCTTTGAAATTATGTGTGATGCTAGTGATTATGTTGTTGGTGCTATTATAGGACAAAGAGTTGATAAGAAATTAAATGTTATCCATTATGCTAGTAAAACTCTAGACGGTGCTCAAAGAAACTATGCTACTAGTGAAAAGGAATTTTTAGCAGTCGTGTTTGCTTTTGATAAGTTTAGACCTTATATTGTTGATTCCAAAGTAACTGTTCACACTGATCATGCTGCTATTAAGTACCTTATGGAAAAGAAAGATGCTAAACCTAGACTTATTAGATGGGTTCTTCTGCTACAAGAATTTGATTTGCATATTATTGATAGAAAGGGTGTTGATAACCCCGTAGCAGATAACTTATCTAGGTTAGAAAATGTTCTTGATGACCCACTACCTATTGATGATAGCTT
Organism: Hordeum marinum; assembly: GCA_022496015.1. Taxonomy (NCBI): domain Eukaryota; kingdom Viridiplantae; phylum Streptophyta; class Magnoliopsida; order Poales; family Poaceae; genus Hordeum; species Hordeum marinum. The sequence goes on along the minus strand of CM039678.1, from coordinate 470,181,134 downwards.
TACTGATGGACAATTAGCTATCATAAAGGCTTCGCGTAATGCTCCATGGTATGCTGACTATGCTAATTGTTAGGGAACGTCGCATGGGAAATCAAAAATTTCCTACGCACACGCAAACCTATCCATGGTGATGAGCATCTATGAGAGGGAGAGTGGATCTACGTACCCTTGTAGATCGCTAAGCGGGAAGCGTTAAGAAACGCGGTTGGTGTAGTCGAACATCTTCGCGATCCAAATCGCCGAGCGTCCCGCGATCCAATCACGAACCGTCCCGCGAACACATCATGATCCGTCCCGCGAACTCATCACGATCCGTCTCACGATCTTGATCACGATCTGTCCCGCGAACTCATCAAGATCCGTTCCGTGATCACATCACGAACCGTCTCGCGATCTCGATCACGGTCCTTCCGATCTAGCGCCGAACGGACGGCACCTCCATGTTCAGCACACCTGCAGCTTGATGACGATCTCCACCGTCTCGATCCAGCAAGATGAGGTGGAGATTAGAGAGAGTTCACCGGCAGCGTGACGGCGCTCCGGTGATGGTGGTGGAGCAATTCCGGCAGGGCTTTGCCTAAGCGCTGCAGAAAACCGATCTAGAGGAGAAACTATGCACCGGTGGAACGGGTAGCACGTGGCCGGAAATTCTGTCCAAAAACCACCCAATCCACTAGTATATATAGGAGGAGAGGAGAGGCAGCCAAGGCCTTTGGGTCGGCCGAAATAGGAGGTGGGAGCAATCCTACTTCACCTCCAATCCTAGTTGGAGTAGGATTGCCTCCTATTGGCTGATTTTCCACTTTTTGCTTTAGGACTTTCTCTCCTGCGCCATGGGCCTTTGTGGCTGTTTTCCCAGCCCACTAAGGGCTGGTTATTATTCTCCCACAGCCCATGGACCTCTTGGGGTCGAAATACCCCTCCCGAAGGCCTCCCGGTACACTACCGACACTCCCGGTACACTACCGATACTCCCGGTACACTACCGATGAGCCCGAAACTTTTCTGGCGACCAAACTGGGACATCCTATATATGAATCGTTACCTCCGGACCATTCTGGAGCTCCTCGTGACGTCCGGGATCTCATCCGGGACTCCGAACAACCTTCGGTCACCACCATACATAACTCTACACTACCGAAACGTCACCGAACCTTAAGTGTGAAGACCCTGCGGGTTCGAGAACTATGTAGACATGACCGAGACACCTCTACGATCAATAACCAATGGCGGGACCTGGACGTCCACATTGGTTCCTGAATATTCTACGAAGATCTTTATCGGTCGAACCTCTATGTCAAGGATTCAGTTAATCCCGTATAACGTTTCCTTTGTTCTTCGGTATGTTACTTGCCCGAGATTCGATCATCGGTATCTCCATACCTAGTTCAACCTCGTTACTGGCAAGTCTCTTTACTCGTTCCGTAATACAAGATCCCGTGACTAACACTTAGCCACATTGCTTGCAAGGCTTGTTGTGATGTTGATACCGAGTGGGCCCTGAGATACCTCTCCGTCACACGGAGTAACAAATCCCAGTCGCAATCCATGCCAACTCAACAGACACCATCGGAGATACCTGTAGAGCACCTTTATAGTCACCCAGTTACGTTGCGACGTTCGATACACACAAGGCACTCCTCCGATATCTGTGAGTTGCATGATCTCATGGTCATAGGAACATATACTTGACATGCAGAAAACTGTAGCAATAAACTGACACGATCATATGCTATGTTTGTAGTTTGGGTCTTATCCATCACATCATTCTCCTAATGATGTGATCCTGTTATCAAATGACATCTCATGTCCATGGCTAGGAAACCTTAACCATCCTTTGATCAACGAGCTAGTCAATTAGAGGCATACTAGGGACATGGTTTTGTCTATGTATCCACACATGCATTTAAGTCGCCGATCAATACAATTATAGCATGGATAATAAACGATTATCATGAACAAGGAAATATGATAATAACTAATTTATTATTGCCTCTAGGGCATATTTCCAACACTAATTACATTTTTGCTAAATTTATACCGCCTAGTTTCACATACCAACAAAACAAAAAGTTCTTCTATGATTTAAGGCATTACTTTTGGGATGATCCACACCTTTATAAAGAATTAGTAGATGGTATTATTAGACGTTGTGTACCTGAGCATGAACAGGAACATATCCTATGCAAATGTCACTCCGAGGCCTACGAAGGACACCACGCCGGAGATAGAACTGCACACAAGGTAATACAATCTGGTTTTTATTGGCCAGCTCTCTTCAAGGATGCTCGTAAGTTTGTATTGTCTTGTGATGAATGTCAAAGAATTGGTAATATTAGTAGACGTCAGGAAATGCCTATGAATTACTCTCTTGTTATTGAACCATTTGATGTTTGGGGTTTTTATTATATGGGACCTTTTCCACAATCTAAGGGGTATACTCATATTCTAGTTGTTGTTGATTATGTTACTAAGTGGGTAGAAGCTATTCCAACTAGTAGCATTGATCATAACACTTCTATTAAAATGCTTAAAGAAGTTATTTTCCCTAGATTTGGAGTCCCTAGATATTTAATGACTGATGGTGGTTCACACTTTATCCATGGTGCTTTCCGTAAATTGCTTGCTAAGCATGATGTTAATCATAGAATTGCATCTCCTTATCATCCTTTTGGTTATATCTTGATATAGTAGAATTAAGTTTTCTGGTGATCTAGTTTTGAGTTTTTGTTTTATGTTCCCCCTATGTAAGCAAGTCCAAGTGTTATATAATAAAGAGTAGTTTTGAGTAGAGGGCTTAGCTTGTTTGCTATGATCTTGATCTTGAGAAAAAAATAGAAAGAAGTATAGAATAAAAGCAAAGAGTATATATGATGATCTTATGGGGAGTGATAACTTCACATATAAGAAGTATGTCGATTGAAACTTGTTGTGGGTTGACAAACATAGTTATTGGTCATTGTGGCAATTAAAAGGAAGTAATAAAGAAAGAGAGGTCCACATATAAATATATTATCTTGGACATCTTTTATGATTGTGAGCACTCATTAAAATATTATATGTTAAGAAGTTGATGTTGGACAAGGAAAACAACATAATGGGTTATGTTTGCTTACTTCCGAATAGAAGTTATATGGTTATAGATCCTTCAACATGTGTTGCTTGCTTCCACCTCATATCAGCCAAAACTTCCGCACCAAGTAGAGATACTACTTGTGCATCCAAACACCCTCGACCAGTTGTGCCATGAGAGTCCACCATACCCACCTATGGTTTGAGTAAGATCCTTCAAGTAAGTTGTCACCAGTCCAAGCAATAAAAAAATTGCTCTCTAAATATGTGTGATCTATTAGTGTGAGGAAAATAAGCTTTATACAAACTTTTGATAGGGAAGAAATAAAAGCGACAGACTGCATAATAAAGTTATCTATCACAAGGGGCAATATAAAGTGACGTTCTTTTGCATTAAGGGATTGTGCATCCAACTATAAAAGCGCATGACAACCTCTGCTTCCCTCTGTGAAGGGCCTATCCGTTACTTTTATTTTCTAGTACTTACCTATATGCAAGAGTCGCGGTGATCTCCATCACTTTCCTTACTTCGCCTTTATCTCTTGGCAAGCATCACGTGTTGGGGAATGATCTAGACACATATATCCACTCGCAAGTGGGTGACATTAGCTATTACTGTTGACATTACCCTTGAGGTAAATAGTTGGGAGGCAACACTATAAGCCCCTATCTTTCTTTGTGTACGATTGAAGCTTTAACTCATAGGTACCTCGTGAGTGTTAGCAATTGTGAAATACTAAAAGATGATTGAGTATGTGGGTTTGCTTTAACAGCTCTTATATTGACTCTATACTATGTTATGATAAATTGGAATTGCTTCAATAAATGAGATCATAGTTTGTTGGTTCCCAATAGATTTCTTGATTCATACTTTACCTTGTGAACGAATTGTTACTTCAGCATAGAAATTATATGTCAATTTATGCTGTTGTTCTAAAGATGATCATGATGCCTTCATGTCCACATTTTATTTTCTCAACACCTCTATCTATAAACATGTATGCATATTTATCGGTTTCGGCATTCACCTGAGGACAAGCGAGGTCTAAGCTTGGGGGAGTTGCTACGTCCATTTTACATCATGCTTTTATATTTATATTTATTGCATTATGGGCTGTTATTACACATTTTGGTACAACACTTATGCCTTTTCTCTCTTATTTTACAAGGTTTACATGAAGAGGGGGAATGTTGGCAACTGGAATTCTGGATTGGAAAAGGAGAAAATCTGAGATACCTATTCTACACAACTCCAAAACTCCTGAAAATCTACGTAGAATTATTTTGGAATATATATAAAATATTGGGCGAAAGAAATATATCAGGGGGCTCACCAGGCAGTCACAAGCCAGGGGGCGCGCCCCTGTGGCTTGTGGCCCACCTGGCAGCCCTTCGGTGCCCATCTTCTGCTATATGGAGGGTTTTGACCTGGAAAAAATCATAACAGAATTTTCGGGGCGAAGCGCCGCTGTCTCGAGGTGGAACTTGGGCAGAACCAATCTAGGGCTTCGGCGGAGCTGTTCTACCCGGGAAGCTTCCCTCTGGAAGGGGGGAATCGAAGCCATCGTCATCACCAACGATCCTCTCATCTAGAGGGGGTCAATATCCATCAACATCTTCACCAGCACCATCTCCTCTCCAAACCCTAGTTCATCTCTTGTATCCGATCTTTGCCTCAAAACCTCAGATTGGTACCTATGTGTTGCTAGTAGTGTTGATTACTCCTTGTAGTTGATGCTAGTTGGTTTACTTGGTGGAAGATCATATGTTCATATCCTTTATCATCATTAATACTCCTCTAATTATGAACATGAATATGCTTTATTATTAGTTATGTTTGTCCTAAGGACATGGGATAAGTCTTGTTATAAGTAATCATGTGAATTTGGTATTCGTTCAATATTTTGATGAGATGTATGTTGTCTCTCCTCTAGTGGTGTTATGTGAACGTCAACTACATGATACTTCACCATTGTTTGGGCCTAGAGGAAGGCATTTGGAAGTAATCAATAGATGATGGGTTGCTAGTGTGACAGAAGCTTAAACCCTAGTTTATGCGTTGCTTCATAAGGGACTGATTTGGATCCACATGTTTAATGATATGGTTAGATTTATCTTAGTTCTTCTTTCGTAGTTGCAGATGCTTGCGAGAGGGGTTAATCATAAGTGGGAGGTTTGTCCAAGTTAGGGCAGCACCCAGGAACCGGTCCACCCACATATCAAATTATCAAAGTAACGAACGCGAATCATATGAGCTTGATGAAAACTAGCTTGACAGAAATTCCCATGTGTCCTCGGGAGCGCTTTGCTTTATATAAGAGTTTGTCCAGGCTTTTCCTTTGCTATAAAAAGGATTGAGCCACCTTGTTGCACCTTTTTTACACTTGTTACTTTCTACCCGCTACGAATTATCTTATCACAAAACTATCTGTTACAAATAATTTCAGTGCTTGCAGAGAATACCTTACTGAGAACCGCTTGTCATTTCCTTCTGCTCCTTGTTGGGTTCGACACTACTTATCGAAAGGACTACGATTGATCCCCTATACTTGTGGGTCATCAAGGACCCCTAAAACCAGGACACCCTTAGTAGCCCCCGAACTTGCCTCCAACACCAAGGGTCTTAGCTCCAACTGCTTCGTATAATCAGAGTCTTCAGCTTGCGAGGTGAGTTCTTCCCTGCGAGTTCAGTTTGGCCTCCGATTACATGTAGTTTTCCGATTAGAGGCTCGTCCGAACACCGAGAATAGCTCAGCCCTGAAGGCCAAACATCAAGGAGTAATTAGTGTTCCCTGACAACCTTTCTAACGAAAGGTCACGACCCACCATGACCGCCAAACCAGTTGCAAAAACTTGATTCGTGGTTCGAGGCCATTTGCGTCAGCACGATCCATCAATGCACAGATCATAACCCGTTTCACACGGGATATGTTTAATCATGCGCGTATAACGGCATGCGCATCTTGGGAAGCGGAGGGATTCATGGCACAGTAAAGAGAGGCTAAACGGCGATAAGCCACATAAAAGGAAAGAAAACCCCAAGGCCTAAACACGCTTCCCATTCGCATCCTTTGCTTCCCCAATCTCCTGAGCTTCTAGAGCACAGATCTAGGGTTTCCACAACTCCCCCTCCAAGCTTGGTCATGGCTAGCTCCAATGGCAAGTGGGATCTTTCCATGGTCACCGACTGGGACATCCGAGACCTCAAGCACGCCGGCTACCTCCCTCCAACCGCACGCCATAGAAGGGCCAGGTGGTCCCCACTCCCAAGCCGGGCAAGAGGGTGGTCTTCATCCCACACTTCATCCATGGACTGAGCTTCCCGCTTCACCCCTTCATTAGGGGGCTCATGTTCTTCTACGGCCTCGACTTCCATGACCTCCCGTCGAACTCCTTCATGCACATATCGGACTTCATCATCATCTATGAGGCCTTCTTGCGAGTCGAGCCACATAAAGGACTATGGCTCAAGATATTCAATATCAAGCCGAAGTGTATCGCAGGAAAACACGCAGACTGCGGTGGGGCTGTCATCAACACACTCCCCCGCATCGGATGGCCATCCAACACCTTCATCGACACTATCAAAATATGGCAAAAAGGGTGGTTTTATATCACCTAGCCAAGGGAGGAAGGCCAAGCTGCTCCAGCCGAATTCAGATCCGGTCCCCCCACCATATTGACCTCATGCCTCTAAAAGGGCCTCGACTAGGGGTCAGACAAGGAGGTGGACAACCTACAGAAGCGCATAGCCTCCATGATTATGCTCCGGCGGCGCATCCCCCCTGCCAGCGTCGGGACTCTGCCATGTTGTTGGGGAACGTTGCGTGGGAAACAAAAAAATTCCTACGCACACGCAAGATCTATCCATGGTGATGAGCATCGACGAGAGGGAGAGTGGATCTACATACCCTTGTAGATCGCTAAGCGGGAAGCGTTAAGAAACGCGGTTGGTGTAACCGAACGTCTTCGCGATCCAAATCACTGAGCGTCCCACGATCTCATCATGATCCGTCTCGCGATCCAATCACGATCCGTCCCACGAACTCATCATGATCCGTCCCATGATCTCATCACGATCCATTTCGCGATCTTGATCACGGTCCTTCCGATCTAGGGCCGAACGGACGGCACCTCCACGTTCAGCACACGTACAGCTCGATGACGATCTCCGCCTTCTTGATCCAGCAAGAGGGAGCGGAGAGGTAGAAGAGTTCTCCGGCAGCATGACGGCGCTCCAACGATGGTGGTGGAGCTATTCCGGGGCTTCGCCTAAGCACTGCAGAAATCTGATCTAGAAGAGAAACTATGCATTGGAGGAACGCGTAGCACATGGCTGAAAATCTAGTGCCAAAAACCCTAAAACCTCTAGTATATATAGGAGGAAGAGAGGAGGAGGCTTGGCTCCCAAGGATCCAGCCCTTGGGTCGGCCGAACCAAGGAGGATTGGAGGATTCCTCCTCCAATCCTAGTAGGACTAGGACTCCTCCTTATTTTTGCCTTTTTCCACGTTTTTCTCTTTGGGCTTTTCTTCCCAGCCACATGGGCCTCATGTGGGAATTCCACCAGCCCACTAAGGGCTGGTATTTACTCTCGCACAGCCCATGTAGTCTCTTGGGTCGAAATACCCCCCCCCCCCCCGATGGTCTCCCAGTACACTACCGGCACTCCCGGTACACTACCGATTAGCCCGAAACCTTTCTGGCGACCAAAAACAGGACTTCCTATATATCAATCTTTACCTCCGGACCATTCCGGAGCTCCTCGTGTCGTCTGGGAACTCATCCGGGATTCCGAACAACATTTTGTCACCACCATACATAACTCTATAATACTGAAACATCACCGAACCTTAAGTGTGCAGACCTTGCGGGTTCGAGAACTATGTAGACATGACCGAGACACCTCTACGATCAATAACCAATAGCGGGACCTAGATGCCCATATTGGTTCCTACATATCCTCGAAGATCTTTATCGGTCGAACCTTTATGTCAAGGATTCAGTTAATCCCGTATGAAGTTCCCTTTGTTCTTCGGTATGTTACTTGCCCAAGATTCGATCGACGGTATCTCCATACCTAGTTCAACCTCGTTACTGGCAAGTCTCTTTACTCGTTTCGTAATAAAAGATCACGTGACTACCACTTAGTCACATTGCTTGCAAGGTTTATTGTGATGTTGTATTACCGAGTGGGCCCTGAGATACCTCTCCGTCACATGGAGTAACAAATCCTAGTCTTGATCCATACCAACCCAACAGACACCCTTGGAGATACCTGTAGAGCACCTTTATAGTCACCCGGTTATGTTGTGGCGTTTGATACACAGAAGGTACTCCTCCGGTGTGAGTGAGTTGCATGATCTCATGGTCATAGGAACATATACTTGACATGCAGAAACAGTAGCAATAAACAGACACGATCATATGCTACGTTTGTAGTTTGGGTCTTGTCCATCACATCATTCTCCTAATGATGTGATCCCATTACCAAATGACATCTCACGTCCATGACTAGGAAACCATAGACATCTTTGATCAACGAGCTAGTCTATTAGAGGCATACTAGGGACATGGTGTTGTCCATGTATCCACACATGTATCTGAGTTTCTGATCAACACAATTATAGCATGGATAATAAACAATTATCATGAGCAAGGAAATATGATAATAACTAATTTTTAATTGCCTCTAGGGCATATTTCCAACAGTGTCCCACTTGCACTAGAGTCAATAATCTAGTTCACATCACCATGTGATTCGCATTGTTATGAATCTAACACCCAATGATTTCTAGGGCTCGATCATGCTTTGCATGTGAGAGAGGTCTTATAGTCAATGGGTCTGCGACATTTAGATCGATGTGTACTTTGCAAATCTCTATGTCAAACTGTAAACACTACTACCACACTCCACTTGGTACTATTCCAAATGGTTGCTCCATTATACGTATCCAGATTGCTACTACGAGTCATCCGGATTGGTGTTAAAGCTTGCATCGACGTAACTCTTTACGACGAACTATTTATCACCTCCATAATCGAGAATCATCTCCTTAGTATTTTAGTTACGAAGGGTAATCTTGACCGTTGTCCGGTGATCCACTCCTGGATCACTCTTGTACCCCTTAACGGACTCATGGCAAGGCACACACAGGTGCGGTACACAACATGGCATACTATACAGAGCCTATGGCTAAGGCATAGGAGACGACATTCGTCCTTTCTCTTTCTTCTGCCGTGGTCGAGCTTTGAGTCTCACTCAACTTCACACCTTACAAAGCAGGCGGGAACACTTCTCTTCGACTAATCCATTTTGAACTCTTTCAAAATCTTGTCAAGGTATGTACTCATTTAAAGTCTCATCAAGCATCTTGATCTATCTCTATTGATCTATCTCTATAGATCTTGATGCTCAACAATTAGGCAGCTTTATCCAGGTCTTCCTTTGAAAAAACTCTTTTCAAACAAACGTTTATGCTTTCTAGAAATTCTACATCATTTCCGATCAACAATATGTCATCCACATATGCTTACCAGAAACTCTATAGTGCTCCCACTCACTTTATTGTAAATACAAGTTTCTCATAAACTTTGTATAGACTCAAAAACTTTGATCACCTTATGAAAGTGTATATTCCAATTCTGAGATGCTTGCTTTAGTCCATACAAGGATCAATGAAGCTTGCTCACCTTTTAGCATCCTTAGGACTGACAAAACCTTCTAGTTGTATCACATACAACTTTTCCTCAAGTAAACTGTTATGGAAACGTTGTTTTGTCATCCATCAGCCAGATTTCATAATTGAACAATGCAGCAACTGCTAACATAATTCCAATAGACTTTAGCATCACTATGAGTGAGAAAGTCTCATCGCAGTCAACTCTTTGAACTTGTCGAAAACTTCTTTGTGACAAGTCGAGCTTTATAAATGGTGACATTTACCATCAGCGTCTGTCGTCATCTCAAAGGTCCATTTGTACTCGACGACCTGTCGTCCAACGAGCAAGTCTACCAAAGTCTATACTTGGTTTTCATACATGGATCCTTTCTCGAATTTCATGGCCTCTAACCATTTGTCAAAATCCTGGCCCATCATCACTTCTCCATAGCTCGTAGGTTCATCATTGTCCAACAACATGACCTCCAAGACAGGGTTGTCATACCGCTTAAGAGCAGTACACATCCTTGTTGACCTACGAGGTTTGATAGTAACTTTATCCGAAGCTTCATGATCATCATCATTAACTTCCTATTCAACTAACGTAGGCTTCACAGAAACAAATTCCTGTACTGCGCTACTCTCTGGTTGAACAAAGGTTCAACAACCTCATCAAGTTCTATCTTCCTCCCACTCAATTCTTTCGAGAGAAAATCTTTCTCGAGAAAGGACGCAGTTTTAGCAACAAACACTTTATGCTTGGATCTGAGATAGAAGGTTTACATAACTGTCTTTAGGGTATTCTATGAAGATGCATTTGTCCGCTTTGGGTTCGAGCTCATTAGGTGAAAACCCTTTTCACATAAGTGTTGCAGCCCCAAACATTAAGAAATGACAGCTTAGGTTTCTATCAAACCATAATTCACATGGTGTCATCTCAACGGATTTAGATGGTGCCCTATCTAAAGTGAATGTAGTTGTCTCTAATGCATAACCCCAAAATTATAGTAGCAAAACGATAAGAGACCTCATAGCAAGCACCATTTCCAATAGAGCACGACTATGGCGTTCGAACACACCATCACACTATGGTGTTCCAGGTGGCGTGAGTTGTGAAACAACTTTCACATTGTCTAAAGTTGTATGCCAAACTCGTAACTCAGATATTCACCTCCACGATCATATTGCAGACATTTTTATCTTCTTGTCACGATGATCTTAAACTCCACTCTGAATTTGCTTGAACCTTTCAAACGATTCAGACTGGTGTTTCATTAAGTAAATATACACTATATCTACTAAAATCATCAGTGAAGGTAAGAAAATAACGATATCCACCGCATGCTACAAGACTCATTGGATTGCATACATCAACATGTATCATTTCCAATAAATCACTTGCCCGCTCCATCCATCTGGAAACGGGGTCCTTAGTTATCTTGCCCAAGAGGCATGGTTCACATGTCTCAACCGATTCGAAATCAAATGAGTCCAGAGATCCATCAGCATGGAGTTTCTTCATGCGTTTTATACCAATATGACATTTAGCGGCAGTGCCACAAATATGTGGTACTATCATTGTTAACTTTGTATCTCTTGGCATCAATGTTATGAACATGTGTATTACTACGATCAAGAATCAACAAACCATTCTCACTGGGTGCATGACCATTGAAGGTATTATTCATGTAAACAGAATAACCATTATTCTCTAACTTACATGAATAACCATGTTGCGATAAACACGATCTAATCAAATTCATGCTCAACGCAAGACACCAAATAACATTTATTTAGGTTTGTCACTAATCCCGAAGGTAGAGGGAGTGTGCGATGTTGATCACAACAACCTTGGAAACATTTCCAACACACATCGTCACCTCACCCTTAGCTAGTGCTCCATTTATTCCGTAACTTTTATTTCGAGTTACTAACATTTAGCAACCGAACCGGTATCCAATACCCAGGTGCTACTAGGAGTACTCGCAAGGTACACATCAATAACATGTACATCAAATATACTTCTGTCGACGTTGCCAGCCTTCTTATCTACCAAGTATCTAGGGTTGTTCCACTTCAGCGACCGCTCTCCTCATAATCGAAGCACTTAGTCTTGAGTTTGGGTTCAACTTTGGGTTCCTTCATGGGAGCAGCAACTGACTTGCTATCCATCAAGTTTCCCTCCTTGCTCTTTCCCTTCTCGAAACTAGTGGTTTGACTAACCATCAACACTTGACGCTCCTTCTTGATTCCTACCTTTGTGGTTTCAAACATCGCAAATAGCTCAGGGATCATTATTTCTATCCCTGGCATTTTATAGTTCATCACCAAGTTCTAGTAGCTTTAGTGACAGTGACTTGGAGAACTATATCAATCACTATCTTATCTGGAAGATCAACTCCCACTCGATTCAAGCGATTGTAGCACCCAGACAATCTGAGCACATGCTCAACGATTGAGCTATTCTCTTTCATCTTGCAGGCAAAGAATCTTGTTGGAGATCTCATATCTCGCAACACGGGCATGAGCCTGAGATCCTAATTTCAGCTCTTAGAACATCTCATATGTTCCGTGACATTCAAAACATTTCGGAGCCTCAATTACAAACCGTAATGCATGACACACTAAACTATCAAGTAGTCATCAGAACGTTCCTGTCAGATGTTCACAACATCTACAGATGACACTCAAGGGGTTGGCGCACCGAGCGGTGCATTAAGGACATAAGCCTTATGTGCAGCAACGAGCACAATCCTCATATCACGGAGCCAGTCCGCAATATTGCTACCATCATCTTTCAACTCTATTTCTCTAGGAACATATAAAAATTCAAGGGAGCTACAGCGTGAGCTAGTAATCTACAACACAGTTTGCAAAGACACCACTGACTATGTTCATGATAATGAGTTCAATTAATCATATTACTTAAGAACTCCCACTCAAATTGACATCCCTCCGGTCATTCGAGTGATACATGATCCAAATTCACCAACTCAAGTCCGATCATCACGTGAGTTGAGGTGGTTTCAATGGTGAACACCATCATGTTGATCATATCTGCTATATGACTCATGTTCGAACTTTCGGTCTCTTGTGTTCCGAGGCCATGTATGTACATGCTAGGCTCGTCAAGTTTAACCCGAGTGTTCTACATGTGCAACACTGGCTTGCACCCGTTGTATGTGAATGTAGAGTCTATCACACCCGATCATCATGTGGTGTCTCAACACGACGAACTTTCGCAATGGTGCACACTCGGGGAGAATAAAATTCATCTTGAAATTTAAGAGAGGGGTCACCTTATAATGCTACTGTCGTCCTAAGCAAAACAAGGTGCATAAAAGGATTAACATCACATGCAAATCATAAGTGACATGATATGGCCATGAACTTGTCCTTTCGATCTCCATCTTGAAAGCACCGGCATGATCTCCATCATCACCGGCACAACACCATGATCTCCATCAATGTGTCGCCATCGGGGTTGTCGCACCCATCATGCTTGTACTACTATTACTACCATTTAGTGATAAAGTAAAGCATTACATAGCGCTTAATGATTGACACGCAGGTCATACAATAATTAAAGACAACCCTATGGCTCCTGCCGGTTGTCGTACTCATCGACATGCAAGTCGTGATATTCTATACAAAACATGATCATCTCATACATCACATATATCACATCATGTAATTGGCCATATCACATCACAACATACCCTGCAAAAACAAGTTAGACGTCCTCTAATTGTTGTTGCATGTTTTATGTGGATGCTATGGGTATCTTCCAAGAACAATTCTCATCTACGCAAAAACCACAACGGTGATACACTAGTTGCTTTTCAACCTTCTCGAGGACCGCCTTTGTCGAATCCGATCCAACTAAAGCGAGAGAAACTGGCACCCGCAAGCCATCTTTGTGCAACGAAGTTACACGTTAGTCGATGGAACCGGTCTCTCGTAAGCATATAAGTAAGTTTGGTCCGGGCCACTTCATCCCACAATACCGCTGAACCAAAACACGACCAAGGGAGGAAACTATCTAAGCATCAATGCCCACAAACTCTCTTTATGTTCTACTCGAGATCTCATCTACACATAGACCTAGCTCTTGATGCCACTGATGGGGAACATTGCATGGGAAACAAAAAAATCCTACGCACACGCAAGATCTATCCATGGTGATGAGCATCTACGAGAGGGGGAGTGGATCTACATACCCTTGTAGATAGCTAAGCGGGAAGCGTTAAGAAACGCGGTTGGTGTAGTCAAACGTCTTCGTGATCCAAATCGCCGAGCGTCCCGCGATCTCATCATGATCTGTCCCACGATCCAATCACGATCTGTCCTGCAAACTCATCATGATCCGTCCCGCGATCTCATCACGATCCATCTCGCAATCTTGATCACGGTCCTTCCGATCTAGCGCTGAACGGACGGCACCTTCGTGTTCAGCACACATACAGCTCGATGACGATCTCTGCCTTCTTGATCCAGCAAGAGGGAGCAGAGAGGTAGAAGAGTTCTCCGATAGCATGACGGTTCTCCGGCGATGTTGGTGGAGCTATTCTGGCAGGGCTTCGCCTAAGCACTGTAGAAATCCGATCTAGAGGAGAAACTATGCACTGGAGCAACGGGTAGCACGTGGCTGAAAATCTAGTGCCAAAAACCCTAAAACCTCTAGTATATATAGGAGGAAGAGAGGAGGAGGCTTGGCTCCCAAGGATCCAGCCCTTGGGTCGGCCGAACCAAGGAGGATTGGAGGATTCCTCCTCCAATCCTAGTAGGACTAGGACTCCTCCTTATTTTTGCCTTTTTGCCTTTTTCCACCTTTTTCTCTCTGGACTTTTCTTCCCAGCCGCATGGGCCTCGTGTGGGACTTCCACCAGTCCACTAAGGGCTGGTATTTACTCTCCCACAGCCCATGTAGCCTCTTGGGTCGAAATACCCCTCCCGATGGTCTCCCGGTACACTACCAGCACTCCCGGTACACTACCGATGAGCCCGAAACCTTTCCGGCGACCAAAACAGGACTTCCTATATATCAATCTTTACCTGCGAACCATTCTGGAGCTCCTCGTGACGTTCGGGATCTCATCCAGGACTCCGAACAACCTTCGGTCACCACCATACATAACTCTATACTATCGAAACGTCACTAAACCTTAAGTGTGAAGACCCTGCGGGTTTGAGAACTATGTAGACATGACCGTGACACCTCTATGGTCAATAACCAATAGCAGGACCTGTATGCCCATTTTGGTTCCTACATATCCTACGAAGATCTTTATCGGTCGAACCTTTATGTCAAGGATTCAGTTAATCTCGTATGATGTTCCCTTTGTTCTTCGGTATGTTACTTGCCCGAGATTCGATCGTCGGTATCTCCATACCTAGTTCAACATCGTTACTGGCAAGTCTCTTTACTCGTTCCGTAATACAAGATCCCGTGACTAACACTTAGTCACATTGCTTGCAAGGCTTATTGTGATGTTGTATTACCGAGTGGGCCCTGAGATACCTCTCCGTCACACGGAGTAACAAATCCCAGCCTTGATCCATGCCAACCCAACAGATACCCTCGGAGATACCTGTAGAGCACCTTTATAGTCACCCAGTTATGTTGCGACGTTTGATACACATAAGGTACTCCTCCGATGTCAGCGAGTTGCATGATCTCATGGTCATAGGAACATATACTTGACATGCAGAAAACAGTAGCAATAAACTGACACGATCATATGCTACGTTTGTAGTTTGGGTCTTGTCCATCACATCATTCTCCTAATGATGTGATCCCGTTACCAAATGACATCTCATGTCCATGACTAGGAAACCATAGCCATCTTTGATGAACGAGCTAGTCTATTAGAGGCATACTAGGGACATGGTGTTGTCCATGTATCCACACATGTATCTGAGTTTCCGATCAACACAATTATAGCATGGATAATAAACGATTACCATGAATAAGGAAATATGATAATGACTAATTTATTATTGTCTCTAGGGCATATTTCCAACACATGTGGGTTTACCGGCTTGACGATGAGCCTACTATTCGTTAGCTCTTCCGAACTACTTGGGAGAAGTTGTGGAAGGTGTTGTTCAAGGCGCAGGAGAACTGGCCAGCCGAGGAGGAGGATTGGGGTCTACATGCCGATAACCCTCCTTCCTAGGTACATCATAGTTTTGTTTGATCGGCTCCGTTTTTCCTAAAGAAAATCTAAGCACCTTTCTGATCACTTCTACAGAAATGGCTGAGCAAGGCCACGGGCATCAACTGCCCAGCGCCTCAGCCCGAGGACATCAGGTCCAGGCTGTTGTCGAAGATGCTCATTGTGCTCCTTACAAGGCACCAGAGAAGAAGGAGAAGAATAAGAAACCAAGCCGAGGAGGCCTTCGTATCAAGGGCTAGTCAGACGTTGTGTCTGGGGAAACCCATGCATCCTCCAATCAGGTGGAGGAGCACGATGACAAGGGGGAAGGCGATTCCCCCTTGCAAAAAAGAGGGTGGCGTCATCGGACGCCATAGAGGAGGTTATTCCAACTACCCCTAAGAAAGCGCGTCAAACACAGGTAATTCTGTCTGATGATAGTTTGGACTCGGACACCGAGTCCGACGACTTCGAGAAGGCTCCACGAAGGAACCTAAGGGTCAAGCCCCCGGCTCGAAGGTAAGGATCCGAAGACTTCCTTAACTATTAATGATAAGTTTTAAAGGTTATTAACATGTGAGCGCTTATTGATTCGCAGTCCACCACGTGTTCTCCCCACCGACCAAGTTTTGGACGGGGACACCCCGCCCGCGGAGCTGGCAGAGAGCAGGACTGCGTCGCATCCCACTCCTCCGGGCGTCATGAAGGATGCCACGGAGGTGTCATCCCAGTAGGCTCCTGTGGAGCCAGGCACCAGTGGTGGGGGTGACGACGTCATGGTCTAGGATAACGCCTCGGCCACCGAAGACCAGAGGAAGGAGCCCCTCCCGAATACTGAGGAGACCGGACGAGGGGAAGTCCGGTCCCCTCCAAGGCCGTCTCCGAAATGCACAACGCTTCCGGAGGCACCGGTTCAATCCCTGGTTGGAGATAGGATTAACCGATCACCACCAGAGCCACCAACCAATAGGTGGCCGGTGATGGGGGAGGCTCCATCAAGTGCCTCCATCTTCGAGGAGCACCGCACTCTTATGGGTGTGGTTTTACAAAGCATTCGTTCCATTTATAGAGGACTGAAGGAGGCTTTCAAAGGTCTCCTAACGGGCTACTAGGTGAGCCACTGGTACTTTATTTGTGAAATATTAATTTCTTTATTCTATCGTTATATATACATGGCAGCCCCCGAGCCCTAGGTGAGTTTGGAAGAAACTCACCTAGGGGTCAATCATAGATCATTATCCAAATTATGTACAGGACGACATTTGTTCGGAATGTTCTAACAACCATTAACAGGACCAGACATAGGTTCATATTTATGACAGTTCTAAAGTTTTGAATCCATGTAACTTGATAGGGATTTTTTTTACAGGATTCATCATCGGCAACGGTTGTGAATGTCGTCGAGCTAGACGAGCTGAATCGGAAACTCAAAAGCTCCAAAGACGAACTTGATACTCTAAACAAGAAATTCAACGAGGCGCAAGGTAAGCCTGATTCAATACTCAAAATTTTCGTCATCGTATTGTGAATGTAGTATTCATAGTTCTGGTGCTTACGTAGCCTCGGCGAAGGAAATTGAGAAGGTCAAGTCCGTACTACAGAATGCGAAGCAGGAGGCTGCGGTCGAGAGGGCAGCGGCCGAACAAGCGCCTATCGCGCTTTCCTCCTTAAGAGCCACCAGTAATAAGCATGAGGCTCAGGTGGAGGAAATCCAACGGGAGCTCAAAGATGCCGTCCAAAAGTGCGAGGTCCTCGAGCAGAAAGGGAAGGAGTAGGCCGGCAAACTATCCACCATGAAAACCGATCTCCAAAAGGAACGGGTGGATAGGCGGTTCTTTGAGGAGCAAATCTGCCAAGCGAAGGTTATCACGGATGGTAAGCCATATTAATTGCAGTGTGTCTTTGGGGGTAGCAAGTTAGAGTTGCTTACTCAGGTGTGCCATTCCTCAGGCGCGTGTGGACGCGAATCAGTTCTATGCTTCGCGGGGAGAGGGACATGAAGCTTGGCTATTTTGGGCACAATTCAAAGCCTCCGAGCGCTCTCCTCTTCTCGTCGAGCAGCTGTAGCAACTGATGGTGCTACATCATATGGTGGAGCCGTCCATGATGGATCTTTAGGTTCATAGCCGAGGTCATTATCGGGGTAGATCGCATGGGCATGACCAAGAGAGAGATCCGAGGTTAAAGCCTCGGAGTCTTCGAGCGTGGCAGGCGAAACTGCGAGCCCGGTTAGAGAAAGATCGCCCCGAGAGTCTACGGAAAACTCTAGGTTCCCGAATCCACTAGTAGAAAACTAGGCTTTGGTCCAAGCCAGGCCAGCCCATTACTCCCGGTTCACTCATGAACCGGGACCCATGGAGGCATTGGTCCCGGTTCGTGAGGCCAAGGCGCTGGCCGGACCTCGTGGGCCATTGGTCCCGGTTCATCTGTCCCCTTTGGTCCCGGTTCCAGACACCAATCGGGACCAATGGGCCTTGCTCCTGGCCCACAAAACCATTGGTCCCGGTTTGTGGCTGGAACCACGACTAAATGGGGTCCTTTAGGCCCGGTTCCAGCCACCAACCAGGACCAATGAGATGCCTATATATACCCCCTCGCTAGCAAGCAGAGCACTCCACATTGCTCTGTTTTTCTGGCCGACGAGGGGGGAGCTTTGTAGTGCTCTAGCTCACCTCCTATGCACATGAGGTGTTCGATGAAATGCCCAAGCCACACTTAAGCTTTCTCCTCTCGAAGCTCCTTGTCCAAGCTCCATTTTCCTCAAGATTTGTCTAGGTTTGGCGGTCCATCATGTCCCGTCCCTGTCCTCACCGTCGTCGATCGCCCGCGCCCATCTCGGTGCCGGCACCATCGTGGTTAGCCTCTTCTTCTTATATTCTTTCTAAAAAAATACTTGTATGATTTACATAGATACTTGTGTAATTTTCTTACTTTTATTATTGTTCGTTATTATATAGTGCGATGGTTTTTGTATCCGCCTCCGTCGGCCCTCGTCCTGTCTATGATTCGGATGTGGTATATATTATCTTTTATAACTATTTGTTTTATTTAGTGTTTATGAAAATTATGATGACCAACGTGACACAATTTTTTTAATCTAGGAGGAGGTAGTTGAACCGGAAATTCCAACCCACATAGAAACTCTTGTCTAGAAGTTAAATTTGGTTGAAAAAGAAATCAATGACTTGAAAGAAAAATTACAAAGAGTTGAAGAGGATAAGATGAAGTTGGAGTTGCATGTTGTTGATGTCGTAGACGATCACAAGACCAAGATGGATGCAATGCGCTTGAAGATTAGAAAGATTAGAAAATATGCCACTCATACTGAGGCTTGGTATCATTATGTCGTTAGATCAATTGGTACCTTAGTAGCGGTTATCATCGCATTTGTTGTTGCATTTAAATTTTTTACATAGTTTTGCTATATGTTTTAATTAGATGCTCTAGAGAGCTATATGTTGTTCAATAATGAGAACTATGTATGAACTGTATATATTTATTTTGGTCACTATTGTACTTTGGCTTTAATGTGATGATGAATTTCTATTAATTTGGTCACTTCTCTATTCACGATATGTTGTAATGGTTTTTAATACACATTATCATATAATGCACGCAGATGAACCTACAATGGATGTATGGTGACCGATGCACCTCCGAGTATATTAATGAATGGTTTTATTCATTGTCCATGTACTGTCTGTGAGAATACGAAGGCTTTCTCCAACTCTAAAACCCTTCACTTCCATTTGCTTGAGAAGGGTTTTATGCCACACTATAATGTTTGGACCAAGCACGGAGAAAGAGGGGTTATGATGGAAGACAACAAAGAAGAAGAGGATGATGACAACTATGTGCCTCCTGAATATGGTGATGTTGCAATGGGGGAAGATGAAGATCAAGAGGAACCAGATGATGTGCCTGAGGATGATCTTTGATGGGTCATTGTTGATGCAAAGAGACAATGCAAAAGTGAAAAGGAGAAGTTTAAGCTTGATCGCATGCTAGAGGATCACAAAAAGGGGTTGTACCCCAATTGCGAAGATGGCAACACAAAGCTCGGTACCACACTGGAATTGCTACAGTGGAAGGCAGAGAATGGTGTACCTGACAAAGGATTTCAGAAGCTACTGAAAATATTGAAGAATAAGCTTCCAAAGGACAACGAATTGCCCGACAGTACGTACGTAGCAAAGAAGGTTGTATGCCCTCTAGGATTGGAGTTGCAGAAGATACATGCATGCCCTAATGACTACATCCTCTACCGCAGTGCATACGAGGATTTGAATGCATGCTCGGTATGCGGTGCATTGCAGTATAAGATCAGACAAGGTGACCCTGGTGATGTTAACGGCGAGTGCCCCAGGAAGGGGGTTCCTACCAAGGTGATGTGGTATGCTCCTATAATACCATGGTCGAAATGTTTGTTCAGAAACAAAGAGCATGCCAAGTCGATGTGATGGCACAAAGAGGACCGTAAGAAAGATGGGAAGTTGAGAGCACCCGCTGACGGATCGCAGTGGAGAAAGATCGAGAGAAAGTGGAGCGACTTTACAGGTGACCCAAGGAACATATGGTTTAGTTTAAGTGCAGATAGCGTTAATCCTTTTGGGGATCAGAGCAGCAAGCATAGCACATGGCCTGTGACTCTATGTATGTATAACCTTCCTCCTTGGTGGTGCATGAAGCGGAAGTTCATTATGATGCCAGTGCTCATCCAAGGCCCTAAGCAACCCGACAATGACATTGATTTGTACCTAAGGTCATTAGTTGATGAAATTTTACAGCTATGGAATGGAAGAGGTGTACGTGTGTGGGATGAGAATGAACAGGAGGAATTTGACCTACATGCATTGCTGTTTGTAACCATCAACAATTGGCCTGCTCTCAGTAACCTTTCAGGACAGACAAACAAGGGATACCATACATCCACACATTGTTTAGATGACACCGTATATTCGGACAAATGCCAAAAGAATGTGTACCTAGGGCATCGTCGATTTCTTCCGACCAACCATCAATGTCGAAAGAAAGGAAAACATTTCAAAGGTGAGGCAGATCGGCGGAAGAAGCCCGCCCTCCATACTGGTGATCACATACTTGCTATGGTCAATGATTTATAAGTAATCTTTGGAAAGGGTCCCGGCAGACTATCTGTTCCGAATAACGCTGAGGGACGCGCACCCATGTGGAAGAAGAAATCAATATTGTGGGATCTACCCTATTGGAAAGACCTAGAGGTCCGCTCTGCAATCGACGTGATGCACGTGACAAAGAATCTTTGTGTGAACCTGCTAGGCTTCTTGGGAGTGTATGGTAAGACAAAAGATACACCGGAGGCACGCGAGGAACATCAACGTGTGCATGAAAAAGACGGCATGCATCCATAGCAGTATGAAGGTCCTCCCAGCTACGCTCTTAACAAAGAAGAGAAGGAAATCGTTTTTGAATTCCTTCTCAGTATGAAGGTCCCGTCTGGCTTCTTGTCGAAAATAAGGGGAATAATAAATATGGCAGAGAAAAAGTTCCAGAACCTAAAGTCTCATGACTGCCACGTGATTATGACGCAACTACTTCTGGTTGCATTGAGGCGGCTTCTACCGAAAAACGTTCAATTAGCCATTGTGAAGCTATGTGCATTCCTCAATGCAATCTCTCAGAAGGTGATCGATCCAGAAATCCTGCTAAGGTTAAGGAGTGATTTGGTGCAATGTCTTGTTACTTTCGAGCTGGTGTTCCCACCGTCCTTCTTCAATATCATGACGCACGTCCTAGTTCATCTAGTCGACGAGATTGTCGTTCTGGGCCATGTATTTCTACACAATATGTTCCCCTTTGAGAGGTTCATGGGAGTCTTAAAGAAATATGTCTGTAACCGCGCTAGGCCAGAAGGAAGCATCTCCATGGGCCATCAAACAAAGGATGTCATTGGGTTTTGTGTTGACTTCATTCCTGACCTTAAGAAGATTGGTCTCCCTCAATCGCGGTATGAGGGGAGACTGACTCGAAAAGGCATGCTAAGAGCAGACTCAATAATATGTAGGGACGGGCATTCTTGGTCTCAAGCACACTACACAGTTCTACATAATTCTACCTTGGTGACCTCGTATGTCGATGAACACAAGAATATTCTGCGCTCCAAACACCCGGAGCAGTGTGACGACTGGATTACATGTGAACACATCAGGACTTTCAGCAGTTGGTTGCAAACACGTCTCATGTGTGACAACACTGTTTCTAATGAGCTGTATTCGTTGGCCAGGGGACCATCTTTGACTATAATGACTTACAAAGGGTACGAGATAAATGGGAATACATTTTACATGATCGCTCAGGATCAAAAGAGCACCAACCAAAACAGCGGTGTCCGCTTTGATGCAGCAACCAAGAGGGGAAAGGACACATATTATGGTTACATAGTGGACATATGGGAACTTGACTATGGACATGATTTCAAGGTCCCTTTGTTTCAGTGCAAATGGGTCAATCTGTCAAGAGGCGGGGTACAAGAAGATCCACAGTACAGAATGACAATAGTGGGTCTGAACAATCTTGGGTACACAGACGAACCATTCGTCCTAGCCAATGATGCGGCGCGGGTTTTCTATGTGAAGGACATGTCTACTAAACCGAGAAAAAGAAAAGATAAGGAAGCGAATACATCATACGATGAGCCAAAGTGCCACATAGTTCTTTCAGGAAAAAGAGACATCGTAGGATTGGAGGGCAAGACAGACATGTCTGAAGATTATGAAAAGTTTCATGAAATTCCTCCCTTCAAAGTGAAGGCTGACCTAAGCACCCTGTTAAACGATTAAAATTATCCATGGTTACGACGCAATAAGCAAAGGACACAAGCAAAGAAAAAGTGAAGACTTTCTCTCCACAACTATATCATTGCAGTTCCGTGTGAAGAAATCAAATGCCTTTTGTAACACATGAGTTTTCGTCCAAAACCTTGATACTTCAAAAGAGATTGTCCATTTTGTACACGAAGTGCATCCAGTTTTTGCCGTAACCCTCTCAACTTTTTATAACATGGTATGTGGGTGAAATGATGATACCATGCCAAGTTTCAACATTTTCAGAGTTCATTTGTATTGCTTTTAAATTTCAGGGTCATTTAGCTCAAAAAATGCATGAAAAATAGCGAATGGAGTGGGAAAGGGTTGAAAATTGATGATGTGGCTTTGGATTGAAAATAGCGAATGGAATGTCGTCTCGTCCCTGTCGCCGCCGTCCTCATCCCCGTCGCCGCCGTCCTCGTCCCCGTTGCCGCCGTCCTCCTCCTCGTCCCTGTCGCCACCGACTCGTCCTCGTCCCCGTCGTCGCCGTCCTCGTCCACGTCGTCACCGTTGCCTCGTCCCTATCGCTGTTGTCCTCTTCCCGTTGCCGCCGTCGCCTCGTCCCCGTCGCCGGCATCCCCGAGCCTGCCATCCCCGTCGACCCCGTCACGTCGTCCCTGTTGACCCCGTCGCCTCGTCCCTGTCGACCCCGTCGCCGGTGCCCACCGTCTCCGTCGCCGGTTGCTGCCCCGAGCCCGCCGTCCTCATCCTCGTCGACCCCGTCACCTCACCGAGCCCTCCGTCCTCGTCCCCGTCGCCGCGTGCCGCCCCGAGCCCGCCGTCCTTGTCCCCATCACCGCGTGCCGCCCCGAGCCCACTGTCCTCATCGTCGGTGTCCAACCATCGCCTCCCCCCTAGTGACCCCCCCCCACCGCCGCCGCCTTTCCCATGGTCCCCTACTCCCCATCACCGCGTGCTGCCCCGAGCCCGCCATCCTTGTCACCGGCCTCCAGCCATCGCCGCCCCCCTAGTGGGCATTTTTGGAATTTTTGTTTTTTACATGTATGTATATGTATATGTGTTGACACATGAACATGGCACTGTGTACCCTCGACGTCGGGGGTGATGCACCGCAGCTCACGTCGAAGGAGGTCCGTCCAGCAGCGCGATATGCAAGACAGTCGGCGGACGCTTTTGTAGACCCGAAACCCCGCACGCCCGGGAGGGACCCTGTCAGGGAGTGCGGCGACTATGGGCTTCCCTAAGTCAATTTGCTCGCCCCTAGAGCCTCGGGATTCATAGCTTTCAAACGAAGAACATCGAAGAACGAGAGAAAAACGAAGAACGTAGATGAAAAGGTAGTATAGATTGATTTGTTCGAT
The DNA here is from genome assembly GCA_022496015.1 of Hordeum marinum. NCBI lineage: Eukaryota > Viridiplantae > Streptophyta > Magnoliopsida > Poales > Poaceae > Hordeum > Hordeum marinum. The sequence goes on along the minus strand of CM039678.1, from coordinate 470,157,076 downwards.
TGTGTGTTGTTCAATCGGCCGTCACCCCCAACATATATAAGAGGTGGCTGGACTTCCTGTACAAGCAAAGGATTCATCTAGGCTTTCCTTACAAGAAAATTACATCAATTCACGTCCTAGAGTCCTAGTTCTAGTTCCACTCGGATTCAGCCCAAATCTGGCCAAATCTTCTGTCTTGCTTCTTGCATGGGCCGTGAAATCTGCATATGACCTCCGATGGAGATGGTCCAAACATCAATTTTGTGTGCCTCGACGAGGCCAACAATCCATATGTCGATCACTTTCCCAAATAAAGCCATCTTGAATACTCCACGAGGTCATCTTTAACTTCAAATCGGACTCGATCACGTAGCAGACTGGACTGTCCGAGTGTTGTAGCGTCTCTCCAGGCCGTATACTATCTCAGATGATAATGACCTTAAAACCAAAGTTGAACATTTCGATGTTTAGAACAACTTTAATGTTGAACACTTTTCCATCTAAGGCCATTTTGAACATTCACTCGACCGAAACTTTCACTCAATCGAAATTTTCACTCGACCGATGTTTTTCACTCGGACGGCAATTGCACTCGGCCAGTATTTTCACTCGACCGGTAATTTTCACTCGAGCGGCGATTTTCACTCAGACAGCAATCTCACTCGGCTGGCGATTTTCACTCGGATGGTAATTTCACTTGGCCGGACAGAAAACTTTTCACTCGACCGAACGGCAAACGTTTCCCTCGGTCGGCAAACTTTCACTCGGAAATCTCGAGTGAAACTCCAGGCTGATTTTGTTTTGCCTCTCCAGGTTGCATACGACCTTGGATTGAGAAGATTTATATATAAAAACCGATCAGATCGACGAGACGAAGATAATCCATGTAGAACATTCCTTCATTCGAGGCTGTCTTGGAGGCATAATAGACCAAAAAGCACTCCGAACATCTACATGACAATCCAAGTGTGATTTGGCCCTTGAAATGATGTTGAATGGTGATGACCTAAACATCAAGGTTGTTTCACTCGACAATATGAAATTTCTCGTAGAAAAAGCCTTTTCGTTTGAGTCCATCTTTATTGCATTTTGCACCATGCCAAAATCAGGTGTCAACACATGCCCCCTGTTTTTCGGCAAAGCTAGCATGCCGAAAAATAATTTGCACTATGTTCGTTCTAAGGACGATGTCAACACTCCATCAGCCATCTATATTCCTCAGGGTGATAATTATGTATCGGTCATGTTTATGATAAGGGCGACAATCATATATCGGCCATTGCCAAATTAGGCTTCTTGCCACACACTCGGGTGGTACTTCTTCAGATATCTGCCATTGAGAGCTCGAGGTAATAATACTCCTTGTATGGATTCCACTAAATATGAATTTCCAAGAACTATTCTTGCAATCCTGAAAGGACCTTCCCAGTTTGGAGACCACTTTTCGAATTTTCTATCTCTAGAACCAATCGGCAGAATTACCTTCCACACAAGATCGCTAACTTGAAAATTCTTCAACTTGACCTTTTTATTGTAAGCTCTTGCTACCCTAAATTTGTCCTTCTCTATGGCTTTTAATGCAGCCAAACGCATATCAGCAACCTCATCAATATTGTCCATCATCAAATCATAAAAGTCCACTGCCGATAAATCATTTTGTTTGGCTATTCTCAAAGCACTCAAATTTACCTCCACGGGTAAAACAGCCTCTTGACCGTATACTAGCTCATATGGAGTTACCTTCGTAGCACCATGCCTTGAGATTCTATGAGGCCCATAAAGCCTCAGACAACAACTCATGCCATTTTCTTGGATTTTCCTCAATTTTCTTCTTGATGAGCTTAATAAATATTTTGTTGCTAGACTCAACTTGTACATTAGCTTGGGCATAATGAGGAGATGAATTGAGCAACTTTATGTTGTATGATTCGGCAAATTCTCTAACTTGATCTGACATAAAAGATGAACCTTGATCTGTAGTTAATGTCTGAGGAATGCCGAATCTATGAATAATGTGTTCGATTATGAATTGAATTACCTCCGTATGTGTCAAGTTCTTGAGAGGCACTGCTTCAGACCATTTAGTGAAATAATCGGTTGCCACCAACACGAACTGATGCCCCTTTGAAGAAGATGGATGAATTTTTCCAATAAAGTCCAAACCCCATCCCCTAAAAGGCCACGGCTTGATGATAGGGTGTAACATAGCAGCAGGAGCCCACTGAATATCACCAAATTTTTGACAAGCTTCACGCCCTTTATAATACCCGAAGATCATAGTCGGCCAATAAAATCCAACACGTCGTAATAGCCATTTCATTTTGGGTGCCGACTGATGAGTACCACAAATGCCTTCATGTACCTCTCCCATAGAAACTCTTTCTTGGTCCTCGCCCAAACACTTCAAAAGAACATCTTCAATCGTTCGGCGATAAAGACCATCATCTCTCATTGTATATTTGAAAGCCATACGCCGAACAACCTTGTCCACCCTTGCACTCGGATTGCACAAGTAATCAATAATGGGCTTCCTCCAGTCATGACCTTCACTATACTAGATTTATTGTTAGTGGCCGAATCAGTGGGATCTAATTTGGCCTCTCCCATATTAGCAAGACAAGACATCGGCTTCTGAGAAACATGAAACATGCCATGATCAATATGATAACCGGGTGCTTGTTGTGCTAACTCATTTGCTCTCTGATTGTCATGTCTAGATATATGAGCAATGCTAAAATAATACAAAGTAGAAATCGCATCTAGACACTTATCAAGATAAACATTAAGTGATTCGTCTAAACATTGAAAGATTCTGGACACTTGTTGCACTACTAATAACGAATCACCAAAAGCCTCAACATGTGTAGCACCTATAGCGAGCAACATCTCTAAACCGAATAACAATGCTTCATATTCGGCTTGATTATTTGTGCAAAAATATTACAGTCGGCATGAGGCTTGAAAAACAGCACCATGAGGAGATATATAAACAATACCAACACCTTGGCCATTGCTAAAAACTGAACCATCAAAATATAACCTCCACGACACTAATGAGACAAGGTTTATATCAACATCATGCTTGTCATTAATCCGATGCTCAACAATAAAATTAGCAACAATTTGGCCTTTAATGGATTTTAGAGATTCATAAGCCAAATCATATTCAATTAACGCGTAAGCCCACTTGCCAATTCTACCACTAAGAATTGGCCTATGCAACATGTACTTAATGACATTGGTTTGACAAGCTACTATGCAAGCACTCGGCACTAGGTAATGTCTTAGTTTTGTGCAAGCATAATATAAACAGAGGCATAATTTTTCAATAAATGCATACCTTGTCTCGGCGTCCAATAAGCGTCGGCTCAGATATGTAATAGTATGCTCTCTTCCTTCGGTTTCTTGAGTCAATACAGCACCAATAACACCTTCCTCTGCTGCAATGTAAATCCTAAAGGGTTCTTTATATTTGGGTGCTTTCATCACCGGAGGAGTGCTCAAATAAGTCTTGATCATGTCGAATGCCTCTTGCTGTTTTGCCCCCCAAGTAAAATCAGCATCATTCTTTAACCGAAGGATAGGAGTGAATGCATCAACCTTCCCTAACAAATTAGTGATGAACATTCTCAAATAATTGACCTTGCCTAGGAATTTTTGCATATCCCTCTTGCATGTTGGAGCCTCCACTTTTTATATAGCTTCTATATTTTTGGAATCAATTTCTACGCCATTCTCATGAATAATGAAACCCAAAAAAATCCAGCCGACACGCCGAATGCACACTTCAACGATTCATCTTCAGTCCATATTTTTTCATTCCTTCAAAAGCTAAACGCAAATCGGCCAAATGAGACTTAAAAGCATCCGATTTGACAACAATATCATCAATATAGACTTCAAGTATAATTCTGAGTAAATCATGGAAAATTAAATTCATCGCCCTTTGATATGTGGCACCAGCATTTTTTAATCCGCATGTCATCAATGTCCACTCGAATAAACCAAGGAAACCAGGGCAACGAAAGGTTGTCTTGGACATGTCCTCTTCGGCCATAAAAATTTGATTATAACCTGCATTACCATCAAGAAAGCTAATAACCTTATGTCCAAAAGCATCATTAATAGGCATGTCGGCTATTGGCATGGGGTACTCATCTTTGGGTGTAGCTCTATTCAAATCTCTGAAATCAATGCACACCCTTATCTTGCCAGAGCCCTTCTTCTCTACTGGCACAATGTTAGAAATCCACTCGGCATACCTGCAAGGCCGAATGAAATTAGCTTTGAGCAACCGATCGATCTCCTCCTTGATCCGGTCATATGTTTTTGGATTAAATTTTCTGGACGATTGTTTGTAAGGTCTAAAACCGGCCTTTATAGGTAACTGATGCTCCACTAGCTCTCGGCTTAAACCTGGCATCTCATGATATTCACATGCAAAGCAACAAACATATTCTTTCAATAGCTCGATCAACTCAGCTTTATGATCATCTTTCAAATTCTTGTTTACAAACGTCGGCCTAGGAACTGAACCATCCCCTATATCTATTTCTTCTAATGGATCTGCCGATTCAAAACCCTGTCCTAACTTATACATGTCATCCAACTCCTCTACGGATTCATACATATCGTTCTCACTAGACCGATATTTTGCAAGACGTTTCTGCAACCACTCGGAATTAGAATCCATTTAAACATATCATACCTTGGATCCGATTGCCACTAATCAGCTTTAAAGATATGGGCACAAAGCCATTCTTCATTGCGCTAAGGAAATCAAACTCTGACAAGTCGCGTCCCGTCAAGCAAGTAGCATTGGGATGTTGCCAATCCACCGATGCATCAGCCAAAGCAACACAAGCCGAGTTATCTGCATGAATGACTTCCACTTCATCATCAACCCACTAGATCAAAAACTGGTGCATGGTAGATGGTACGCACTGGTTTGCATGAACCCAATCACGGCCTAGTATGACGTTGTAGTTACCTTGCACCTTAGCAACAAAGAATGCAGTAGCCAAAGTTTTGCTCCCGAATGTAAGCTCCACATACAACACACCTTTGGCTTCAGTTTTATCTTTGCCTTCAAACCCATTAAGAACCATATTGGTCTTGATTAATTCATCATCGGGCAAACCCAATTTCTTGAAGACCGAATAGGGCATGAGATTCACCATAGCACCACCATCAACAAGCATCCAGTGAGTGGCGATCCATTGATATGACCTCTGAGGTACAATGGCTTCAAGTGTGTCACTAGTTCTTTTGGCTTCTCGAATATTGCATTTGTGGGGCCAAAATCCAGCTGAGCCACTTCCCCTTCTTCATCCATAGCACGGAATTCAACGGGTAAGTAATACACCATATTGATATCCATACCTTCATGAACCGGTGTAGACTCATAGTCCAACAGATCATCTTCCTCCTCGCGTGTGTCCACCGAATCTGAATTATGTCCGAGTGAAGGAGAAGTAACAGGCGACTGAGATGATGTCATAGCTACATCGTCCTCTTTTGGTGGTGTAATTGCTGTTGTGATAGATGTAGAAGCCACTACATCTTGCATTGGTTTAGGCTTCCACACTTGCTTCGCTGGTATCATGGGCCGAGTGACATCGAACAACTCGTCCCTTTGCTTCTCAACTTATTGTTCTACCATCTCTTGATTCCTCAAACTTTGTAATTTCCTATTTTGTGTCTTTGTTAGACTTGGAGGACACCACCTTGGTCGAGTGTATTTAGGATCAACTGGCTTCACTTGGCTGGTACTTGCTTCATGATCATTGGTCGAGTGCTTCGGCGCGATAACAAGTATCGGCTCAGTTGGGTTGTTACGCACAATGGGCTGTTGTGTGGTGAACGTTTCACTACCCAGGATGAGTGAGTCGGCATTGATATTTTCCTTTCCCTTCCCTAACTCCACTACTGCAACACTTGACGACTTGATGCGCCACTCTTGTCGACTTTTCCGGCCACGAAGTTTTCACTCGGGCGCACCCTTCTACTCGGACGAAATCCACTCGATCGTATTCTTTCATTCAGATAACTTCTGCCCGAGTGCATTCTTACACTCGGATAATTTCCACTCGGAGGCATATTTTAACCAACCGAGTAATGGACACCAATGTTCAGTCGGTTTTCATACGAGCATCCAAGTCGATCCCAAACAGGTTGTCGTTGTTCTTGTGGAAACAGCACCCTTGATCCAGTCAATTTTGCATACCGACTGAACATATCAGCTGATGGTGACCTTGGTCGCTTCAGGTATGATGACCGATTAGAGCTAGAACCGGCCGACTTATTTGCATATTTGGACAGTAGCATATCAAAAGTTGGCTTGATTCGCTTACGATGTACCTTGGCTTCAATCCTCTTCCACTTGCCAACTTCTGGACCCTTGGGTTTAACAAATTTAACACGAGTGTCTTGTTGCACCTGTGGTTGCCCCCGAGTGTAGGATTCTTGATGGTGATCTTGATTACTTCCCTGCCATTGGGTTGCTTGTTAAGCACAACCTGCCTCCCCAAGACCTTGTTGTCCTCCTTGCTTTTCCTAGGCTCACCAATAATGACATTAGTTTTATTAGCAGATTCGACTACCTCTGGCCGAATGAGCAACTTTTTTCCCTCCAAATCTAGAGTGTTCATTGCGAAGGGCTGCTTATCAACTTGCATTTCAGAAAAGTTCAATCGTCCGTCATTAATGGCCAATTGTATCTGTCGTTGGAAAACATTGCAATCATTAGTAGCATGAGAAAAAGAATTATGATATTTGCAATAAGCATGCCGTCTCAACTCTTCAATCGACGGTAAAGCATGAGATATCCTACTGAACTTAGCTTAGCAAAGCATCAAATATTTTGTCACACTTAGCAATGTTAAAAGTAAACTTCATCTCTTCATCATGATTCTTATGAATCGGTTTCAAATCATTGCAAGTAAACGGTTTGGCCTTAGACGGACAAACAAATTCAGCAGCATATATATCACCTTCATCGTTTGACTGATCACTACCATACTCAACCATATTCATCTTAGGACGATCAGTTTTATATCTATGAACCTCCTTGAGATCTTTGCTCCGGCTCTCCTGAGCCAAAGATTTTTGCAGGACCTGGTTGACACTTAAGAACTCATAGCCTTCTAGCTTTTCCCTAATGTGAGTTTTCAAACCACTAAGCACAAGGTCAGCCAAGTCCCTATCGGTTATCACCAAACTATAGCACCGGTTCTTTGTATCTCTAAATCTCTTGACGTAATCGGTGACCGATTCATCATTTTTCTGCTTAACCGATGTAAGATGTGATAATTTAAGTTCGTCGTTGCCGCTATAAAAGTGATCATGAAATTTCTGTTCCAGCTGCGACCACACACAGATAGAACCATGTGGTAGAGAAGAAAACCATGAAAATGCAGTACCAATTAATGATAAAGGAAACAAGCGCACTTTCAATTCATTCAGTGAGCCTGCTTCACCCAGTTGTGCTAAGTACTGACTAATATGTTCCCATGTGGTTTTTGTGCCTTCTCCATTGAACTTAACAAAATCTGGAATTTTATATCCCGAAGGGCACTAGATAGCGTCAAAGTACTCGGGGTACGGTTTTTGGTAAATCCGATTCCGAGGTAACTCAACTCCAAAATTCTCTCTAAGCATCTTAGCCATCTCTTCTCTAAAACTAGCTAAAGTATCGTCCATAGTAGATGGCGAAGCTTGATGTTGTGGGATGGGAGAGTAGAATTACTAGTAGGAGGCAGGAACTGTGGCACATATGCCGAACCATAGTTCAGTTGTGGCCGAGTGCTTGCACCTATAGGTACATCTTGGTTCGGTATAGGTACCAAACTTGGCATGCTCGTGATGGAATTAGCGGGTGAAGCCACAATCTGATTGGTGTGGGTAGGATAGTAATTCATCGGCATGGGAGGTGCTGATGAAAGAGGTAAAGACAGATTAGGGTTTCCTACACTATAAGCCACATCAATATTACCACTAGATGATTGAGGCATATTTTTCTGCGCATTGCTATTTTCTATGAAAGTTTGATAGACCAAATTATTACAATCGGCAATACGACTCTCAATCTCAGCCCACTGCTCGGGAGAAAAGATAGTACTTACAGGAGGTTTAACCTGCTCGGCTTGAAGAGGAGGGAACTTGATTTCTCCAATCGGAGTGATATTGCCTTGGCGATCTTTCCTGAAGTTTCCAAGGAACTCCTGCAACTCCTTCTCTTCACGTGCCTTATTGTACTCCTCATAAGCTTGGTGATGATCAACCTATAGTTCATCAAGCTTAGGCTTAATGATGTTATCGGCATCTATCTCAGATGGCTTGGGAAGATCAGACATGATGGTTGATGAGGATGATTGATCTTTAGACCCCAGCAGAGTCGCCAAAAAGTGTGTTGACACACGAACATGTCACTGTGTACCCTCGACGACGGGGGTGATGCACCGCAGCTCACGTCAAAGGAATTCCATCCAGCAGCGCGATACGCAAGACAATCGGCGGACGCTTTTGTAGACCCGAAACCCCGCACGCCCGGGAGGGACCCCGTCAGGGAGTGCGGTGGCTATGGGCTGCCCTAGGTCGATTCGCTCGCCCCTAGATCCTCGGGATTCGCAGCTCTCAAACAAAGAACAACGAAGAATGAGAGAAAAACGAATAATGTAGATGAAAAAGTAGTATAGATTGATTTGTTCGATTGTGTGTTGTTCAATCGGCCGTCACCCCCAACATATATAAGAGGCGGATGGACTTCCCGTACAAGCAAAGGATTCATATAGGCTTTCCTTACAAAAAAAATTACATCAACTCACGTCCTAGAGTCCTCGTTCTAGTTCCACTCGGATTCAGCCCAAATCTGGCCCGATCTTCTGTCTTGCTTCTTACATGGGCCGTGAAATCTTCATATGACCTACGATGGAGATGGTCCAAACATCAATTTTGTGTGCATCGACGAGGCCAACAATCCATATGTTGATCACTTTTCAAAATAAAGCCATCTTGAATACTCCACGACGTCATCTTTAACTTCGAATCGGACTCGGTCACGTAGCAGACTGGACTGTCCGAGTGTTGTAGCGTCTCTCCAGGCTGTATACTATCTCAAATGATAAGGACCTTAAAAGCAAAGTTGTCCGTTTAGATGTTTTGAACAACTTTCATGTTGAACAATTTTCCATCCAAGGTCATTTTAAACTTTCACTCGACCGAAACTTTCACTCGACCTATATTTTTCACTCGGACGGTGATTTTCACTCGGACGGCAATTGCACTCGGCCAGTACTTTCACTCGACCGGTACTTTTCACTCGGACGGCGATTTTCACTCGGAAGGCAATCTCACTCGACTGGCGATTTTCACTCGGATGGTAATTTCACTCGGCCGGACAGAAAACTTTTCACTCAACTGGACGGCAAACGTTTCCCTCGGTCGGCAAATTTTCACTCGGAAATCCCGAGTGAAACTCCAGGATGATTTTGTTTTGCCTCTCCAGGTTGCATACGACCTTGGATTGAGAAGATTTATATATCAAAACCAATCAGCTCGACGATACGAAGACAATCAATGTAGAACATTCCTTCATTCGAGGTTGTCTTGGAGGCATAATAGACCAAAAAGCACTCAGAACATCTACATGACAATCCAAGTGTGATTTGGCCCTTGAAATGATGCCGAATGGTGATGGCCTAAACATCAAGGTTGTTTCACTCGGCAACATGAAGTTTCTCGTAGAAAAAACCTTTTCGTTTGAGTCCATCTTTATTGCATTTTGCACCGTGCCAAAATCAGGTGTCAACAATATGTGTGTATATGTTCATGTAAAAAGTCTTTGTTGTTGTTGATATACCCCCTCCCCGATAACTTCGACATGAGGGGGTGTCGATATACCCTCTCCCTGATAACATTTTTTTCTAAGTTACTAAGGTAAAATGTTCAGCCCCTCTCGATATACCGGGCGACCAACTCTCGAGGCCACCTAAACCCTAGAAAAAATGCATTGTCGATATACCCCTCCCTGATAACATTTTTTTCTAAGTTACTAAGGTAAAATGTTCATATAGAAAACTCTGGTAATATAGATTTATCAAGAATGCCCCCATTATGGATGTGCACAAGTTGAACCCATTTTTTTCTGAGCCCATCTATATATATATTCTTCTATATGTCATGTTGTGTGTCAAAGTATTGAAGAAATCCATGGCTTCATCATTAGCCGGAAGTAACCGGCGTATGATGCTACGAAGCTCTTCAAAGTTGTGTTGGAACGGAGTTCCAGATAGAATAATTCGCTTTTTGGTACGAATTTCAGCAACGGACTTCCAAATAGCGATATTCGGAAAGCTCTTGCTGAACTTCGTACCAAAAAGCTAATTATCCTATCCAGGACTCCGTTCGAAAACAATTTTGGAGAGCTTCGTACCATTATGCGCCTGTTACTTCCGGCTAATGATGAAGCCATGTTTTTCTTGAATCTTTGACACTAGACAACGTGACATATAGAAGGGTAGATGAGATCAGGAAAAATATGGACCATTTTCTGCACATCCAGAACGGCGCCATTTTGTTAAATCCCTAAAAGGTTAAGAGAATCCAGGCCCTCTCGCCCGACCAAACCCTAGAAGCGTCGAGGGCCACCCCTAACCCTGGAAGCATTGTCGAGGCCACGCCAAATCGTAGAGAAGTATATTAATTGCCATGTTTTAATATTTGCAGAAACTATGGATCAAAGAGACATGGAACAAGAAAAGTTGTTGGGGGACATAATCCGAGGCGGAGGTGATTTCTTGGCGTATCTCAATGACACCAATGGTCTTGAAGGAGAGGAAGGACATGATCATGATGGCTCCGGTCACCGAGTGCAGGAGGAAGAAGGAGACCATGGTGACGGCTCCGGTGAACGAACGGAGGAGGGAGATGTTGCAAAGCCCGGCGAGGTATATATAGTAATTAAGCATGTGTTGACTAGCTAATTGATGCATTAATTGTTTTGGTATATATTAACTCTTATTTCTTCTTTTATATAGCCCTCCGGATCGAGCCAAACTTCAGTAACGAGACGAGGCCTGAAGAAAATGTTGGGCAAGGAAGAAAGGTTCATGATCACAGCACTCGCGGACAATGGCCTACCGATTGAACCAAAGCGGACCAAGGACGCATTTGTTGCTCAGCGTGGAGCTATTGTTAGGGACAACATCCCCATCAGCATCAAACAATGGAATAAGCCTAAGGACGACGCCCATGAAGGTGATTATGTCATCGATAGATAGAAAGATGATCTTTGGACCGTGCTGAAGGCCAATTTCACCCTACCGCCAAAGAAGGATCCGAATAAGCCAGTTATAAAGCCAAGGCATGTGCTCTTAAGAAGATGGCAGATCTATTCAGGAGGTGGAAGAATGAGTTGAAATCAAAGTTTGTCTACAAAGGGAAGACTCCAGAATTCATTGGCCGATTTGAGAAGATAAGAGATCACTGGCCCTCATTTGTGGCCTACAAGACATCGGAGAAGAGTAACAATATGTTAGAGACAAACAAGAACAATGTTGCAAAGAAGCAGTATCACCATCACACGGGGTCAGGTGGCTACCTCAAAGCTCGGCCATTGTGGGACAAAGCTGAGAATGACCTGCTTGCTAAAGGGTCCAACCACAGACATATAACTAGCTAGACCGTTCAAGGACTTGGTTCTTCGGGGTTGGGGGAACTTTGGACCCTGAAACAGGGAAGTGCCCTTGGACGAACGAGCAACTTGCAATACCCATCACGAAGCTTCAGAAGTATATCACCACAGCGCAAGAAGGGACGTTCATTCCTGACAGAGAGAAGGACGAGCTGACTAAGGCCCTAGGGAATGCTGAGCACCCTAGATGAACACGAGGCACACCAGGCTCCGTTATGTGGAAGGTTGGGTTTCCCGATGCACGTGCTTACAGAAGCCGGCAGAGAAAGAGAAAAGAGGAGCTGAGCGAAATGCAGAAGCTCAATGCAAGACTAGAAAAGCTAGAGGAAGTTGAGAGCCAGCGAGCTGTCGGCCAACCATCTCAGCGGCACAAAGCTACCCCAGAAGCTACCCCACCATGTCAGCGGAGAAGGAGCGTGGCTTCCACGGAGCCCGTTCAGCCAGACTTCATGGCTCCTAGCTACCCCGTGGATACTATCACGAAGGTTCAAAATTGCGAGCTTTGGACGAAATTCTGGAACCTCACTTTCAAGGCGGCTCTCGGCTCTGTTGCACCTCCTCAACCCAACGGAACTTTTCATTGCCTTCCAATTCCACATGTGAAAGGATGTGGATGTCACCTAGAGGGGGTGAATAGGCGCTTTAAAATAATTACGGTTTAGGCTTGAACAAATGCGGAATAAAACTATCGTTTAATTAGTCAAGCACAAAACCTAAAACAACTAGGCTCACCTATGTGCACCAACAACTTATGCTAAGCAATATAGACAACTAAGTGATAGCAAGATATATAAAAAGAAACAATATGTCTATCACAAAGTAAAGTGCATAAGTAAAGGGGCTTGGGTAAGAGATAACTGAGGCACGCTGAGATGACGATGTATCCCGAAGTTCACACCCTTGCGGATGCTAATCTCCGTTCGGAGCGGTGTGGAGGCACAATGCTCCCCAAGAAGTCACTAGGGCCACCATAATCTCCTCACGCCCTCGCACAATGCAAGATGTCGTGATTCCACTAAGGGACCCTTGAGGGTGGTCACCGAACCCGTACAAACAAGGTTGGGGCAATCTCCACAACTTGATTGGAGGCTCCCAACGACACCACGAAGCTTCACCACAATGGATTGTGGCTCTGAGGTCACCTCAAATGCTCGGGGCAATCTCCACAACCTAATTAGAGACCCTCGAAGCTTGCCTGGAGCTTTGCACCACAATGATTGAGCTCCGAGGCACCACCAACCGTCTAGGGCGCCAAAGCACCAAAGAGGAAAGCTCTAGGATGCTCAAACACCCAAGAGTAATAGCTTCTCAACTTCTCACTTCCATGTATCACCATGGAGAACTCAAACCTATGAACCAAATGCAATGGCAAGGGCACATGGAGTGCCCAAGTCCTTCTCTCCAAAATCCCACCAAAGCAACTAATGCTAGGGAGGGAAATGAGAGGAAGAACGAAGAAGAACACGAAGAACTCCAAGATCTAGATCCAAGGGGTTCCCCTCACTCAGAGGAGAAAGTGATTGGTGGAAATGTGGATCTAGATCTCCTCTCTCTTTTCCCTCAAGAACTAGCAAGAATAATTGGAGGGATTAAGAGTTAGAAAGCTTGAAGAAGGTCAACAATGGGGGAAGAACACGAGCTCAAAAGATGAGGTCCATTGGAGAATAAGACCCCCTTTTATAGGTGGGGAAAATCCAACCGTTATCCTCACAGCCCGCACAGAGCGGTACTACCGCTAGGGAGGTACTACCCCTTTGAAAAACAACACCGAGGAGGCAAAAGGCCAGTAGAACCGCCGGAGCGATACTACCGCTCGTCCTCACGGTACTACCGCTATGGATAGCGGTACTACCGCTACGGGTAGCGGTACTACTGTTTGCGAGCGGTACTAAAAAAATTACATCTGTGCCTACCACGGCAATAAATAACACGAGATTTTGGTCCGGAGCGGTGGTACCGCTCTTGGAGCCGCGGTAGTACCGCTTAGGAGCGGTAGTAAAAATTTACATCCGCTCTAGCCGCGGTAGTACCGCTGCAGCCTTTTAAGAACACCAAAACTGTGACAACTTTTGCAAACGGACTCCAAATTCAATCAAACAAAGTTTGTTGGAAAGCTAACGAAATGGGATAACATAATATTGATTGAAATATCAATAATAAGCAAATGACAAAAGGCCCATAATAAAATGGTGATAACTCTTCCTCGAATAAGACCGGTAAAACTTCCAACACCGAAAATGCAATAGACAAAGCATATGAAATCCGTTTTCGATGAACTAGAGCTTGTCACGAAGATAACCACAATATCAAGAACCCACATAGAGAAAACCCAACCAAGAACCAAGAAATATGATGATGCCAAGAATGCAATGGTTTGAGCTCTCAACGAACGATACGATCAAGCTACTCACATGAGAGCCCCCCTTGATAGTACGGCAATCGATCCTATAAACCGGTCTCTCAACTACCACCATGAGACTGGTAAAATAGAAAACCCTATCAAGGTCAAACCTTAGCCTTTCGCATTGTACACTTGAGCTAGATGATGACGATCTTGACTTCCTCAAGATGGACACCTTTCTTGATTGTGTTGGCTTGATGAAGACTAGATGATTGCTCCCCCATACTCCACTATGGGTGAGCCACTCTTCGGCACATCTTCACAAGTCCATTGTCACCACAATGAATGGCGAGCCTCAAGCATGATCTCTTCGTGATGCTTCACTTGATCTTGCACATCGCAACCTTGATGACGATCTCCACTTGATGTCATCTTCCATGGGACCTATGGGATCTACCTCTTGATGCAAGCCCATGGAAATATACCTAACCCCACAAAGAACTCTCACGTAGACCATGGGTTAGTACACAAATCGTAATGGACAATGCTTGCCACACCATGGGATCACTTGATCCCTCTCGGTACATCTTGTACGCTTTGTGTGTTGATAAACTTGATTCACTTTTTGACTTAGTATTGATCAACCTTGTATCTAGATTCTCTCTTCATAAAGATGATGCCTTAAAGGTAAACATGAATGCTTACGCAATCTTCTTCTTCAAGACATGCTTGCAATAATCTCAACTCCCACATGACCAATCTTTGGATAAACCTTGAATACCACCTTGGCCACCATATAAACTCCTTGAAACCCAACAGATGGACTTCAAGAAGTGCCTATGGACAAATACTTCGAATATAACTCAAGGCAACCATTAGTCCATAGGGGTGTCATCAATTACCCAAAACCACACATGGAGAAATGTGCTCTTACAACATGGCTATGTTGCTGTGATGGTGTATGAAGTAATGCATGGATTTGATGATCTCGAGCTTGACCACCATACGGGTGAAGGGGAGAAGAAGCTGGTTCATGCTCTAAGGAGTACATGTCTATGGCCGAAGGAGTACATCAAGCTTCCAAACTGGACACCTCTGTCTCCTCCTCCTCCTCCGGCGCATGAGGGCACTCCGCCGCCTCCTCCTCCTTAGGAGAGTGATCAGGGCACTCCGCCTCCTTCTCCGGCTCCTCTAACGCATGACGGCACTCCGCCTCCTCCTTCGCCTACTCCGGCGCGTCGGAGCAGTCCGCCTCCTCCTCCGCCTCATCAGCAAGGACGGAAGAGAGACGTCGCCGCTCCGGAAGCTAGCAGTACAAGCAGAGGCGGGAGGTAATTCACATGCGGTCCATCTCTCAAGCCTATGGAAAATTTACCATATGAGAGGACCGAGCAGGAAACCGAGGACATATGTCGTGCCCAAGTGAGGGACCATTATGCAAAGAAAATTTCACCTACGAAGGAAAAGCCAGATCCGGTGAAATGAAGCGCACTATCAATGCCCTGAAGCGACCACCACCGCCTCCGCCAGATTCCAACTATGTCCGTTGTCTTAAAAATACATATCAAGATGCATGGCTCGGCTCGGCGAACGAAGAAGTGGGAAAATGAAGAAGTGGGAAAAAAATCCCCAGCTCGGCGAACAGGAGAACCAATCCTGCCCCCCGCTCAAGGTGTCTAGCGATATCGCCGCTGATCATCTAGGGATGGTGCCCGGTACCAATCCTACTGATTACATGAGCGATGATGTACTGTTTGAGCCGTTGGAGGTGGACGAATTCAGATACCGGTACGGGCAGCCTCTAGTCAAACCTGATCATCATCCTCTAACAACGATGATGTGAGAATTTCATGATTGGTACCTGGAAACCTGTTGTGAATCTGGGAAGGATACTGTGACAATGAGAATTAAAGAGGAGCATGTCCTCGTTGGAATGGAGCAGATGTCTATTTAATTTGAAGAGCTATTCTAGTTATACAATCAAAAGGCCATCGACAAAACAATCGTGACTTGCTACTGTCTGTAAGTACTACTTCTATAATTAAGTCACTATATATAGCTCAGCTCTTTCATTGCATGTATATATAATTATCCTCACTATATTATGCAGATTGAAGATCGTCGAATGCAGAAAAGCACAAATCTATGACATTGGGTTCATTAACCCAAATATCATATATGAGTATATGGTTAAAAAGAATGCCACAAAAACCGAGGACAACTTGCTACAATCGTTGCTTGCAAATCAAAACAAAGAGACAATACTCTTTCCTTACAACTTCAAGTGAGTGTTACTGTCTTGTGCATATTCGGTTTCCCTTATTACTCGAGGTTATAGTAATGTAATTGATGAGTTATGCATGCGTGCGCAGCTTCCACTTTATTCTGCTAGAGATTAAGGTTGAGCGGGGAGTAGTTGATGGGGAACGTCGCATGGGAAACAATTTTTTTCCTACGCACACGCAAACCAATCCATGGTGATGAGCATCTACGAGAGGGAGAGTGGATCTACATACCCTTGTAGATCGCTAAGCGGGAAGCGTTAAGAAACGCGGTTGGTGTAGTCGAACTTCTTCGCGATCCAAATCGCCGAGCGTCCCGCGATCCAATCACGAACCGTCCCGCGAACACATCATGATCCGTCCCGCGAACTCATCACAATCCCTCTCATGATCTTGATCACGATCTGTCCTGCGAACTCATCACGATCCGTTCCGTGATCACATCACGAACCGTCTCGCGAACTCGATCACGGTCCTTCCGATCTAGCGCCGAACGGACGACACCTCCGCGTTCAGCACACGTGCAGCTTGATGACGATCTCCACCGTCTTGATCTAGCAAGAGGAGGTGGAGAGGAGAGAGAGTTCACCGGCAGCGTGACGCCGCTCCGGTGATGGTGGTGGAGTGATTCCGTCAGGGCTTCGCCTAAGCGCTGCAGAAAACCGATCTAGAGGAGAAACTCTGCACCGGTGGAACGGGTAGCACGTGGCCGGAAATTCTGTCCAAAAACCACCCAATCCACTAGTATATATAGGAGGAGAGGAGAGGAGAGGCAGCCAAGGCCTTTGGGTCGGCCGAAATAGGAGGTGGGAGCAATCCTACTTCACCTCCAATCCTAGTTGGAGTAGGATTGCCTCCTATTGGCTGATTTTCCACTTTTTGCTTTAGGACTTTCTCTCCTGTGCCATGGGCCTTTGTGGCTGTTTTCCCAGCCCACTAAGGGCTGGTTATTATTC
Organism: Hordeum marinum; assembly: GCA_022496015.1. Taxonomy (NCBI): domain Eukaryota; kingdom Viridiplantae; phylum Streptophyta; class Magnoliopsida; order Poales; family Poaceae; genus Hordeum; species Hordeum marinum. The sequence continues at coordinate 470,139,826 of CM039678.1, read as the reverse complement.
TCCCACAGCCCATGGACCTCTTGGGGTCGAAATACCCCTCCCGGAGGCCTCCCGGTACACTACTAGCACTCCCGGTACACTACCGGCACTCGCGGTACACTACCGATGAGCCCGAAACTTTTCCGGAAACCAAACTGGGACTTCCTATATATGAATCTTTACCTCCGGACCATTCCAGAGCTCCTCGTGACGTCCGGGATCTCATCCGGGACTCCGAACAAACTTCGGTCACCACCATACATAACTCTACACTACCAAAACGTCATCGAACCTTAAGTGTGCGGACCCTGCGGGTTCGAGAACTATGTAGACATGACCGAGACACCTCTACGGCCCATAACCAATGGTGGGACCTGGACGTCCACATTGGTTCCTACATATTCTACGAAGATCTTTATCGATTGAACCTCTATGTCAAGGATTCAGTTAATCCCGTATAACGTTCCCTTTGTTCTTCGGTATGTTACTTGCCCGAGATTCGATCGTCGGTATCTCCATACCTAGTTCAACCTCGTTACCGGCAAGTCTCTTTACTCATTCCGTAATACAAGATCCCGCAACTAACAATTAGTCACATTGCTTGCAAGGCTTATTGTGATGTTGCATTACCGAGTGGGCCCTGAGATACCTCTCCGTCACACGGAGTAACAAATCCCAGTCTCGATCCATGCCAACTCAATAGACACCATCGGAGATACCTGTAGAGCACCTTTATAGTCACCCAGTTACGTTGCGACGTTTGATACACACAGGGCACTCCTCCGGTGAGTTGCATGATCTCATGGTCATAGGAACATATACTTGACATGCAGAAAACAGTAGCAATAAACTGACACGATCATATGCTATGTTTGTAGTTTGGGTCTTATCCATCACATCATTCTCCTAATGATGTGATCCCGTTATCAAATGACATCTCATGTCCATGGCTAGGAAACCTTAACCATCTTTTGATCAACGAGCTATTCCATTAGAGGCATACTAGGGACATGGTTTTGTCTATGTATCCACACATGCATTTAAGTCTCCGATCAATACAATTATAGCATGGATAATAAACGATTATCATGAACAAGGAAATATGATAATAACTAATTTATTATTGCCTCTAGGGCATATTTTAAACAGTCTCCCACTTGCACTAGAGTCAATAATCTAGTTCACATCACCATGTGATTCGCATTGTTATGAATCTAACAACCAATGAGTTTTGGGGCTCGATCATGCTTTGCATGTGAGAGAGGTCTTATAGTCAACGGGTCTGCGATATTCAGATATGTGTGTACTTTGCAAATCTCTATGTCAAACCATAAACACTGCTACCACACTCCACTTGGTACTATTTCCAAATGGCTGCTCCACTATACGTATCCAGATTGCTACTACTAGTCATCCGGATAGGTGTTAAAGCTTGCATCGACGTAACTCTTTACGACGAACTCTTTATCACCTCCACAATCAAGAAACATTTCCTTAGTCCTCTGGTTACTAAGGATAATTCCGACCGCTGTCCAGTGATCCACTCCTGGACCACTCTTGTACCCCTTGACAGACTCATGGCAAGGCACACATAGGTGCGGTACACAGCATGGCATAATATAGAGCCTATGGCTAAGGCATAGGGGACGACGTTCGTCCTTTCTCTTTCTTCTGCAGTTGTCGAGCTTTGAGTCTCACTCAACTTCACACCTTACAAATCAGACGAGAACTATTTCTCTGGCTGATCCATTTTGAACTCTTTCAAAATCTTGTCAAGGTATGCACTCATTAAAAGTCTCATCAAGCATCTTGATCTATCTCTATAGATTTTGATGCTCAACAATTAGGTAGCTTTATCCAGGTCTTCCTTTGAAAAACACTTTTCAAACAATCTTTTATGCCTTCCAGAAATTCTACATTATTTCCGATCAACAATATGTCACCCACATATACTTATCAGAAACTCTATAGTGCTCCCACTCACTTTATTGCAAATACAAGTTTCTCGTAAACTTTGTATAAACTACAAAAACTTTGATCACCTCATCAAAGTGTATATTCCAACTCCGAGATGCTTGCTTCAGTCCATAGAAGGATCACTGAAGCTTGCTCACCTTTTAGCATCCTTAGGACTGACAAAACCTTCTGGTTGTATCACACACAACCATTCCTCAAGTAAACCGTTAAGGAAACGATGTTTTGACATCCATCCGCCAGATTTCATATTTGAAAAATGCAGCAACTGCTAACATAATTCCAACAAACTTTTAGCATCGCTACGAGTGAGAAAGCCTCATCGCAGTCAACTCCTTGAACTTGTCACAAACAACTTTGCAACAAGTCGAGCTTTACAAATAGTGACATTCACCATCAGTGTCTGTCTTCGTTTTAAAGATCCATTTGTACTCAACGACTTGCCGTCCAACGAGCAAGTCTACCAAAGTCTATACTTGGTTTTCATACATGGATCCTATCTCGGATTTCATGGCCTCCAACCATTTGTCGGAATTCGGGCCCATCATCGCTTCTCCATAGCTCGTAGGTTCATCGTTGTCCAACAACATGATCTCCAAGACAGAGTTGTCGTACCACTTAGGAGCAGTACACATCCTTGTCGACCTACGAAGTTCGATAGTAACTTGATCCTGAAGCTTCATGATCATCATCATTAACTTCCTCTTCAACTAACGTAGGCTTCATAGAAACATCTTTCTGTGCTGCGCTACTCTCTGGTTGAACAAAGGTTTAACAACCTGATCAAGTTCTATCTTCCTCCCACTCAATTCTTTCGAGAGAAACATTTCCTCGAGAAAGGATCCGTTTAAGCAACAAACACATTGCTCTAGGATCTGAGATTGAAGGTTCACCCAACTGATCTTAGGGTATTCTATGAAGATGCATTTGTCCACCTTGGGTTCGACCTCATTAGGTGAAAACATTTTCCACACAAGTGTCACAGCCCCAAATATTAAGAAATGACAGCTTAGGTTTCTATCAAACCATAATTCACACGGTGTCATCTCAACGGATTTAGATGATGCCCTATTTAAAGTGAATGTAGCTGTCTCTAATGTATAACCCCAAAAATTATAGTAGTAAAACGATAAGAGACATCACAGTATGCACAATATCAATAGAGCATGACTATGATGTTCGGCCACACCATCACACCATGGTGTTCCAGGTGGCGTTAGTTGTGAAACAAATTTCACGTTGTCTTAAGTTGTATGCCAAACTCGTAACTCAGATATTCACCTCCACGATCATATCGCGGTCATTTTTATCTTCTTGTCACGATGATCTTTAAACTTCACTCTGAATTTGCTTGAACCTTTCAAATGATTCAGACTTGTGTTTCATTAAGTAAATATACACTATATCTACTCAAATCATCAGTGAAGGTAAGAAAATAACGATATCCACTGCACGCTACAAGACTCACTAGATTGCATACATCAACATGTATCATTTCCAATGAATCACTTGCCCGCTCCATCCAACGGGGTCCTTTAGTCATCTTGCCCAAGAGGAATGGTCCGCATGTCTCAACCGATTCGAAATCGAATGAGTCCAAATATCCATCAACATGGAGTTTCTACATGCGCTTTATACCAATATGACATTTAGCGGTAGTGCCACAAGCATGTGGTACTATCATTATTAACTTTGTATATTTTGACATCAATTTTATGAACATGTGTAATACTAGGATCAAGATTTCAACAAACCATTCTCACTGGGTGCATGACCATTGAAGGTATTATTCATGTAAATAGAATAACCATTATTCTCTAACTTAAATGAATAACTGTATTGCAATAAACATGATCTAATCATGTTCATGCTCAACGCAAAACACCAAATAACATTTATTTAGGTTCGTCACTAATCCTGAAGGTAGAGAGAGCGTGCGATGTTGATCACATCAACCTTGGAAACACTTCCAACACATATCGTCACCTCACCCTTAGCTAGTTCTCCGTTTATTCCGTAGCTTTTATTTCGAGTTACTAACATTTAGCAACTGAACCGGTATCCAATACCCAAGTGCTACTAAGAGTACTAGCAAGGTACACATTAGTAACTCGTATATCAAATATACTTCTATCAATGTTGCCAGCCTTCTTATCTACCAAGTATCTAGGGTTGTTCCGCTTCAGCGACCGCTCACCTCATAACAGAAGCACTTAGTCTCGGGTTTGAGTTCAACTTTGGGTTGCTTCACTTGAGCAGCAACTGACTTGCCATCCATGAAGTTTCCCTCCTTGCTCTTGCCCTTCTCGAAACTAGTGGTTTGATTAACCATCAACACTTGACGCTCCTTCTTGATTTCTACCTTCGCGGTGTCAAACATCGCGAACAGCTCAGGGATCAACATTTATTTCCCTGGCATTTTATAGTTCATCACCAAGTTCTAGTAGCTCAGTGACAGTGACTTGGAGAACTACATCAATCACTATCTTATCTGGAAGATCAACTCCCACTTGATTCAAGCGATTGTAGTACCCAGACAATCTGAGTACATGCTCAACGATTGAGCTATTCTCCTTCATCTTACAGGCAAAGAATCTTGTTGGAGATCTCATATCTCGCAACACGGGCACGAGCCTGAGATCACAATCTCAGCTCCTAGAACATCTCATATATTCCGTGAAGTTCAAAACGTTTGGGAGCCTCAATTCTAAGTCGTAATGCATGACGCACTAAACTATCAAGTAGTCATCAAAACGTGCCTGTCAGATGTTCACAACATCTACAGACGACGCTAGATGGGGTGGCGCACCGAGCGGTGCATTAAGGACATAAGCCTTCTGTGCAGCAATGAGGACAATCCTCAGATCACGGACCCAGTCCGCAATTTTGCTACCAACATCTTTCAATTCTATTTCTCTAGGAACATATAAAAATACAAGGGAGCTACAGCGCGAGCTAGTAATCTACAACATAATTTGCAAAGACACTTTGACTATGTTCATGATAATGAGTTCAATTAATCATATTACTTAAGAACTCCCACTCAAATTGACATCCCTCGGGTCATTCGAGTGATACATGATCCAAATTCACTAACTCAAGTCCGATCATCACGTGAGTTAAGGTGGCTTCAATGGTGAACATCATTATGTTGATCATATCCACTATATGACTCATGCTCGACCTTTTGGTCTCTTGTGTTCCGAGGCCATGTCTGTACATACTAGGCTCGTCAAGTTTAACCCGAGTGTTCTGCGCGTGCAAATCTGGCTTGCACCCGTTGTATGTGAACGTAGAGTCTATCACACCCGATCATCACGTGGTGTCTCAACACGGCGAACTTTTGCAACGGTGCACACTCGGGGAGAACACAGTTCATCTTGAAATTCAAGTGAGGGATCACCTTATAATGCTACCGCCGTACTAAGCAAAACAAGGTGCATAAAAGGATTAACATCTCATGCAATTCATAAGTGACATGATATGGCCATGAACTTGTGTTTAAGATCTCCATCTTCGAAACACCGGCATGATCTCCATCGTCACCGGCACAACACCATGATCTCCATCATCTTGATCTACATCAATGTGTTGCCATTGGGGTTGTGGCGCCAGCCCTGCTTCTACTTCTATTGCTACCGCTTAGCGATAAAGTAAAGCATTACATAGCGCTTAATGATTGACACGCAGGTCATACAATAATTAAAGACAACCCTATGTCTCCTGCCGGTTGCCGTACTCAACGACATGCAAGTCGTGAAATTCTATACATCACATGATCATCTCATACATCACATATATATCATCATGTAATTGGCCATATCACATCACAACATACCCTGCAAAAACAAGTTAGACGTCCTCTAATTGTTGTTGCATGTTTTACGTGGCTGCTACGGGTATCTAGCAAGAACAATTCTCACCTACGCATAAACCACAACAGTGATACACTAGTTTGCTTTTCAACCTTCTCAAGGACCGCCTTTGTCGAATCCGATCCAACTAAAGTGAGAGAAACTGTCACCCGCAATCCATCTAGGCAACAAGTTGCGTCGAGGGAACCGGTCTCTCGTAAGCGTACGAGTAATGTTGGTCCGGGCCGCTTCATCTCACAATACCACTGAACCAAAATCCGACCAAGGGAGGAAGCAATCTAAGCATCAACGCCCACAAACCTTTTGTGTTCTACTCGAGATCTCATCGAACCATCAACCTAGCTCATGATGCCACTGATGGGGAACGTCGCATGGGAAACAATTTTTTTCCTACGCACACGCAAACCTATCCATGGTGATGAGCATCTACGAGAGGGAGAGTGGATCTACATACCCTTGTAGATCGCTAAGCGGGAAGCGTTAAGAAACGCGGTTGGTGTAGTCGAACTTCTTCGCGGTCCAAATCGCCGAGCGTCCCGCGATCCAATCACGAACCGTGCCGCGAACACATCATGATCCGTCCCGCGAAGTCATCACGATCCGTCTCATGATCTTGATCACGATCTGTCCCGCGAACTCATCACGATCCGTTCCATGATCACATCACGAACCGTCTCGCGAACTCGATCACGGTCCTTCCGATCTAGCGTCGAACGGACGGCACCTCCGCGTTCAGCACACGTGCAGCTTGATGATGATCTCCACCGTCTTGATCCAGCAAGAGGAGGTGGAGAGTAGAGATAGTTCACCGGCAGCGTGACGCCGCTCCGGTGATGGTGGTGGAGTGATTCCGGCAGGGCTTCGCCTAAGCGCTGCAGAAAACCGATCTAGAGGAGAAACTCTGCACCGGTGGAACGGGTAGCACGTGGCCGGAAATTCTGTCCAAAAACCACCCAATCCACTAGTATATATAGGAGGAGAGGAGAGGAGAGGCAGCCAAGGCCTTTGGGTCGGCCGAAATAGGAGGTGGGAGCAATCCTACTTCACCTCCAATCCTAGTTGGAGTAGGATTGCCTCCTATTGGCTGATTTTCCACTTTTTGCTCTAGGACTTTCTCTCCTGCGCCATGGGCCTTTGTGGCTGTTTTCCCATCCCACTAAGGGCTGGTTATTATTCTCCCACAGCCCATGGACCTCTTGGGGTCGAAATACCCCTCCCGGAGGCCTCCCGATACACTACCGGCACTCCCGGTACACTACCGATGAGCCCGAAACTTTTCCAGAAACCAAACTGGGACTTCCTATATATGAATCTTTACCTCCGGACCATTCCGGAGCTCCTCGTGACATCCGGGATCTCATCCGGGACTCCGAACAAACTTCGGTCACCACCATACATAACTCTACACTACCGAAACGTCACCGAACCTTAAGTGTGCAGACCCTGCGGGTTCGAGAACTATGTAGACATGACCGAGACACCTCTACGGCCAATAACCAATGGTGGGACCTGGACGTCCACATTGGTTCCTACATATTCTACGAAGATCTTTATCGATTGAACCTCTATGTCAAGGATTCAGTTAATCCCGTATAACGTTCCCTTTGTTCTTCGGTATGTTACTTGCCCGAGATTCGATCGTCGGTATCTCCATACCTAGTTCAACCTCGTTACCGGCAAGTCTCTTTACTCATTCCGTAATACAAGATCCCACAACTAACAATTAGTCACATTGCTTGCAAGGCTTATTGTGATGTTGCATTACCGAGTGGGCCCTGAGATACCTCTCCGTCACACGGAGTAACAAATCCCCGTCTCGATCCATGCCAACTCAATAGACACCATCGGAGATACCTGTAGAGCACCTTTATAGTCACCCAGTTACGTTGCGACGTTTGATACACACAGGGCACTCCTCCGGTGAGTTGCATGATCTCATGGTCATAGGAACATATACTTGACATGCAGAAAACAGTAGCAATAAACTGACACGATCATATGCTATGTTTGTAGTTTGGGTCTTATCCATCACATCATTCTCCTAATGATGTGATCCCGTTATCAAATGACATCTCATGTCCATGGCTAGGAAACCTTAACCATCTTTTGATCAACGAGCTAGTCCATTAGAGGCATACTAGGGACATGGTTTTGTCTATGTATCCACACATGCATTTAAGTCTCCGATCAATACAATTATAGCATGGATAATAAACGATTATCATGAACAAGGAAATATGATAATAACTAATTTATTATTGCCTCTAGGGCATATTTTCAACAGTAGTAACCGTCTTAAACTCGAAACGAAAAGATCCCTAGAATTATGCGGACATGACTGAAATGCTCCAGAAGTAAGTTCAATCGATCATTATCGCATCATATCGGCAAGTTTGTTCATTCCCTGATATCAAGTAATTATTTTCTTTGTCTGGCAGGGTTTGGAAAGAGTTCACCGCAATTGTTCCGGCACTGCCGAGGGAGGTGCGATTTACACACCCGAAAGTAAGTACTACTAGCTAGTTCCGCGCATCTCCCATTGATTCTAGTTTCATCAATACCATTTATCATGCTTGATTATCAGTTTGATTGAACTCTATTTCTCGTAAAGTGCTTGTGGCAGGAAGCCGGGAATGATTTTTGTGGATACTACGTTTGCGGGTTCATCAACAACGCGACGACCCCTCAGCGGGGCTACTCTAAAAAACAATATGAAGTGCGTAAGCAATAATATTCACAATTTTATTTTATTACAATGATTTGTGTTGAGTTTCATTCATATATATGTATTGACCCCCTTCTTCAAATTAGATGTGGCGGATGCAAAATGAACTCCTACCACATGATCGCATACGAGCAATTCAAGAAGAATTGGCAGGATTCTTTCTTGACCACGTCATAAATAAAGCCGGAGAATACCATCTAGAATTTGACATTAGATGTTAGGGATTGTAAGAGATCTTATATTGTATATATGTAGCTAGTAGCGTCGGATAGATATACAAAAACTTGTTGTACAGCCAATCTCTCAGAGAAAGAGAGGTCGATCACTTCTCTCTATATATGTTCATGACGATCTTATGTAATTAATGGTTCCTTCATTTGCTTACTAGATAGTGTGTTGAGTTCTCTCTATAGTAGCTAGTGTCTATCAAGCACGAAGAAGAGAGGACACTTCTCTCTATTAATTAGCTAGCTAACATAATATGAAACCCCTAAATTAACCCTCCAAAAATCCCTAACCCCCCCCCCTTCAAAAAAAACAGCAACTGTCAGATGCTGACGCGTGGATGCCGTTTGGTCCCGGTTGGTGTTACCAACCGGGAGTAAAGGTCCTCCTGCCTGGGCTCCCCGTAGCGGCCACGTGGATCCCCTTCTGTCCTGGTTTGTAAGCGAACCGAGACTAAAGGTTTAGGGCTTTAGTCCCGACCCTTTAGTCCCGGTTCCAGAACCGGGACTAATGGGCCTCTGGAACCGGGACTAATGGGCCATTTTCTACTAGTGGTCTGACCTCTTGGTCACGGGTGAAGCTTCCGATCCGGCCTAGATGGCCGATCGAGTCAGCGTGCAGCACAATGCTGCCGAAGGCGAAGATCTGTCTGGGGACAAAGTTGTCCATCTTGCGGACCTCTTCGTTGATGATGATGCGAGCCATCAATTCCTTTGGTGATCAAAGTGGAACTCTCAATGAAAGCACCAATGTCGGTGTCAAAACCGACGGATCTCGGGTAAGGGGTCCCGAGCTGTGAGACTAGAATCGATGGTAACATGAGAGGAATGAGACGATGTTTACCCAGGTTCGGGCCCTCCTATGGAGCTAAGACCCTACGTCCTGCTTGATTGTATTGATCATATGTAAGTTACAGAGTTGATCTACCTCGAGATCGAATAGCTAAACCCTAGATGAGTTGTTCTCTATCTACAACCTAAAACCCTTCGGCTTATATAGACGCCGAGGTACCTAGGGTTTACACATGGTCGGTTACACGTCGAAGGGATAAACATTCCTATTCACTACTCCGAAGGTGGAGGGCATGCCACGATTCCCAAAGCTTCCTTCCTGGAGACAGGGCCTTCGATCGATCCAATGCTCGGCAAGCGATCCATACAGTCCGTCCCATAAGAAACAGGTCGGCCTCCCGAGGACCCCTTAAACCAGGACTCCCTCATCGGCCATGCCGACAGGAGTTTCCCCCGACCACAACCCGCACCTCGGGCGCTCCGAAGCCTGCCACCAAACCAACCACCACCCTACGCCAACACGGTCTTGAAGCCCCTATGTTGTCTCACCAGGCACCGCGAAGTGAGGACAGCACGGCGGTGATTCGGAGCCGGGACTAGGGGCAGCAGCACCATCGACACGTGGGAGGGATCAACCTCCACCATCAACGACGGTAGTTGTCCGGGCGTAATAGCAAGAGCACACCAGGCCCATAGGCCCATAGGCCCGGTCGGGCCCTCATAAGCATGTAAAGCTCCCACCCTCGCGCTGCTGCAGGCGCGCCATCGGCGCCGCCGCCTCACATCCAAGATGCTCCTCCTCCTCACCGCGCAGTAGACAACGAGGCCAGACCGGGGGCGGCCCGCTATGACCCAGATGGGGCTCGTAGGGCCCAGATCTGGGCCGGAGGCATGCCGCCAGCCACCATGTCGTCCCGCCTAAGGGGCGGCGCCGCCACCACGCCCACCGTCGGTCGCCGCCGCCCCGGGCAAAGAAGCCGCGTGCGCGGGGACGGAAGGTCCTGCCACCGCCAGCACCACCCGGGCCTGCGCTGGGGACGTCCGCCGTCGCCGGCGGGAGGAAAGGGAGCGGAGGATGGCCAAAGGGAGGGGGTGGCGCGTGCCGCCTTGGCCACCTCCCGAGAAGGCAACGCAGGGACGGATTCGGGAGGGAGAAAGGGAGGCGGGGGAAGGAAGAGACGTGGGCGGCCGGCGACGGGGCGGGGCGGGCGTAGGGAGGCCTGTGGCGGCGTGGTAGGGTGGGAGGAACCCTTTTGTCTATGTTGGCCCGACCTAGCTGGACCTAATGCTGGCCTATTTGCGTTTTGCTCTGAAGACGGGGGTGTATCTTCGATGGGTCCATGGTTATTTCATTGACTCAGATAGACATCTATAGGTGTGATCTACAGAGCCCTAGTCGTGGATACCTCAGATTGACGTCGCTGACACTTCTGAACAGAGATATATGACTTGCAAATTGTCTGTCTGGGTTGTTTTTTCTTCTCAACTCCAGCGACGGTGTGGACCTCCAGCGACGCCGACATCAACGTGCCATCGCCGCGTGCGCGATGAAGAGGGCGAAGGACATTTCAAAGACAAGACTGGATTGTAAGTTCCTGTTAGCAACCCTCCACGGGCGGGCCTTGGGCCAACATGAGAGGGGTGGGCCTAGCGCCCAGGCCATGAAAGCCAGCAACTACAAATACCCGACAAAGGGGATCGAGCAGGATCCGGTTGGATCACGACTGAAACGACACGGTGGCTTCCTCTCCCACCTCTGGCTCTCTTCCCAATCCCCTGTTCTTGCTTGTTCATGTAATCTAGCTACCCAAATCCTTGTATCCAATAGTAATTCATGTGCTATTAGTGAGATCATAGGAGGTACCTAACACTTCCTTCCTCGAAAGACTGGTTCGAAACTTGGAATACGTGTTACCACCAAAGCCCCAGCCTCTGTCTCCGACTGTACAGACCCGCCCGCCCGCGCACCGCTGCTGCACAGGTAGAGTATATACGCAACGAAAGCTAAGCTCGGCAGCCGTGCGCCGTCCAGGACGCACGCGGCGTGCTCGCCGACGACCGCGCGCAGAAGCGGTGCCGACCCGATCGACCTCCGCACCGCAGCGCACGCAAGCCCCCGGCCATGCCGATCGACCCACCGTCCCACCGGCCCCCGCACCGCAGCGCACGCAAGCCCCCGGCCATGCCGACCCGATCGACCTCGGACGTCGCCTCTGCGCCCAAGCCTCGATCCCCACACTGTCACCGTTTTATACTGTGGTACGAGTAGTATATATTATAGTCTAATGGAAGAAGCTCACGTGAAGCCGGTGGTCAAGCGGCCGTCCACCGTCCCCTCGGAGCGCGGCAGGTCGCAGGTCTACCGGTCGTTTGCAAGCTGAATCCGTCGGCGCGGGACTTCACTTGAGTGCGGAGCTGGGCCAGGACAAGATACCACGTGGGCGAATTGTAGTACCATGGGATTAGTTTGCTGCGCCAAGGCAAAGCACACACATGGGCGCGGAGTACGTACGCACGCATGGCGTTTGCGTTCGGCACGATCGTTGCCGATCCAGATCTACGGGTCGTATACCCGTCAGCCTGTCAGTCCTTTACGGAACACAGATGCAACGGACTAGCAGCACCCCTTTCCCTACCCTGCCTCCTCTCTTCGCTAAATTTCGTGTTTAGAGCATCTATAGCCGGAACTCGTCCGTTTTGCGTCCGTGGATGATCGGACGTGTCCGTTTTGCATTTTTACTTTTTTGTTCACGCAGTTATATTTTTTATATTATTATTTTCATATGTCCGATCATTTGCACATGATGAATGGATAACAAGAAAGAGAAAGAAAATAATGAATAAATGAACAAAGAGAAAACGTGGTTCGGGGTGGGGTCACATCCTACGTGGCGGACTGATCGGGCGTGTCCGGAAGCGTCCCCGAACCCTCGTATCGTCCTCATATGTTAGATGGATATGAAGGGTGACGGTCAGTTCGAACGTTTGACATGGGTATGAAGTATCCGTTGGGTCGATATTTTGTGACCGGTTAGTGACCGGACAGCCTGCCCGGTCATTTGACACGGATATGAGATGTTCGGTTGTAGATGCTATTAGACCCTTTTATGAAAGTTGATTCAGCTTTGATCCTAGTTTGTAAAAAAAAGATCTAACCATTTTCTTATCACCAGGGTTCATGACGATGGGTAGAACAGCCTATCGTCAAGGACCTTGACGGATAGAGGTGCACGTCCTACTGTAAAAAAAATCTAAGTAACAGATACAATGCGTGTTCGCACCTACCATCGGACACCTTGATGGTAGGATTATACAGGCTACTGTCAGCCTATTCGACGATAAGGACACGTCGTGCTGACATAGATAAGCTTCATACCGTCAGAGATCTCAACGATAGGTTGTTATACCTTACCGTCATAGACCCTGATACTAAAAAGAAAATGTCAAGTCTCGAAGTTTTTAGAAACCTAGATCAAATCTCGATCAACTTTCGTAAAAGAATCAAAACACGAAATTTTGCCTCCTCCCGAGCACCACTGGAGACTGGAGCACGCAAGTAGCAAGACAATTACGTCGACAGCAGCGTGGACTCGAACCCCGTGCCGGCCGGAGCGATTCTTCCCCCACCCCGCCCCACTGGGCGGCGCTCCCTTTGGATGATTCCGACGATACGCCCGGCGTGGCCGCAAAGGTCCACGGACGCGTCACATCCCATCCCTCCCCGCCTTCTTCCTTTGCACAAACAGGAATCCAGGATATATACCTTCCCTGTCCCGTGAACGCAACCTTCCTTCCGTTCCAAAGCCTCCAGCCTCCAGCCGAAAAAAAAAGAGAAACGACCACGCACACACCACCAGCACTGACCATCAGAGCAAGATCAACACGTGAAACAGCGGCGAACCGCCAAACGATTCATCAGCATTTCTGCTGGTAATTCATGGACCTGCTGGCTTATCGGCGACGAGCAAGGGCAAGGAAGATCATGGCGGATCTCAACGGAGAGAAGGGGGAAGCGAAGCGAAGCAGAGGCATCTCATCTCATTAGGGGACTCGTTTACGCAGTAGCACTACCGATCTACGTACCAATATTTGCCATCGACCAGGCCTCGGCTCTGATCACATTATGATATGATGATGACAGACGATGATGAAGAGAGCATGCGTTGCATTCTGTGGCCTAACTAAATTGCCCTTATCTTTAAACAAATAATTATATATATCCCAGCCTTCTTCCTCTTCTCGGCTCTCTCACTCTCTCTCGGCGCCAATCTCTCCAGCTCATGGTTTATACATCATCCTAGCTTGATCCGTGCCTATTTTCCTGCAGAAAACAAAGGTAGAGACTGAAATGTTAATTTCATCATCTCCAGCAAATTTCAATGAAAAAGCAATGTATTTTCTCTATCAAAACCCGGTATTGCCACCATCTCAAATCTTAGACAACAAGGTTATAATTTTAGTGGATTGTATACCTTTGCTTCAAGGTAGACTTAACAACCGCCCAAGCAAACGAGTGAAACAAATTAAAAAGCTAAGCTGCCCACAATTCCAAGTTTCAAAACGCGTACATATAAAGGAGTGTTGCCGAATTGGGTTGCTGCTAATCAGGCAGAGAAGCCCAGGCAGCGTATGATGCTAATGAAAGTGCGTACTGCATTAAGACGCCCTGTTGTCTTGCTCAAAACAGTAATGATAGTTCAGCTAAGTGATAAGGACACGGATGTTGCTTGCCAGAACGCCATTTATATTCGCTGCAAGCAATGCCACCCAATCAACCTCTAATACGCATAGGACACAAGATCATGGACAAAAAGTTTGATCGGCAGCCCCACCGAAAATAGCTTCTGCGATCATAAGTATTGATCACAATCCTGTAGAGTGCACACATGCCCGTGTCTCCCCCTCGAAACAACGAAACAGCTAAACGCGCAAGAAAGGGAGCAATGAAGAGAACGCTCCCAAGGAAACTCAATATGCTTTTCCAAGACACGGATCGTGGCCAAACTGAACCGCAAATGGGTACAGCTAGCACACGATGAACAGGTAAATGGTTAACAGAAATCACATTGACACACAGGAACAATGAGAGGCATCAGGTGGTAAATGCATATCTCCTGAAGTACTCTGGTGCCAGGCAGAAATGTTCCTTAAGAAAGTGGTGAAGGAAATGTAAAACCGTAATATACGAGGAATGCCCATTTTGCAAGCCAGTGCCGGGCAACTATAAAATCGTCGAAGTTGAGAACATTGAAGATCCTAAGCTCCTATAAGAAAGTGAGGGGAAGATCCAAAAAATCAAGATTAATCTTGGCAACTGTTCTAGTAGTAGTACCATCACCCATCTCACAATCTTGTCAACTGTCAGTACCATCACCCCATATCCCAATCTTGGACCTCATTAAATAATTAGAATTGCCTCCTGAGTCCTGAATATTGTTTCAATGACCGTACTAATTAGCCCACAATATCAGATCCCTAGAGCACAGTCCACATATTCCCCTCCGTCCAAGTAGTCTATTCAATTAATTATAAACACAAAAGAAACTTGCACACATCAACAATGAAAAAAATATAATATCCCCAGCCAACAGATCAAGCATCACTCTGAAGAAGATGAAGAAAAAATTCGTTGAAAACTTGAAACGGCACTACCAATGCCATCACTCTCATGCTGTTGTAAGGCCAGCTGAGCTAAATATCAGCCATTACTGACAGAAACATGGAATCATTATCCAGTGGTATATGCTAACACCGAACGAATCCGTCAGCTACTTATATCATACGTATATAAGTTTTGTAGCATCGAGTTCATGCCCGATCATCATATAAAAGTGGTCAAATTAGCCGCATTGAAATTATCTAACACTGCTATGAAGAAGATGTCAGGAGCAATTTGAGCCCTCACCTCCGCCCAGGCGTTCCTGGCAGCTCATCGACCTGCCGGCCTTGCCGCTGGCGCGTTCCTGGTGGCGGCTATCGTTGGCCACCCTCGCCGAACCGACCCTGAACCCCGGCGCCGCCTTGCCGGCCGTCTCAGCCTCATCAGAGGCAGTCTCCACGTACTTGGCCGAACTCATCTCCATCTGCGCGATGCGCACTGCGCCGAAGAGCTTTTCGGGCAGCTCCTCCTCGGACTGGGACTCGACAAGGAAGCCCATGTCGATGGTCACCGAAGTGACTGCGCCCAGCGCCAGATGCAGGATGGCGGTGGCGATCGCCGAGCTGCCGATGTCCACGTCGATCTCGAGGTAGTCGTCGCCCTTGTGGTAGCGGCACGTGAGCGCGCGGCCCAGGAGGCACGCCCCGTAGTTGCCCACGGTGGCGCGGACGAGCCAGGGGCCCTTGACGATGCGGTTGACGATCTTGAAGCGGGCGTTACGGTACGCATCGTCGCCGTAGACGAAGCGGCCGAGCAGCGAGTCCGGCGGGATGGGCGCCTCCGCCGCGAAGTAGAACACCGAGCTGTAGGCGTCCGGCCGGCCGGGGACCTGGAGATGGAAACAGGGAGTCTCAAAATTAAGCGGTCACACAGGGAGATAGAGGGAGAAAAAAACGAATTTTTTTTTAATTTTATCTCCGGATTCGTATGCCTAGATGCGATCGATCGGGTCGGGACCTGGAGATTGACGGCGAGGAGGAAGTGGGCGTTGGGGTCCTTGCGGAGGCGCGCGCGGCGGAAGGCGGCGGCGACGGGGACGTCGTCGCGGGCGAGCAGGTGGTCGAGGCGCGCGTGGGAGCGGAGCCAGTCGACGCCGGCGGGGCGGAGGAGCCAGTCCGCCGACGCGGCCGCCTTGCCGCGCTTCCCGCCGCCGCCGGAGAAGTACCCCTGCGCGCGCAGCTGGAACAGGTCCCCCGGCGGCGCGGCCCAGCCGTTGGTGCCCCTGTCGAGGTCCACCTGCCGCAGCGAGCCGGCGGCGACGGCCTCCTCGCGCCAGTTGTCGCCCGATTCGTCCTTCTTCCGGCGCTGGGGCGTCGTCGGGGGCATGGCCGCCGGCCGGGTGTGGGGTGGGAGCGGGTCGGGGGGTGGTCCTTCCGGCCCTGGGTGCCTTTGCGCGAATCGTGGGAGGCGTTGGACTTTGGCTATCGGTTGTGAGGGCAGCAGCTGCGCCTATAAAACAGTGGGGATCGATCGACGTGGGATTCCGTCGTGGGAACGAAGGCCACGCGGTGTCCTTCGCCTTTAAACGCCTTCCGTGGTAATTTTCAGGTCCCGTGTTCATCCTCGTTATGTGGAGTTTCTTACTTCCTCTGTTCACAAATATAAGAACTGAACGCTTTAAAACGTCTTATATTTATGAACAGAGGGTGTACATTTTAACCTCCGTACAAATTTAAAAGATATAAACTCAATCGTGTGTCACGGCAATTTCTAGACTAATTTATGGGGCAAATTTGACTTCGATTCGAGACAAAGATATCTTCTATAAAAAGACAGTATTTTTTTTCAGGATACACCATGAAAAAGGCGAATCGGATTCATAGAGGACGCGCCAATATGACAGATGCAACCACGACTGGCACGACACATCTCTCGCCTTGCACGACCTCCGGTCACAAGTGGCAAGGAGGCATAAAAAGGCAGCATATGATTAACAAAACTGAAATTATAATGGATGGGACGGTGGAGATTCTTGTTTGACAGGGGAGGAGCTTATGGTGATTGACATGCCGTCGTCATCAGATTGCATGTTTTTGGAGTTAACGAAAAAGACGGCTAGATTCATCTATCAATAGTGATATTCGGTAGACTTGTCAAGGGGTTGTGTTGTCGAATTAGTTGGGACCGTATAAATTTGACATATGTCATTATTTGGGATGAAAAAATGCTTTTCACAACCCCTGCCTATTGAGCTAGGCTTGGTACGTCAAAGTCTTTGATAAAATATAATATCTTAAGTACCTTTTAAAATTGTGAACTGAGAGCCCAGATGGTTAGGTTCTTTGTAACGAAGGCAACGCACAAACTGGGCAATAGTGATCGAATTTTCCTACTTTATTCAAGGGTTTTAACCGATGTCCATTGGTGAGATGTTTTCATCGACTACCCTCAACTACGAGGCGCATGACATGAGTTCGTCAATCTCAAGATGTTGTGTCTTACCTCCATCCACCGAATGCCCCTAATTTTCCGTGCAGTGTATATTGTGATAATTGAACTCAATCATGTGCCATAAAAATAATTCTAGACAAACATATGTGACAAAATTAACTCACATGTGAGCATATGAATAACAGAAGGTAGAATTGTAATGTTTCAAGAAAGGTTGGTGCTGTTTTTTCTTTTTTTTGCGGTTGAAAAATCTGATGGTGTTTTCAAGGCAATGCCCTGGTTGACAGTATAAATTACTTTCCATTGAGAGGAGCTATGGTGATTGGCACGTCGTCGCCATCGGATTGCATGTTTTTTAGAGTTAAGGAAAAATGACGCTTAGATATCATCTATGAATAGTGATACTCGGTAGACTTGTCAGAAGATTGTGTTGTTGAAATAGTTAGGAATAAAATTCTGAATAAAGTCCACACATATCTCAAGTATGATTGAGGAAGGTACAAAGGATTAATAGCAAAAAATCACACAACTCTTCCTAATGGAAGTAGACTTGGTCCTTCGAGTTCTTGATAAAATTAAGATGTTTTGAGCATCTTTTTTAGGTGCGGGAGAAGAATCTTAAGCATGATTCAGAAAGATACATATGATTTCTTGCAACAAAAAAACACATCTCTCACTAAGTGAGCTAGTCTTGGGCCTTTGAAGTGTTCATGAAAATATGACACTTTAAGCATGTCTTTTAAGTATTGTGAGAGAAGAGCGGACCAAAACAAGGTCTCAATAACCACAAGGGTAGATATGATTCCCCGTAACAAAAATGCTTAGATATAATTTCAAGAAGAAGAAAAGGTTGTGAGTGGTTTTAGTCATCACATCAAATGAGAGATTGTTGCAGGCTTGCACCCTAATAGTAGGGGTGTTGTGATATATCCCAATGGTCATTACTCCTTAGTAATTTTTGGTATCCCATGATTGTTCTACTTACTTGATTTTTAGAGCGCTCAATGCCCAATGGACTCTAAAATGAAAAAAAATGTTGGAAAAACGTAATGTTTTTTGGATATGAGATTTTGCCCAATACACTTGACTATAAAATTCTTAAGAATAAGCATTGTGTTTTCTTGATGCGATTTGTTCGTCTAAAGTTAATGGTCTTCAACATGCCCTTCAATTGTCCCCAATGTATAATTTGGACCGAGAAACGAATGAAATCATTGTCCTTGGCCAAGTCTTTATTTTTTAAACCGATTGGGGGCCTTTTAAATTGCACTTAGCATTCTACGTGCCAATTCGCCTGATATTCGTCTTTCCTTGCATAATCATTAAAAAAATGATCCATAGGTAGCTTTTGGGCTAACAAAACATTTTTATTACGAATTGTAGGGTTTTACCCTCACCCCAAGGAGAGGGAGCCCTTTCAGAAATTCTCATTGACCCCAGAGGGCCAAAGAGGGGGTTTGGAAATAGTTTTCAACCAGCAATTGACGCGTCTCGGTATGACGTCACTAGCTGCGTCATTGCCCCAAGCGCAAGGATGCCTCCCATCGCACCCCTCCTCCCCTTCTTATGCCGAGCTCCCTCCGTTGGAGGTGGGACTAACTAGAGAACCAACAAACAACTGACATACCAAATACACTCAATAATGCATATGTAAAAGCCCCGTTAAACACGTAAAATTGTCTGACGACGTACGTGGATGTCTTGTTAATTATTATATCAGTTCGGCAAAAATAATAGATTGTTGACGGAGTGGCGGAGCTACATACGAAAACCTGGGCTGGCCAAATTGAAAGGAAATCCAACTATCATGTTGTGACGCCCCATTTGCTCGTGTATGCTAGTGTATTTTCACTAAACATGGGCGGGCCATAGAACAGTTTGGCTTGGCCGTAGCTCCCCCGGTAGAACTTGGCACTGCGTTGTTCCGATTAAGTGGGGCGCAGGTGCACCAGCAGCCAAAACCTTTGTCGTGCCTGAACAGGGAGAGAACCTTTGGCTTTTCTCCTTGCGTTTACGGAGATAACGTTTTGAAGTCGCTTGCGCACCCAACTCTAAAAAAAGGAAAAAAACAAGCATGAGGCGGCTCCGGAAAAGTAGGATCGCACGAGGCGATCTAAGGAGGCGATGAGGGTTTCCTTGCGCGCCGCCAGTAGCGCCGCCGGTTCCCTCTCTCTCCGTCTGCCGCTCCGGCGGCGGGAGGGAGGGGGAAGCTCGGGTCTAGTTGCTAGGTGGGTGTATGGTAGGGTTAGGGTTGAGGAAGACGCTGCTGAGGCCGTTGTCGTGGTGTCGTGTCAGAATAAGTTTCTTCGGACTCCGTTCACGGTCAGGCGAGGCCTTTGCCTTCGTCTAGGAGCCAGCGGGGTGGGGGATCCCTAGATCTCGTCGAGGTCGCGGGCTATGGTGACTGGAGGTCCATCGACACTGGCCGTTTGGGTCCTCAGATGGGCGATGGATGCAAGAAGACGAAGGTCCTTCTTCTTCCTTTGTCGGTATGATTTGTTGCTGCTGTTCTTCTCCTTCCTCTGCGCTGATGCTGGTGGGAGATCCTGCTTTGTCCGGGCGGGTGGCCCGGCCGCGGTGCTGGACCGGTCGGATGACTCGAGTTCTCTTCCTTCCGGAAGGGACACTTTTCGCGGTACTCAAAGCCAAAGATGGTGACGGCTGTTGTAGGTGTGTTGGATTGATGTCCATGCCCTCTCAACGCTGGTGTCAAGAAAGGAAGAAGCAGCGTGGCGGCATTTGTGCCGTGATCGAAGATGATGACCTGCTTGCGCCTGGTGGCAGATCCACCTGCAGGGGTCTTCTCTCAAGATTCAGGGATGATGACACAGGCTCCGGAGATCTTCTTATGTTATGGTTGTCTTAGGGTACCATAAGTGTTTATGGTTCTTTGTGTTTGCGTTTCAATGTGTTTGTAAAGGTCAATTACTTTGTACTGTGTTTCGTGATTTGAATAAAAAAATTCTAAAAAAGAAGTCGCTTGCGCACCAGATGGACCGTCGTGTTGCGCCACGCGTCTCCGTCACGACTGCGATTCGCGCACGCAGAAAGGCAATCCAGAATAATAAACCTACTCCATGGACCTCGCTGCCATCACACACACACGGAGAGAGAGAGGGAAGACGTGGCATGGAACCGCGGCTAGAGGCCAAAAACGGCCCCTCCCGGAGCGAAAAATCAAAGAGCGACGTGATTTTCTAGGACCAAAACCAAAGCGCGACGGATCGATAGGTACGTGCACTCGTACGTGCTCCCAGGGGAGGGGTGGGTCGCCTTGACCCGGCGAGCGCGTCGTCCTGGGCGGCGGCAAAGAAGGGCCCGGAGCCTCCGCTGTGCATGCATGGCCGACTGGCCGACCTGCCGGCGGGGCAACCTTTTCGTGCCACGCCACGCTGGCGTGCGGAGGGGACGCGGGTAGGGACGGCGGGGAGAGCGGAGGAAGCGAAACCGAACAACGTCGCGTCGCGTCGATCGGGTTTGACGGGGATCCGACCGCGACGCGCCACCGACGACCTCCCCGCCCTGTCGCCAGTGCATCCGCCCTATCGCGTCCGCCGCCGCCAGGGGAGGAAGATCCCCGGCGGCCGCCCCGATGGTCAGTGGGGCATCGGTCCGTCCGGTCGTGCCGGGCAGGCGAAGCGAAGCTGCAATGCGCAACGCGGGGGACGCGCGCACGCACCGCGTCCGCATGCTCCCCCCTCCTCCTCCCAGGTTGGGTCACTGGCCGAACCGGGGGCGCACAGGGCGCGTGCGTGCATGTGCATGTCCGCTCCGGCACCCTGGCGGAATGATTGGCCCCGGACCGACGGAGAGACGAACGACGCGCCACCGACGAGGTCGGCCTCCCCACCCAGGCACCCACATCCGGCGGCCCACCCTATCGCGTCCGGCGCCGCCAGGAGAGGAAGATCCCCGGCAGGCAGCCGTCCCGGTGGTCAGTGGGGCATCGGTCCGGTCGTAGTAAGAATAATAAGACTGATGCGACCCGCGAGCGGGGATGCACGATTGCACGCACGCATCGGCATCGGCATCGGCATTGCATGCTCCCTTCCAGGTCACCTGGGTGGCCAGTGGGCCGAATCGGAGAAGCACAGACGCGCGCGTGCGTGCATGTGCGCTAGCTCCGGCATCTTGGCGCGATGATTGAACGGCTCGTGTGCTGGTGGTGTAAAGTGTAAACCTGCACGCGCCTGCGTCCTGCACGGCCGGGCTTCCGATCCATGTGCAGTGCAGGAGCTGCTTCCTCACGGTGCCATCAGAAAACAAGTCAAACTCTTCATGACAGCGCCTACTATAAACATTGCAATCGGAGTACATATTCCCTCCGTCCGAAAATACTTATTTTAAAAATAAATAAATTGAATGTATCTATAATTAAAATAAATCTAGATACATCCACTTTTATGACAAATATTTCCGGACTGAGTGAGTACTTAATACTAAATCCGATTAAAAATAGACTAGTTTAGGACGATTTACGGGAAGAGTGGATTGAGCATTCTTCTTGATCCCGAATCCGCTCTGCTTTTCACCTGTAACAGTCTCCATCACTGCTTGGATCATCGCTTAAAGTAGTATACTAATACGGAGGCGAGCTATAGGCGAGGGCGCACCGGCCCAAAGTTTCGGCTGGTCGCGCGCGAACCGTCATATACGAGCTGTGTGGGTCATTGGACCGGGCAAAAAACGGTTCATCCCGAGCTTCTCCTTCCTCGCGTCGGTCCGCATCTCGCGTGGTTTTCTGAATGTGTCGTGCCGCGCTCTGTCGTCATCGATCGCCGCACCGCACCACATGTCGCTCCAAGCTAGATAATCGTTATGCTTGTCACCATGCTGGTCGCTGCCATCGTGGTTCCCAACAATCCACCACCAACATCTCGCCGTCCGTGAAAGCGTCGTGGGAGCTCATGGATGGATGTAATAAGAAATTCGTCGGTAGTAGTAAAAAACGATACGGTTGCAGCAAAAACCTTCTGCCATCGTCGCCAGTTGTGGCTCGCCATGCAGGGCGTGTAGTATAGTCGTTTTCTTGGCATCGTGGATTGCAACTTGTTGACAAAACGATCATAGCACCTCCTGCTATCGGTTGCAGCCTTTGTTGTCCATAGTTGTAGCATTTTTCTTCGTCGGGGTCGTTCGTGGTTCTAGCATTTGTCGTCCATAGTTGTAACATTCTTGTCAAAGGGTTGTAGCATTTATTGTTGCCAGTTGCATCCTTCTTCGTTCCATGGTTGTAGCATTTGTTGCCACCGGTCGTTGGTCATGGTTGTAAGATATGTCAAAAGGGTTGTAACTCCTAACTTCGTCGGTTGCAACCCTCGTCTTAGTTTCTAGCAAAAAAATGTTCGTCGCGGTTGTAGCAAATTTCCATCATGGTTTTATCTTTGACGTAGACTGGTTCCGGCAAATTTCTGCTATGGTTGTAGCTTGATGTTGGTTAGTTCTAGTGCATAGTGACCACGTCTCCAACCTCGGGGTCACACCTCCCGCCATCACTAGGTGCACCGCTGGCTTGCTGGTCAATGCTCGCCCCTCGTCGTGCGCATCCATGACGTCCTCTAAGGGCGCGTTTGGTTGTCCGCATCGAGCCCAACTAGGCCCGCGCGGGAAGGAAGAGACATGTTTGATTGCCTGATTTCATCGTTGGGTCTGCATAGCACAGAACTTAAAGCACCTCTGGTCCTGGCTCGCTGGAAACACTCTGATCGGCAGTTTCTTGCGAGCCAGGCCAAGGCGAGTGCAAGCGAGTGGACCCTTGCACGAGTGGAGACGTGAAGGATGCGAGGTGATTACGTGAGGTCTTCTTCAACCTCTAATAAGCTTTTCTCTAATCTCCTATCTTCCTTGTCCCTCTGATCTACACAACGGTGCTTCGATTCGAGGTAAGCTCTACACGAAAAAGATGCACCTCGATGCTACGGTTCCATTCAGGCGGTCAGTTCGTAGTTTCGTCGGTTGAAAGTTCTTTATTTTATGTTCCCGTTTGGAGCTATTCTGGACGAATTTTGTCAGATTCGTCGAGCACGATAGATCTTTTGAAATTTCCTTTGACCAGCAGCGTAGTTCCGTACAACATTTGTGTTGTAAGTTTTTGGTTTCGACGATCGTAGCTTCATCTCTCCTTGAACATCAGTCTAGTGCACTCACGCCGCCATGTCGAGCTCCTCTGTCCTTTGCTCAGAGCCCTCCTATTCATCCCTCTCGACGCCGACGCCCTTCCCCTTGATCTCCTTGCCCGCAACCTACTACATTAGAGTCGTTTCCGGCGTCGCTCATCTCGGCATATTCTCTATCGTCATCCTACTGCACTGATGCTGCAATGGCGAGCACACTGCTTTCTTGTGTCCTCTACCTCTGTGCACACTGCAGTTCGCCGTGCCGCCGACGGGGGTCGATCATCTTGGCCTCCTCTCTACCTCCTCTCTCTCTCATTCCACTACACTGGAGTCGTTTTCGGCGTCGATCATCTCGGGCTCCTCTCTCGTCCTACTGCACGGACAATACCATGGCGCGAGCACTGCATTCTCCTCCTCTGTCCATTGTCTTTGCGCGAGCACCGCAACTAGTTCGCCGACGGTGTCGCTCGTCATGCCGTCGACGGGGTCGCTCGCCCACGACTCCATGCTCGTCATGTCGGACACGGCGCCACGGCCACTATCCACCGCAGTCGCCATGGTCCGACGCACACTGCATTTCTTCTCCCCCTTCCTTTGCTAGCTCTTAGCCTCGTGTGCTAAGTGCAAGTGCTAGCTCTTAATCATACCCCATGCGGGCAACGAAACAGTGTGTAGTTGTATGCGTCGAGACAATGCAAGCAACCAAACAACGTGCCAAAATTGATCCCCTAATGCAGGAAGTCCATATGCAGAGAACCAAACAACTTACAGATATCGCATATGAGGCTGTTTTTCCAGAAATAGACTAAGTGGAGAAGGGTACACCGCAGGTATTGTAGCTGAAATTAACCAAACACGCCCTAAACGAAGCATGCGAGAGGCCCAAAAAATGTAGTAGAGGGGTGCGTCTGCGACGCAAGGAGACGCAGGGCGAGGGCACGAGGGTGCGCGGCTGCGCGAGCTCACCGGGGGTTGTGGTTTACCGGGGAGTGAGAAGAAAAAAGGGACGCATGTTTAGAGCATCTCCAGTCGCTGCCCCCCCAGGTACCCAAAATAGTGCCGCCTAGGGCGAGCCAGCTCTAAAATCGGCCTGGGGGGGCTCGGCTTCCCAATAGCGCCCATCGGGGGGCAACGGCGTATGCAAATTTTAAACATTGCTTTTCCCGCTGCCCAAAAAATGATGCGGGTTTGGCGATCATGCCATTGTTCGGCGTCATCGTGCCATCCGGCGATCAGGTTCGGCGATCACAGCAATAGTCCGGCGTACAAACAAAATGCGAGGGGAACACGAGCATAGAACTCCTCAAACGGCCAGGTCCCCGTCGTCTGCCGGAGCTATCGGCATGGGTGAGGTCGGCGTAGCGGTCGGCGTGGGCAAGGTTGGCATAGCAGGCACGTTCAACGTCAGAGATGCGGGCGGTGGGCTCGGCAGCGGTGCAGAGGGCGCCGACATGAGGTTGAGGATGAGGTTACGCTCCGCCCGTTGGGGAACGTCGCATGGGAAACAAAAAATTTCCTACGCACACGCAAACCTATCCATGGTGATGAGCATCTACGAGAGGGAGGGTGGATCTACATACCCTTGTAGATCGCTAAGCGGGAAGCATTAAGAAACGCGGTTGGTGTAGTCGAACATCTTCGCGATCCAAATCGCCAAGCGTCCCGCGATCTCATCACGATCCGTCCCGCGATCCAATCACGATCCGTCCCGTGAACTCATCACGATCCGTCCCGCGATCTCATCACGATCCGTCTCACGATCTTGATCACGATCTGTCCCGCGAACTCATCACGATCCTTTTCGCGATCTCATCACGAACTATCTCGCGATCTCGATCACGGTCCTTCCGATCTAGCGCCGAACGGACGGCACCTCCGCGTTCAGCACACGTGCAGCTTGATGACGATCTCCACCGTCTTGATCCAGCAAGAGGAGGTGGAGAGGAGAGAGAGTTCACCGGCAGTGTGACGGCGCTCTGGTGATGGTGGTGGAGTGATTCCGGCAGGGCTTCGCCTAAGCGCTGCGGAAAACCGATCTAGAGGAGAAACTGTGCACCGGTGAAACGGGTAGCACGTGGTCGGAAATTCTTTCCAAAAACCACCCAATCCACTAGTATATATAGGAGGAGAGGAGAGGTAGCCAAGGCCTTTGGGTCGGCCGAAATAGGAGGTGGGAAGCAATCCTACTTCACCTCCAATCCTAGTTGGAGTGGGATTGCCTCCTATTGGCTGATTTTCCACTTTTTGCTTTACGACTTTCTCTCCTGCGCCATGGGCCTCTGTAGCTGTTTTCCCAGCCCACTAAGGGCTGGTTATTATTCTCCCACAGCCCATAGACCTCTTGGGGTCGGAATACCCCTCCCGGAGGCCTCCCGGTACACTACCGGCACTCCCGGTACATTACCGATGAGTCCGAAACTTTTCCGAAAACCAAACTGGGACTTCCTATATATGAATCTTTACCTCCGGACCATTCCGGAGCTCCTCGTGATGTCTGGGATCTCATCCGGGACTCCGAACAAACTTCGGTCACCACCATACATAACTCTACACTACCGAAACGTCACCGAACCTTAAGTGTGCAGACCCTGCGGGTTCGAGAACTATGTAGACATGACCGAGACACCTCTACGGTCAATAACCAATGGTGGGACCTAGACGTCCACATTGGTTCCTACATATTCTACGAAGATCTTTATCGGTCGAACCTCTATGTCAAGGATTCAGTTAATCCCGTATAACGTTCCCTTTGTTCTTCGGTATGTTACTTGCCCGAGATTCGATTGTCGGTATCTCCATACCTAGTTCAACCTCGTTACTGGCAAGTCTCTTTACTCGTTCCGTAATACAAGATCCCGTGACTAACACTTAGCCACATTGCTTGCAAGGCTTGTTGTGATGTTGTATTACCGAGTGGGCCCTGAGATACCTCTCCGTCACACGGAGTAACAAATCCCAGTCTCGATCCATGCCAACTCAACAGACACCATCGGAGATACCTGTAGAGCACCTTTATAGTCACCCAGTTACGTTGCGACGTTTGATACACACAAGACACTCCTCCGATATCCGTGAGTTGCATGATCTCATGGTCATAGGAACATATACTTGACATGCAGAAAACAGTAGCAACAAACTGACACGATCATATGCTATGTTTGTAGTTTGGGTCTTATCCATCACATCATTCTCCTAATGATGTGATCCCGTTATCAAATGACATCTCATGTCCATGGCTAGGAGACCTTAACCATCCTTTGATCAACGAGCTAGTCCATTAGAGGCATACTAGGGACATGGTTTTGTCTATGTATCCACACATGCATTTAAGTCTCCGATCAATACAATTATAGCATGGATAATAAACGATTATCATGAACAAAGAAATATGATAATAACTAATTTATTATTGCCTCTAGGGCATATTTCCAACACCGCCAGGTACCATGCCTTGACCAACAGGTCCATGTCCGTTGTGACTCCTCCCATGAGGAACGTCATGTCGGTATTGCGCTTCTTCGCGATGACCTTGGTCCTGAGAAGGTCGAGCTTTGCGTCCTGCTTCGTCAACAACGCTGACCACCTCGCCTCCATCTTCTCCTCCCTCAGGGCAGAGTGGGTCTTTGCATCAGCGATGCACTGCTCGATCGACGCCTTCAGACGCTCGGTCGTCGGCGCGTCGTTCCTAGCCTTCTTCGCCTTCTTGTTCCCGTCTGGCCGCCCTTCTGCCGCCCCAGGAACAGGCGCGTCCGGGCTGAGCGAGCCGTCCTTGTTGGCAAGCTGATGCCGAACCTCGGCCCATTTCTCGCAGTACTCGATCCGCGTGAACACATGGAGGAACTTGAAGTCGAAGCTGGCGTCCCGGTGAAACAATTCGAACATCCGCACCATCTGCGCCCCAAAAAAAATGTTCCGCGGCGAAGGAGGGCGCATGCCAAGTGTTCGACGAAAGGAAGTAGGCGAACATACCTGCTGCTCGATGCTCGCGTCGCTCTTTGGGCGAGCATGGACCTGTTCCTGGGTGTCGTGCCATTTGTTGCACGTCGTTTGAATGCCCCCAAATGGTTGCACATGGCCTTGGTTCCGCGGTCCATGTACGTGCCGGTGAACTCTGGGTCGACAAACTCGCGCTCGTCGAAAGCCGCCTTGATCCTCTTCCAGTACGTCTCGGTGTTCTGGTTCATGCCGGTGATTGGGTACATGCTGACCAGCTTCCATACTTTGGCGAGGCACACGTCCTCCACCGACGTCCACTTGATGCGGGGCTTGCCCGGCTTGCCGTTGGCCGATCTCTTCTTCTTATTTTTTTTCTTTTGCTCTTCGCCGGCGCGAGCACCGGCTCTTCCTCCTCAATCTCCTCCTCGTCGTCCTCCTCGAGGTCGACCTCGGCGTCGCCCATGTCGCTGGTGTTCTCCGCCTGCGCACTAAACCCGGGGCACAAGGCGGCCGCGATGGAGTCGGTGCTGATGATATCCTTCATCTTGGCCTCTGCATTGTCGTACTGCGGCGCGGGCGCGAAAGGAAGAGGGCCATGCCGAGCCATCGCAGACGAGCCGGAGTACGTCGGCGAGGGCACGTAGCCATACTAGGTGTTGGGGTGGACGGCAGAGAAAGCGGAGGGCGTGCGTGGGAAGGTAATGCTGGGGTTGAATCCGCCAAGGCGTCGCCGCTGACGTACTCCGGCGAGGGCGCGTACCCCCACGCCGGCGAAGGGAAGGTCGGCGAAGGAAAGTGCGGGTCCCCCGGAGCGATTTGATGGCCGGTGCATTGGGGGAACGGGCCCGCGGGCTGTCGCCCCAGGAAGATCGGGCGGTGAGACGACACTTCCTGCTCAACCGCCGTCGCCGCCGCGTCCCGGGCTTTCTTCATGAGGAGCCTGTTGCGGCGATCGGTGGTCACCGCTTCCCTTCGCTCCACGTCGGCCTTCCACTCAGTGTTTGTCAACCCCGACGGTCTTGCCATCGACGCACGGGCCCTGTGTGGCTTGGCGATGGCGGGGCCAATGGCTTAGCGAGGGGCGGAGTACTTCTTCGGTGGCATGGCGGCAAAGGAAGGGAAATGGAGAGAAGAACCGGGGGCGAAACGACGGGATAGAGGAAAAAGGAGGGGGAAGTGGCGGGAAGTGGAAGTTCGTCTCGCCGACACCTCGGCCCCACCCGCCTTTTTGCTTCAGTCGGCACGCCCAGGAGACCCCCAGCGCCCTGGGTTTGCTGGCCCCAAAAAAGGCCCCAACCGGCAAAAATCGGCGTCTTGGGGCCACGGCTGGAAAAAATCGCCCGCCGGCGATGAAAAAGGGGCCGGGGGGTCCTTTGGGCCATGGTTGGAGATGCTCTTACTTCGATCCAACGCGTCGTGCGCGTCGGGTGGAACTGTTTCCCTAATTCGATGCTACTCTGCCACATGCTCAACAGAGTGTTCGTATTATAAGATTAACCGAAGAGAGGAGAGCGAACGATTGGCATCCATCAAAAAGAGGCTGGGCGACTAGGGTTCCTAGTCCCCCCTCCTGCCGCCGCCGGCCGCCGGCCTAGCCCCCCGATCCCGTCCCCTTCCGCCCCCCCTCCTCCCCCCGTCCAGATTCGCCCTCGCACCGCCTCCCCGGGAGGTGGTCGGGGCGGAGCTCGTGTTCCACCTCCGCGGGCTCCCTCCTCCCTCGTCTCCCCCCCGCTGCCGCCGGCGGGCGCCCCCGCCGCTGGCCCGGGTGGTGCCGACGGCGACGGGCCATCTTGTCCCCACGCGCGCATCCTCCCTTCCCGGGGCAGGGAGGCGGCGGCGGTGCGGCCCGGTTTGGCAGCGGTCCGGCGGCCCTGCGGCGGCGCCTCCTTGGCAGCGGGGCGGCGGGGTGGCGCTGGGTGGCCTGCGACGCGCCTCCGGCCCAGATCTGGGCCCGTCGGGCCCCATGTGGGTCCTAACAGGCCGGCTTCCCGACGTGGCCTCGTTGTCTGTTGCGCGGTGAGGAGGAGCAGCAGCTCAGATGTGGGGCGGCGGTGCCGACGACGTGCCTGCAGCAGCGCGAGGGCGGGAGCTTTACTGGCCTATGAGGGCCCGACCCGGCCTGTGGGCCCACGTGCCTCGTGTGCTCCTGCTATTGTGTCCGGATGGCTACCGTCGTTGACGGTGGAGGTTGAGCCCTCCCGCGTGCCGACGGTGCTGCTGCCCTAGTCCCGGCTCCGAATCATTGTCGTGTCGTCCTCACTTCGCGGTGCCGTGGTGAGACGGCGTGAGGGCTTCAAGTCCGTGTTGGCGCAGGGTGGTGGTTGGTTTGGTGGCAGCCTCCGGAGCGCCCGAGGTGTGGGTTGGGATCGGGGGAAACCCCTGTCAGCATGGCCGACACCGACGCGGTGGTGCCTGTGGGCTCGTTCATGGTTCTAGCATTTGTCATCCATGGTTGTAACATTCTTGTCGAAGGGTTGTAGCACTTATTGTTGCCAGTTGCTTCCTTCGTCGTTCCATGGTTGTAGCATTTGTCACCGCCGGCCGTTGGTCATGGTTGTAACATATGTCAAAAGGGTTGTAACTCCTAACTTTGTCGGTTGCAACCCTTGTCATAGTTTCTAGCAACAAATCTTGGTCGCGGTTGTAGCAAATGTCCATCATGGTTTTATCTTCGACGTAGACTGGTTCTGGCAAATTTCCGCTATGGTTGTAGCTCGATGTTGGTTAGTTCTAGTGCATGGTGACCGCGTCTCCAACCTCAGACTGCCGGGGTCGCACCTCCCACCATCACTAGGTGCATCGCTGGCTTGCTGGTCAATGCTCGCCCCTCGTCGTGCGCATCCATGACATCATCTAAACGGAGCATGCGAAAGGCGCAAAAAATGCAGTAGGAGGGTGTGTCTGTGACGCAAGGAGATGCAGGAAAAAAGTTGCTAGTCAGCGGCGGGTGAGGGCGCGCGACCGCGCGAGCTCACCGGGGGGTTGTGGTTTACCGGGGAGTGAGAAGGAAAAAGGGACGCATGTTTACTTCGATCCAACGTGTCGTGCGCGCCGGGTGGAAGCGTTTCCCTAATTCGATGCTACTCCGCCACATGCTCAATAGAGTGTTCGTATTACTTCCTCCGTTTAATAATGTAATGCGTCCACGCTTTCTTAAATCTAAGTTTGATCACGAATTTGACCAACGAGACCGATTGCGATGGGAGCAAAAACTATACCACTGAATTCATGTTTTCGATACGAATTGAGTGGTATAATTTTTATCCCCGCCATAATCGATCTCGTTGGTCAAATTAATATCAAAGTTCAAACTCGAAACCAAAGACGCACTGCGTTATGAAACGGAGAGAGTATAAGATTAACCAAGTGCACAGTGCAGACAGTGGATTCAAATGGTCCTGCCGGCTAAGCTGGCAGCAAATGATTAGCAGCTAATCTACTGTGCATAAACATGTCAGTAGTGAGGCGCCAGCACATGGGCATGGGCATCCGATTCGTTGCATGAAACATGGAACAGCGCGGCACGAGCGGATGATTCAAATGGAGAAAAACAAATCTAGCGACGCAGCAGTGTGTCAGTATCAGCGGCGGTTGCTTGACCGGATAATTCAGGCCAATCATCATCGGAGACAGGGCCAAGTGGACACCAGTGCATAATCGCCGGGATGTTATCTGTCGCCAGCCGATCAAGACGGTTGATCAATTTCTTTTTTGTTTTTGTCAGAATGATGGATTAGAAATAGGACAATAAGCAATTTGGGAGTGGATTAGTTAGCGTGCGAACAAAATCCCGCTGCTCTCCTGGATGCTTTTGTCCGGAGGCCCTGCAGCGGTTGGAATTTGGAAAGAAAGAAAAGGTAATTTGGTAAGCTGACCTTGAACTGGAATATCCTATTTGGGGCTTAAGGTTCTTTCTCTAGACAGCCTAAGTAAGATGCTAAATACTTTCTTCGTTCCTATATATAAGGTGAATTTGCTTTTTTCAAAAAACAAACAAGTGTTTGACCGAGTTTTTAGAAAGTGTATTAATATCCACAATACGAAATTTATATCATTTGATTCATCATGAAAAGTAGTTTAGATTTTATCTTCTAGGTATTGCAGATGTTGTTATTATATTCTATAATTCGGGACAAACATTCACATGATTGGTTTGCATGAAAATTAATACACCTTATATTCTGGAATGGAGGGTTCAGTAGCGCATCCTTCATCCCTAACGGGCTGGCCAATATAAAGGAATAAACTGCATGGTCATCCAATTTTGGAAACAATCTAAAATGTTCCTTAGCCCGGCTTTTCTTATTCATTTTTCTCTTTTTTTTATCTGCCAATACAACGGTTTCATTTCTCCCGATTTTTAAATTAATTTTCCTTTTCCATTTTTATGTTCTATAACTTTATTTTATTTTTGTTTGGTATTTCTTCTTTTTCATTTTTCTTTCTTTTTTTGGAAAATATTTCGAAAATCTATGTTTTTTTTCAATTAATTACTTCCAAATTCATGAATAATTTGAAAATTCAACAACATTTTCTAAAGTTTATGAATAGTCTATTAAATTTGTAAATATTTTAAGATTATTAACATTTTTAAAAATGTAGGAATAGTTTTAAAATTCCAAAATATTTCTAAAACACACAGATGTTAAACAAATCAAGAGCATTATTTAAATTGATAAACCTATTTGAAATTAGCTTACATTTTTTCAATTCACAAATTACTCTTAAACTTCATAATTTTCTATTGCAAGACATTAAATCCTTATCATAAATTCCCTATTAAACCAGCAGTTGTTTCTTTTTTGAAAAATCAGGATTAGAAAAAACTCACAAACTTAACCGAGCAAACAGTAAACTGGGAGCATAGTCGCCGCTTTAAGGCACTTCCTATTGTATCACGATGTACGTGGGCTAAAAATGGGGAGCTCCTATGCAGCGCTGCAGGTGCCCGTTAACGGTCCGGCCCACAAGGGTGCTGTCCCTGTTTTTTTCTTGATTTTTTTGTTACGAAAATAAAAATATGATATCAAAAAAGGTTTTCAAGTTTAAAGAAAAAAAGGTTCATCCAGTTGACAAAAACTTCATCAATTTCGAAAGAAGTTCATTAATTTGAAAAAAAGTTAATCCAATTTAGGAAAAGTTCATTCAATTTAAAAACTATTCATAGAAATTCCAAAAAAGTTCATATATTTTTTTTAAAAAAGTTCATTGAAGTGAAAAAAAGTTCATAAATCTAACAAAAGATCATCCATTCTATAAAAGATGTTCGTCAAATTTCAGAAAGTTCAGCGATATTCAAAAACGTTCATCAATCTTAGAAAATGTTCGTTGAAATTTTGAAAAAGTTCACTGATATTTAGAAAAGTTCGTAGAATTTTTAGAGAAATATCTTCAACCGGCGCCTAGATAGGCCGGCCCATTTACGAACACCAGAGGCGACAGTTCACACAGATGCACGTTAACTCGCGCCCATAGCGCCAAATAGGAAATGCCCTAAAAATGCCTCATAGTCAAAAATAACTAACGTGAGAAAGGACTTGTTAGGAACACTCGACAATGCTTCTTTTCCCGGGTTTTTTGTTAACTATTTTTCCTTTTTATCGTCCAGTTCCAGGGTTTTGTTTTTCCCATTTTTTCTATTCTTTTGCATTAAAACTTTATTTTCTATTTTATTTTTAGTGATTTTTATTTTTATTTGAAAATTTCTGCAGATTTTTATAAATTCTGTCAGTATATTTTAAAACAATTCCTTTGGCATTCATACTTTTTAAAAAATTCATGAATACTTAGTATATTTCTTGAATATATTAAAATTCTTAACATTCTAAAATTTCATGAATAAATTAAAATTCATAAATATTGTAAAAATTCCAATCATGTTTTTAAATTCAAGAGCATTGTTTAAATGAACAATCCTTCATCAAATTAGCTTATATTTTAAAAATGCATACTATTCTCTTGAATTTCATGTGGAAATAATTGTTTTGAAACTTTTAAAAATTACCAATTTTTTTAGCCGGCAATTGCCAGTTTAACAAAATTAATAAACCTTACGAATGTAATCGAGCGAGCGGTAAACTAGGAGCGTAGGTTGGCGCCTTAAGGCCCTTCCTAATGCCCCATGATGTAAATGTGCTAAAAATAGCACATAGTCAAACATAACTGATGTGACAAAGGAAAAAGAAGCAGATAGAACACTTTGGTGCCATTAGGAAGAAATAATGCCAAAAACGAGAACCTAGGCAAAACAACTATGCCTGGAATAGTTTCATTACTAGGTAATTAAATGTAGGAAGCTTAGCTACCAGAATCAACAATTAAGAAATCTCTAGTGGTATCTGCTTAACCGACACGTGTATGCTAAATAAATACTATTAATAAATAATTCGAGTTTAAGCCCTTGTGTTAGAACTCCTGTTTTTGTTTCTCATGCCGGCTTGGAATTGGAATAACCTATTTGACGCTTAAAATGCTAAATAATTTAATAGCACGCATCCCATCTCTTCTTCGTCCTTAATAGGGCATTTCCATATAATACAAAATTTGGTTAACCCAATTTTGGGAACCAGAAAGTTTCCTTTGCCTTTTTTTCTTATTCATTTCATTTTCCTATTTCATATATGCTATTTTATATATCTAGTTGGCTCGCTCGCTTTCATTTTTTTTTAATTTGCTAGCTTTCTTTCCTTGGTTTTCCTCTCCTGTT
Source organism: Hordeum marinum (assembly GCA_022496015.1). Lineage (NCBI taxonomy): Eukaryota > Viridiplantae > Streptophyta > Magnoliopsida > Poales > Poaceae > Hordeum > Hordeum marinum. Next base: position 470,105,449 of record CM039678.1, on the reverse strand, counting down.
GTGTTATTCACTGATTTCATTTTCCCCCAAAAAAAATCAAAATTTCGAAAAAACACACATCATTTTTCTGAAATAATTAATCGATTGTAACAAATTCATTGATGTAGAAAAATAGTTCAAAACTTTAAAATTTTACATGAAAAAAAATCATCAAGCTTGACAAAAAATATGGATTTTAGAATTGGAAGAAATCACGAATTAAAAAAAAGAGATATTTGAAAAAAAAATCATCTAGTCTGAAGAAAGTAGCATCCAATTTTGAAAAGATTTCGCGATTTGGAAACAAGCTTCATCGATTTGGAAAAATATTTCATCAAATTTTGAAAAAAAATCATGAATTTGGAAATTTTTCACAAATTTTAAAAAATGTTCATCAATTTTCAAAATAAAATCATCGAGTTGAGAAATAATCAAAAGTTAAGGTAGGAGAATAAAACTGAAAAAGTAAATAGAAAAACAGAAGATAAGTCACCCAAATAAAAAAAACAAAAAATGGAAACTAAACATGAAACCGTTGTGTTTTTTCCAAGTTGCGGTTTGAGTAGACAGAAAAAGGCAATCTTGGTGCCGCGGGGGGGGGGGGGGGGGGGGTGTCTATGAAGGATGAACTACAACCCATGTGAGGCACATGTGTGATTTTGTGATACACTTTGTGTCTAATTGCACTTTGCACATCGGAATTACCAGTGGTTATGTGTGATTATGTGATACACTTTGTGTCTAATTGCCCATGTGAGGCACATGTGTGAGCAACATGGCTGGCCCATTAAGCAACTCGTTCTCATATTTTATTTTGCATATGCAACTATAGTGGCTAGGGGCTGTCGCAAGCCATGCACTGTAGTGTTTCTGGGCGCACGGTAGCACAAGGTTTTGGGGCATTAATTTTAAAAAGGCAGACGCTTTTTGAAATGCTGAACAATTTTTAGAACATAAACATTTCTTTCATAAAAGCGATTAGTTTTTGGAATTGAGAACCTCTTTGTGAATTTTTAAAGAAAAGTTGAAAATGTGAACTTTTCTAAAATTTCAAAACCATTTATGAAAACATGAGTATTTGTTTTAAATGCAGATATATTAAGAAGTTGTGACAGACTTCTAAAAATGGGTAATGATTTAAAATCCAGACATTTTTTGAACATGATAGTTGCAAACATTTTTTGAAAATTTCTGTTTTTTTAAGGAATAACGAAAATATAAAATAAACAAAAGAAAACCGGTTAAAGAAACAACAAGTGAAAACCCAGGCCTGACCAGTCTGGAAGGTTCAAAAACTATAACTACATGTACACTCCAACCGCTCACTGTCCATTATGGCATTGTCCGCTCACTGTCCTGTGTGTTTTGGCAAAAAAAAAGACGCAATGAGCGTTAAATAAGGTTTGTCAGATGGTTATTAAGATGTTTTTCTAATATGTTCAGGCGGCGGCTTCTTGAAATCTAAAGAAGGTTATCGTGCATAGGCACCATCACTATGGTGTGTCTAGTATCGCTGGAGAACGTTTGGAGTTGTGTCTTCAATGAACCTTGCCAGATTTGATCATTTTTTTTGTCTTCGATGGATTAACTGTACGGACCATACATTTCTTTGTGGCAAAGGAAAAAAAGATCGTCATGTTCACATGGATAACACTGGGCTATCGTTTAGAAGAAACACATAAGTCAATTTACACCGTCGATCGAGTACAGACAAAAAACTAGCTTAAAAATACATGAAAACTTAGGCAGCGTAGTAAAAACGACAACAATCAACACCTCAACGAACCAACCAAACACTGCTCGGTCACTCCGGACAGATCGGAAGCCACGGTTTCAGGACATATCCACCTATTTGTGCAATGACCAAACATGCAGGTCAGGAATGTTCACATCAGAATCGACACCCGTGTGCCGGTCCGGCCATGCAATTAAGTGATCGACCATGTCAACGTACTATGCTGGTGCCGTCACATGATTAGGCTGCTGTTTTCATCTAGAAGGTACTAGGGGAGGGGTGTTGCTGCTGTTTTCATCTATGAAGATAAGGTACTACACTCTTTGCGTACTTTCAAAAAGAAAAGAAATAACCGTTTTTCACGTTCATCGGTCACAAGATTACACAGTTCAGAAAATTAAAAAAAACAGTGGCAAGCTTATCGAAAGGAACCCAAGAACAACGGATCCTGCCGGTTGCTCGGAAAAAAGGAACAACATATCATCCATCTGCTATCCCTGGCACGGAACTGTGAATTTTGCTCTACGTACGGTGACAAGATTACGGACATGAACCCAAGAACAACAGATCGACCTGCTCTCTCGAGCCCAGCGACAGTGAGGTTTGCTGATTCCAGGTGCTGTCCGATTCGGTTTGCATTGAAGGGGCTCGAAAACATGGAAGGGATGCATGCATAGGCACGGGGGAGTTGCCATGTTCCTTTCTGTTAAACCGGTGACCTGCTACCAAGATAAGTATGTATACACGCCGGCCCTCGCGAGTTGTCTTCTCCTTCCTTCATGCCGATGTACGACCTTCCATCCACTGAGCATGACGCCATGTGCACGGCCATGTACTAGATCGGAATACACTTTGGCAGTAGCCGGTAGCCTAATACTCTGTAGATAGCTTAAATTAGTAGTACTATTAGCAGTTCCTCGCTGTGTGTTTTGTCACGGTGCTTCGGGACAGATAATGTTTACTAGCTTTACAAGGAATTTATACTTCGATGATAAGCTAATAATGACATGGTTAATGCATAGCTTCAGTGTGATGTTTTACATGTGATGTATGATCGGATGTAGGTTTAAATGATGTAGCAAGATTCCCGTATGGTTTGATGTTCAGCAGGAGGCATGTGCTTGACAAGAAAAGGTATGGTCCGATGTAAAAAACTAAAAAATTTAAATATAAAATAAAGATATATGTATACTGCAATTTCCATTTTATTTTTTCTGATAAGGCCCACTAACGATAGTTCGCATTGAAAAAATAAGTCAACATAGATATCTGAAGCTACTTTTTGTCATGAATTTTTTTATTCATATATCATCATTGTACGCGCCCTAAACCAGAGATTACTCGCTGCTTGTTGTATTTGTGTACGTACACGTCTACGTGACGCTGTTTCCCTCCGGGTAGACGGGAGGTGTCGTCTGTCAGCACCGGTGGTTCGGACGGCGATACCCAGCGGGACCATGACGGGCGTCCAAGTCGCACGAGAGTTTTTATACGACGACATGTTTCTGGTTAGCTGGTCAGTGGACACATCAGCATACGTACATCACCGACGTGTCCATGTGTCATGCCCCTCTTTACAATCTTATCAGCCCCCAACTCTCAACTGATAAAAGTTTGCTTTGCTCAACGGAGCTCTCACTCGTCCAGTCACTCCGTGGCAGCCGCAAGCTGTTGCACTCCGTGGGCCCGAGTCCCATGCATGCATGAACCGGACCCACACCCCACCACCACGCAAAAGTCGTAAAACAAACACCGGGGCCCACCTGATCACCGGCTCGTGGGCCCAATCGGCGCGGCGGGCGGGCCAGACATCCGCTGGGTCGACGTAGGGTTTTGACTTGAGAATTCACATCTTCAAATTAACAGCACAAATTAATCTACGGTGGAGATGAAATGTTTGCACCGTTAGTTCAAAGGATGCAGCAAACGTTTCGGAGAAACAGCAGTGGTACGAAGATAGCTGGCCGTTGCATCTTGTCCCCATCTACTAGCTACTGTGCTGATCGGGGCTGCAAGCGCATGTGGATATTCTTGCCCCCCATGACATGTTTGGGTGGTGGTCCGCCGCACCATGATCTTTCGTTAACTTTTGTTTTGTTGTTAAATACTCCTATAAACAACAGCAGCGCTAGATCCCCTATGCACAATCATTGGCTTTGACGGCACGTTGCAATGTCGGGGCGTGTGTGTGTGGAGATTGTTGCTGATGAACGGACAACTTCGGTTCAGTTTCAATTTTGGTCGTTTGTTTCTCTTTCTGTTAGAGTGCCTCTTGGTAGGTTTTGACTTCATAAACACAGGTGTTTCGCCGTCACATCTTTTTTTGTTGTTGCAAATTTTAAGTTGACTGGGATTTTTCTCAAGTCTCAATCGATTTTGAAAATGCAGCTTTAGTTTAGCAGAAAGTGCAACTTACATTTGTTCCAGGGAAAAGTGCAATTGAGTGAAGAAAAGGTGCAAATTATAACTGTTATTGAACTGAATTTTCACATTTCCAAATTGATTGGGTCTTACAAAAATCTCAGTCGACATACACATAGGCACATACTTTTTCCAATCTTTTACATCTGTGTCCCTAACTCGAACCATCTACTCAGATTTGCCCTAATTTCGAAGCATGCTCAAATTTACCCCTCTGCCGTTAAATGCACATATAGAAACGTCCCTTTCTGATTAATTTGTATTTTTTTGAAGGGAACGCTTAATAACCTTTTTCCTAGTGACAATCATGTGCATCCATTGATTTCCTTCTGGTGTTTCTCCTTTTGAAGCAAAGTTTGCTTCAATATATCTTTGTGGTGGGAGGTGCATCATTACATTGTGAGTTACAACATATACACACGGACGTGGAGTTTCTACACCCAGGAGCATTTTGCTCCTGGTGTTTTGCTCCTAGTGTGAAGAGTAAAATGGAAAAAACATTCAAAAAACATTCACAAAATTTTGAAATTTTATTGTGGCATACTTTAACGAATGTATTTTGTGCATGCAAAATGTCATCGCGAAATCACATTGGTGGTAGGCGTGTTAGAAAGGATAAAATCGATGCTCTGAAAATGTTACTGACAAAAGCATTTTGAAGCTCTATTTTATTGGGCACGACTTCCACCAATGTGTTTCACGATGAAATCTTGCATGCACAACAAATATTTGTGAAAGTATGTCACAAAAAAATAGTCTTTTGAATGTTCAATCAGAAACTTGATTGTAACAAAGTGGGAAATACTATGCAACTTTTGTGAATTATTCTTGGTCCAGCAAACAACATGTGAGCATCTACGATCATGGTTTGCATATTCGGGTCATCAAACACCCGCGGACGCCTCCGGACGCGTCCATTGATACTGACTGGTTAGTTTTCAAATCTGCTCGTCCACATCTGAATCTAGCATATTTGAATCCCTAGATCCATACAAAACATGCAAAAAAAAAACTACATACTGCATATGACCCTAGTATTTGTCGTCGGAGATGTCCACGATGCCGGTGTCACGCGCGTGGGAGGGCTCCAGCTCCTCGTCCTCCTCCTCAAGCTCATCCTGGTCGGCAAGCATCCGCGCCTCCGCCACAGCCTGCGCCGCCTTCATCGCCTGTCGCCGCCGCCGACTGGCCTCCGCAGCTGACTCAGAACGGATGGAGTTGAGGATGGTCTGCTACTCTGTGCGTAGATCCGCGCCACCAGCGTATCCACCTCCTCCTCCTCCTCCTCCTCACCCCCACCTCCTCCTCCTCAACTTGAACCTCCTCCACCTCCTCCGGATCAACTACATCCGGAGGTAACTCCTTGGCGGTCCAGGCTTCACGCCCTGCCCGGACATGCTCAAGGAGCTACAATAGACGCTTCGGTGTTAGAAAGTGGTGGGGGCCCATGGCATTGACGGAGAATGTGGGAGAGCGTGGAAGAGGAGGCGGATGGGCTTGGACGGCGGCGAAGAGATGGAGGAGGTGGATGGACTCGGGTGACGACAAAGAGATGAAGGAGGTGGATGTGCTAGGGCTGGGGGATGCTAACCGGCTTAAATAGCCGGATTTGTCCTCGGACGGCGAGCTGGAGTGGCGCCACACATTGTTCACACCGCGGCGACGGAGGAGGCATCCGTTGGACCGACGGGTTTCCAGATGAATCCGCGTGGGACCCATCATCACCACGACATGGCGGGCGTGCTCGGACGCCCCATATTCGCTTCATATTTAGGTTGAATACGATGAATGCCATTCAATCCAGACGTTTGAGACACTAGGGCGGGTCAAAATTTTGTGACTAGTCACCGATCGGACGACTAGTCCGGACGTTTGAGACTCCTATGAGAATCTGGTTGTAGATATTCTCATCATTTCATGAAATAAAACTACCTGGCCACAGCTCGAGCCTGACCCCTGAATGCCAAGCACAGACCGTGCCCGAAAACAACAGTTCGTGTCAGCTGTTGCTGGTGCCCGGATAAGATCATGGGCAAAAAATTACACGTGTGCACTGCATAGTGCATACCATACCATCTAGAGGCTCCGATGGCACAAAGAGACTTTTATTATGCTATCGCGGTGATAATATTTGTATACCTAGGTTTCTTGTGTGTGATTCCTTTGCCCATCGTTCACGCCGGCCGGCTGAAGCTACTTAAGTCCATGTGGTGGTACAGTCTTGTAAGCAACCAACTAACCATACATGCTTAGTCAAAGGTCAACTGCAGCTTAGCCTAAACCAAGAAATTTTGCATCTGACAAACCAGAAGTTAATTTGTCATTTCATTTCACGCTTCATCGTCCTCTTCGGAGCTACCTGACCTGCGCACGGCGTGCTAATGACTCGGCAGCAGGTACCGATGGTGATCGCCAACCGTCCAACCCGGTCATCAAGGGCCTCTTTGATTCCCGGGGTTTTAAAGGCGATGGAGTGAAAAAAGCAACATAAGATTTGAATGTCATGGTCGTCCCAGCCCTATAGAATTTCGGTTCATTTGATTACATCATAGAAAGAAAAAAATCAAAGAATTCTTTCAAAGAGACTGAAGTGGATGCTAGAAAACAAAGAAGCAAAGTAGCCTTGTTTGTATCCAGAATACACTTCCGTAGTCGGCATCCAGTAGAAAAAGGCAAGCGGCCATGTCTGTGCCTTTTTTTTCTCTGAAGGAACGCTGTCTCCGTAGCTAGTTTAAATTAGTATTAGTTCCTTCTTGCTGTGCATTTTGTCACGGTGCTTTGGGACATAATAATTTTTAGCTTTACAGCAAATCTATACTTAGAGGCTAAGCTGGTAATCGGAGATCGTTCGCCCCTACGTGACGCGGTCGTCTATCTATGTAGCACCCAGGGACCAGGAGACGTCCAAATCGCACGGGGAGTTTAAACGACGACATGATTCTGGTTGGCTGGTCAGTGGGACGCATCACCGAACGTGTCAAAGTGTCATGGCGTGGGCGCCTGCGTTCGTCTCACTTTAAATCTTGACACCCTCCTCTCAACTGATATAGGTTTTCTCTGCTGCTGAATGGATTATGGATGGACACAACAGCATCTCATATTCTCATGGCCGCAATCCGTTTGGGCTCCGTGGGTCCGACTCCCATGCATAAACAAAGAGGACCCCATACCCCACGACACAAAGTCATGAAAACACCGGGGTCCACCTGATCATCGGCTTTGTGGGCCCAAACGATGCGCCGGGCGGGACAGACATCCGCTCGGTTGCGATCCGGAGGATTTGGACTCCAAAATTCAGATTTTCAGGTCAGGCCAGCCACCGAATAAACTGGTTAAACCCATAAAGAAAAAGGTGTTTACAGTCTTGATCAGAAAAAGGGCGCGGGACAGACCACGTAAAACTTGTAAACTTTTTATAAAGACAGCCGAGGTGAGACCGTCCACGGGCAGGACGGAGTAGGCCACCGACGGCATGAGTCAGGGCGGGACGACACTGGAGAAGAGCGAGGCAGGGGTGGGAGAGCTCGCGTGGTGACGGGCAGTGTCAGACTCAAATTGGGGATGGGCGGGCGTGCCAGGGAGCGCGTGATCGGGGTGGGCGGGACAAGGCTCCTCCACTCCATGCGTGGCCCGAAACGGGCGGCGCCAGGACGAGGCGGGGGCGAGTCGGGAGGCGTCGGGGCGCCAGGCGAGGCACGTTGTGATCGAAGACGGACTTGCCGAGACGGGATTTTTTTTGAAAAAGATGGATTATATAGTGAGATATAGTTTTATTTACGGGATCTGTTTTGTTCGGAACAATTTTGCATCGTAAAATTTACAGTGTCTCTTATACATGTTTTTAAGGATCGTCTTTTACGGGATATGCTAGAGATGCAACTAATAGTGCAAACAACTGCAAGCTACATCCTTCCTTGCATCAGTGTGTTCGCTAGGATTCCATTGTGACACAACAAAAAATCCAACAACATTTTTTGGTTCAAGAAAATTTGGAGTTTCAAACACAAAAAATATGGTAGCCATGAAATTAGTAGTTACTGTGCAGTGCTGCGCAGGCCGCAGGGGTGCAACGCATGTGGATGTTTTGGCTTCCCACGTTTAGGTAGCCCCATGTCCATGTGTGGACCGCCGCACCTTAATCTTTCTCTACCTTTGGTTTTATTGTTAAACAATGGCAGCGTTAGATCCCCTATGCACAATCATTTGCTTTGACGGCACGTTGAAACGTGGGGCCATGTTTAGATTGTTGGAGAAGAAGGTACACTTCAATTCAATTTCAAATTTCCTCGCTTGTTTTCATGTCTACTGAGAGTACTTGTTGGTAGGTTTTGACTTCACAAGCATATTGGTAGATGCCAATAGTATCTGACTAAACAAAAGCAAATGAAAACAAAATAACACGACTTAAAGGTATCATATGATACTCCCATCATAAACAAACATAGGAACGTTTTAGATTTTTCAATATGGATTACGAACAGATTGAAATGAGCGAACAAATACACTAAAAATGTATCTATACATCCGAATTAGAAAAGAGTTAGAAGGTCTTATATTTGTTTATGGAGGGAGTACACGTAAACTTGAGACGTTTTTCGGTCACACCCCTTACTAATTCTATGTCGACCAAGACTTTTTACAAGTCACAATCGATTCAGAAAAATGGCAACTTAGTTTAGTAAAATGTGTCGCCAGATGCTATCTATCTAAAAATGGAATTCTCACAAGTGAGTGAAAAAGTCATGTTGTAGTTTTCACTGAACTAAAACTGCACTTGTATGAATTGATCACGGCTTTAGACTATCCTAGTTGACATAGATATATATGGACTCTTCTGTTTTTATTACATGTTGATCATGGTGACATGTACTCGTGACTATTAGCAGGGTTAGGTTTCAATGGAATTGAACTCGAGGGCACCCCTATGCCACTCATCTTAGAAAGGAAGTAACAAAGTGTCACCGATATAACCAAACGAAGAAGACGGGTGTAGTTTGTTGTCAAAACCATCCATCTTTATATAGAAGTCCTTTGTGAAGCAATATGATATCACTAATGTGTTGGTTCATATATATAACTTCTAGTTTGTCTGTTTTTGTTCAACAACCCTTACTAGTAATTCCATTTTCCCAAAGGGTATGATGAATAACCTTTTCTAGATGATCATTTGCATGCACGGTCCCCTTTTGCCGTTTGTCCTTTCGAAGCAAACAATGCTTCAACATATCTCTCTACTAAGTGGCGCATTATTACTTGGGATTGATCGAGGAATGTCCTTCGGCTTATAGGGATAAAGGAGGCTTGTTTATCACACAGTGCTATGAGAAGATGCAAATTGCCATTTGACCCGAGGACGACACAGAGGACACCATTATGGAAGTGGTGTATCAAGCAAGTAGGAGATTCGTCAACAGAAGTGATGGAAGATGTTTCCCCCCCGCGAACTTGGGGCTACCGGAGGTTCATTCTAATGCCTGCAATGATAATGTTCTTATCTTTATTCCTCATAGCCCCTCGGGCAAGTGATATATGTGGTTGATGTTGTTGATGTGGCTGGTGTGTTAGCCCATGCTTGTGGGATCCACTTGATGCACGACAACAAGGGTAAGTCAATTGGTAAATGGGCTGCAACTAGTGATAATCCTAGATCTGGCAAGATAGTTTGTTGCCTCCTGAAGGAGAAATAAAAGAGGGGAGGGGGACAAAAGAGGAATAAAAGCATGAAGGGTGATGCCAAAGTGAAGTATCTATGAGTTCATTGATGGTGCTCACTTTTTTTTGGTTGTCAATGTGATTTTGGTTGTCTGAATTTTCGGTGCGCTTTTATCTAGTTGCATCAAGTTGAGGAGGGGGGCGGGACTTATGCGATGTTGTGGTCCATGTGTTGTGAGTTTACGGAAGTAGCGTGTCATGTGATTTTCTTGTGGTGTTTCTTCATGTAGAGTAGTCTGCATGTCATGTCACGCTCTTGCTTATTTCCCTCTCTAAAAAAGTGCTTAATTTACCTGTCAAGGACTTCGGTCCCCGCTTTTGAAAAGAAAAATTAAGTGTGCAAGCCATAAAGAAGTAGCAGTATATATAATAGGTACAAAAAGGGTAAGTCAATGCGTAAAAGAGAAAGAAAGAAAGATGTGGAACGAAAATTTGAAGAAAAAACTGATTTTTTGCCTCATGTAGCTAGTCAATTGGTCATTGTCATTTTTGCCACCAACAGTAATATAATTCCATATAATTTACTTTATGTCGATAAAATCAACTAAATATCCACCTAAATTGCAACCAATATTTGACATATACCAGGCAACTGATTGCACATATCATGCTCCCCGCATAAGTTTACGGAAATGAATTTAGTATTACTACTAGAGATAAGAATGGCAAGAGAATGAGAGCAAGGGGAGGGTGCCTCGATATGCTCCTAGGAAACACTTTGGTGTCCTCCTTCCCCACTATGTCGGTACATGAGAAGTTTAAGTTCTTATGCTCTAGCATCTCAAATCATCGAGCCATTATTATGTCTCTCGCACAACCGGGGTCTTCAAAGGCTGGCTCGAGGTAAACTAAATCATTCTTGATTATCCAATTATTGCACAATTTTGCACAACCAATCCTTCCAAAGTTTCAAATGGTGCTACTACAATGTGGAAGCACTCCAACGCAACCATGCCATTGCACTAGTAATCTTTCCATTTGAGTTTCTGAGTTGTAAGCTCGCAGTTCTCCTCATGCTAAGCTTTGTCAAGACCTTCGGCGTTGTACTTCACATACTTGCTTGAATTGATGTCCTATTCAACAAGTGGTCCAGACGAACGCGGGAGGTTTGATGGTTCGCATTGAAGATACCCTCCAACGCCGACCCTCAAACCGCCCCACATTCCTCCACTGCGGTACCCATCAATCCGTGGAGGTGGACCAGTCTGGATGTCTGTTTTTTCGCTAACCGAAAGCAAACCGGGAGGGAGGGCTCCTCTTTCGTCAAGGATCATCTCCCTGTCTATGTCGCTGTACGTCGGCTAGCCCAATTGAGACATGCCGGTGAACAGAGAGCGGGCACCAAGCTATTCCACGCTTGACGCCCACGACCGGACAAGTTACGACAATACACTCAGAGAAAAAGGAGCAACACAACATTGACATTGATGTAATTAGGCATGTGCCCGACGATGGATGTCGGGACTGCCCGCCAACCTCTTGGGTAATGTATAAGTAGGGAGGCTTGTATCGGTCCGACTAGGACGACGTCTGCATGGACGGTGACGACGGCGGCACACCGCCCGCCCGTGCACATCATTTTAAGCGAGGCCTTATGTTTAAGACGGTGGGCTGGCCATGTCGTCGAGTTGATCTTTCGGGCGGCCACCTTTGTCGGATCCTCCACCACCGCCGTCTCCAACGACTTTTGTATGGATCAACGAAAAGGGATGGAAATTGGGATGGAGAGCGACAAGATGGCAGGTAAGAGGGGTGAAAAGGGGGGTTTCCTCGAAAACTATGCGACCAACTCCAAGTGCGCGGGCTCTGCCTCAGTTTTGGGTGGTTTGAGGCGTCGGAGTCCTATGTGGTTGATGTCTGAACACCCACAGAACCCCCTTGATTTGCTCTGGTTTGCGAGAAAACGAATAATCAAACCAGTCCGCACATAAATGCAAGACACTATTCGATGGCATAAATGCAAGACACTATTCGATGGCTTACCACGTCGGGACTGTTGGTTGGTCCAGACGCATGCAAAATATTTGAGAGTTGGCGTTGGAGATGTCCTAGTTAGATAGATTTGTCAAGATTTCTTTTAATCGTTTTTCTCAATGCTAAGGTCATGTGCTGGTACAGTCTAACCAACTAACCATGCAGGCTTAGTCAAGTGTCCAACACCGGCGGTACTTATTTATTTACCAAGTACACCGCACCGTGGAAACAGCACGGCACCAGAAGCGGAAGGTCAACTACAGCTAGCCTAAATCAGGAATTTCGACGAAGACAGCCGATTGCCGCTCGTCAGTTTGCTCCACGCTCCATCATCCTCTTTTTTGGATCTTTGGAAATTGAAACTAACTAACCGTGCTCACGAAAGTACTACACCAGTCGGCACCTGCGTCCTGACCCGGCGAACCGCGTAGTACCGCTGATGAATGGCTCGGCGGTCAGCCGGTACCGATGGCGATCACCAACCGTCCGACCCGGCCATTAATCAAGTTTATTTACTGAACCGGCCCAACCAACCCACATTCATCCATCTCTCTCTCCAGAAAAAAAGAAACTCACATCCAAATCGCTCTATCGACCACACGGCGGCATCCCTTGGCGGGATCACGTTTCGCTTGCCCCGTCGCATGCAGACCCGAGCTCCACTGGCGTGCACCCGCACACGCCCAGCCTACGGCTCCGGGTGCACCCGACTCGACTCGCTGGCATGTCAGCGTGCGGGCACCCAACAAAAGTGGTAAAGCGGTGGCATCCGTCCGTCCAAATGCGCGTCCAGCAGAGAGAGCCTGGCGCTGGCGTGAGTGCGTGCCAGTGCAATTGTACTACTCGTACAGATAACAGATTGAACTGGAAGTGAGCGTAGGCAATAATTGCGGTGAAACTCGGACGCACGCACGCACGCACGCACGCACAGTGGTAAACATGAACGAAGGACGTAAACAAACTCGGACCTCCTGACAGCAACGACACGGTCAATCGCTCCTCCGAACCGGGATGAAACGGCGCCGGACGCGGTGGCCGCCGGCCAGCCGAGCCGGAGACCCGCGCGGAAGCAGCACGGGCGCCGTCTCTCCTGCCCAGTCCCCCACAAAGCCGAACCCCACGGGAAAAGCCCCCGACCCAAAGTGAGAACAAAACCCGGTGCCGCGTGGGGCGCCGGCCGAGCTGGTTCCAATTATCCCCGCCGCCTCCTCGCCCCCCGTCCGCGTGGCCAGCCCCACAATTTCCTTTTCTTTTCGATCCCATCCACGCCCCAACCACAGACCGGACCAGACCAGGACCGCCGAGCGCCGAGCGCCGGAGCGCGTGCGTCAGTGCGTGCCGTCCGTTTCGACTCTCCCTCCCTCGCAGCCTTTTCCCGTCGCGAAAAACTCTCCCCTTTTCCGCCTCCACCCTCCTTTCCAACCTAAACCTCAGCCCCCATTCTTCTCTCCCCCCCCCTCCCTCTGCCTCTGCACCCCCGCACGGCACGGCACCCATCTTCCCAGCGCCCGTCACCCACCTCCACGGACGGACGGGCGCACGTCGCCGTCGCCTTCTCTTCCCACCTCCCTGCCTCCGAGGATAAGTAAACAGAGTCGCTTGCAAGGGACACCGGACCCCGAGTTCCCACCGGCGCTCGCTAGATTGGTTCCCCCCGCGCGAATTCGTGTGAGCCAGAGCGAGGGGCAAACTCGCTCGCGGCCGTGGGCGTTGAGTGGCCCGCCCGTCGCGCATTTGGAGGGCGAGCTTCTGTTGCGATGGGGATGGATCAGGGGGAGGAGGAGGGGCGGAGGCGGATGGCGAGCCTGCAGGCGGCGCGGAGCGCGCTGCGGGCGGGGTTGGAGCGGTCGCGGGCGCTGAGCCACGCGCTGGCGCGGACGGGAGACAGGGTCGGGGAGATCCAGGCGCGCCTCGCGGCCACGGAAGCCGGGGTGCGCCCGATCCGCGCGCCGCGGGACGCGCTCGAGGGGGCCGGCCCCAACATCGACCGCGCCGTCGGCCCCGCCGCGGCGGTCCTCAAGGTGTTCGACGCCGTGCACGGCCTCGAGCCGCCGCTCCTCGCCGGGGCCGCGGCAGCCGAGGACCTGCCGGGCTACCTCGCCCTCGTCGGCCGCCTCGAGGAGGCGCTCCGCTTCCTCGCCGACAACTGCGGCCTCGCCGTCGACTGGCTCGCCGACATCGTCGACTACCTCGGCAAGCGCAGCCTCGCCGACCCCCGCTTCGTGGCCGACCTCGCCGGGGCGCTCTCCCGGCTCAAGGGCGTCCCCGCCGCCGGCCTCGACGCCGGGCTCCTCACCGCCGCCCTCGACGTGCTCGAGGCCGAGTTCTGCCGCCTCCTCGCGGAGCACTCTGCTCCGCTCGCCATGCAGGAGGACCCCGAAAGGTCCAAGTCCAGGCACGCCGCCTCCATCACGCCGCCGAGGATCCCCGCCGCCGCCGTGCAGAAGCTCGGCCTCACCCTTGACCGCCTCGCCGCTAACGGGCGGCTCAGCTACTGCACGGGCGCGTACGCCGACGCTCGTGGGGACACGGTGAGCGCCAGCCTCCACGCGCTCGGCCTTGATTATCTGCAGGACCAGACGCAGGATGCTCAGGCGCTGAGCCCGAGCGTCGAGCTCTGGGGCCGGCATTTGGAGTTCGCGGTGCGCCACCTATTGGAAGCGGAGCGAAAGCTCTGTGTTGCTGTCTTCGAGCGGCGGCCAGAAGCCGCGGCCTCCTGCTTCGCGGACATTGCGGCGCGTGCTGGAATTCTTGATTTCCTCAAGTTTGGCCGCGCCGTGGCTGATGCCAAGAAGGACCCCATCAAGCTCCTGCGGCTGCTTGACGTGTTTGATTCTCTCAGTAAGCTCAGATTGGACTTCAACCGGTTGTTTGGTGGAAAGGCATGCCTAGAGATCCAAAGCAGGACTAGAGAGCTTGTGAAGAGGGTGGTGGATGGTTCTGTTGAGATTTTTGAAGAGTTGCTGGTGCAGGTGGAGCTGCAGCGCAAAATGCCACCCCCAGCCGACGGTGGAGTGCCAGGCCTGGTTACCTTCGTCCCCAAGTACTGCAACCAACTCCTTGGGGAGCAATATCGGTCTGTGCTTACACAAGTGCTTACCATCCACCGCAGCTGGCGCAAGGAAGCTTTCAACGACAAGATGCTTGTCGATGCAGTGCACAATATTGTTAAGGCCCTGGAGGCCAATTTCGACACATGGGCAAAGGCGTATGAGGATAAGACGCTGTCATCTCTCTTCATGATGAACACGCACTCACACTTCTTCAAGCACCTGAAGAGTACTAAGATGGGGGAGATCTTAGGTGATGAATGGCTCCGGGAGCATGAGCAGTACAAGGATTACTACTCAGCAATGTTTCTAAGGGAGAGCTGGGGAACGCTTGCGCCCCTGTTGAGCAGGGAGGGTTTAATCCTGTTCTCCAAGGGTCAGGCTACAGCAAGAGACTTGGTGAAGCAGCGGCTCAAATCGTTCAATGCCAGCTTTGATGAGATGTACCAGAAGCAGTCCGCGTGGATCATACCAGATAAGGATCTGCAGCAGAGGGTGTGCCACCTTGTGGTGCAGGCTATAGTGCCTGTTTATCGTAGCTTCATGCAGAACTACGGGCCGCTTGTTGAGCAGGACGTCAGCGCGAGCAAGTATGTCAAGTACAGCGCCGAAAGCCTTGATAAGATGCTCAGCACCCTGTTCATGCCAAAGCTCAGGACCAGGAGGACTGCAAGCTTGCAGATCAGAAACTCAAATGGCAAGATTGCAAGTGCAATGACAGGGCTGCAACGGAGTGCTTCCACATTGCAATAGCATTCATTTGAAGAAGCTCTGGAAAAGATTGGATGTACAGAGTTGTGCAATAACTGGATAATCGAAGAATGATTCAATTTATTTCGAGCCAGGCTTTGAAGATCCCGGCTGTCCGGGAGACATAATAATTGCTCGATGATAATAAGAGCTGCTGGAGCATTGTAAGAACATAAACTTCTCCAGCACTGACATAGTAGGGGAGAAGGAACCTGAAATCTTTCCTCAGAGCATATCGAGGCCCCCTTCCCCTAGACCATTCTCTTCGCATTCTTATCTCTAGCAGTATACTGAATTTGTTTTAGTAAACTTATGAGTGGAGGATAATATCTGTAATCAGTTGTCTGGTATATGTCAAATATTGGTTGTAATTTAGGTGGGTATTTAGTTGTTTTTTTCAACATCCAGTGAATTATATGGAGGTATATTACCGCCTATGAAAAAAATGACAGTGATCCATTGACTGGCTAACATGAGGCAGGAAATCAGTTTATCTTCGAAGTTTCGGTTCCACATCTTTCCTTCTTTTTTTATGCACAACTTACCGTTTTGTTAACTATTATATATGTTGCTACTTCTCTATGCTATGTTCTACGAATAAATCGTGCGCCTGTATGCGGTGCTAGCCTCTGAACATGAGTGTTTCATGCAAAAAGAATAAGGGTACTAGTCAGGTAGCTCCTGAATTTACTGGCCTGGCATATGACTTTGCAATGCGACTGCCACTGTTGTGCTTACCGTGACAGAAGAATTTACTGAAATTCGTACCTTGTTTGCCGGTGATGGTTCTTCGTCAATGCAATCTTGGAGTTGAATTGAGCATGATTCTTTTTTGACACTTTGCTAACAAGGACTCCAGTTCTACCAAAAAAAGAGATGATGTGTCAGTATTTGTAATGAAATTTCACAGCCACATTGCATTTGTAGCTACTAAGAAATTTGAGCGCCGTCCAACATCATGAACTTAAAAATTTGATGACGTTGTAAATATTTGCTAATTCTGTCTTTTATTGTTTCGAACTTTGCTGCTTGGTTGCAATATAAATGGCAGAACAAGCATGTGGAAATGCTCTTTTTGTCGCGTCGTCAAGGGAACCATAAATCTGTCTGTTGCATAATCAGAGGCACCAAGTAACATAATGAGCTATAATTCATGTTAACCATGTATGCCCCCCCCCCCCCCCCCCCCCAAAAAAATTATATATATAAGCACCAAATAAGTACTCCTTCCGTAAATGTTTATAAGACGTTCTAGATCACTAATCTAGTAATTTAAAACATCCTATAAAAGTGTACAGAGATAGTATCATGATATATTGAACTATAGATGTGTACTTACTATTTTGTAGAAGATGAGTTCATTGCCCTTCATGATGTCACGAATTGATAAAGACCATCCATACTTGGCAAATCTGCAACGACGAAAATGCCGGCAATTAGTTGACTGGCCTGAAATAGAAACACCGTTTGCTTCAATTTGGAGATTAGGGCGTGTACAATGTGTTGAGTCTTAAGAATGACCCAACAGATATATCGTCTATTAAAGGTACATTTTCGTGAGCAAATACTTCCTAAGAGAGAGAGGGTGTGTGTGTGCGCGCTCATCGTCACCAAATCTTCCTAAATTTCTTTCACTTGCGAACTAAGATACGCGGTTTCCTTATCGTCACTAAATTTACCTAAATCCATTGTCCCTTGGGAACTAAGGTAAGCTGTCCCAAGAACTGATTCAAAGTAGATTTCTGTCAACACAATATGTCTCCTCTTTCTCCTTATTTATGCACGAAACCAACTAGTTTAGAAACCGTACGACTACATGATAATTCATAAACCAGGCATTATGTTTTATACATCATTCAATCGAATAAGGTGAACATGCCATATTTTACCACATGGTACATCAAGCATCACATACAAGGAAACATAACCAGCAACTTCAAGAAACATTGTATGCAACATCACCACAATCCCGAACAACTTCAAGAAACATTGTACGCAACATCACCACAATCCTTGACCATGTCAAATCATGGACATACCTTAAATCTTCGTGAAAAGATGCTCGTACAGACCACCTTCCAAGGCCGCCGCCCCCGTATCCAAGGTCCCGCGCCCAGCCATAGCTCTGCGCGACACCAAGACCACCAACCACCATGGGAGGGGACAGGAAGGCACCTCCTTCCACGTCCTCGAGAACCCCGACCTCACTTCCATGACCGGAACAGGCCGGACCCATCAGATCTGGACAAAAACAAGCATCAGCGACGTCCACGGGCGGCAAGGCACCTCCGTTCCATATCCCCATGAGATCCGGGCTCTGGTTGTTGAACCATGACCGGGATGGGGAGGAGTCGTGCCCCCCAACTCCTTAGGTTGTCCTGCTGGATCTAGGCGAGGTAAATTACCTAAGGCTTCTGCCACGACTAGATCTGGCCAAGGGCAAGCAACATGAGGCGGACGAGAGGCCACAACCTTGGGCACGACAATCACAATTGTCCTGACCGTCGCCCCAAGCATGATGGAGGAGCGCCCCCGCCCCCCAGCAAAGGCGCAAGCGAACACTGGACGAGGAAGGGGACTCCTTCAGGTGCCTTGATGGAGACACAAGAGGGGAGAAGAAGGCCCTCCGCCACCGTTTGTCGCTAGGGCTTTGCCTGGCGGATCCGAGCAGGGGAAGGACGGGGAAAGGCTTGTGGTGGCGGGGATGGATCATCGCCCTAGCGAGCGATGTGGGGGATTTAGGGTTTCTCTGTGACCCGTTTGAAGATTTCGATGGCATACTATGAAAACATATATGGCACATGCTACCAATAGGTATCTCAAAGCTATCCGTGGAGCCAAAAGTAAATATCTGGGGCTACCACTAGGCCTTTCGAGGCAAATTCCGTTGCCATATTTGCGACAAAGATATTAGCGGAAACTTCGTGGAAGTTTCAAGATTGCGTCTCGGTTGTTCGCAAGTGGTCACACTTTTCTATGAGTCAAAACTTTCATGTAGGGTCACATTATTGGAAGTAACTTAGGTAGATCTAACCCAAACATTTAACATTTCTTTAGGAAAGGAGGTTAAAACCCCGCCTCTCCATCATTGTGATGCACATAAACACTAGTACAAAAAAACCTAGCTATGGCATGGCGAAAAAGACTGTGCTGACGTGGTAGTGCGACGCCACTAATATGGCATCATTGTTAAAAAATAATGGTGGCGTTGGGTCCCACGCCAGCGGTATTCTACGCGCTGATGGTGTGCCATGTACGCTATGCCGCCACTATAATCGCTCACCTAGCAGTGTGCAATATACATTACACGTCAGGAACGTTTTGTGCAGCCAAAAAAAATCACATCACATAACATTTTGCATTTTGCATTGCACACAAGGAATTAGCCCAATAGAACAATGCATTTCAGTTAATAATAAGTGTCAATCTCACAAGCAGTACTAGTTAGAGCTAATAAATACCTATTATACAATCCTCACAAACATGAGCAAACTAGCTATAACATAGTTATAGGATGTCGAAAACCATCATCATCCTCAAGTCATGGCGTTGGGTGTTCCTGATAGTGACTAAGACGGCCTGTCCAACCCGGAGATTTTTGCCAGCGAGGAAGTTGCTCCACCCAGCCGCACTGAAGGTAGTGCGCCCGTCCGTGTCCACTGCGTAAGCACGGGTGGCGACGGAGTCCCTTGTGGTAAGGCGTAGTCCAACAATGCCTTCTTCATCCAGCTCGATGCCTCATCTCACACGTAGCCTCTTAGGTAATTTCTGAAAAAAAACATGATGATTATATCATCACATTACTACACTATAATCAATATATCACATTACTAAGTATATCGCATTACTATACACTAAGCATATTCTCACATTAATATACTAAGCATATCATCACATTACTATACTATAAGCACATATCCCATTACTATATATACTAAGCATATCACATTACTAAGCATATCGCATTACTAAGCATATGGCATTACTATACACACTAAGCATATCATCTCATTAATATACTAAGCATATCATCGCATTACTATACTATAAGCATAGATCACATTACTATATATATACTAAGTATATCACATTACTATACACTAAGCATATCATCACACTAATATATTAAGCATATCATCGCATTACTATACTATAAGCATAGATCACATTACTATATATACTAAGCATATCACATTACTAAGCATATTGCATTACTAAGCATATGACATTACTATACACACTAAGCATATCATCACATTAATATACTAAGCATATCACCGCATTACTATACTATAAGAATATATCACATTACTATATATACTAAGCATATCACATTACTACACACTAAGCATATCATCACATTAATATACTAAGCATATCATCGCATTACTATACTATGAGCATAGATCACATTGATACGTCCATTTTGCATCATGATTTCCTGCTGTTATTTACAATATTTTTATTAATAATAATGCTTCATGGAGTATTTTTAATGCCTTTTCTCTCATAATTTGCAAGGTTTGCACAAAGAGGGAGAATACCGGCAACTGGAAATCTGGACCTAAAAAAGCATGTTAGAGATACCTATTCTGCACATCTTCAAATGAGCTGAAACTTTACGGGGATTTTTTTATGGAATATATAAGAAATATTGGAGCAAATAACTATCGGAGGAGGCCACCCTGGTGAGCACAAGACACCAGTGCGCGCCAGGTCACCCAGGCGCACCCTGGTGGGTTGTGCTCAACATGACCCACCTCCGGAGCTCATCTTCTCGTATATAAGGTGTTTTTACCTAGAAAAAATCAAGATAAAACTTTTGGGATGGAACGCCACCATCTCGAGGTGGAACTTGGGCAGGAGCACTTTTGCCCTCCGGCGGAGCGATTCCAGTGGGGAACTTCCCTTCCGGAGGGGGAAATCGAAGCCATCGTCATCACCAACAACCCTCTCATTTTTGGGAGGCCATTCTTCATCAACATCTTCAATAGAACCATATCCTCTCAAACCCCAGTTCATCTCTTGTATTCAATCTTTGTATCGGATCTTAGATTGGTACGTGTGGGTGACTAGTAGTGTTGGTTACCTTGTGTAGTTGATTACTATATAGTTTATTTGGTGGAAGATTATATGTTCAGATCCATTATGCTATTCAATACCTCTCTTATCTTGAGCATGCATATTATTTGTGAGTAGTTACCTTTGTTCTTAAGGTCACGGGAGAAGTCATGTTGCAAGTAATCATGTGAATTTGATATGTGTTCGATATTTTGATGATATGTATGTTGTGATTCCCTTAGTGGTGTCATGTGAACGTTGACTACATCACACTTCACCATTCTTGTGACTAAGGGAACACACTGTGGAGTAGTTATTAGATGATGGGTTGCTAGAGTTACAGAAGCTTAAACCCTAGTTTATGCGCTACTTCGTAAGGGGCTGATTTGGATCCACATGTTTAATGCTATGGTTAGATGTCATCTTAATACTTTTCTCGTATTTGTGGATGCTTGCGAGGGGGTTAATCATAAGTGGGAGGTTTTTCAAGTAAGAAAAACACCCAAGCACCGGTCCACCCACATATCAAATTATCAAAGTAGCGAACACGAATCAAACCAACATGATGGAAGTGACTAGATGAAATTCCCATGTACCCTCAAGATCACTTTGCTTATTATAAGATATAGTTTTGGCATGTACTTTGACACATATCAAATTATCACAGTAGCAAACACAAATCAAACCAACATGATGAAAGTGACTAGATGAAATTCTCGTGTACCCTCAAGAACACTTTGCTTATGATAAGAAATAGTTTTGGCCTATCCTTTGCCACAAAAGGATTGGGATACCTTGCTGCACTTTATTTACCGTTATCTTTACTTGCTCATTACCAATTATCTTGCTACCAAACTACCTATTACCTACAATTTCAGTGCTTGCAGAAATTACCTTGTTGAAAACCGCTTGTCATTTCTTTCTGCTCCCCATTTGGTTCGACACTCTTACTTATCGAAAGGACTATGATTGACCCCCTACACCTGTGGGTCATCAAGACTCTTTTCTGGTGCCGTTTTCGGGGAGTGAAGCGCTCTTGGTAAGTGGAAATAAGTAAGGAAAAACTTATACTATGTGCTGAAATTTCTTGTCACTTGTTACTATGGAGAACAATCCTTGAGGGGTTTGTTCGGGGTATCTTCACCTCGACCAGAACCACAATTAGTTTCCCCTCAACCTACTGCACCTACTGAAAATATTGGTTATTAAATTCCTTCGTGTATGATAGAACAACTGCTAGCTAATCCTTATGTAGGAGACGGAACTGAACATCCCGATATGCACCTAATGCATGTGGATGAAATTTGTAGATTATTTAAGCTTGCAGGTTTATTCGGAGATGAAGTTAAGAATAAGGTTTACCCTTTATCTTTGAAGGGAAAAACATTGACATGGTATAGGCTATGTGATGATATTTGATCATGGAACTAGAATCGATTGAAATTAGAATTCCACCAAAAGTTTTATCCTATGCATCTAGTTCATCGTGATCGGAATTACATATATAATTGTTGGCCTTGTGAAGGAGAAAGCATTGCTCTAGATTGGGCGAGGATTAAGTCAATGTTATATTCATGCCCCAATCATGATCTCTCTCTCGAAATTATTATTCAATTTTTTTATGCTCGGCTTTCTCGTAATTATCGATCCATGCTCGATACTCTTGTACTGGTTCTTTTATGAAGAAGACTATTGAATTCTGGTGGGATCTATTAGAAATAATTAAATGCAGCTCTGAAGATTGGGAATCGAAGATGGTAATGAGTCAGGTATTAAGCTTGAGTTTGTTTGTGTTAAATCTTTTATGAAACTGATGCTTTTCACAAGTTTAGCACTAAATATGGACTTGACTCTGAGATAGTAGCATCTTTTTGTGAATCATTTGCTACTCATGTTGATCTCCCTAAGGAGAGGTGGTTTAAATATGACCCCCCTATTAAATAAGAAATCAAGGAACCAGTCATAGCTAAAGAAGATACTATTATTTACAATGTTGATCCACTTGTGCCTACTACTTATATTGAGAAACCACCTTTTCGTGTTAGGACAAAGGAACATGCTAAGGTATCAACTGTGGTTCGCAAGAGTAATATTAAAGCACCTAAGCCCTCTGAAAAAATTAAAGTAGAATCTGGTGTTGCTATGGTTAAAGATCTCGTGGTAGAAAATACTGATGGACATGTTATTTACTTCTGTGATGAAGCTGCTAGAATTGCTAAACCCGATGAAAAAGATAAACATAGACCCGTAGTTGGCATGCCTGTTGTCTGAGTTAAAATAGGATATCATTGCTACCATGGCATATGTGATTTGGGTGCTAGCATGAGTGCTATTCCTTTTACCTTATACCAAGAAATTATGAATGACATAGCACTTACTGAAATAGAAGATATTGATGTTACTATTAAACTTGCTAACAGAGACACCATCACACCACTTGGGATTGTTAGAGATGTTAAAGTCTTGTGTGGGAAAATAAAATATCCTACATATTTTCTAGTTCTTGGTTCCCCACAAGATGACTATTGTCCCATTATCTTTGGTAGACCTTTCTTGAACACTGTTAATGCTAAGATAGATTGTCAAAAGGAAACCATGAGTGTTAAGTATGGTGATGTGTCTCATGAGTTTAACTTTCCCAAGTTTAGTAGACAACCCCATGATAAAGAATTATCTAGTAAGGATGAAATAATTGGTCTTGCTTCTATTGCCGTTCCTCCTACTGATCCACTAGAACAATATTTTCTAGACCATGAAAATGATATGCACTTGCGTGAAAGAAATGAAATAGATAATTTTCTTTGAACAACAACCTCTACTAAAACACAATTTGCCTTTTCAAACTCTAGGAGGTCCTCCTCCCCCTAAAGGTGATCCTGTGTTTGAATTAAAACAATTGCCTGACACTTTGAAGTATGCTTATCTTTATGAGAAAAAGATATATCATGTTATTAGTGCTAACCTTTCAGAATATGAAGAAGAAAGATTATTAAAAATTCCAAGGAAGCACCAGGCTGCTATTGGATATACTCTTGATGATCTTAAGGGCATTGGTCCCACTCTATGTCAACACAAGATTAATATGGAACCTGATGCTAAACCGGTTGTTGATCACCAACGACGATTGAATCCAAAGGTGAAAGAAGTGGTAAGAACTGAAATATTAAAGCTTCTGGATGCAGGTATAATCTATCCCATAGCTGATAGTAGATGGGTAAGTCCCGTTCATTGTGTCCCTAAGAAGGGAGGTATTACTGTTGTTCCTAATGATAAAAATGAACTTATCCCACAAAGAATTGTTACTGGCTATAGAATAGTAATTGATTTAAAAAAACTAAATAAAGCTACTAGAAAAGATCATTACCTAAGCATTTATCAAATGCTAGAAAGATTATCTAAGCACACACACTTTTGTTTCCTGGATGGATATTCTGGTTTCTCTCAAATACCTCTGTCACAATCTAATCAAGAGAAAACCACCTTTACTTGCCCTTTTGGAACTTATGTTTACAAACGTATGCCTTTTGGTTTATGCTATGGATCTGCTACCTTTCAAACATGTATGACTGCTATATTCTCTGATTTTTGTGAAAAGATTGTGGAGGTTTTCATGGATGATTTTTCCGTTTACGAAACTTCTTTTGATGTTTTCTTAAGCAACCTTGATCGAGTTTTGTAGAGATATGAACAAATTAATCTCGTCTTGAATTGGGAAAGTGCCAGTTTATGGTTAACGAAGGTATTGCCTTGAGGCATAAAATTTCCGAACGAGGTATTGAGGTGGATCAAGCTAAAGTTGATGCAATTGAGAAAATGCCATGTCCTAAAGATATTAAAGGTATTCAGAGTTTCCTTGGTCATGGTGGTTTCTATAGGAGGTTTATTAAAGACTTCTCAAAAATTTTTAGGCCTCTTACTAATATTTTACAAAAGGATATTCCCTTTGTTTTTGATGCTGATTGTGCAGAAGCCTTTGAAATACTTAAGAAAGCCTTAACCACCGCACCTATCGTTCAACCACCTGATTGGAACTTGCCTTTTGAAATTATGTGTGATTCTAGTGATTATGCTATTGGTGCTGTTCTAGGACAAAGAGTTGATAAGAAATTAAATGTTATCCATTATGCTAGCAAAACTCTAGGTAGTGCCCAAAGAAATTATGCCACTACTGAAAAAGAATTTTTAGCAGTTGTGTTTGCTTGTGATAAATTTAGATATTACATCATTGATTCCAAAGTTACTGTTCACACCGATCATGTTGCTATAAAATATCTTATGAAAAAGAAAGATGCTAAACCTAGACTCATTAGGTGGGTTCTCTTACTTCAATAATTTGATTTACATATTACTGATAGGAAAGGAGCCGAGAACCCCGTAGCCGATAACTTGTCTAGGTTAGAAAATATTCTTGATGACCCACTACCTATTGATGATAGTTTCCCTGATGAACAGTTAGCTGCAATAAATGTTTCTCAAAACACTCCTTGGTATGTGATACGTCCATTTTGCATCATGTTTTCCTACTGTTATTTATAATATTTTTATACATAATAATGCTTTGGGGAGTAATTCTAATGCCTTTTCTCTCACATTTGCAAGGTTTACACCAAGAGGGAGAATGCCAGCAACTGGAATTCAGTACCTGAAAAAGCATGTCAGAGATACCTATTCTACACATCCCCAATGAAGCTGAAATTTTATGAATTTTTTTATATAATAAATAATAAATACCAGAGCTTAAAACTACTGGAGGTGGGCCACCTAGTGGGCACCACCCACCAACGCGCGCAAGCCCCCCTAGGCGTGCCCTGGTGGAGCGTGCTCACCCTGGCCCACCTCTGGAGTCCATCTTCTGGTATAAATTCCCTAAAAAACTAAAAAAATAGGAGGAGGAATTTCAGGATGAGGACGCCGCCGTCTCGAGGCGGAACTTGGGTAGGAGCACTTTTGCCATCTGACGAAGCGATTCCGCCGGGGAAACTTCCCTCTCGGAGGGGGAAATCGAAGCCATCGTCACCATCAACAACCCTCTCATCTTGGGGAGGCTGTTCTTCATCAATATATTCAACATGACCATCTCCTCTCAAACCCTAGTTCATCTCTTGTGTTTAGTCTTTGTACTGGAACCGCAGATTGGTACCTGTGGGTGACTAGTAGTGTTGATTACCTTGTGTAGTTGATTGCTATATGGTTTATTTGTGGAAGATTATATGTTCAGATCCATTATGCTATTAAATACACCTCTGATCTTGAGCATGCATATTATTTGTGAGTAGTTACCTTTGTTCTTGTGGTCAAGGGAGAAGTCATGTTGCAAGTAATCATGTGAATTTGATATGTGTTCGATATTTTGATGATATGTATGTTGTGATTCCCTTAGTGGTGTCATGTGAACGTCGACTACATGACACTTCACCATCTTTGGGACTAAGGGAATGCATTATGGAGTAGTTATTAGATGATGGGTTGATAGAGTGATAGAAGCTTAAACCTTAGTTTATGTGCTACTTCGTAAGGGGCTGATTTGGGTCTACATGTTTCATGCTATGGTTAGAATTTGTCTTAATACTTTTCTCGTAGGTGCGGATGCTTGCGAGGGGGTAAATCATAAGTAGGTTGTTAGTTGAAGTAAGAACAACACCTTAGCACCGGTTTGCCCACATATCAAACTATCAAAGTAGCGAACACGAATCAAACCAACATGATGAAAGTGACTAGATGAAATTCCCGTGAACCCTCAAGAACACTTTACTTATCATAAGAGATAGCTTTGGTCTGTCCTTTGCCACAAATGTATTGAGCTACCTTTCTGCACCTTACCTATTGTTACTGTTACTTGCTCATTACAAATTACCTTGCTATCAAACTACTTGCTACTTATAGTTTCAGTGCTTGCAAAAATTACCTTGCTGAAAATCACTTATCATTTCCTTCTGATCCTCGTTGGGTTCGACACTCTTACTTATTGAAAGGACTATGATTGGTACCCTACATTTGTGGGTCATCAAGACTCTTTTCTGGCTCCGTTTCCGGGGAGTGAAGTGCTCTTGGTAAGTGGAAATTGGTAAGGAAAAACTTATACTACATGCTGAAATTTACTGTCACGTGTTACTGTGGAAAGCAATCCTTTGAGGGGTTTGTTCGGGGTATCTTCACCTTGACCGGAACCACAATTAGTTGCCCCTCAACCTACAACAACTACTGAAAATATTGGTTATGAAATTCTTCGGGTATGTTAGGACAACTGCTAGCTAGTCCTTATGCAAGAGGCGGAACTGAACATCTTGATATACACCTAATACATGTGGAAGAAATTTGTGAACCATTTAAGCTTGCAGGTTTATCCAGAGATGAAGTTAAGAAGAATATTTTCCCTTTATATTTGAAGGGAAAACATTTACATGGTATAGGCTATGTGATGACATTGTATCGTGGAGCTGGAATCGTTTGAGATTGGAATTCCACCAAAAGTTTTATCCTATGCATCTAGTTCATCGTGATCAGAATTATATATGTAATTTTTGGCCTCGTGAAGGAGAATGTATCGCTCTAGATTGGGGGAGGCTTAAGTCAATGTTATATTCATGCCCCAATCATGATATCCCGAGAGAAGTTATTATTCAGAATTTTTATGATTGGCTTTCTCATAATGATCAAACCATGCTCGATACTTCTTGTACTGGTTCTTTTATGAAGAAGACTATTGAATTCAAGTGGGATCTCTGGGAAAGAATTAAACACAATTCCGAAGATTGGGAACTCGGCGAAGGTAATGAGTCAGGTATTAAGCTTGAATTTGATTGTGTTAAAAAATTATGAATATTGATGCTTTTCACAAGTTTAGCACTAAATATGGACTTGACTCTGAGATAGTATCCTCTTTTTGTGAGTCATTTGCTGCCCATGTTGATCTCCCTAAAGAGAATTGGTTTAAATATCATACCCCTATTAAAAAGGAAATTAAAGAACCAGTCATTGCTAAAGAAGAAACTATTATTTACAATGTTGATCCAGTTGTGCCTACTGCTTATATTGAGAAACCACCTTTCCCGGTTAGGATAAAAGAACATGCTAAGGTATCAACTGTGGTCTGCAAAAGTAATATTAGAGCACCTAAAACCTCTGAAAAATTAAGGTAGAACCTAGTATTGCTATGGTTAAAGATCTCTTGGTAGAAAATATTAATGGGCATGTCATTTACTTCTGTGATGAAGCTGCTAGAATTGCTAAACCCGATGAAAAAGACAAACATAGACCCGTAGTTGGCTTGCCTATTGTCTCAATAAAAATAGGAGATCATTGTTATCGTGGCTTATGTGATTTGGGTGCTAGTGTGAGTGTTATTCCTTTTACTTTATATCAAGAAATTCTGAATGACATAGCACCTGCTGAAATAGAAGATATTGATGTTACTATTAAACTTGCTAATAGAGACACCATCACACTACTTGGGATTCTTAGAGACGTTGAAGTCTTTTGTGGGAGAATAAAATATCCTACTTATTTTCTAGTTCTTGGTTCCCCACAAGATGACTTCTGTCCTATTATCTTTGGTAGGCCTTTCTTAAACACTATTAATGCTAAGATAGATTGTCAAAAAGAAACCGTCAGTGTTGAGTTTGGTGATGTGTATCATGAGTTTAATTTTTCTAAGTTTAGTAGGAAACCTCATGATAAAGAATTACCTATTAAGGATGACATAATTGGTCATTCTATTGCCGTTCCTCCTACGATCCACTAGAACAATATTTGCTAGACCATGAAAATGATATGCACTTGCGTGAAAGAAATGAAATAGATAAAAATTTCTTTGAACAACAACCTCTACCGAAACACAATTTTCCTATAGAAACTCTGGGAGGTCCTCCTCCACCTAAAGGTGATCCCGTGTTTGAACTAAAACAATTGCCTGACACTTTGAAGTATGCTTATCTAGATGAGAAAAAGATATATCCTATTATTATTAGTGCTAACCTTTCAGAACATGAAGAAGAAAGATTGTTAAAAATTCCGAGGAAGCATCGGGCTGCTATTGGATATACTGTTTATGGTCTTAAGGGCATTAGTCCCACTCTATGTCAGCATAAGATCAATATGGAACCTGATGCTAAACCCGTTATTGATCACCAATGACGATTGAATCCCAAGATGAAAGTGATAAGAACTGAAATACCAAAGCTTATGGAAGGAGGTATAATCTATCCCATAGCTGATAGTAGATGGGTAAGTCCCGTTCATTGTGTCCCTAAGAAGGGAGGTATTACTGTTGTTCCTAATGATAAAAATGAACTTATCCCATAGAGAATTGTTACTGGCTATAGAATAGTAATTGATTTTAAAAAACTAAATAAAGCTACTAGAAAAGATCATTACCTAAGCATTGATCAAATGCTAGAAAGGTTATCCAAGCACACACACTTTTGTTTCCTGGATGGATATTCTGGTTTCTCTCAAATACCTGTGTCACAATCTAATCAAGAGAAAACCACCTTTACTTTCCCTTTTGGAACTTATGTTTACAAACATATGCCTTTCGGTTTATGCTATGCAGCTGCTACCTTTCAAAGATGTATGACTGCTATATTCTCTGATTTTTGTGAAAAGATTGTGGAGGTTTTCATGGATGATTTCTCCGTTTACGAAACTTCTTTTGATGATTGCTTATGCAACCTTGATCGAGTTTTGTAGAGATGTGAACAAACTAATCTCGTCTTGAATTGGGAGAAGTGCCACTTTATGGTTAATGAAGGTATTGTCTTGGGGCATAAAATCTCTGAACGAGGTATTGATGTGGATCAAGCTAAAGTTGATGCAATTGAAAAATGCCATGTCCTAAAGATATCAAAGGCATTCGAAATTTCCTTGGCAACCCTGGTTTCTATAGGAGGTTTATTAAAGACTTCTCAAAAAATTATAGGCCTCTTACCAATCTTTTAAAAAAGGATATTCCCTTTGTTTTTATGATGATTGCATAGAAGCCTTTGAAACACTAAAGAAAGCCTTAACCACTTCACCTATTGTTCAACCACCTAATTGGAACTTGCGTTTTGAATTATGTGTGATGCTAGTGATTATGCTGTTGGTGCTATTCTAGGACAAAGAGTTGATAAGAAATTAAATGTTATCCATTATGCTAGCAAAACTCTAGACATTTCCCAAAGAAATTCCCAAAGATTTGGTGTTGGTGCTACTCTAGACAGTTCCCAAAGATTTGGGATACTTTGGTTGATATGCATGAAGGTACCGAATCTATGAGAGAATCCAAGTTGGATGTTCTTCAAAGTCAGCTTGACAAGTTCAAGATGAAGGATGGTGAAGGAGTCGCTGAGATGTACTCTAGGTTAGCTCTCATCACCAATGAGATTGCCGGCTTAGGAAGCGAAGAAATGACCGACAAATTCATCATAAATAAGATACTTCGAGCTTTGCATGGTAGATATGACACCGTATGCACATCGATCCAAATGATGCCCAACTACAAAGTTCTCAAGCCTATGGAAATGATCGAAAGGATTGTTGCTCATGATATGACACTCAAGGACAAGGAAGGCTTCACAACAAGTCTAGCGGTGCTTACAAAGCCACAAGTGATGCTCCCACAACTTCAAGTGACAACCTTGTCACAAATGAAGAGGTAAGCCTCATGGTCAAGAATTTCAACAAGTTCTACAAGAATAGAGGCAAAGATCGAAGCTCCAACTCAAGATATGAAGAGAAGCATTCATCAAGTCATGACCGAAACTTCTACAATTGTGGGAAGCCCGAACACTACTCCAATGAGTGCACGACTCCTTACAAAAGGAAAGAAGAGTCACCAAGAAGACGAAGCTCAAGAGACGAGTCACCTTGAAGAGAGAGAAGGAGTAGAGATGATCGTTATGAACGAAGACCCTCAAGGAGAAGTAGGGACTTGGAGAAGAAGGACAAGTACACCAATATCTACTCAAGAAGAAGACATCAAGCTCATGCTGGTGAATGGGTTTCCGGCTCCAAATCCGACAACCACTCCAAGAGAATCTATCACTCCAACTCCGACTATAGTCAAGATGAAGGTGTTGCCGTACTTGCACTACTGACAACCGACTCCTACGACATATTTGATTCACCAAATGAAGGGAGTGGATGTTGCCTAATGGTAACGGCCCCAAAGTACCACACCCCGAGTATCTTGATTTGAATAGTGATGAGGATGACTTGTTAGTAGATGATGACTTGCTATTTGACAAATCTAGTAATGTTAGTCAAGATGAACTTGCTAGTAATAACTCTAGTCAAGATAGGTCGTGCGTTGATGATAAGTTGGAAATATAACGACTAATTCAAGAACTAAACACTCTAAGTTAGCTCATGAGTCTACTCTACAAGATCATAGGGAGCTTGAAAGGACACATCAGAAGCTCCGCTTCGAGAAGCTCAATTTAGAGCAAGAGCATGAGTTCCTTAAAGCTATCAATGATGATCTTTGAAATAATACTTCCTCTTATCTAGCCAAACAACTTCTCTTGTCTACGCTCATTCCACAAGTTAAGGCTAAGCAAACTAGTAACAAAGTCAAGAAAGGTTCTTCAACTAGTAGCAATAAAAATGATAAATCCAATGATATTGCTTCTAGTAGTTCTATTGATCCCACTAACTCTTCTCTTAGCCAAGTGACACTTGAGAAACAAAATGAACTTTTGAAATGGATTATAGAGAAAGGTATCTACAAGAGTCTTGCGGGATGTAAGAAATTTGAGGAAATTGTACGCAAGCAAGGAGGGTACCGAAAGAACCATGGCATTGGCTACTTCAATGCTAATGGAGTTGAATGGAAAGAAGGTCAATACCCCAAGCCCAAGTTTGTTCCTCAAAAGGAGAAGTATGAAAATACTCTCCCCAAGGGAATAAGGTGACCTTCCACCACAATACCTCAAGCTCAAGGGCAAGAACAAGCTTCAAGAGGACATTGGCTCATATGAAGATGAATCCCAAGCATTGGTGAAGTGGGTTCCCAAGGCTACTACAAGCTCAACTTCTATAAGTGCCACCTCAACACCAAGGATCCCCAACAACTTGATGTGGGTCCCCAATAAGAAGAACTAGAGGAGTTCTTGAGGGGTGACTCCGCCAATGAAATTCACTCATATTCATTATTGGCAAGAACTAGTTGCAATAACATCAACATTATGCAATAGTTCAAGGAGTCACACATTCCCTCAAAGGTAAGCAAGGTACAAGGTAATCAACAAATCAATGGACATCATCATGTATGCTTTGCACTCCATGTACATATATATCCTTGTATTTGTCTCTTGTGTGTTGGGACTAACCCATGTAGGTGAGCAGATTAAGGAAACAACAAGGATGCTCCCAACTCATGGTGAACTTCATCAACATCGAGCATTCACCACTACTTCACCTACATGAAGTCTTCATCAACAAAACCCAACGTTAGTTTATTCCTCCTATGAGGGGGGGGGGATGTCACATTAAGGGGGAGCTTTACTGTAAGACTTGAGTCAAAGCATCTCATAGTATGTGACAATATTAAATGCTTTATGTAAAAGTGGTAACCCTACTTGTGCTTAAACGATGAGTATGACCTATGATCAAGTATTCTTACTTGGCTCCTAAGTCAATATACTCATATATAGATGACTATGTCATCGCCAAAGTGCTTGATAGATGCTAGTATGTATGTGCATGTTTGCCATGATCTTATTTGACATCTTATTGAGTGAGCATGTTGGTCTGCATTTATTTACTCATTAAAGGACATCCAATTTTTTCTACTTGGCTTTTGATTTTTCTTTTGCCAATTGGATGAACAAGAATGCCTAGGACCCTCCTCTAGCTATCTATGCTTTCTCATCTCAAATTCTATTCATGTTGCGTCACAAAATTTGAACAAGTACTTTTTGATCCCTCTATGTGAGGAGCACTCGGAGTTTCGTATCGACAAAGGACTGACCATTAAAACCTCCCAAGTGCATCTCAGTGCAACCAACACAAAAATCTCGGTCTCAGCAAATGACTAGGATTGATCTGGTTTTCAATCTCGGTACCACCGATTCCATATTCTTGGTTACACCGAGTTTCCATGTTAACTGTCAGTTAAGGAACTCGGTGACACCGAAAATTTAGAACCGGTGTCACCCACAGCCGCGGGTATATATAGAGGCGGACCCGGCCTTTAAATTTTTTCTTCAAATGTACACCGAAAATTTAGAATCGGTGTCACCCACAGCCGCGGGTATATATAGAGGCGGACCCGACCTTTGAAAATTTTCTTCAAATGTCGCGCCCACTGATGACCCACAAGTATAGGGGATCAATTGTAGATCTTTTCAATAAGTAAGAGTGTCAAACCCAACGAGGAGCAGAAGGAAATGACAAGTAGTTTTCAGTAAGGTAATGTCTGCAAGTGCTGAAATTGTAAGTAGCAAAGTAGTTTGATAGCAAGATAATTTGTAATGAGCAAGTAACGAATATAGTAACAAAAGCGTAGCAAGGTAGCACAATCCTTTTGAGGCAAAGGACAAGCCAAAGTGGTCTCTTATGATAAGCAAAGCATTCTTGAGGGTACACGGGAATTTCATCTAGTCACTTTCATCATTTGGTTTAATTCATGTTCGGTACTTTGATAATTTGATATGTGGGTAGACCGGTGCTTAGCTGCTGCTCTTACTTGAACAAACCTCCTACTTATGATTAACCCCCCTGCAAGCATCTCCAACTATGAGAAAAGTATTAAGAATAAATTCTAACCATAGCATTAAAATTTTGGATCCAATCGGTCCCTTACGGAATAGCGCATAAACTGGGGTTTAAGCTTCTGTCACTCTCGCAACCCATCATCTAATTGCTACTACACAATGCATTCCCTTAGGCCCAAATATGGTGAAGTGTCATGTAGTCGACGTTCACATGACACCACTAAGGGAATCACAACATACATATTATCAAAATATCGAACACATATCAAATTCACATGATTACTTGCAACATGATTTCTCCCGTGACCTCAAGAACAAAAGTAACTACTCACAAATAATAATCATGCTTAATATCAGAGGGGTATTAAATAGCATAATGGATCTGAACATATAATCTTCCACAAAACAAACCATATAGTGATCAACTACAAACGTAATCAACACTACTAGTCACCCACAAGCACCAATCTATAGTTCCGGTAACAAGATTGAACTCAAGAGATGAACTAGGGTTTGAGAGGAGTTGGTGCTGTTGAAGATGTTGATGAATATTTCCCTCCCCAAGATGGGAGAGTTGTTGGTGATGATGATGACGATGATTTCCCCCTCCGAGAGGGAAGTTCCCCCGACAGAATCGCTCCGCCGGAGGGCAAAAGTGCTCCTGCCCAAGTTCCGCCTCAAGGTTGCGGCGCTTCATCCCGAAAGCCTTATCCTTATTTTTTCTAGGTCAAAATGACTTATATACCAGAAGATGGGCACCGAAGGTGGGCCGAGGAGGGCACAATCCACCAGGGCATGCCTGGGCTCCCTGGCGCGCCCAGGTGGGTTGTGCCCACCTGGTGGGCCCCCTCTGGTAGTTATTTGCCCCAATAATTCTTAAATATTCCATAAAAAATCTCCGTGAAGTTTTAGATTGTTTGGAGTTGTGCAGAATAGGTAGCCTGACGTTGCTTTTCCAGGTCCAGATTTCCAGTTGCCGGAATTCTCCCTCTTGGTGTGTTCCTTGCAAATTATGAGAGAAAAGGCATTAGAATTACTCCAAAAATCATTATTATGGATAAAAACATTATAAATAACAGCAAGAAAACATGATGCAAAATGGACGTATCAACTCCCCCAAGCTTAGACCTCGCTTGTCCTCAAGCGAAAACCGAAATCGAAAAACATGTCCACATGCTTTGAGAGAGAGGTGTCGATAAAATCAAAATACGGACATAGAAGCATCGTGTTGATTATTATAACAGCAAAAAAATTAAACATAGGACTTTTATCATATACTTGTCATGAATAAGTAATAGTTCATCACACAATCGAAGTATAAAGCAAAAACTCTATTAGAAACTAACAAACTATGTTCTCAATCAACTTTGCAACTACAATTCATCATCTTTTTAGGAAGGGTCACATATCAGAGCCTTTAGGCAAGTCCACATACTCAATCATCATATAGTCTTCTATGATTGCTAACACTCGCCTCGTACCCATGAGCAAAATGTTTCAACCGGACACATAGAAAGATAGGGGTTATAGTTTCGCCTCCCAACATCCTCACCTCAAGGGTGCTGTCAACAATAATAACTCATGCTATCTATATACAACTGGACATATTTGCCTAGATCTTTCCTCACCACGTGATGCTTGCAAAAGGAGAAACATAAAAGGAATAGAGAAAAACTTTGACTCTTGCATAAAAGTAAAAGATAGGCCCTTCATAGAGGGAAGCAGAGGTTGTCATGCGCTTATTTGTTTGTATGCTCAATCCCTTAGTGCAAGAGAACGTCACGTTGTATTACCCCTTAAGATGACAACCTTTATTATGCAGTCTGTCGCTTTTATTATTTGTCATCCAAGTTCGTACAACGCTCAATTTTCTCTTACACTAAATGATCTTGCACTTTTAGAAGCAATTTTTATTGCCTTATTGCACTGATGACAACTTACTTGAAGGATCTTGCTCAATCCATAGGTAGGTATGGTGGACTCTTGAAAATAGGATTTGGGTTTAAGGGTTTTTGGATGCACAAGTAGTATCTCTAGTTAGTGCGGAATTTTTGGATAGCAAAGGTAGGGGGGCAAGCATCACATGTTAAAGGATCTATGACAATATGACTTCTATGTGAATATAAACAAACATAAACCATTAAGTTGTATTCCTTGTCTAACGTCAACAATTTTGGCATATAATATGTTGATGAGGGCTCACAATCACAAAATATTTCTAGGATAGTATATTTACATGTGGATCTTCTCTTCCCTTATTAATTCTTTCATGAGTTTCATCACTGACTAATGCTATGTTTGTCAATCTCTAATAAAATTTCCTACTTATACTTTTCCTTATGTGGTGCCATCACCTACCACAGGATTAGTTTATGATCTTATTGATTTATTTCCTTTCTTTCCTTTCTTTCTTATTCCTTTTTCTATTATTTGCAACATGAAAGTAAACAAAGCAAAAACTCAAACTAAACTTTATTATATAACTTGCACACGATTACAATGATAGATCACTAAGCAAACTCTCAAATAAGAAAGGATCAAATTGAACTTTATTTCATCTAGGCAAAAGATTGAACTAAGATAAGTAAAAGCAAAAACATAGTGGGATCATACGATACCGGGGCACCTCCCCCAATCTTGGCGGAAGCCAAGGGGAGTGCCCATACCCGACTTAGTTCTCCTTTGGTGGTGAAGAAGATGATGGTGGTGAAGCAGAAGTCTTGTTCTTGGATTTCCATGGCAGTGGTCCACCATAATGATAGGAAGAGTAGATGGGATCCGACAGAAAACTACAAGGGAAAAAGAGAACAGAGGATTTCTTTGCGATACAGTGGTTAACAGGTTCGGGAAATATATATAGTTTTTTTTATCTTGGAGGACAATTACATGGAAGAAAAACGGAGTACGGAAGGTGTCCCAAGTGGGCACAACCCACCTGGGCGTGCCAGGCAAGCCTGGCGCACCCTCGTGTCTTGTGCCCACCAGGGGACGCTTCCTGGGAGTTTCTTTATTTCCAAAATTCTAAAATATTCCAAATCTGACAGAAAATATTTTTGCGGATTTTTCAGAGTCCGTTTACTTACTGTATCAAGTACCTCCTTATTTTCCCAATTCTGGAGTGTTCCGGAAGGCCTCTTTTATGTGTTCTTCCGGTGTCAAAGTTTGGATAATATTACTTTCAACATTAATAGGCGTACCTGAGATATAATGCTTTATTCGTTTTCCATTGACAACCTTCAGGTTAGTACCTTTGGAATTATTTTTTTGATGGCACCAGACCGGTAAACCTCCTTGATGACATACGGGCCTTCCCATTTCGAGAGGAGCTTCCCTGCAAAAAATCTAAAACAAGAGTTGTACAGAAGAACATATTCTTCGACTTTAAACTCACGCTTTTGAATTCTTTTGTCATGCCATCTTTTGATCTTTTCTTTGAATACTTTTGCATTTTCATAAGCTTGGGTTCTCCATTCATCTAATGAGATAATATCAAATAACCACTTCTCACCAGATGTTCTAACTCAAGAGGCAAATGACAAGCTTTTACATAAACCATTTTATCCGGAGACATACCCATAGGATTTTTATATGCTGTTCTATAAGCCCAAAGTGCATCATCTAATTTCTTAGACCAATTCTTCCTGGACCTATTGACAGTCTTTTGCAAAATTAATTTTATTTCTCTATTGCTAAGTTCAACTTGACCACTAGACCGAGGATGATAGGGTGATGCAATTCTATGGTTAACATCATACTTGGCAAGCATTTTACGGAAAACACCATGAATAAAGTGTTAGAATTATCCCTAAAGGCAATAATAAATTGGTTATTATCATATTTCCTTGCTCATGATAATCGTTTATTATCCATGCTATAATTGTATTGATCGGAAACTCAGATACATGTGTGGATACATAGATAACACCATGTCCCTAGTATGCCTCTAATAGACTAGCTCGTTGATCAAAGATGGCTATGGTTTCCTAGTCATGGACATGAGATGTCATTTGATAATGGGATCACATCATTAGGAGAATGATGTGATGGACAAGACCCAAACTATCAACGTAGCATATGATCATGTCAATTTATTGCTACAGTTTCCTGCATGTCAAGTATCTATTCCTATGACCATGAGATCATGCAACTCACTGACACTGGAGGAGTACCTTGTGTGTATCAAACGTGCAACGTAACTAGGTGACTATAAAGGTGCTCTACAGGTATATCCGAGGATGTCTGTTGGGTTGGCATGGATCAAGACTGGGATTTGTTACTCCGTGTGACGGAGAGGTATCTCAGGGCCCACTCGGTAATACAACATCATAATAAGCCTTGCAAGCAATGTGAGTAAGTGTTAGCCATGAGATCTTGTATTACAGAACGAGTAAAGAGACTTGCCAGTAACAAGGTTGAACTAGGTATGGAGATACCGACGATCGAATCTCGGGCAAGTAACATACCGAAGAACAAAGGGAACATCATACGGGATTAACTGAATCCTTGACATAGAGGTTCGACCGATAAAGATCTTCATAGAATATGTAGGAACCAATATGGGCATCCAGGTCCCGCTATTGGTTATTTACCGTAGAGGTGTCTCGGTCATGTCTACATAGTTCTCGAACCCGCAGGGTCTGCACACTTAAGGTTTGGTGACGTTTTGGTAGTATAGAGTTATGCATGGTGGTGAACGAAGGTTGTTCGTATCCCCGTATTATATCCCGGACCTCACGAGGAGCTCCGGAATGGTCCGGAGGTAAAGATTGATATATAGGAAGTCCTGTTTTGGTCGCCGGAAAAGTTTCGGGCTCATCGGTAGTGTATCGAGAGTGCCGGGAGGGTATCGGAGGACCATCGGGAGGGGTGTCACGCCCCGAGGGGCCTCATGGGCTGTGGGAGGAGACAAACCAGCCCCTAGTGGTCTGGACGAAGCCTCCACTAAATCCCATGAGGTTTTAGAAGGAAAAAAACCAAAGGTGGAGAGGTGGAAAGAGTTTCCAAGTGGAA
The DNA here is from genome assembly GCA_022496015.1 of Hordeum marinum. NCBI lineage: Eukaryota > Viridiplantae > Streptophyta > Magnoliopsida > Poales > Poaceae > Hordeum > Hordeum marinum. The sequence continues at coordinate 470,067,062 of CM039678.1, read as the reverse complement.
AGGAGGAATCCTACTCCTAATAGGATTGGAGTAGGACTCCTCCACCTCCAATTTTGACTAAACCTTGAGGGTTTGAGGCTGCCTCCTCCCCTCCCTCCCTCCTATATATACTAGAGGATTTAGAGGGGAAAGCTAACCCTAATTGCCATGTGCTGCCCTCTTCTTCCTCTAGATCTGTTTCTCCTCTAGATTAGTTCTGCGGTGCTTACGCGAAGCCCTGCAGAATTAGTTCACCACCACCGCCACCACGTCGTTGTGCTTCTAGAGAACTCATCTACCTCTCCACTCCATCTTGCTGGATCAAGAAGGCAGAGATCGTCATCGAGCTATACATGTGCTGAACGCGGAGGTGCCGTCCGTTTGGCGCTAGATCGGAAGGACCGTGATCAAGATCGCGAGACGATTAGTGAATGTATCGCGAGATGGATCATGATGAGATCGTGGGATGGATCGTGATTGGATCGCGAGATGGATCGTGATGGGATTGCGGGACGCTCGGCGATTTGGATCGTGAAGACGTTTGCCTACATCAACCACGTTTCTTAACGCTTCGCGCTTAGCGATCTACAAGGGTATGTAGATCCACTCTCCCTCTCGTAGATTCTCATCACCATGGATAGATCTTGCGTGTGCGTAGGAATTTTTTTGTTTCCCATGCAACGTTCCCCAACATAAAGTGTGAACCACCATCAGTCATTAAATATCTAGGGACTCCAAACCTTGGGAAAATAACTTCCTTAAGCATTTTAATAGAGGTGTTGTGATCATCACTACTGGTTGGAATAGCTTCTACCCATTTAGTAACATAATCAACAGCAACCAAAATATGTGTATACCCATTAGAGGAAGGAAAAGGTCCGATGTAATCAAATCCCCAAACATCAAATGGTTCAATAGCAAGTGAATAATTCATAGGCATTTCTTGATGCTTTACCGATATTACCTATTCTTTGACATTCATCGCAAGATGAGACATACTTACGGCCATCCTTGAAGAGAGTACGCCAATAAAATCTAGATTGCAATGCCTTATGAGCAGTTCTATCTCCAGCATGATGCCCTCCATAAGCCTCGGAGTGACATTTTCGTAGGATTTGTCCCTGTTCATGCTCAGGTACACAACGTCTAATAATACCATCTACTCCTTTATAAAGATGTGGGTCATCCCAAAAGTAATGTCTTAAATCATAGAAGAATTTTTTTCTTTTGTTGGTAAGTAAATCTAGGTGGTAAATATTTAGCAACAATGTAATTAGCATAGTCAGCATACCAAGGAGTACTATTAGCAACATTTATTGCAGCTAACTGCTCATCAGGAAAACTATCATCAATAAGTAGTGGGTCATCAAGCACATTTTCAAGCCTAGACAAGTTATCAGCTATGGGGTTCTCAGCTCCTTTTCTATCAATGATATGTAAATCAAATTCTTGTAACAAGAGAACCCAACGAATAAGTCTAGGTTTAGCATCTTTCTTTTCCATAAGATATTTAATAGCAGCATGGTCTGTGTGAACAGTTACTTTGGAATCAACAATATAAGGTCTAAATTTATCACAAGCAAACACAACTGCTAAGAATTCTTTTTCAGTAGTAGCATAATTTCTTTGAGCACTGTCTAGAGTTTTACTAGCATAATGAATAACATTCAATTTCTTATCAAGTCTTTGTCCTAGAACAACACCAACAACATAATCACTAGCATCACACATAATTTCAAAAGGCAAGTTCCAATCAGGTGGTTGAAAAATAGGTGCAGTAATTAAGGCTTTCTTGAGTGTTTCAAAGGCTTCAAGACAATCATCATGAAAAACAAAAGGGGTATCTGTTGGGATATAACCCCGCAATATGACCCGCCCTTGAAGGCTCCGGGTCATGTTGATGGCTCGTGAGCCGGCCCAAGGGTGAGCCGTAAAGCCTACGACCCATGAAGATAGGCGGCTCATGGTGTGGGCCGCAAGGTGGCCCGGACTGAGAAGACCCGGGTGTGTAAGCCGCTCGGAGACATTTTGGACAAGAAGATAGAGTAAGACTCGGATAGACAATGAGACTCAGTTAGACAATTGTAAAGACCCATGGTCCTGACATCTTATATAAAGGCAGGCCCGGGGCGACTTAGAGAGGGGGGTTATCGAGAACTAGGTCAAGCTTTAGCTCCCTTGTAATCGATACAACAAGCAATACAAGCACAAGTAGGACGTAGGCTATTACCTCGACTTGAGGGGCCGAACCTGGGTAAACCCGTGTCCTTCATCCCGATCAACCCCTTTGAGTCCATCACATTAGCGATGGCCTCGAATCCAAGTCCGTTCACCCGGACATCTGCCGTGATAAATCCACGATAGTTGGCGCCCACCGTGGGGCTTGCGCTTGGTGGTGTTGAGTTCTCAAAGGGCTCTCTCCCAGGGCTCGAGGGATACGTGGTCGGAAGGATGAGCAAGAGTCGCCGTGGCCGGTTCTACATCGACGATGCCGGTCGGGGGCTTGATGCTGAGTCCGTGGAGTATGGATTCCGGGTCCCGTTCGGCGGGATCCATGTTTTCATCGGAAAGGCTAATGGATCTACACCCGGGCCGGACATCTGCACCAACATTGTCGAGCTGGCTTGGCGTCTCCAATCTGCAAGTAATGTGCGGCCTGCTCGCGCCAATCCGGGTCGGAAGCATGTCTTCGTAGGCTTCACGCAAGGTAGGGATCTGGAAGCTTCCGGGTCACAGGAAACCCTTGTCTATTCAGAAGATGAATCTTCAAGTGGAGAAACATAATCAATATACCAGCTCCGCAACGGTGGCCTTGGGGGCTGTGACAATGCATACTCTGAGTCGGATGGATTTGTCGGATGCTTTAAAACCTCTGGTTCATGCGGCGGTGTTCATGGAAGGATCAGCCCCAACCGCTGGTAGCACAGCCGCGGGAGCCGCCGCTTCGGGGGATAGCCCGCCGCCGCCGGCTCAAGTTCTTGTGGAGCTTATGGATGAACTTGTGGCTCTGATGGCCACTGAAATGACACCAGATAATCAAGCAGCTCGGAATATAGAGATTGCACGGATCAAGGACCGGATGGCTGAGGAACGACAAAGGATGGCTGAGCTGAAGGTCCAGATGGAAGAAGGAGCAGAACGTATCAAGACAGATGCTTTCCGTCTAGGGCTGGAGCAAAGGTCAGCAGCGGCGGTACACCAGAGGAGGCATCAGTCCCGTCTACCAGAGCATTATGAAGCAAGGAAACTCTTTAATACCCCCGACGCGGGGCGAGCCGCGGGCGCGCCCGAGAGCCGACCAGAACGGCCAGCGGCTCATCCGGCCCAACATAACCCAGCTTCACCTAGGGGCTTTCCAACGCCGGCGGGTCATTATTCTAACCCGGCCGAGAATATGGTAGCAGCTGTCACCCAGCTTGAGACGATCCCTATCCCGGATGAAGCACCCTTTGCGGAGGATGTGCGGAACGCCATCGGGTACTTGGAGATGGCCATGGCCCAACAAGAGAGGTACGCTCACAGCCGGAGCCGCGTCCATTCAACCCCTCTTCCCAGCCGTAGCTTTAGCCGGCGCTACGAGTCACCAACAGGTTCTAGCAGTAACCATCACAGAGAAATTCCAACGGGTCACCGACCGTGACGAGATACGCAGGCACGTGTAGACCATGCGGGAAGCCCGCAAGAAGCGCTAGCTGGGCCAGCTTACTAAGAGCCCGGGCCTTCCGTTTCCATAGGGGCAGGAGTAATCCCCAGGACGGGAGGGCTGCCGTGTCTATCGCCGTCTCTCCGGAGCGAGCGGTTGCCGAAAGACTTTAAAGGTCCCCGCAAGGTCCCAAATTACACCGCTGATTTACCCCCCAGAGGCTTGGGTGGAAAGCTATGAGATGGCCATGGAGATACTGGATGTTAGTGAGTCGGTTTGTGCCAAATATTTCATCATGATGCTTGAAGGCCCGACTCGTACATGGCTAAAAGGGTTGCCACCTAATACCATCAATTCATGGGCGGAGCTTAGGGCTCGGTTCATCAAAAACTTTCAAGGGACGTGCAAGCATCCTATGACCATTGTGGATCTTGATCACTGTGTCCAACAGGAGAGCGAGTCGGCTCATCATTGGGTACGGCGGGTCTCGACAATTATTCACTCATCAGAGCAGATCACGGTGGCTCAAGCAGTGTTGATTTTAGAGAAGAATTGCCATTTTGTTCCTTTAAAGCAAAAACTTGGCCGGCTCAAGCGTACGTGTCAGGACATGGGAGAGCTCATGACGGCTCTCACAAAGTACGCCGACTCAGACAACACGAAGGATCCGGGTTCTGATGAGGAAAAGGCTAGTCAAGGCAAGAAGGGCAACCAAGGCAAGGGCGTAGTGAACAATGGTAACCAGAGTAACCGTAAGAATCCAGAGGCCGGGTCAGAGTTGGTGGCCAACACAAACGCCTAGCAAAATCACCCCAAGGGCAACAGGAGGTTTGGGACGCCCTCGAGCAGGGGTAATTTTTCCTCAAACATGGAAGATATGCTTAAGCGACCTTGTCCGAATCACAGTTTGCCTGATAGGCCGGCAAATCATACATGGGAGAGTTGTTCTTTTATGCAGAAGTTCAAGCAGTATGTCACACAACCTAACCATCGCGGGGGCGGCCCGCCAGGCGGCCCAAGACGTGACAGGTCAGGAGCTAGTTTTGGCTCTGGCGGTTCAGCATCCGGTCACCCGGGTCAGGATAATCACGGGGGACAGCAGCCGCATTCTGGTAATAACAACAGCAGCAACAGCGGAATCAGTTCGGCTTTCAGAGTAATCCGAAGCAGCTCAGCTCCGGGCAATACCATGTCTTCATGACTAGCGTCAATAGACGGGACAAGAAGTTGCGTAAATGGGCAGTCAATGCAGTTACACCGGCTCTTCCACAGTATCTGAAGTGGTCTGAATATGACATAACATGGAGCCATGAAGACCACCCGCCACGCGTTGATGACCCGGGGCGGCTGGCTTTGGTTGTGGACCCCAGGTAGGTGGATATATGTTAAACAAGGTGCTCATGGACGGCGGTAGCAGCATAAACATCCTTTACTATGACACCTTCCGACGGATGAAGTTGCTTGACAAGGACTTAAAACCTTCGTCCACTGTTTTTTATGGTGTGGTGTCGGGTAAGTCGGCGCATCCGGTGGGCAGGATTTCTTTGGAAGTGGCTTTTGGTGATGAATACAACTACAGAGTGGAGTCCTTATGGTCTGAGGTAGTTAAAATCAAGAGCCCTTATCATGCTTTGTTTGGACGGCCGGCTTATGCCAAGTTCATGGCCCGTCCCTGCTATGTTTACTTGCAGCTCAAGATGCCCGGCTTAAACAGTACCATCACCGTTCATGGTAACTGAAACACGGCTATTGAGTGTGAAGAAGGGGATGCAGCTTACGCAGAGTCCAGTTGCGCTTAGGAGGAGCTTAAGTTTTATAAGGAGAATGTTGATCTGGAGGATATGACCCCCCTGAAAAAGCCCACCATGGAAGTTGAGCCGCCCCTCAAATTTTCAGCGGATGATACCAAGGCAGTAGATTTCAATCCGGGCGACTCATCTAAGCAGTTCATCATTGGAGCTCATATGGATCCCAAATAGGAAAGCACGCTCATCGAATTCATCCGTGAGAATCGGGACATCTTTGCATGGAAACCTTCTAACATGCCGGGTGTACCGAGAGAATTTGCTGAGCACAACCTTAATGTGGATCCAAAGTTTAAACCGATCAAACAGTTCCTGCGGCGGTTCAATGAGGAGAGGCGCAAGGCTATTGGGGAAGAAGTTGCCCGGCTCTTGGCTGCTGGCTTTATTGTTGAAGTTTTTCACCCGGAATGGTTGGCTAACCCAGTGCTGGTGCTAAAAAAGAACGGCACCTGGCATATGTGTGTGGACTACACGGACCTTAACAAGGCTTGTCCGGCTGATCCTTTTGCCCTCCCTCGAATTGATCAGATCATTGATGCTACAGCCGGATGTGAAAGTTTATGCTTCCTGGATGCTTACTCAGGTTATCATCAGATCAAGATGGCAGTGAAAGACCAGGAGAATACGGCGTTTATTACACCCTTTGGGGCATTCTGTTATGTCTCTATGCCTTTCGGGCTCAAGAGTGCCCATGCAACTTATCAACGATGCGTGCAGAACTGCCTTCACGGTCAAATTGTCCATAATGTTCATGCTTATGTAGATGGCATCGTGGTCAAATCCAGAAAGAAGGAAACTCTTTTGGAGGATCTAAGGGAAACCTTTGACAATCTCCGGGTCTACAAGATGATGCTTAACCCGACCAAGTGTGTCTTTGGTGTTCTAGCAGGAAAGCTTTTGGGTTTCTTGGTCTCTGAGCGTGGCATCGAGGCTAACCCGGACAAATCAAAGCTATTACTTCTCTAAGAGAGCCGACTTGCATTAACGACGTTCAACGCTTAGCAGGGCGGATTGCTGCGTTGAGCCGGTTCATAAGGCGTCTTGGAGAGAAAGCTATCCCTTTATATCAGATGATGAAAAAAACAGACAAGTTTGCGTGGAGCAAGGCGGCGGGTGAGGCACTTGAGGCGCTTAAGAAACAGCTCACTGAGCCGCCAGTGTTAGCCGCTCCGACTGAGAAAGAACCGCTGCTCATTTATTTGGCGGCTAACAACAGGGCAGTCACCATCGCAATTGTGGTCGAGCGCAAGGAGGCCGGGAAGGAGTAACCTGTGCAAAGGCTGGTTTATTATATCAGTGAGGTCCTGACAGAATCTAAGCAGAGATATCTGCATTGGCAGAAGCTGGTATACAGGTTTTTTATGGCCAACCGCAAGTTAAAGCACTACTTTCTAGGGCACCAGGTAACTGTGGTCAGTTCTGCTCCGTTGGGAGATATTATCCAGAACAGAGAAGCCACAGGGAGGATTGCCAAATGGGCCTTAGAGCTGGGACCTCTTAATGTAAAGTATGTTCCTCGCACAATGATTGGACAGAGTGCCAAGCTCCTGAAGAAAAGCCAGATAACACATACTGGACTATACACTTTGATGGATCCAAGCAGTTAAACGGGTCTGGAGCAGGGGTTGTCCTGACATCCCCAAAGGGTGACAAGTTTTGTTATGTGCTCCGGCTGATGTTCCCTTGCACTAACAATGCGGCTGAGTACGAGGCTTTGCTTCATGATCTTAGATTAGCCAGGGAGATGAATTTGAGCCAGGTCAGGTGTTTGGGCAACTCAGATCTAGTAGCTCAGCAAGTTTCTGGCACTTGGGACTCCAAAGACCCACGGATGGCGGCTTATAGGCAGGCGGTTGATATTATTGCGGGTCACTTCAAAGGGTATCAGGTAGATCATATTGATCGTCGCAAGAACGAGGCGACTGATGCTTTATCACGGCTAGGTTCCCAACGTAAGCCGGTGCCGCCTAATGTCTTTCTGGACGTCTTATATCATCCGACTGTCAAGATACCTTCAGAGGAGGATTTGGTTGTTCCTAACCTGGAGGCAGAATTGGTGGCGGCTCTACATGTTATCCCAGATTGGACTATTCCTTATTTGGCCTATTTAACCCGGGGCGAGTTACCATAAGATGAAGATCTGGCCAGAAAGATCACCCGCCGTTCTAAGTCCATGACGTTAGTTAACAGTGAGTTGCATAAGTGAAGTGTAACAAGGGTTTTTCAACATTGTGTTTCACTAGAGGAGGGTCGGCAGATCTTGAGTGAAATCCACGCTGGAGATTGTGGACACCATGCCGGCTCAAAGTCTTTGGTGGCCAAGGCTTTCCGGCATGGGTTCTTCTGGTTGACGGCTCACAAAGATGCAGAGGACTTAGTCTGTAAGTGCGATGGCCGTTAGAAATTTAGCCAGCGTGCTCATGTTTCGGCTCAAGAATTGAGGATGATACCAATCACTTGGCCGTTTGCGGTCTGGGGGCTGGACATGGTAGGGCCTTTCAAGAGGTCCAAGGACAAGAAAATGCACCTCCTGGTGGCGGTTGATAAATTTACCAAGTTGGTAGAGGCAGAGCCGGTCAGCAAATGTGATGCAGCTACAACAGTTCTGTTTATCAAAAAGCTAATCTACCGCTTTGGTTACCTGCACAACATCATCACTGATAATGGTACAAATCTATCCAAGGGGGCTATGAAGAAATTCTGTGATGAAGAACATATCCGGCTTGATATTACAGCCGTGGCACATCCATAGTCTAACGGTCAGGTGGAGCATGCCAATCAGGAAATTCTAAGAGGGATTAAGCCGCGGCTTATGGTTCCTTTGCAGCGAATGCCCGGGTGTTGGGTCGAAGAATTACCTTCCGTCTTATGGAGCATCAGAACCACCCCTAACAGGTCCACAGGTTTCACGCCCTTCTTTATGGTGTACGGCGCTGAGGCCGTCTTACCCAGCGACATCCGACATGACTCGCCAAGGGTGGCGGCTTACATTGAGACGGACAATGAGACGACATGCCGAGATGCATTGGATGCTTTGGAAGAGGCACGAGAGTTAGCAGCAGCCCGATCGACAATTTATCAACAAGACCTACGCCGCTATCACAGCCGCAGGGTCAAGACCCAGACGTTTGAGGAGGGCGACTTAGTGCTCTGGCTGATTCAAGACGAGACAAATATGCATAAACTGTCACCTCCATGGGAAGGACCCTTTGTGGTCAGCAGAAATCTCAACAACGGGTCATATTACCTCATCGATATCCGAGACGACTCAGATACGGCGGGTCAGGAGACCCGTCGGCCATGGAACATCGCGCATCTCCGGCCTTATGTCACCTAAGGGTGTAAAGATCTATCATTGTACACTATCATTATACATACCACAGTTATATGAGTAAACAAGGAAGCCTCTGCTATTTCATGCATCCTCGTACAAGAGAAGATTAAGCAATATTCCGGTTGATGCATCAACTAAGGTCGGCAAACGGTAGTAGATGCCTATTAGCCAGACGTTATGCCACAAAATCCGGCTCAAGAAAATGAGTCGCGGCGAGGGCGGCTTCTCGCCTTCGGGTGCAGCTTCTAACGCCTATCCGCCGGCGCTTTGCGTCGTATTGCTAAATGGTGGTAGACACCTATCAAGCTGGCATTTTGCCACAAAAAGAAAAAACCGACTAAGGTAATTTGTCGTGGCGAGGGCGGCTTCTCGCCTTCGGGTCTAGCTTCTAACGCCTATCCGCCAGCGGGTTACGCTGTAATTGCTGAGGGGGGCTTCTTACCGACGGGTATCGCTTCTAACACCTTATCTGCCGGCTTTATGCCATCTCCAGCTAACCAGTTTAGCCGCGGTTATGAGAGGCTTTTTACTGATGGGTATCTAACGTCTCATGACCCGCGAACGACGGCTTTCTGCCTCCGGGTAAAGCTTTGAATGCCTATTAGCCAGCCCAAGGCCATGTAAAAACAGCTAAGGTAACTTAGCTGCGGTGAACGGCGGCTTCTTACCTTCGGGTATAGCTTCTAACGCCTATTAATTGTTCTCATAAAAATCCGGCTAAGGAAAAATTAGCTGCAGCGAGGGCGGCTTCTTACCTTCGGGTACAGCTTGTAATGCTTATCCGCCGGTGTTTACGCCATATTGTTACCTCCGGGTGTATCTTCTAAATGCGTTATCGGCCAGGCTTTATGCCATTTCCGGCTAACCAGATTGGCCGTAATTATCAAAGAGGGAGTTACCACCTCCGGGTGTGGCTGACCTAATCTTGGCTGCAGGTATCTTATATGATGATAAGGCAAGTGTAAATAACTCAAAGCATACAAAGACAAATGGCAGACCAAAAGCCGGATCATCTTATAAGAACATCATGACAAATTCCAAACAAGTTTTCATCTAGCTATTACACTCCCAGAGGAGATCAAAATTTCAGACAAAGTTTTTCAACCGTCACGCGGCGGGTTAAGCTGATACAAGATCTTAAAGCAGAAGCTAGTTAGCTGACGGGTCATCCTGCGCCGGCTCTTCTGGGGCCTTGATCTGGAGGTTGTTCAAATCCCAATTGCAGTTCGTTAGAGCTGCAAAAGAGCCCTCAAAAAAGGGTGAAGGGTCAAGATCTGGAGCAAAGAGGTCCTTACTCCGAGCAGGCGTCAAATCTTTGCACTCATACAGAGGACCCCGGACCCTCTTCTGCTCCGAGCATAAGCTGCATGATAAGTTGACAGGTCAACCTCCTCCGCCAAAATAGAAGCTAACACCCGGGACTCCTTCATGCACCGGCTGTAGTCAGTGTCAGTAAACTCCGAGCCGTCGTCTTTTCTTGAAGGGAAGCCCTCCATCATCTCAGCGGCGGTAAGACCCGGAGCAAAAGTCAAAGCCCGGCTGATGCTTGCAATGGCTCCTTGGCGGGCGACTGACTTCTTGAGCTCGGTGATCTGCTTCGGCATAGTGGAGAAGAGCTCTAAGATGCCCTTGAGAGTCGCCGGAATTTTATCCTTGTATTGCACGGCCTTCATGGTGCAGATAGCTCCGCAGTACAACTGTTCGTTAAGGTGTAGATGGCTTTCAATGGCAGAAGGCTATCAGAAGCCAATTGTCGGCTCCTAGGACCTGCACAAACCGGACAAGTCAGATGAGCCGTCAGTCTAGGTAAAGATATTTGAAACAAAAAGTAGTTAGAAGCTTACCAAAGAGGGCGGCTGACATCGTGCTGATGTGGCGCTTCAAGCCTTGGAGTTCATCCGCCACGGCTATCAGCCGCTGGTCGGCGTCTTCTGCCCATTGGGTCAAGGCAGTCTTCTCGAATTCAGCCGACTCCTTAAGAGCAGCGAACTCAGCTTTGATTGTGACCAACTCCTCAGAGAGAAGCCGACACTTTTCATCGGCAACGCTGCGGGCCTCTTGTTGAGCCGCCAAGTTGGTCTTCAGGTCCATCAACTGCGACCCGACTTCGCTTAAAGCTTCCCGTGACACGTCAAAATACAGGATAAGTCACCAGAATGGAAGTCATGTCAAATGATGAAGGTTAAATACAAAATTATGCAAGTCTCAAGCATATTGCAAGCAATATGTTTGACACTTGGGGGCTAATGTACGTTTGATCTTCGAGCATACAACACAGTTCCGGCTCATCTTCATCAAAGTTAATCCGGAACTTGGGGGCTACGATACGACTCTTCAAATTTACTTATAATAAAAGCTCCGGCTCAACGTTATCAAGCTTGAGTCGGCCATTGGGGGATACAAGTGGCTCTTCAAGCTATCTACATTGAAGCTCCGACTCAACTTTATCAAGTTTGAGTTGGCCCTTGGGGGCTACGATTGGCTGTTCACGCTATCTATAGTGAAGATCTGACTCAACTCTAACAAATTGAGCCGGCCCCTGGGGACAAAGGCTTTGGATTTTCTACAGAGGATCAGGAAAGACCCGGTTCACCTCTTAACTAGATTGAACCGACCCTTGGGGGCTAAGTAAGGTTATAGCAGCAAGAGGAATACCTCATATTTTGTTTTCATCAAAGTTACCAGCCGAAGCTTCAGATCTCAGCTGGTGGTATGCCGGTTCGTATACCCGGCGTGGAGTTCTTCGGCCGTCATCTTCTCCAAGGAAGAGTCGAAATCCAGCTTCTTGGAGGCCTCGGCAGACTCTTTATGCCTGGTCAGCACATGAGCCGGAGGGGACTGGGGAGCAGAGTCGGTGATCACAACCTCTCGAGTTGCAGTGGCCTTGGCAGGACTTGGCGGTTTTGAAGGACCCCTTAGAGGGCTCTCCGTGATGATATCTTCAGCAGCTGGCTCAGTGGAGGCAATTGGCAGATCTACATCCAATTGTGGCTCCTCCGGTTGTTCTTGCTCCGGCTCTTGAGCAGCAGGACTGGGGAGGGCTTGTTGGTCTTCCAATGCTTGGCTTGAGCACTGAAAGATAGAAAAGTAAGAATCCAAAGGATATTACTACCCTACAAAGAACCGGATGTTATAGTGTAAAGACACTTACAGCAGGTTGATCTTTGGAGGCGGCAGAGCGGTCGCCGAAGAGTCGCCGGAAGAGGGCGACTTCTGAGATGAAATTCAAGAAGGATGAGACGGCACTAAGTTTATAAAGACAAATGAATCAAACATGAACACATACCTCAGCAGGGCGTTTCTTCGGAGCCGATGAGTTCGGCAAGCCGGACATAAGCTCAGTAGAGCCGACGCTCCAGGTCTGGCGACGTTCAGCCTGTTGTTGCTTTTTCAAAAGAAAATTGGGAGCCAGGTAAGCGAGAGGATGAGAAAGAGGAACTTTTCTGGCAACCCGCCGCGGCTTTCGGGGGACAAAATATTCTGAACCGGAAGAGACATAGTTTACCTCAGGGGCATTGGCGTGGCTGGTCTCCACTTCATCCTGCGAGTAAAACAAGCATTGGTAAAACAGGAAGGCAAAGAATCAAGCAAACCACTAAAATTTTACCTCGGAGCTGGATGACTGTGGCGGGTCGAACCACTCCTCTCGTGGGCGTCCTTCTTTGGCTTCTTGGCTGGGGCCTTCTTCTTGAGCTTCTTCGGAGGAGGGACGTACTCCTTCCAGAAATCAGAGTCGGCCTGCGAAAATAACCCGGAGAAGAATAATAGATCAACAAGGTACAAGCAACATCCAAGAGACGGATGGGAAGAAATTAACTTACATCTGGAGCCGGATTGTTGACGTTGAAAGGCGCTAGGCCAATTGCGCTGCATGAGCCAGAGGCTTCATGGACAAGGCTCCAGATGACAGTGGTAATGTCATCCTTTGTCAAGGTTGATTTGCTGAAGCACAAGGAGCTGTCGTACTTGCCTTCATATTCACACATAAGCCGACTTCTATGGCTTAAGGGCATGATCCGCCATGAAATCCAGCAGCGAATTAATTCCAGTCCGGTCAAACCGTTGGCCATGAGTGCCTTGATCTTGGCGTGAGCCAGCTCATACCTGGCACGCTCTGAAACTAAGAGCCGGCCAGGAAGCTCGGAATCTGTCCTGAGCCGGGAGGGACGATAACCCGACAATGGGCGCTCATTTTCAGGAGAACTGTCCTTGCAGTAGAACCAAGTCTTGTTCCAATCCTTTGGATGACTCGGCATCTGCGCAGCCGGAAAGATGATGTCTCTGCGTCGTTGAATGGAAATACCGCCAAGTTCGAGACTCGGACCGCCTTTCATTTCAGTTTGGCGGTTGGCATAGAAGAACTCTCGAAACAACCCCACAAACGGCTTGATTTGCAGGTAGACTTCGCAGAGCAATTGGAAATTGCATATGTTTGAAACGGAATTGGGGGCCAAGTCTTGAGGGTGAAGCTTGTACAAATGGAGAACGTCACGGAAGAATTTAGAGCCAGGCGGCATGAACCCTCGCTCGATATGGTCAGAGAAAACTACTACCTCTCCTTTTTGGGGAGAGGGCTGAGTCTCGTCACCTGGAACCCGCCAGTGAAGGACCTCCTTGGAAGGAATAGTGCCCGCGTCAACAAAATCCATTAAGTACTCTTCTGTGACACAAGATCCGACCCAATTGCATGAGTTGGAAGCGCGGGACATGGCGGCGGCTTAAAGACTGTGCAAAATTAAATAGGCAGTGAGTTAAGAGCAAGCAATATCTGTGACGGCTTACAATTTTAAGGGCTCTACAAATACTACGCCATAGTCTGGCTGATGAGAGCCGGAGAGGTCTGGCGGTTCAACAAAGAAAGGAGGAGCGAAAATCGGCTAAGTCCCGAAAAACAGGTTTCACAAACTACCGCTGCAATTATGGATCTACAAAAACAGGAAAATAGGTTCTTATTTCTAGACATAGCGAAGAACAGGCGAAACAGAGAAGAATGAAACAGAGCCGCGACGGTCCGTGCATTGCGCACGGCTGCCTTGTACGTGGCGGCACGGCAGGGACGCACGCTAAAGACATCGACGACGTCAGAATACCCTAACGGTGGCGATGAAGGAGCCCAAGCGGCGGCGGCAAAGCTTCCCGCTAACCCTACTATGGCGGCGATGGATCTAAGGGGAGCTTGGACTTCCGATGATGGAGCGGCGGACACGGAAGAGACTCTGGTACGACTCAGGTTGATGCAGCGGCCTGGTTGACGACGATGAGAAGACGGCACCGGAGCAGGGAGCACTGGAGCAGAGACGATGAAGGGAAGAAGACGACGGGAGAGCAGGAGAAGGAAAGTTTCCCCCTACAACAGGTCTTATTTAAAGAGAAGACGAGGCAGGCATGAAAATCTAGGGAACGGAAACCATTTGACCGAGGCGGACGCCTCGATTTTCGGGCTGACCATTTAATAAAAGATTCGGTAGTATGTCAGCAGATCTCGTGACGTCATGCCGGGTCATCACCGGGAGACTCGCCAAAGAGTAGAAGAGAAGGATGAAGTGAGCAAGCTCAATTCAACTTGGGCCTAATATTGGGGATATAACCCTGCAATATGACCCGCCCTTGAAGGCTCCGGGTCAGGTTGATGGCTTGTCAGCCGGCCCAAGGGTGAGCCGTAAAGCCTACGGCCCATGAAGATAGGCGGCTCATGGTGTGGGCCGCAAGGTGGCCCGGACTGAGAAGACCCGGGCATGTAAGCCGCTCGGAGACAGTTTGGACAAGAAGATAGAGTAATACTCGAAAAGACAATGAGACTCAGTTAGACAATTGTAAAGACCCGTGCTCCTGACCTCTTATATAAAGGCATGCCCGGGGCGACTTAGAGAGGGGGGTTATAGAGAACTAGGTCAAGCTTTAGCTCCCCTGTAATCGATACAACAAGCAATACAAGCACAAGCAGGACGTAGGCTATTACCTCGACTTGAGGGGCTAAACCTGGGTAAACCCGTGTCCTTCATCCCGATCAACCCCTTTGAGTCCATCACATTAGCGATGGCCTCGAATCCAAGTACGTTCACCGGGACATCTGTCGTGATAAATCCACGACGGTATCCTTTTGCAAGAGATTAGTAAGAGGCCTAGAAATTTTAGAAAAGTCTTTGATAAATCTCCTATAGAAACTAGCATGACCTAAGAAACTATGAATACCTTAGGACATGGCATTTTCTCAATTGCATCAACCTTAGCTTGGTCCACTTCAATACCTCTTTCAGAAATTTTATGACCCAAGACAATGCCTTCATTAACCATAAAGTGGCACTTCTCCCAATTCAAGACAACATTTGTTTGTTCACATCTCTGCAAAACTCGCTGAAGATTGCTTACGCAATCATCAAAAGATTTCCCATAAACAGAGAAGTCATCCATGAAAACCTCAACAATCTTTTCACAAAAATCAGAGAATATAGCTATCATGCATCTTTGAAAGGTAGCACGTGCATTACATAAACCAAAGGGCATACGCCTATAAGCATAGGTTCCAAAAGGACAAGTAAAAGTGGTCTTTTCTTGATCAGGTTGTGATACATGTATTTGTGAAAAGCCAAAATATCCATCAATGTAGCAAAAGTGTGTGTGCTTAGATAATCTTTCAAGCCTTTGATCAATAAAAGGCAAAGGGTAATGATCTTTTCTAGTTGCTTTGTTTAATTTTCTAAAATCAATTACCATTCTATAGCCTGTAACAATTCTTTGTGGAATAAGTTCATTTTTATCATTAGGAACAACAATAATACCTCCTTTTTAGGAACACAATGAATAGGACTTACCCATCTACTATCAGCTATAGGATAGATTATACCTGCTTCCAGCAGTTTTAATATTTCCATTCTTACCACCTCTTTCATCTTTGGATTTAACCGACGTTGGTGATCAACAACTGGTTTAGCATCAGGGTCCATATTGATTTTGTGCTGACATAGAGTGGGACTAACGCCCTTTAAATCGTCAAGAGTATATCCAATAGCAGCCCAGTACTTCCTTAGAACTTTCAATAATCTTTCTTCTTCATGTTCTGAAAGGTTAGCACTGATAATAACATGATATATCTTCTTTTCGTCAAGATAAGCATATTTCAAAGTGTCTGGCAATTGTTTTAATTCAAACACAGGATCACCTTTAGGTGGAGGAGGACCTCCAAGAGTTTCAATAGGTAAATTGTGTTTAAGCAGAGGACGTTATTCAAAGAAAAATTTATCTATTTCATTTGTTTCATGCATAAGTAAATCATTTTCATGGTCTAGTAGATATTGTTCTAAATGATCAGTAGGTGGTACAACAATAGAAGCAAGACCAATTAATTCATCCTTACTAGGTAATTCTTTTTCATGATGATTTCTACTAAACTTGGAAAAATTAAACTCACGAGACTCATCACCAAAGATAACTCCCACAATTTGGTTCTTACAATCTATCTTAGCATTACTTGTGTTCAAGAAAGGTCTACCAAAGATAATGGGACAGAAGTCATCTTGCGGGGAACCAAGAACAAGAAAATCAGTAGGGTGTTTTAGTTTACCACACAAGACTTCAACATCTCTAATAATCCCAATTGGTGATATAGTGTCTCTATTAGCAAGTTTAATAGTAACATCTATTTCTTCTAGCTCAGCAGGTGCTATGTCTTTCATAATCTCTTCATATAAAGTGTAAGGAATAACACTCACACTAGCACCCATGTCACATAAACCATGATAACAGTGATCTCCTATTTTAACTGAAATAACAGGCATGCCCACAATAGGTCTATGTTTATCTTTTCTATTAGGTTTAGCAATTCTAGCAGCTTCTTCACAGAAGTAAATAACATGCCCATCAATATCTTCTTCCAAGAGATCTTTAACCATAGCAATGCTACATTCTACTTTAATTTGTTCTTCAGGTTTAGGTGTTCTAATATAGCTTCTGTTAACCACAATTGAAACTTTAGCATGCTCCTTTATCCTAACAGGGAAAGGTGGTTTCTCTATATAAGCAAAAGGAACAACTGGATCAACATTATAGAGTATAGTTTCTTCTTTAACTGGTGCTGGTTTTTAATTTCTTCTTTAACAGGTGGGTGATATTTAAACCACTTCTCCTTAGGGAGTTCAACATGAGTAGCAAATGATTCATAAAAGGAGGCTACTATCTCCGAGTCAAGTCCATATTTAGTGCTAAACTTTTGAAAAGCATCGGTATCCATAAAAGATTTCACACAATCATACTTAAGTTTAATACCTAACTCTTTACCTTCGTCGAGTTCCCAATCTTCAGAGTTGCGTTTAATTCTTTCCAAAAGATCCCACCGGAATTCAATAGTCTTCTTCATAAAAGAACCAGCACAAGAAGTATCAAGCATGGTTTGATCATTACGAGAAAGCCGAGCATAAAAATTATGGATAATAATTTCTCTTGAGAGCTCATTATTGGGGCATGAATATAACATTGACTTAAGCCTCCCCCAAGCTAGAGCGATACTTTCTCCTTCACGAGGCCAAAAATTATATATATAATTCCGATCACGATGAACCAGATGCATAGGATAAAATTTCTGGTGGAACTCCAATTTCATTCCAATTCCATGATCAATATCATCGCATAGCCTATACCATGCCAATGCTTTTCCCTTCAAAGATAAAGGGAAAACCTTTTTCATAACTTGATCCCTGGGTAAACCTGCAAGCTTAAACAATCCACAAATTTGTTCCACATATATCAAGTGCATATCAGGATGTTCAGTTCCATCTCCTGCATAAGGATTAGCTAGCGGTTGTTCTATCATACCCAAAGGAATTTCATATTCAATATTTTCAGTAGGTGCAGTAGGTTGAGGGGTAGCTAATTGTGGTTCTGGACGAGGTGAAGATACCCCAAACAAACCCCTCAAAGGATTGTTTTCCATAGTAACAAGTGACAATAAATTTTAGCACACTATATAAATGTTTCCTTACCAAATTCCACTAACCAAAGGCGCTTCACTCGTCGGCAACGACGCCAAAAAATAGCCTTGATGACCTACAAGTATAGGGGATCAATTGTATCTCTTTTCGATAAGTAAGAGTGTCGAACCCAATGAGGAGCAGAAGGAAATGACAAGTAGTTTTCAGTAAGGTAATGTCTGCAAGTGCTGAAATTGTAAGGAGCGAAGTAGTTTGATAGCAAGATAATTTGTAACGAGCAAGTAACGAATATAGTAGAAAAAGTGCATCAAGGTAGCCCAATCCTTTAGAGGCAAAGGACAGGCCAAAGCGGTCTCTTATGAAAAGCAAAGCGTTCTTGAGGGTACACGGGAATTTCATCTAGTCACTTTCATCATGTTGGTTTAATTCGTGTTCGGTACTTTGATAATTTCATATGTGGGTTGACCGGTGCTTAGGTGCTGCTCTTACTTGAACAAACCTCCTACTTATGATTAACCCTCCCATAAGCATCCGCAACTACGAGAAAAGTATTAAGAATAAATTCTAACCATAGCATTAAACTTTTGGGTCCAATCGGTCCCTTATGGAATAGCGCATAAACTGGGGTTTAAGCTTCTGTCACTCTCGCAACCCATCATCTAATTGCTAATACACAATGCATTCCCTTAGGCCCAAATATGGTGAACTGTCATGTAGTCGACATTCACATGACACCACTAAGGGAATCACAACATACATACTATCAAAATATCGAACACATATCAAATTCACATGATTACTAGCAACATGATTTCTCCCGTGACCTCAGGAACAAAAGTAACTACTCACAAATAATAATCATGCTCAATATCAGAGGGGTATTAAATAGCATAATGGATCCGAACATATAATCTTGCACCAAATAAACCATATAGTGATCAACTACAAGACGTAATCAACACGACTAGTCACCCACAAGCACCAATCTATAGTTCCGGTAACAAGATTGAACTCAAGAGATGAACTAGGGTTTGAGAGGAGTTGGTGCTGTTGAAGATGTTGATGAAGATTGCCCTCCCCAAGATGGGAGAGTTGTTGGTGATGATGATGACGACGATTTCCCCCTCCGGGAGGGAAGTTCCCCCGACGGAATCGCTCCGCCGGAGGGCAAAAGTGCTCCTGCCCAAGTTCCACCTCGAGGCGGCGGTACTTCATCCCGAAAGCCTTCTCCTTATTTTTTCTAGGTCAAAATCACTTATATACCAGAAGATGGGCACCAAAGATGGGCCGAGGAGGGCACAACCCACCTGGGCGCGTCAGGGAGCCCAGGTGGGTTGTGCCCACCTGCTGGGCCCCCTCTGGTAGTTATTTGCTCCAATAATTCTTAAATATTCCATAAAAAATCTCCATGAAGTTTCAGCTTGGTTGGAGTTGTGTAGAATAGGTAGCCCGGCGTAGCTTTTCCAGGTCCAGATTTCCAGGTGCCGGAATTCTCCCTCTTGGTGTGTTCCTTGCAAATTATGAGAGAAAAGGCATTAGAATTACTCCAAAAAGCATTATTATGGATAAAAACATTATAAATAACAGCACGAATACATGATGCAAAATGGACGTATCACCCACCAAAACCCTAAGCTGCCGAATCAAGGCCCCTCGTCGTCGCCTTTGCCTCCCTGTGGGTCTCCGCCGTTGGGAATCGCCGCTGCCAACGAAATCTTCACCCTCGTTGCTGCCGTAGCGGATCCTTCACCAAGCTAGGATATGGATCCGGCCCTCCTTGCGCTCCCCGTCCGATTCTTGCGCACTGGAGTTAATTTTATCGATATTCCACCGATTGCAAACCTCCCTGTCCACTAGAAAACTCATTAGTTTAGTGAACGAAGGATTTTTAGGTTTAGTTGTCTGCTAAACCGAATCCTGATGACACCAAGTCAGAAAAATTGGTGCTACGAATTTTGTTTTCGTGCTACTGAAGACAGTCTCGGTGAAACCCAGTGGCAATTTTCGGTCTGACCGAAGTTGCTGCCAAGTTTTTGTTAATGCTGTGTTTGGATGTCTGTATTGGAGGCCTCTGTATTGTATTGGTTTCAATTCCAATTCAGCTAGGAAATTGTAATGGACATGAATACGAATTCAATTGTTTTGATGTTTATTGAATTGGCTCACATAATCATCATGAGGTTTCAATACAGAATCATGTTTGGATGTACAACTATGGAATTGCATAGCAATATTAGTATGTGCATTAAAACGATAGTTGTATGACTATAATTGGATGATTATATAGTAAAAAAATGAACATATTATTCTAGAAATCGAGCATGACATCATATAATATAGACATAAAACAAACAAAAAATAATTTTATACAAAGAACATACATCACATATATTTGTCCCAAATTCTGAACGACACATAGGTCCAACTGTAACAACACAATTGTTCAAATAAGTTGAAGTTGAACATTACATAGTCTCAAATATAACCAAGCAAATAATTTAGATAGGTTCAAGTTTAACAAGACAAATAGGAAAGCATAGCTTGCTTAACTTCAAGGCAATAATAGTAGCCAAGCCTTCCTCATGTGCATTGCAGCTCCATTAGAGCTTCAAATAAGCACTCATTAAGAATAAACTTTCCGTAAGAGCGCAACATGTCTGCTTCTGCCAACTCTAGTATCAACTGAAGTGCAGCAAGTATTTCAGAAGGAGTAGTAATGTAACATCCCAAAATTTCATTTTGGAATGTTATGAAATATAGCTATGCATCATCATCACATTGTTTGAATGAAATGAATTGTTGAAGTTCTTCTTTTGGATTTCTAAAAGGCCACTTTCATTTTCTCCATATACTTGTTTCTACTATTTGAAAATCTCTGGAATTATACAAAAAAAGAGAGGAGTAACATGACACTCCACACCAGGGGCATCTTGGTGAATTATTTGAACAATAAAACCAGGGGTTTATTTGAAAGTTTATCTCAAAAGAATTTAAAATCAATTAGGCATTTTCTGAAAAATATTTTTTTAAAGTATTCATTTTGACAGAGGAAAAATGTTCATTAAATAGCATTTATTCCCCTGATAATTTTGATGTTTATATTCCCTATGTTTGAAAATAGTTTGAATGCATTAAAGGGTTCTAAACGCTCTGGAAAATAGAAAAGGAAACGAATTAAAGTGTTTAATTAGAAAACCGGCCGGCCCACCAGCCTTTACTCCCGAGATCCTTTCGGATCGGTGACCGACGTGCAGATCCCGCTCCCACTCTCACTGACACGCGGGACCCACCATCCGACAGTGCCATCAGCGCGCTCGTCTCCCTCCTCGTGCCGTCGACGTCGCCGAAGATCCCTTCTCCGCTCATCTCGCTCCTCTCTCCCTCTCTCGACCCCGCACCTGGCCTATAAGAGCCCCTGCCTTCTCCGCTCTCCGTTCCACCCCTGAGTGCCCCTGCCCACGCCCACAAACGCCACTGCTCCACCTCGCCGGAGTTCGATTAACGACCGAAGCTCTCCGAGCACGAGGCCGTCGCCTCCGTCGCTCCCAGCCCCGTCCGACGCCACCATTCGACACCGGAGCTTTGCCGCCGTCGCCTGAGCACTTCGGACGCTGCCATCGACCACCGCACGACCATCTCCGACCACATCTGACCTCCGGCCGCCGTCGACCTCGCCGGAAACCTCGACCCCCCTCTGTAAGCCACCACACCCTCCTAGACCGTCAGATCTAGATCCAACACGCCAGATTAGAACTTTTAAGACGCCGAACCGTTTTCTTTTAATAACCAGCCGTCCGCTCGCTAGCTCCCGCACGCACATGGCCTTGGCCAATCACAGCATGCCACATAGCCCCTAACCGATCGATAATATTTTTTCTTCTCTGTTTCTGTTTTATAAAACAGAATGTGTTCTGTTTTTATTTTTATTATATCTTTTAAACTAATTAGTGTTTTTAATTAATTCTTTGTGCATTAGGTCACAAATTTCATGTAGTTTCATCATGTAGTCTTAGATTCCAAATTTGAACTTTAAAATTTGAATCTAACCAAATTTTCTTAAATTACTAAAATCTGTATAACTAGAGTTTAAAAATATATTTTTGTATGAATCTTTTTGCCACTGGTTTGTATTAGTTAGACCTATCATCCTACATAGTTTGAGAATTTTTAGGATGAATTTGGTTAGGGTTTTTAACAAAAACAGAATCTGTTTAGTTCTTAATAGAGTTTAGTTAGTTTGATTTTAGTTTAGTTTGAATCTGAGTTAGTTTAACTTTTGTTTTTAGTTTTCATTAGGTTCTGTTGTTTCAACATTAGGTGAAATAATTTGCTATTAATAAAAATAATTGTTTAGTTTTATACCTTATTGTTATAGGAAATCCTTATTCCTTTTCATTAGGTATAGTTTTATAAAGCAAGTTAGTTTTACTTTTCACAAACATTTTAGGAGATTTAATTCTGTTTTCTAATAAAGAATCTTAGTAATTATTTTCTGTTAAGTAATGTTCTGTTTATATAATAATAATAATAATAATAATAATAATTATGTTGCATACTCGAATGTTATAGGAAACTCTAGTTATCTTCATTAAGTGGTGTTTTATAAAAATTATAATTTTAGTAGCATTTCTTTTCACAAAAGTTTTAGTGGATTTAATTATGTTTACTAATATAAATTTTATTATTTCTTTTCTCTTAACTATTATTTTGTTATTAAAAATAGTTGTTGGTCTTATTTTATATTAGTAGTAGCTTTGACACTAAAAATTTGTGTCAAATATTGGTTTTGAATTCTTTCTCTTGATTGTTACTATTGAATTGTTTTAGTTTAATCTTGCTGATTGTGTGAGTTGTATTATTAGTTGTATGCTTATTGTGTGCTTTGTTTGATTCGTTAGATCATCCGGAGTGCGAAGCTTGATATCTAGAGTCACTTGAGTACGAGGACCGTCAGCAAGGCAAGTCACTTTGACCATGTATACCTATGTTTTTATTGCATTAGTTCTACCATATCCCCAATTGCATGCAAAGTAGGTAATTTGGAAACTTGGTTACTTGATGTAGTATCATGTGGTAGGATCCCCTCAACCCTTTGACACATTGGCCCCGGGAAACGTTGATTTAATTTTGCTATGCTATTAGTAGACGGGGTTGGTTGTGTGATTCATGAGAGTTGTGACATAATAATTTCAAGACCTACAAGATGATCAAGACTTCAAGACTCCGAGTTTTCAACATACCTCTGGGTGGATGATGGTTGAACGGCGCCCTGGACAAACCAGTGGTTAGCCTAGATGATGCTGGAGAAGTGCCAGTATTCATGTGGAAAGGTCCCCCCAGGCATAAAGAGATGGATGGATGCTTTAAGACCCAAGGCTTACTTGCACAGCCACAAGCCATTATGGGCTCTGGCTTGGTTGGATATCGTGGTGACCCTGGACAGCCGGTGCTACGAGATGTAGAAGAACGGTAGGAAAGGATGGGCACCGACAGAGTCTCGGGGAAACCCTTTAGAAGACCATGTTTTGGTCATCCGTTTCTCAAACACCATGAAGTGCGAGAAATCCAACGGAGGCGATCACATCTTGTGGGGAACGTGTGCAAAACTCTGTAGAGTACCCAAAGCTAATCGATTAGCCGTGTCCACGGTCATGGACAGTTTGAGCCAAAGGAACTGAAACTATCTGGAACTCTCAACACAATAAATTACATTGATGTGGGTATTTTTAATGTCAACTTGGGTATGAGAATTGGTTGGTGGAACCACCTCATTAATCAACCAACATTGTAGTAATTATGCTTTTGCCCTTGTTTGTTGAAGCACTTGTTTACCTTGCTGTTGAATGAATTGTATTGTGTTTATGCTTATGGTGTGCTCTTGTTTGATTCGTTAGATCATTCGGAGTGCGAAGCTTGTTATCTAGAGTCACTTGATTTCGAGGATCGTCAGCAAGGCAAGTCACTTTGACCATGTATACGTATGTTTTATTGCATTAGTTCTTCCATCTCCCCAATTGCATGCAAAGTAGGTAAATTGGAAACTTGGTTACTTGTTGTAGTATCATCTGGTAGGTACCCCTCAACCCTTTGACACATTGGCCCCGGGAAACGTTGATTTACATTTTGCTATGCTATTAGTAGATGGGGTTGGTTGTGTGATTCATGAGAGTTGTGAGTTAATAATTTCAAGACCTACATGATGATCAAGTCTTCAAGACTCCGAGTTTTCAACATACCTCTGCGTGGATGATGGTTGAACGTCGCCCTGGAGAAACCAGTGGTTAGCCTAGGTGTTGTTGGAGAAGTGCCAGTATTCACGCGGAAAGGTCCACCCAGGCACAAAGAGATGGATGGATGCTTCAAGACCCAAGGCTTACCTGCACAGCCACAAGCCATTATGGGCTCTCGCTTGGTTGGATATCGTGGTGACCCTAGACAGGCGGTGCTACGAGATGTAGAAGAATGGTAGGAAAGGATGGGCACCGACAGAGTCTCAGGGAAACCCTTTAGAAGACCATGTTTTGGTCATCCGTTTCTCAAACACCCTGAAGTGCGAGAAATCCAACGGAGGCGGTCAAATCTTGTGGGGAACATGTGCAAAACTCTGCAGAGTACCCAAACCTAATCGATTAGCCGTGTCCATGGTCATGGACAACTTGAGCCAAAGGAACCGAAACTATCTGGAATTCTCAACACAAATAATTACATTGATGTGGGTATGAATGACAACTTGGGTATGAGAATTGGTTGGTGGAACCATCTCATTAATCAACCAACATTGTAGTAATAATATTTTGCCCCCTCTTGTAGTAGGAAAAATTGGCTTTATGCAAAACTTACTACCCCACCTGCCAAATATGCATATAGAATAGATGATTTACTTTACACCCCCTCTTTTGTGACATTGCCGACATATTCAATATGCTGACCTACACGACTGCAATGTATCATGTTGCAGAGTATTTTTCCGACCAGGAGTGAGGATACGCTCTACGCTCGGTGAGATGCCCTTGGAGTCAGATGGACTCAACTACCTTTGAAGCTTCCACAAGATTAGTTATTCTCATGAGTTGGCCTTCAGCCACTTTACTGTAATTCTTATTGTAATAAAGGACTCGATATGAGATTTCGAGTTATAAAGCTGTGTGATTTCCCTTTGATATATACATTGATGTACCGTGTGTGTACAAGCATGATCTTGGATGGTACGGAAACACCGGAGATTCGACCTTTCGGGTCGGGTCGCTACAAGTAACCTTTGGCAATGGAAGTGGATCAGTTGTCTTCAAAGCATATTTAAAAGTAGTCCTCATTTCTCCAATCATGCACATAATGGCATCACCTGTTCGTTGTCTCTTTTGTACCATTTCTGGAGAGACTTCAATTGGTTCTTCTAGATCTGTAACAGTCTCAACACCTGTCTTTGCACCTTCACCATCTGCATGATATTTTGAATATATGGTAGATATGGCTTCCCGGTGCTTCATTATGTTGGTCTTGTAAGAAGGTAATGATTTCTCTTTCTTATTAGCCCGCACAATACACCCAACAAAGAAGAGTAAAGTTGCTGCCCCGTTTTTATATAAAAAATGCAAATACATGAAAGTTACCTCCACATATTTAGTCCAGACATCATCGCTATCAATCAGGAGCTTATGGTTGACCCAATCCCAACGAAAACCGCTTTGATAAAGGATCTTATTAATAACTTCATATTGCTTGTCGAAAGTCCTAAGCCTTCCTGATATGTTCTCCTTCGTGATATCCTTATTACACTTCTCCTTCACATTCATGATAGTTGTAGTGTACACATGTGCTTTCCATCCATTTTTTTGAATGGTCACCCATGTTGTGATGATGAACAAGTACCTCAAGTATTGCAACGTCCATCTCATCATCCCATGTGACATAATTCCTCTTTACAGAAGCAGTTCCTTCAATCATGCTCCTACAAAGAAAAACAATTTTGCAAAAAGGAAATAAATATACTTGATCAAATTTCGTGAAAAGCCATCATATATATTAATGCCAAGTTGCTGCATGTACAAAAGACCACACAAGGCGCCTTCATAGTCAACCAATCTATCACACAAAATACAACCAGGAAGCTACCATCATCACCTAGGCCCTACACAAAATGAGACGACCACCACCTACACAAATCCACTCACCAGTCAACCACCAACTAACTATGCCATCTCGGCATGCCTGACAAGGTATTTAGCATACATGTCCTGAGATTATCGTTGCCTAAAGTTGGTCCATTCATTAGTGACTTGAACAAGTGTAATCAAGTCAGCATCGTCCACGACCTCATGTTCCAAATTTGCTAGGTCATCATCAACTTCTTGCAGCAATAAACCATCCATCATATGTTGCCTATCCCTTGCAAAGTTCTGTAACACACAACAAGCATTAATAATTCGAATCTGCAATGATTTATATTTAAATTAGCATGTCATACAGTCCATATGTTATTCAACACCATATGGTCATTTGTTATCTGGTCCTTTATGTCAAAGAAAGATTGAATTCGTAGAATGGCCCATTTTTTCTTCCATAGGCCAAAAGTTCTCTCCACAACATTTCTAGCACGAGAATGACGTAAGTTATACAACTCTTTGTCAGTTTGGGGTTGTTGTTGACTTGAAACCCACTCGTTCAAGTGGTACCTAGTCGATCTGAATGGAGCTAGAAAGCCAGGTCCATTGGTGTAGCCAGCATCCACTAAGTAGTATTTCCCTATGGTGTACAAATTAGAGTTAGCTAACATTAACACAGAAAAGAAACGAAATGCCAAGAGAAACATTCGTACCATGAGGTATGACAAATGCATGTTGACGATCGTTTCTCATTGCATCACGCAACACTCTGGAGTCAGATGCAGATCCCTCCCAGCCAGGTAGAACGTAAAGAAATTTCATGTTCCAGTCAACAACACCTAGCATGTTAGTGGTGATATCTTGCTTTCTGTTCCTATACCTCCCTTCGTCATCCGCTTTGACAGAAACATCAGCATGACACCCATCTAGTGCTCCCAAGGCATTTCCAAACTACGTCCATTTGAAATCATCCGGAGGTTCAATAGAAGGATCGGGAAGCTTGATAAACTCACCACTTAGGGAAAGAATGGCTGTTAAGACATTCAAGAAGTGCCTACTGATAGTCTCTAAAGAACGCTTGTAAGTGCCACGCAACAATATCATTTTAATACCATGTCCAACCACTGATAAGAACATAGCAACCTTTTCTTTTACAGTGCCATATACGTTGTCTTTCAGACCACACTTCATATGCAACATCGTGCAAAGATCATGAACATTTCTTTTGGTTAAGCGCAATTCATCATAGCAAGTAACTTCCGACCCATTGTACATTTCTTTGAGCAAGTACTTCCTATGAACATATCGAAACTCATCATCACCAAAGCATCCTAAACTCTTCGGTGCTCTCTGTGTACTAAGATAAGCTAGGCCAAGACAAACCGACTCAACATACTTCGTTGTCAACATGATTCTTTTCCTTTTTCTTCTTTTGTTCTCTTCGGTAATGGAAGCAATCAAATCCATTTGTGTCATGATGCAAATACAATGCACATACATAATGTTAATTTTGGGATAAATTCAACATAACCATGCATCATTCAATAAATACCATATGGACTAGCATGCATCAAATCACGCATATCAAGTATCATGTCCATCACACAAGCATGCACCAGACCACCACATAAGCATGCATCAGACCACAACATAAGCATGCATCAGACCACACAACCATGCATCATATCTACTATCTTGTTAGTGCACAAATATGAATCATGATGATACCTCAGATCGGCCTAGAGGGTTCCAAATTTTGAGCCAACCTACAACAAAAGAACACAACATAGGTTAGCGAATGAATATGAACAAAAGAACCAGGGGAGGGAAGGAGTAGAAAGTAGATTTCTAGCTGACTAGAGGAGGACCAGGAAGGAAGAAGTGGAGGAAGAAGGGGAGTCGAGGGAGAAGTATAGCTGAGGGAGAAGAGATGGCCTTCGGCAGGTCCATGAAGGGAGGGGCGGCAGCGAACAACACCTGCAAGAGGAAGGGGTTGCGCCGGAGGGAGGGGGTCAGACGGCGGCGAGCTATGCCGGAGGGAGGGGTCTGACACTAGCAAGATTCGCCGGAGGGAGGGGGGCTGACAGCGACGAGCTGCGCCGGAGGGAGGGGGTCTGACAGAGGCGAGCTGCACTAGACGGAGGG
Source organism: Hordeum marinum (assembly GCA_022496015.1). Classification (NCBI taxonomy): domain Eukaryota; kingdom Viridiplantae; phylum Streptophyta; class Magnoliopsida; order Poales; family Poaceae; genus Hordeum; species Hordeum marinum. Next base: position 470,039,130 of record CM039678.1, on the reverse strand, counting down.
GGGTCAGGGAGAGGAGGAAGGGGTTCAGCGGGGGAGGAGGGGGAGGATCGGCAGTGGAGGGTGCCAATGGCATACCTGCGCCGCCGTGGAGAACTGCCTGGGAGCCTCCATCGATCTGTTTCTATCGCTCTCCCCAGTCCTCTCGATCCTGTCGTGGTGGATAGAAAGAGGCCCCAATCGTTTTTTTGCGGGAGTGAGGCAATTCAGCCGAAAACACAGGTGCGGGCCTCTGTATTTGTGCGAGGCGTGGGCGCGTGCGAGCGAAACTTTCGCGAATTCGTTTCCGTTTCAGCCTATTGATTCAGAGTACATCCAAACATCTGTATTGGGCCTAAGTCAATATCAAATCCAATTCGACAGTCCAATACAAACATCCAAACACAGCTTAAGAGAACTGTGTGTCTTGATAGCACCGAATTTTTTGACCCGATGACATCAAAATTCTTTTTTGCTGAGAACTATATCTAAGGATTTTTCTGTTCAAACTTTTGAAAATATCTGATTTTGTGATGACTTATCGTCTTCTACTCTTCTACACTCTATTCACAGGGTCATATATGCCAGCTTCAGAAGATGGCCAGAATGATTTCACAGAGAAGAATGTTGACATGAGTTCAGGCACTAGTCTTGACGGGAGCTATGATGATGTTCCTAGTTCTCTGATCTGCCTAGAGCTGCTACTAGGGTAAGGAGGAAGCTAAACTCTGATGAGGAAGATGAGGACTTCATACCTGATGAAGTGCTTCCCAAGGCCAAGCAAGACAAATCTGTCAAGAAGGCCCCTAAGAAACCAGTCAGGAAAGAGTATGCACCTTCAGATACTATGAGAGCACCTGAGAACTCTAGAGGCACTATGACTATTGATCCTCTGAGGAAGTCTATGCCTAAGAAGGCTGGTGAGAAGAAAGCCAGGAAGAGAATTGTCTATGTTACTGGCAGGGCTACCTCCATGTATGAGGACCCAGAGGAGACTGCTGGTGCTGCTGCTGAGGATGAGGAGGAAGAGCGAGCTGCTAAGGCTCGTCCCAAGAAGAAGCAAAAGAAGCTTTTGGTTGATGCTATGCCAAAGCAAGCTACATGCAAGAGCACCAAGTCTGCACCCAAGAAGGTTGTTGCTGAGAAGTCCAAGAAGACTACCAGAGACATCCCAGCTTCTGAGAAGAACAAGGGATCTACCTCTAGAGATATAGATGAGGATGCCATGTCCGCATTGATGAACCTTCCAGAGCATAATACCAGCCACCTGTTTGCTGAGGACATGAAGAAGAAGAAGGATTTAGATCTGAGAGAGTGGAGAGCTATTGATCCTTACTCTCAGAGGAGGAGAACACATGTGGACTACAAATTTTATACCAAGTAGCAACATGATTTCTATGAGACTGTGCTGCTTGACAAGAGTCGAGCTGTGAGTGATATGAGATATGTTGATTGGAAGTACGTCAAGGTAAATCAAGACTACTTCCCAAGTGTGCAAGACAACTTCCACTGCATTGGCCTAGATGAGTTCGTTGGCAAAGAATTCACCGCATGAAATGAAGAGATGATCATGCAATTCTACTGCACTACTCACTTATATGGAGATGGTAGGATTATGTGGATGATTAAAGGAGCAAGATATGGGTCCACTGTTGATGAATGTGCTGCCATCTTAGGAGACCCAAAGGTGCAAGATGGAGGTGTCTATGTGTACTCAGAGTCCAAGGCCATTGACAATGCCATTAAGGACATGTACAATGCTATCCCTGTCGCACATCTCCAATCTCATAAGCTAGGATCTATCTATTACCTCCAGGCAGGTCTCCAAACCATCAACACCATTTCAAGGCATACTTTGATGCCCAAGTCAGGAGACGAGGAGATGATCCGAGGCTACTCCATCAACTTGCTGCTTCTTATTGACCAGCATCAAAGATTCAGAGTGATGGATCTGATTGTGGAGACTCTGAAGAGGGTTGCTGCTGATCAAAAGCGCTCATGCTGCTATACACCCTACATTCAGATGCTCATCAACTCCAAGATGGAGAAGCACATTTTTGCTCTTGACACGCCCGATTTGCCCCTACAGCCAGACTTTGAGGACAACATTGTGGTGATGGACCCAGATCATCCCACATCAGTTGCAGCATAGGTAGAGGTAGAGGCAGAGGCAGCTAGAGCCACTAGTGCTCAAGTCCCTAGATCCAGGAATGAGCAATTGGATCTCTTGATCACTACCGTTCAGGACATGTAGAAGGACATCAAGGAGATATTGGATAATCAACATAGTCTTGTGAGGATCATTGACAACAGGATCAAGACCCTCAATGACAAGGTGGATGGCCTGACCAAGACCGTGAACGAGCTCAAGAAGGAAGTTGATTCTGTGCCTCTTCCTCATTCTACAGATGGTGATGATGATGATGATGATGATGATGATGATGATGATGATGATGAGGAGGATGATGAGGATGACTCTCCTCTCATGCCAGGCACTCACTTCACTACCCAGGCCAGATGAGCCACAATTCCAGCTCCAGAGTTGAGGCCTTCTTCATCAGCACCTGCTATAGTCACTTCAGCCCCATCAGCTCCTCCAGTACCTCCAGTTGCTACTCCAACTCCATCCATGACATCAACAGAGGTCTTCGCCGACGCGGTTCTCTCGATTCTAACCACCAAAGGAGATCAGCCTTAGAATAACGATTAGCTATATCTCTTTGAACTTTTTGGTAACTTGTTGCCAAAGGGGGATGTCGTGGTTTCGTCACGGCAGATGCCATAGATAGGCTTATCAAGAGGGGCCGAAGGACGCCAGCGGGCTCCGGGAGCGGGATTAGGCACCAGCGGTGGCGGACACGCGATGTACCCAGGTTCGGGCCCCTCCGTGGGAGGTAATACCCCTAGTCGTGCTCGGTCTAGTTGAGACAGTGGTCAGGTTACAATGATGCTCCTTGAGCTGTATGAATCAAGGAGGAAGGAGGAGCTAGCCTGCTCTTCCACCTCTCTACGTGCGTGTGTGCGGAGTGGATGTGGAGAGAACTCAGAGAGCAGCTGATTGATCGTCGGTTGGTCGTCCCCCCTACATGGGGGTGCCCCGGGGATTTTATAGGCCAACCCCCCGAAATACAATACAAATAGGAGGTCAAAGGGCCCCCCAGCCGGCAGCCTCTCTAGCCGGCTGCGGGGGTCCGGCCGTGGGGTCTTGTCGCTGGTAGGTCCCACCGGCTGAAGGGTCCCGTCAAGAACCGGCAGGGCCCGCGAGGCGGGTCCCGACGCCGGTCACATCGCGGCACGGGTCGCCCCTTGTGGCGTCGTCTTACGACGGCCGGCCGGGGTCAGCGGTACGACCAGCCACCCTGTAGCCATGCTGGTGTAGGTAATGGAGTGGTTGGAGGCGTGTCGGCCATGTTGGAAGCCCGATCACCATCCGCCAGGGTCAGAGGCCCTGACGTCTTCGCTGTGGCCATACCGGCGCTGACCCCCGATGGGACGGGGGCCACTGTTGCCACGCACGCCCTGAAGACGGTATCCAATGCGCAGCCGGCTGGGAAGGCCAGGCGGCAACACCCCCCAGCCGGCCGATACGACATAACCGGCGGGTCGCTTCCCGCAGGGCGCAGCCGGACCACAGGGGGAGGCGGCCCGCCCTTTGGTTGCGTTAGGAGGCGGGGGAAAGGGGGCGCTTGAGGCTACCCCGGGGTCATCCCCCGTCAATAGTCCTCGAAGACGGGGAGGACCCGCCGACGGGCCGCGGCGGTCCTCGCCGGCTTGAAGATCGTCCTTGTGCTCCGGGCTTCCTTGAGAGTCGAGCGAAACCGGCAAGCGATGACCGGCTCCACAGCTAGCCGATGCTTCGCGCGCCGCCTCGGGTTCCCCGCTGGGTTGAGGAGACGCGCCACGCGACGGAAAAGATCGGGCAGCGGGGCGGGGCCCTCTGCGACCGCAGCCTCGGCCAGCGCGCAAGGATCCTTTACGGCATGGGGCGGACGGTTGGCATTCCCGAGCGCCATGATGTCCGCCCCGCACGCCGTGGGAATCGTGGGGGTCGTGCGCAATGAATCCGGCCTCCATGATCGCCCGCGCAGGATTTAAATGTCGAGAGGGGGAGGCAGAACGACCCGTTCGCTCCCCCTCCTGCCACCGCATCGCCTTCGTCGCCTCCCTCCCCCCGCCACGAGAGAGAGAGAGAGAGACCAAAGCACGAGGGCAGGCCGCGCCGCCGTCCGCCACCAAAGAGAGCCCGAACCGCCGTCGAGCACCCGTGCCTGTCGTCGCGACCGCACGCCCCTCGGCGACCATGGCGGGCAAGGGCGCCTGGGACGACAGCGACGTAGATGAGATCTTCATCGAGCACCTCCGCCACCGCCGCAAGCTCCTGGCGGAGGAGCACTTGGTGGGCACGCCCAGCCGGGCCAGAGAACTCCCCGGCCCCGCGGGAGGGCAAAGTGGTTGTCTTCGCCGACCACTTCCTCCGTGGGCTCGGGCTGCCGGCGAGCGCCTTCTTCCGCCGCTTTCTGACGCGGTTCGGCTTGCAGCCGCACCACCTCGCCCCCAACGCCGTCCTGCAGCTGGCGGCGTTTGTCACCCTTTGCGAGGGATACTTGGGGCTTGCGCCGAGGCTTGACCTCTGGTGCCGGCTCTTCTTCCTCAAAAGGCAGATGACGAAAGACCCGGCGACGAAGTAGATGGTGACGACCGCCTGCGGAGGCGCCTAGATCCATATCCACAAGGGGTCCGGCTTCCCGAAACTCCCGCTGCACGAGTCGGTGAAGCGATGGCAGCGGGGATTCTTCTACATCAACCTCCCCGACTTCGCCAACCATCCACCGACCGTGATGGTGAATGGGCGAGCGACCGCTCGGCGCGCGAGACGATGGACCAGCTCTACGAGTGCCTGCTCGCGATGACCGGGTCGGAGGGGCTGAAGGCCACAGATCTGCTGGCCACGATGGTGGCGCGCCCGGTGCAGCCGCTGCAGCGCCGACCGTGCCTCATCTGCCAGATGGGGGGACGCCATGACCCCTGCCGGCTCTCCACCAAGGAGATGAAGCCGGCCTATGTGGCGAGGAGGGTGAACACCATCTTGACGGCGAAGATGGCGAAAGGCGAATGGCAATGGGGGAAGACCCCGTATAGCCGGAGTCGCCCGGCACCGTGGGTAAGTGACAAGCCAACTCCTCCCCTCCTTCTTCTTTTAGAGGCAGTACCTCCCCCCTTATTTTGACAACGCGCCGCCCGGCCCGCCCGCAGCTTTTCCCGTTGCTGCAAAACTACGGGGAGCCGGCCCCCGACACGGCGGAGTCGGACCCCGAGGAGGTCGAGGACGCCGATGACGTGGAGCCGGCCGACTCCGAGCGAGCCAGAGCGTTTGGTGCCGACGACGTGGAGACGGAGATGGAGGGGGCCGAAGAAGCCAAGTCGACGAGAGAGTCTCCTCTCCAGACGCGCGTTGCTGAGGTTCCGGAGGAGCCTGAGGCTTCGGTGGACGAGGTCACGGTGCCGCGGAGGCGCCAACCTCGAGCCGGCGGCAGCTCCAGCCGGGGAGGCCCGGTCACGGGCGACAAGGGGAAGGGGCCGGCTGCCACCAGGCCGGTGCCCAAGCGTGCGGCGACCGCGCAGCCGGGCGTCAACCGCGGAGGCGGAGGCAAGAAGCAGAAGGTCGCCCAGGCGGGACCCATGAGGAGGGCGATTCCCGTCGTCGCCGGGTAAGTCCGCCTTCTCCTCCACCTTGGTTCGTCTTGCCTTCCCCCCAATCTTTCACTTCTTCGTGACCAGGGAGGCACGCGCCCTGGGGATGACCCCGGGTGGCAGGACGGAGAGGGCGGTGCCGCCGACGGCTGCCGAGTAGAGGGAGCACCAGGCGTGGCTCAACTTCGAGGCGGCCGAGCAGGAGCGGCGTGTCCAAAAGCTCCGCCCCTGGAAGGAAGCGGCGAAGAGGCGAAGGGGAGCCAGCGGGGAGGCCGCTGGCGGAGCATGGGAGCTGTTCCCCCTCCTCCAAGGAAACGGTAGGGAGTCCGCGGGCGGGGCATGGGAGCCTTTCCCCCGCGGCCGGGAGAAGAGGTCGAAGGGCCACCATGGCTCCGGGCGAAGGGCGGAGGCGAGTGGGAAGGCCGCGGAGGACAAGGCGGCAATGGGCCGCGGCACCGCCGAGCCGGTTGCGGGCGACGTGCCGCCGGGGCCGGAGGTACCAGCCCCGGAGGTGCCGCCACCGGACGTGCCGGCTTTGGAGGCGCCGGCCCCGGAGGCGCCAGCACAGAAGGCGAGTCAGCCCGGAGCATCCGGAGGTGGAGTGCCAGAGGTGGGAGCCACGATGACCGGGAAAACGGCCGTCGCAAGTGCGTCGGCGGCGGCCCCCGGCACGGCGGCGACAGGAGGGGCCGGTCCCATCGAGGTCTCCAACAAGGGAGGACCCACAGACGGAGGCTGGTCATAGCAGACCTGGGCGGCGATCGGGAGCCCGGCCCCTGGCGGACCGTCGAGCGCCCTCGAGGCGGCGGTGGCCGCCGCTGTCGAAGCGTTTGCCCGTGCCGTGCCCAGGCGACGCAAGACGCTCGGGCTGCCAACGACCGGCTAGTGAGCTTGGAGCAGGCAATCGCGCTGAGTTTCTTCTTTCCTTCTCCTCTTTACTTGCGTTTTTCCGTCTTTTCCAGTGGGGACGCGCCAGCGCACCCACTGGGTGTAGCCCCCGAGGCTCGAGCCGGCTGGGGCACAGGCGGGTCGAGCCTAAAGCTCTTATTTTATTGCAGGTAGCGTATGACCGCCGGGTGGCTACGTACAACACCCTGCTAGGGCTGTACCGGGGAGCTGAGAACCAGCTCGCCGTCGTGTCCGCGGACCTGTGAGGTACGTTGCCCTTGCGATCTTAGCGTCTTGCGATCTTCCAGTGGGAGTGCGCAGGCGCACCCACTGGGTGTAGCCCCCGAGAATCAGGCCGGTTGCCCCGGAGGCGGGCTGAATCCTTTCTAACTCCCGTGGCTTCTCATGCAGCTACCCATGCCGAGACGGTCTGCCTCCGGCGCCAGGTGGTGCGCCTTTACGAGGAGCGCGAACTCTTGACGATAGAGCGTGACCGGCTCCGTGGGGAGGCGGTCCAGGTGAAGGCGGAGCGGGAGGGCCGCGAGGCGGCCCACCACCAAGCATTGGCGGACCAAGAGGCGGCCCTTCGTCGGGAGGCGGAGGAGCGGGAGAAGGCGCTCCGCGAGAAGCTGGAGGTCAAGGACGCCGCCCTAGCCAAGGCAGCCGAGGACGCGCAGGCGGCCCGGGACAAGCACGAGCACGAGCGTCGGCGCCAGGAGTGGTCAGCCAGGGAGGTGCGGCTGCAGGAGCAAGGGCACGAGGTGGACCGGATGCTGCACAGTAAGTTTTCGTTGCCTTGTTCTTCTCGCGCCTTCTGGGTTTTCTGGCTTGCTTCCCCGCTCAAACCTCGCCTTCTTCTTAGGGCTTTAATCCGACACGCGGTAGGTTGCGGAGGCGGCCGTGGAGGCCGACCGTGAGGCCCGGTGGGCGCAAGGAGTGGCCGTCAGGCCGCTGGCCCCCTGGACCCTGGACAAGGTGGGGATCGCCACCGAGGCACGCCTTTCGGAGGTGGTCCGCGCCCTGAAACGGCTCCAGGTGGCTGGCATGGCGCTAGTCCGCATGCTTTGGCGCGGCGCGGCGGAGCCGGGCTCCATGAACCGGCTGTCGAGGTGGCTGGAGTTCGGGACGGCGCGGGTGAACGCTTGGAGGGCCTCCGCGACACGACTCGGTGCGGGCATGGCGCTCTGTATTGCCAAGTCGTGGTACCCCGAGCTGGACTTGGGTTTGCTCACGGCCCAGCATGCCGGCGCTGACTCAAAGTTGGAGGCGGTGGCCGACGAGATGCTGGCGAGGGTGAGCGACCTTGCGTTCTTCGCCGCGTGGGACGAGTATGTCCCGGAGCGCGGGGCGGACGGCATGGTGGTCCCGGAGGACCAGTACGGGCTGTCCCTAGACGACCCGGAGGGGAGCGCCGCCGAGACGACCAATGAAGAGTCCGACACCGACGACTATGCCGAGTCCGAGCCGGCTCCGGCTGCAGGGGCTTCTACCTCGGCCGCCCCAAAGGTGCCGGCCTCTGAGGCGTCAGCACCACCGGCTCCAGAGGCGTCAGCACTGGAGGAGGGGCCGGCCCGAAGCTGCCGTAACTTAGGACTTTCTTTCTTGCATTTTTGTTTTTAGACTAGAATTCCACCCACTGGGGTGTATATGTAATGAACTTGTGGTCGTGGGCCTTTTATTGTTATGACTCATGCTATTTATCTTAAAAAGAACGTGTGTGCCGACTCTTCTTTCACTTTTTTCCTTTTGACTTGTGTTCGCGCGCCGGGATTCCTTTCGGCTTCCGCCCCGCCTGCCAGCCAGCCGGGAGCCGGTCTGGGACAGGGACGGGCCTTCACCCTTAGGGAAAAATAGCGGGCTCTTAAAGTCAACCGGCTAGGGCTAGGTCGAGCCGTCAGAGGCCGGTTACTAGGATTAACATATCTCGGCCGGGCTGGTCCGGCTGCCACGCGCGTCGGCTGACCTTCGTGTGAGAAGTTCCTTCGTACCCCGTGGTCCCTTTAGCCGAACAGCCGGGAGCCGGTCTGTAGTTGGTTAGGGGAGGGGAGGCGAAGGGTTGCTTGCTCACATTTTTTGTCCGCCTCGGCGGGGAGTCGGGCGAGCCCCTGGGCCTGGGAGCCGGACCCGGTTGACGTGCCTTAAACAACAAAACTTTGGAGGACTTGAGAAAAGGGCGTGCCCCCAGTGCCGGCTAGGGCCCCCGTTGCATTCATAAGCCCAAAAGGGAAAGGATACATACAATGGTTTTCAGCAATAGAATGGACATAGGAGTGTCGCGTTCCACGGGCGCTCCGTCTCCTCGCCGGAGGCGTCTCTCTTGCACTTCTGCGGCTTCTAGGCGTCTATTAGATAGTACGCGTTGTTGTGCAGTGCCCGGCTGACGATGAACGGGCCCTCCCATGGGGAGGACAGCTTGTGCTGGCCGGCTGTTCGCTGGATCCGGCTGAGCACCAAGTCTCCTTCGCGGAAGGACAGCGGCCGGATCTGCTTGTTGTGGTAATGCCGGAGCTTCTGCTGGTAGATGGCTGTCTGGCTCAAGGCCAGCTTGCGGGCCTCCTCGAGGAGGTCGACGCCGTCTTACCTTACCTCCCTCGCATCCTTCTCGGTGTACAGGGTGACCCGAGGCGAATCGAACTCGATGTCGGTGGGGATGATCGCCTCGGGCAGGTAATGGAGTGGTTGGAGGCGTGCCGACACTATTGGAAGCCCGATCACCGTCCGCCAGGGTCAAAGGCCCTGACGTCTTCGTTGTGGCCATACCGGCGCTGACCCCCGATGGGACGGGGGCCACTTTTGCCACGCATGCCCTGAAGACGGTATCCAATGCACAGCCGGCTGGGGAGGCCAGGCGGCAACGCTCCCCAGCCGGCTGATACGTTGTAACCGCCGGGGCATAGCCAGCGGGTCGCTTCCGGCAAGGCGCAGCCGGACTGCAGGGGGAGGCGGCCCGCCCTTTGGTTGCATTAGGAGGTGGGGGAAAGGGGGAGCTTGAGGCTACCCCGGGGTCATCCCCCTCGTCAGGGGAGAAGTTGTATATAGATCTTTAGGCTTCGAGTGAGAGAGCGTTGGTTTTTATTGCTTTTTCAAAAACATTTGGTCTTTTTGTTTGCTTGTGTTAAACTTTGTTGGTGTTTGATCATACCCTTAATGCGTGTTGCTACCATTTTCTATTATTTTGATGCTTATGCGATGATCATTCACTTTGCTTAACTGTGTTGTGCTATGACATTCATTCTCATTACTCTCACACACCACCAAGATATATGTGACATGGAAGAAGTGCCCTATGTACCTAATCGATTGTGCATATGCATTCAAACACAAATTTAAAATAATGCACAAATTTAGGGGGAGCTCTTGCTTATCACATACTTCTCAAAGTGATGATCATATTCATTGATTATATCACATGTCGAAGCTTCGATCTATATGTTGCCATCAATTACCAAAAAGGGGGAGACTGAAAGCACATTTTCTCCCTTGGTGGTTTTGGTAATTAATAACAACATATATGTCATTGAACTAATGTTTCCACTAAGCATATTTCAGGAAAATTTCAATGATAGGGATGGCAAAAGGGTTGTGGAATACCCCAAGATGCAAGGAAATAGATTGGCAAAGCTTCAAGCAAGAGGACTCTACATTTTACTTTGTGAGAAATCACTTTGAGTCCATAGGAAAGCCAATACTATTAAAAGGGGGTAAAGTATTGTTGGTGAACAAAATGCTCATACATGCACAAGTGATAGTCACCAAAAACACCCACAAGCTCTTCCACAAAACTCTGTCCAAATCCAAATATCCAAAATCGATGCAACCAACAATTCCCACTCGGTGCCACCGATTGTCAAACTTAGACAGACCCATGCCAAACCATATCCATTCGGTGCAACCGATTCTGGTTCGGTGCCACCGAGTTTGGCTTGCCAACATTCTGTCACCTCAATCCACAAAATCGGTCCCACCGAGTTTGTTGGATCGGCGTCACCGTGTTGCGCAATCTGACCATTGGTCTCCTAATCGGTGCAACTGAGATTTATATATCGGTCTCACTGAGTTCAAAAGTTACTGCCTTTGGAGCAACTCGGTACCACCGAGATTCACACATTGGTGTCACCGAGTTGGTCACTTAAGGTGTAACCGTTGGATTTTTGGAGATGCCTATATATACCCCTCCACCATGGCCTACTCGCAGGAGAAGCACTCAGAACAGATCACCACTCATACCAACTGGTTTTCTGAGAGAGATCCACCTACTCATGTGTTGAGATCATGCCATTCCATTCCAACCATATGAATCTTGATCTCTAGCCACCCCAAGTTGCTTTCCATCCAATCAATCTCTTCCACCAAAGCTAAATCTGTGAGAGAGTGATTGTGTGTTGAGGAGTCTACCATCTTGAAGCACAAGAGCAAGCAGTTCATCGACATTATCAAGCCTATTACCTTTTGGAGGGTGGTGCCTCCTAGGTTTGTTAGGTGTTGCTTGGGAGCCTCCTACTTCTGTTGTGGAGTGAACCAAGAAGTTTGAAAGGGCAAGGAGATTGCCTGCTTTGTGAAGATCTACCTGAGTTAGGCTAGTCCTCCGTGGACGTAGGCCATCATGGTATAGTCAAGGTTGCTTCTTTGTGGAACCCTCCGTGGGTAGAGCCCTCCGTGGACTCTCGTGACCATTACCCTATGTGGGTTGAAGACTCCATAAATGTGGACGTACGATAGCACCACCTATTGGAACCACGGGAAAAATCATCGTGTCTCCAAATTGCGTTTGGTCTTCCTACCCTTCCTTTACTACTCATGCTTGTCTTTACTTTCCGCTGCTATACTCGTAGACATGCATGTGTAGGGTGTGCTTGACTTGCTATGAATGCTAAAATCTTCCAACACTTAAAATTGGGAAATATTAGATTTTTATTTGGTCAAGTAGTCTAATCACCCCCCTCTAGACCTATTTTCGATCCTACAGATGCGTGAGCGGGTGCTCCACATCCGGGATATTCAAGGGCCCAAGAAGACGGGGAGCGTGGAAGCCAGGCTGGAAGCGGTGGAGCAAGACATCTTCAAGTGCAAAGGGATGGTGGAGCGTGGACTTAGTGCCAATCACGAAATGCACCCATGATCACATGGTGGATGGCCAGTCCATGAAAGACATCTTATTCAACTTCAAGGAGTAAATCAACTTTCCGCAGAGTCAAATTTATGATCTCCAAAATCAAGTTTTCGAAGATGAAGCAAGATTTAAAGGTACGAGTTTAGCTGCTAATTGCAGGACTCTAGTGACTCGTGCATCAAATTTTGATGGTGAGCCCTTGCCTTGGAAACCATAGGATAAACCTACTACCGCCTCATCACCACCACCTTCATCATCTTCACCACCAAAGGAGACTTGAGTACATGGGTATGGGCACTCCCCTTGGCCTGAGCCAAGTTTGGGGGAGATGCCCCGTTATCGTATCACCATCACTTTTTACCTTTGTTTTTTTATTTCGATCCTTAACCTTTTTTGTGATTTAATTGAATAAAAGTGTAGCCTAATCTATTTTCGAGTGCTAGTTTCATGATCTATCTATCTATGTAATCGAGTGAGAGTTATATAATAAAATTTAGTTTGAGCTTTTGCCTCTTTACCTTTTTTTGCAATCATAATAAAAGAAAATAAATGAAAAGGATCATTTGCTAATCTTATGGTTAGTAATGACATCACATAAGGAAAAGTATAAGTGGTAAACATTATTGGAGATTGACAAACATAGCATTAGTCAATGATGCAACTCATGAAAGAATTAATTAGCGAATAGAAGATTCACATGAAAATACACTATCTTGGACCTCTTTTATGATTGTGAGGCCCCATTAAATATTATATGCCAAAATATTGACATTGGACAAGGAAGACAACATAATGATTTATGTTTGTTCATATTCACATATAAGTTATATTGTCATAGATCCTTCAACATGTGGTGCTTGCTCAATATCTTTACTAGCAAAAAAAGTCGCACTAAGTAGAGATACTACTTGTGCATCCAAAAACCCCAAACCTAAACTCATGTTTTGAGAGTCCACCATACCTACCTATGGATTGAATAAGATCCTTCAAGTAAGTTGTCATCGGTGCACTAAGGCAATAAAAATTGCTTCTACAAGTGTTGGATCAATTAGTGTAAGAGAAAATTGAGCATTGCACGAACTTGTGATGGCGAAGTAATAAAAGCAACAAACTTCATAATAAAGTTTGCTATCACAAGGGGCAATACAGCATGACGTTCTTTTGCACTAAGGGATTTGGCATACAAATTAAAAAGCCCATGACAACCTCTGCTTCCCTCTGCGAAGGGCCTATGTTTTGCCTTTATGTATTTACCTTTATGCAAGAGTCAAAGTATTCTTCCCCATTCCTTTTTTATCTTTCTACTTTCGGAAGCATCATGTGGTGAGGAAAGATCTAGGCACATAAATCCAGTTGGATATGAGTGACCATGAGTTATTATTGTTGACATCACCCTTGAGGTGAATATGTTGGGAGGCAAAACTATAAGCCCCTATCTTCCTATGTGTCTGGTTGAAACTTTTTGCTATTGGGTATGTTGTGAGTGTTAGCAATCATAGAAGATTAAATGATGGTTGAGTATGTGGACTTGCCAAAAGGTTCCGACACGAGACCCTTCCTGAAAATATGATGAATTATAGTTGCAAAGTTGACTGAGAACATAGTTTGTTGGTTTCCAATAAGGTTTATGCTTTATACTTCTATGTTGTGATGAATTGTTACTTGCTCATAAGAAGTTATATGGTGTTGTTATGAAACAAAAGTTATATGAAAAAGTTCTATAATAAAGTTTGTTGCTGTTACGATAATAAGCATGATGCTACTATGTCCGTATTTTGTATTTATCGACACCTTTCTCTCTAAACCATGTGGACATGTTTTTCGATATCGACTTTCGCTTGAGGACAAGAGAGGTCTAAGCTTGGGGGAGTTGATACGTGCATCATGATTTACTACTGTTATTTACAATGTTTTTATGATTAATAATGCTTCATGGAGTATTTCCAATGCCTTTTCTCTCATAATTTGCAAGGTTTGAACAAAGAGGGAGAATACTGGCAACTAAAAATCTAGACCTAAAAAAGCATGTCAGAGATACCTATTCTGCACATATTCAAATGAGCTGAAACTTCATGGGGATTTTTTATGAAATATATAAGAAATATTGGAGCAAATAACTATCGGAGGGGGCCACCTTGGTGAGCACAAGACACCAGGGCGCATCAGGCCCCCTAGGCGTGCCCTGGTGGGTTGTGCTCACCAGGGTCCACCTCTAGAGCCCATCTTCTGGTATATTAGATGTTTTGACCTAGAAAAAAAATCAAGAGAAGGCTTTCGGGACGGAACGCCGCCGTCATGAGGCGGAACTTGGGCAGGAGCACTTTTGATTTCTGGCGGAGCTATTCCGCGGGGGGAACTACCCTTCCGAAGGGGGAAATTGAAGCCATCATCATCATCAACAACCCTCTCATCTTTGGGAGGCCATTGTTCATCAACATCTTCAACAACACCATCTCCTCTCAAACCCTAGTTCATCTCTTGTGTTCAGTCTTTGTACCGGAACCGCAGATTAGTACCTATGGGTGACTAGTAGTGTTGATTACCTTGTGCAGTTGATTACTATATGGTTTATTTGGTGGAAGATTATATGTTCAGATCCATTATGCTATTCAATACCTCTCTTATCTTGAGCATGCATATTATTTATGAGTGGTTACCTTTGTTCTTGAGGTCACGGAAGAAGTCATGTTGTAAGTAATCATGTGAATTTGATATGTGTTCGATATTTTGATGATATGTATGTTGTGATTCCCTTAGTAGTGTCATACGAACGTCGACTACATGACACTTCACCATCCTTGGGCCTAAGGGAATGTATTGTGGAGTAGTTATTAGACGATGGGTTGCTACAGTGACAAAAGATTAAATCCTAATTTATGCGCTACTTCGTAAGGGCTAATTTGGATCCACATGTTTAATGCTATGGTTAGATGTTATATTAATACTTTTCTCGTAGTTGTAGATGCTTGCGAGGGGGTTAATCATAAGTGGAAGGTTGTTCAAGTAAGAACAACATCGAAGCACTGGTCTACCCACATATCAAATTATCAAAGTAGCGAACACGAATCAAACCAACATGATGAAAGTGAATAGATGAAATTACCGTGTACCCTCAAGAACACTTTTCTTATTATAAGAGATAGTTTTGGCATGTCCTTTACCACAAAAGGATTGGGCTACTTTGCTGCACTTTGTTTACCGTTACCATTACTTGCTTGTTACCAATTATCTTGCTATAAAACTACCTATTACCTATAATTTCAGTGCTTACAGGAATTACCTTGCTGAAAATTGCTTGTCATTTCTTTCTGCTCCTCGTTGGGTTTGACACTCTTACTTATCGAAAGGACTATGGTTGACCCCCTACACTTGTGGGTCATTACACATTACTATATATACTAAGCATATCACATTACTATAGTAATAACAAACACATCATGATATGGCGGCTAACCATCGTCCATATCAGGCGGGTGACAAATGGCACCCCGACATAGGCATCATGTGGCGGACGCTTTTCCCCGAGCGTGTTCGTTTCATCCTCACTCAGCCCGGTCATTCTTTGGGGAAAGATTGCTTCATCAAGTGGGTCATCATCTTGTTCGTCATAGTTGAGATACATAACAGCCAACCTTGGAGTTTCTCTTCTGAATGAGAAGTTGATCAATTCATCCCCGGTGAGATGCATGTGGGCGATGAAACGACCCCATTCATCTCCTCCAATATGGGTTATGTTCCTTCCCTTATTTTCCTCCATAGTGTAGGGGGGCCCAGGAGAGTCAAAGATGACAATGTCTCAAGTAATGAGGTCATTGAAATTCAATCTCACATTACAAGGGACGATCTGTGTAAGAAAAACCAAACACACACACACAATGCATTAGTGGAAATGTCAACAAAATCAAAACAAAAAACTATTAGAAGGGTCATATAATGTGTTACTGCTACAGGAACAAAACACGGCTGGAAGTAAATGCCAAACAAGGTGACAGTTGCAAGGCTGGTTGCACACCTTGACTTGCACACTCGACATGGTGCTATTGCAAGGGACGACCTGTGTAAGAAAAATCAAAAACACACACACACAAGGCATTAGTGGAAATGTCAACAAAATAAAAAGACCAAACTATTAGAAGGGTCATATAATTTATACCGCCGCAGGAACAAAACATGGCTGGAAGTAAATGCCGAACAAGATGCCAGTTGCAAGGCTGGTTGCGCACCTTGATTTGCACACTCGACATGGTGCTGGTTGCGCCATACTACACAAAAACATATTGAAAACTAAGTATATAATCGGATTCTAAACATATTGAAAAGTAACATGTGTATAATTCTACACTAGTAACATACAAGTAAACAAAATCCACGGTGGGAGACACAAATAAACAAAATCTACTCAAAATTCTACACTAGGAGTTCATTATATTTATTTCTCTGGCATTCTAGACTAAACTAAATTAATAAATTAGATTTTACATCAGATTATGACTAACATTTCTACACAAATCAATCCATGGAATCAAATTTTGGTTCTACATCACATAAAGCAATCCATTATATGTATGTACTAAAATTTCTACACAGAGCAATCCTAAATCAACTTATGAATGAATCCCACATATGGATTATGCCTGAATAGAGAGGGTGTGAGTGTTGATGAAGGAGATATAGAGGACGGAGAGGAGTGAACCTTGCTGGGCGGCGAAGGGGCGCGACGGGGATGCGACAAGGGGCGACGGATGGCGGCTGGTCGTGGGAGAGTTGAAATGAAAATGCGGCGCCGACTAGGTCTTTTACTTTGGTCTGGTAGCTGACTTAGGTGGGCCACTGTTGGCGTCGGATTAAACAGCACCCCATAGCTAATAACAAACCGAATAAAAAATACTAATTAAGTTTAATGAAAGAGTAAATATAATTATGTCCCGCGTAAATAATTGTGGCACGCAAGCACTATTTATTTAGCTACGGAATGCACACAAACTCAACGTCACCACTATGTTCTGAACGGTAAGTACGGGTCGGCCAACAAATTTGTAACGTGACAAAAAAACATGCCAACACTAACCATCTACAGTCGGCGTACCAACTTAGCTGGCGTCAACACTATTTGAAAATAATAGTGATTGCGTTGTGTGAAGATGGTGTGCCATCAACAAGAGTTATGGCTAGCCATTTTTCTACCAGTGAAACATAAATATTTAATACATGAGTTTATTTTATCATGGGCCCAGGGAGCCCCATCTTTTTTCTCAAATACGCATAAACATGCGTATCTATTAATAAAGCCTCCACGTTTGTGTTACAACTGTACACCCACTCCACCGTAAAAAACTAAGAATAATGTAGATTTACTCACTACTAGCCCACCTATCCAAGCCTTTTTTTGCGGAAGCCACCTATCCAAGGCACCTATGAATGTTTCCAAATCACCATGTAGAAGGCCCGCTTGAATCCACACTCGCCCTTTACATGTGATCCATCTCGTCACCTCGTTCGTAGATGGCGTTGCTCCGTTGAATACGATAGCGCTCCTGTGTTAATAGCGTTCATGTGTCAGTACTAGGGTGGCGTGAATGTCCTTCATATTTTGACGGCTAGTGCCTTGCTTGCTGCATTCGTAGAAACCTTAAATGTTAAATATTTGGGTCTGCAGGTGTACAGTGCCCTACAGGTCTCAAGAGCGTCCGTAGGTGAGGGCAATCATTCGTCCTTGCCAAGGCAGTGACCCTCATCCAAATTGATCTTGCAAACACATTGCAATGAGATCTGTAGTAAGGACTCCTCGTGTTGATCACAAAGTGACAAGCTTCCCGATGCTTCATTTCTCTCTGAGCTAGTCTGTCGGGGGTCCATAGCTTGTTCCTCAGCGTGTGCTAGGTGAAGATCGGCGTATGCGGCTAAATTTACGGGCCAGGAAGTTGCACCCCCAGGTAGCCCCTTAAAAATCATATATAAGTTGATATGTCTATCGACAAAATCTTTCTCATACTCTCAACCTTTCACAAAGTTAAAAGTATGTGTGATGGTTCAGTTACGTGTCCTTGTTTTCAGGAGGTGTTTTTCGCAGATCTCAGACGAGATGGCCACATGGTATGGTAGGTTCAAGTCGCTAGTGATGCGCAACTAGCTGGGTTAGATGTGTGTGGGCTGATGAAGATGATAGGAAGGCGACCTTCATGATGAAAATAAAGGGCTCACTAGAGCTCGACCACCATATGCACTTTTCACTTCAGAGAACGGCGTTATAAAGGATGGACTCAAAATACTGAAAGTTTCTAAGAATATCATTTTGTCTATACATATACATTACTTTGTTGACCTTTCAACTATAGTATATTTGTATGATTGAATCTCTTTGTTCATTCTATTAACAAAAACTAGAGAATGAGATTAACCAACAGATGAAACGGCGGAAAAGACCAACCAAATCTAAAAAGACGCAAGTATTTCCTACAATATGTCTTTGTATGCTACTCCATCTGTAAAGAAATATAAGAGCTTTTAAATCACTAAAGTAGTGATCTAAACGCTCTTATATTTTTTTACAGAGAGAGTAGAAGATATTTACTTTCTTGTCCATTCAAGTATAGTCTTTTACTTTGTTCTCCTTTTACATGTAGCAGCAGGAGAATGTAATCAAGAAAACCAAGAAAAGAAGGAAACAGTCTACCAAAACCACCAATGCCTAGTAGTAGGATGACAGAGAAATATACTGGGAGCATTGAGAATGATTTTCATGGTTATGAATGTATTTAGAGTTACACTGAATTATTTGTGGTATGCTTCACCCCATGTACCATTGTGCTTGACTAATGGTTTGTGCAAAATTGATGTTTTTTTTCTAATATGAGCAATCCTTTAATGATGCAGGGTTCTAGTGTCGAACAACTTTTTTTTGACCGTCAACGGTGGGCTTACGCCTGCCTAAACCTTTATTGTCAAATCCACCGACGGTGTTACATAGAGCAGAGGTACATGGGGGTTGTAAGAGGAGGTAGAGGAGCAAGGTTACATTGAAGTAGGGTTATAATCTCCCAGCAAGCTGAAGCAACATGGAGCTTCAATCCCGGAGGCTACTCTGTTTTTGTATTTTGTTACAACGATAGTGTCGAACAACTGTACGTAAATGATATGTTTCTATCAGATCCCTTTGGTGATCAGTAGACTTGAAGATCCATTTTTATCACCGGAGGACTTGAAGAGTGGTGAATGCTAAAGATTGGATGGATGTTGCTGATCATGCATTCATTTTTTCTTATAGTGTTGGTCATGTACTAACTAGTTAAATCTGCCCCGGAAAAACATGTGAAATTCTAGTATTTTAACTTTTGTACTGCTCTTGAATTTGTCAATGCCAGACCAGACCAGCAGTTGATTAAGACTGTCGACTGGAATTCACTTGGTTGCCTGTTTAAATTTCATTTTGTCTATTGTTGTGTGATACTTCAGTTTTGTAGCAGGTCAGTCTAGATGAATGTGATTCTTCAGTTTTGAGCGCCTTTTTTTTCCAGGCTTTCCTGGCTAGGGTTGCAAGAAAAGCTAGAGGCTCGTGTTCGACATCGACTCGTATTTTAGCTTGACTCGAGATCGATTCGGAAAGAAATGAGTCGAGTATGAATATTTTATGTAGCTTGGTCCATAAACGAGTTGATCTTAAGGCAACACTGGCTCGCTCCATTTTAGCTCGATAGCCCAATATCATATAATTATATTGAATAATTTTTATATATGTTAAAAGTATATAGGATAATTTATAACCATGTATATTGTATATGTTTTTTCTCACGTTTATCTACTATCAAACATGGAAACTTAATGTAGTGCAGAGAAAATTTCACCTCAATATCGTATGTTTGTTTTTAAAAGAGTGTTACCTCCGGCCTCTACATCAGCATGATGCATACAATCATTTTATTAAAAGTACCAAAACAAATAGTCTGTAGATCCAATCCCGCTCTAAAGGAGCGAAGTTACAAAACAATAAAGAAAACGAGATGTGCCACAATCGGTAAAAATAGGCCTAGATGTCTAACCATCTATTCTATTAGTGTACCGCCATCCAAATCGGTTGAAGATATCCTGCGCTACCATCTCCCATCGGACACACCCAGTAACCAAAAGCTCCTTGATCTCTGCAGGAGTGAGTAACGACCACGTACGGATCAGTGCTGACGCCCTATGTAGTACCTGCAAGAAATGTATATGTGTTGTCCTGTTAAAAACCAAATCATTCCTGCAATTCCATATAACCCATAATAACGCACAGACTCCTATGCGAATGTGTCGAGCAATGTTAGCATCCACTCCGTTTAGCCATGTACCAAACAGTACATCAATACTATCCGGAGGGTCAATATGAAAATTTATTCGAACAGTTTGCCATAATAATTTTGCTAGCGGGCATTGGAGAAAAAAGTGTTTGATTGTTTCCTGATTACTACAAAAGCAACATCTAGTATTGCCTGGCCAGTTGCGTTTAGCTAAATTTCCCTTGGTAAGAATCACCTTCTTGTGGACAAACCATATGAAAACTTTGATTCTCAAAAGAACCTTAACCTTCCAAACATGTTTGGACTCTGGTACCTCCGTTGTGTCTATTAGATCCAGGTACATGGATTTGACTGTATGCACACCTATCTCTGTGAGTTTCCACGTAATCGTATCGGGCTCATCCGATAATTGTATCTCCATTAGGCGTCTAACTAAGTGTAGCCACTCAGTCCAACGATGTCCTGTCAGTGATCGCCGAAACTGTATGTTTAGTGCGATAGACTGAAATACTGTGGCAACGTACACATCCTTACGTTGCACAATATTATACAGGGCAGGATATTGTACAGCCAAAGGCGTCCCTCCCAGCCACGTATCCTTCCAAAACCTCGTAGCGCCTCCATTCTCAATTATGAACCGAGTCCTATGAAAGAAGAGAGCTTTGACCTTCATCAAGCCCTTCCAGAAAGGAGAGTCCGTCGGTCCAGCAGTAACTTGGGCTAATGTTTTGGATTGGAGATATTTATTACGTAAAATCTGTGCCCACAGTCCTTCAATCTCCATTGATAACCTATATAGCCATTTACTAAGTAGACATTTATTCTTAACCTCTAAGTTTTCAATCCCCAAACCTCCCTGGTCTCTGGGCCTGTAAATTATGTCACATTTAGTAAGCCTATAATTCTCTTAACCTCATCACTCTGCCAGAAGAACCTCGATCGATAAAAGTCTAGTCTTTGGCGTACCCCTACTGGTATCTCAAAGAAAGACAGGAGAAACATGGTCATACTCGTGAGCACCGAGTTAATGAGAATAAGCATTCCTCCATAAGACAGAAGCTTCCCTTTCCAGCAGCTTAGCTTCTTCTCAAAACGATCCTCAATACGCTTCCACTCTTGGTTCGTTAGCTTCCGATGATGAATTGGTATTCCCAAATAACTAAATGGCAAGCTACCCAACTCACAACCGAACAACTATTTTTAATCCTCCTGTGCTTCTTTGGCTCGCCCAAAGCAGAACGGCTCGCTTTTGTGGAAGTTTATTTTCAACCCAGATAGTTGTTCAAATAGGTAGAGAATAAGTTCCATATTTCTCGCTTTCGCCATGTCATGCTCCATAAAAAGGATAGTGTCATCAGCATATTGCAGGATGGACACACCGTTATCCACTAGATGCGGCACTAGCCCATCCACCAAGCCTTCTTGTTTCGCCCTTCCTATTAGTATGGCAAGCATATCCGCCACGATATTGAATAAGATTGGGGACATTGGGTCACCCTGCCGGAGACCCTTATGAGTCTAGAAAAAATGACCAATGTCATCATTCACTTTAATTCCAACACTCCCCTGTTGTACAAAGGATTCAACTTGCCTCCTCCATAGCTCGTCGAAACCTTTCATGCGCAAAGCTTGTTGTAAGAACGACCACTTAACTTTGTCATATGCTTTCTCGAAATCCACTTTGAAGATAACCCCATCTACTTTCTTCGAATATATTTCATGTAGGGTCTCATGGAGTACAACCACACCCTCTAAAATATTTCTCCCAGGCATAAAAGCTGATTGACTAGGTTGCACTACTAGATGTGCAATCTGCGTCAATCTATTAGTCCCCACCTTGGTAAATATTTTAAATGACACATTGAGCAGACATATTGGTCTGAACTGTTTGATGTGCATTGTCCCTTCCTTCTTTGGCAACAACGTTACTATCCCAAAGTTTAGTTGGTACAACTGCAGATGCCCATCGAACAAGTCCTGAAACATTGGTATTAAGTCTCCCTTAATGATATGCCAACATCGCTTGTAGAATTCAGCCGGGAACCCATCCGGCCCTGGTGCCTTATTGTTTTTCATTTGCGATATTGCATCAAACACCTCTTTCTCCCTAAATGGTGCAGTTAATATCTCATTCTCGTCCCTTCCGAATTGAGGAATATCACTGACCAAGTGCTCATCCATTAGCTCAATATGGTATGTGGTCGGTCATGTATTAAATATCATGTTATAAGAGCATACACATCTTTGTTTTCTTATGTTGCTAGTTCATCGATGACAAGACTGCAAATTGGTATCTTCTACTGGGGCATGTGGGGCTGTGGGGCTGCGAGTCTTTAACTCCATGGCGATCATGACATCTTCCTCTCCTTTTCCCTGTTTGGTCATGCCCTGGTTCTTACAAAATTTTTTATCATCTCTAGTGTTTTATGTAAATTGGATTTAGATATGTGACAGTAATGAAGTTAATGGTATTATGGCGGACTAAATTATTTTGTGTTACTAACATATTAAATTTCTTAGAACAGTGTCCCACATAACATGTGTATCCAGTGAACAATTTCTTGGAATAATATTCTATATTGAACATAACATGTACTAGAAGGGTTGGCCACGCTTTGCTGCGCCATTGATGTTGTTGGGTGTATTAAAAAGGTACTTACTCTATTTCAAAATATAAGGTGTATTACTTTTTTGAAAAGTCATACTTTTAAGTTTGATCAAATTTATAGGGAAACACATAATCCATAATATCAAACTGGTATGATTAGACTCATCGTGAAATCAATTTTCAAACCTTTTTGTTTATGTTGTGGATGTCGATATTTTTTGCTTTGAACTTGGTCAAAGTAAAAAAAATTGACTTTTCAAAAAACTAATACCCCTTATATTTTTAAAATGATGGAATATTTAGTTTGGCGACAGGGAAGACGATGGAGAGTGTATAATTTTTATTTATAATATGATGATTTGATAGGCTTTTCGTATTGTTGTTTTAGGTTATCTGCTAACCAACATATATTTATGTGCGGAAATTTCAGCATCTATGACTGCATATACATATTGGTGCTACAGTATCATATGTTGTCGTTTCTTTTTTTCTAGATGGTGAGAGGGTGCGCGAAATTAATATGTTTTTATAGAACGGTTGTTGCTGATTGATTTAAAAAATTATTGGCCCGATTTAAATCGTAAATCAAATTCAGAATTGAATATCTCAATTGAATAAAGGAGTTTTAAAATCAGGGAACATAGAGAATTAAGATAAATAAATGGAAGAGCGCCTTGAGAAATTATTGACCAGGTCAAAATTGGGTGGCCCAATTCTAAATTACAAACCTCAATTAATTGCGAGGTTTAAAAATTAGGAACCATAGTGTATATAATTAAAGAATTGAATGAGAGAGTTTTTAAAATGGTTGACCCAATCAAAATCTAGTCACATAATTTTAATTGGAAACCTCAATCGAATGCGAGTTATTTAAAACTTGAGAATATATTGTTATAAAGTATTTTTTTTATTAAATATTAGTTTACGGTTGAGACAGAATAAGTCAAATTATATAATGGTTTCCTATGTTGTGTTGTGGCCTATATTGTTTGAAATTTTGCCTCAGGTTATTAAAAACATCAACTTATTTAGCTAAAAATTTGCTCGAAATCGTCACAAGCTGTATACGAGCCACTTGGGGACTGATCTGCGCCGTTGTGCCGACCGAACAGTTGGGACGGTCGTGCCTCAGCCACCCGATGAGCCATCGTCAACCATCTGATCTCCCCCTCTCCTCTTCCCTTCTTTCCCCGCGTTGACGTCTTCCTCTTCTCCCTCCGTGCACCCACCCCGGCCAACCTTGCCGTTAGCCACCCCCCTCAGCTGGACCTCCTCCCCCTGCAGTCCCATGCCGCTGGATACGCTCTTCGTCCTCGTCGTCGTCGATTGCTGTCCTCCTCGCCACCGGTCGCCGTTGCAGCTCCGTACTCGCCCCTCGGTGTGGCAGGAAGCCGCCGCCCCTTGTAGCAAAAAAACGACGCTGTCTTGAAGCCCGCCGTCATCCTTTGTCGTTGCAACACCTAGCAGTCGCTGTCGTCGCCTGGCTGTCGTGTCGTCGTTGCAGCTCTCAACATCGCCGCTCGCCACCATTGTCGAGTCAGGTTGAAGCATTTTCTCTCATCGCTTGAAGCTTTTCATATGCCTGTTGAAGCTTTTTTAGCAGATTGAAGCTTTTTTCACCTAGAGTTGAAGCTTTTTTCGTAAGGGTTGCAGCATTTTCACTTTGATAGTGGCTAGTTGAAGCTTCTGCGCATCCCTGATTGAAGCTTTTTCGTGGCCCGTTGTACCTTTGTTAGATGCCGCTTCAGCTTTACGGTTGCACAGAAACTGCTTGTAGCACCCACGCAGCAAAAATAAACGCCGGTTGAAGCAAAATAAAATGTTGGTTGCAGCAAAAAATCTCTACGGTTGTACCATCGGTGAGGAAACAGTTTAAGGTGTGTTGTGTGGGAGAGCGAAGATGGTTGCATGGGGCGCTCGCGAGAAAGAAAGGAAGCGCTCACGAAAGGAAGGAGAAGCGCAGGGGAAAAAATTTATTTTGCTTTAGACCCACCTAGTGTACGTGGCATTGTTTTCCGTGTGAAAAAGAAAGAGCGAGCGAGGGCGACCGGCCGAAACATTTCCCTTGTACAACTCAATAGGCTCGTAAGGAACCGTATTTGTGCGGGCGGACGACAAATTGTTGTGCTTTCGCTAAAGGCAGTCGTGAATGGGTCGGCTCATTTGGAGCTAACGAACACCAGACGCGCAAAAAAATTAGCTCCTAACCGGCGCTCTCATGCCGGGTTAGAATTCTGGCGATCTAAGGTGTCATTACTGGGCTGGCCCAACTAAACTTAGATCGATCGATCGCAGCGTACTCGAACGGGTCGCTCACTCCAGCTGGTTGGCTGGTTGGCTGGTTGACTGGTTGGCTAGTTGACCAGATGACTTGTCAACCGTTGACTTTAAAAAAAACTTAAAATATAGTTCGTGAAGTTCAAAAATGTTCATAGATTTTAAAAAAAGTTCATCGGATAAAAAGAAGGTTATGGATTTGAAAGAAGTTCATCGATTTTGAAAAGAAATACTGATTTTGAAAACAAGTTCATCAATTTTGAAAACAGTTCATCAATTTTAAAAATAAATTTCATAATATTTTTAAAAAGTTTATCAATTTTGAAAAATACATCAAATTTGGAGAAAATCATCAATTTTGAAAAAACTTTCATCGGATTTGAAAAAAGTTCATCAACCTTGCGAAAATAGTTCAAGGAAAATGAAAAAATTCATTGGATTTTAATAAAAGTTCATCGATTTTGAAAGTTCATCAAATTTAAAAAAACAATAGATCAAAAATGGAAAACTTTGTGAATTTGAGAAAACTTCACGATATTTGAGAAACATCCCAAAAAATTCAAGAAATAAAAATAGAATGAAAAAAGAAAGATAAAGAGAAAACGTCCAGAAGAAACACGGGCCAAAAATAATAAAGCCAAAAAAACACAGAGAAACCACAACGTGCCTTATAGCTTTATTACAAAGTAAAATGAAGTTGAAACGTTACAACATATATTATGTTGTGATAGTAAGGACATGTATAATAGTGCTATCTTAAGGAATTCATGTAGGATAAATGCTGAAGTGAAGAACAGAGAAATCATTAAAAAAACTTGTCTTTTTTTATTTAAGAGATGATCTCTTAGCATAATATGTCTCAACACGTTTTTAGGAATAACTAGTTTTTGAAGATAAGACATGATCCCTTAGCATAATGACCCATGATAGACATTTTTTCTGTCAGTTCTAATTACATGCAAGACTTTAGATAAGACTGTCTTGTCAACCATTCTACATGGAATTCCTATTTACCGCTCATTACGTTAAGTACATGACGATCATAGGGGCAGATTGATGAGCATTTGAAGGGGCCGGCTTGTTCAAACGTTTGAGCAATTCTGGTTTTAGGAATCTTCTAGGTGGTTCTCAGCCTGTTTTTTCAAGTTTTTAGAACCTTCTAAGATGTCCCGAGGCGTTTTTTCTATTTCGCCTTTTTCCCTTTTGTTTTTTCCTTTTCCTTTTATTTTTTCCTTTTCTATTTTTTTGCTCTTTCGTTTTTTATTTTTCATGTTTCTTTTCTTTGAAAATTTTAACTATTTATTCGGAATTTTATAACATAATCTTGTTTTCAAAATTTGCTCCCGATTTAAAAAAGGTTCTGATTTTCAAATTTCATTCAAAATTTTAAAAAATGGTCGTTTTTCAAAACGTCTTTCAAGAATCTCAAAATATGTTCCTGTTTCAGTTTTTATTCACAATTTCAAAAATGTTCGTGTTTTTCAAATGTTCAGTAATTTCAAAAAAATGTTCCCATTTTCAAATTTTGTTATTTCCATGTTTTCAAAAATTGTTCAGGAATATCAACAAATGTTCCCCTTTTCAAAATCTGTTGAGAATGTCATCATAAAATGTTCATGTTTTAGAAAATGTACAGGAAATTCAAAATATGTTCTCATTTCCAAAAATTGTTCACAATTTCAGAAAAATGTTTGTGCTTTATAAAAATGTTCAGGAATTCGATAATATGATTTTTGTTTTCGAATAAATTCATAATGTTTGGAAAAAATTAATTTCTCGAAATTTGTTTTTTTTTCTAAACTCGTATTACAAAAATTGTTCCCATTTTTTTCGGAAAAAGGTTTGGAACATCAAAAATATTTGCAGCATTTCAAAATTTTCAAAATTTTGAAAAAAGTTTCTAAAATGTTTTTTCCTCAAAATCGTGACCCTTTTGTGTGTTGTTATAGAGTTTCGCGCCTTAATGCTCAGCAGCAGTGAAAGTGCGTTATATCGACTAGAGGGGGAGGTGAATAAACGATTTTTACGAATTCATCAATTGAGGAATTTGAAATGTGATAAATAACTAGCAACAGAATATGTACTCAGGTGCATGAGAAACATAGCGACAACATAGTCATCATGATGAAATACAACATGCACAGATAACAAGTAGCGTGATACAGTATAATCAGGTGAGGAACAAGGTAACTTGAAGAATTTGAGATGAGAAAATTGTGAAAAATCTTCAGTCAAAATTTTCAAATAGTAAAGATTAATTTCATCAACAGGTATTTGAGGAAATGAAAGGGTTGAGGAAATAGAACCAGGTAGCTCGATGAAGACAATGGTTTGATGACCCAGTTTCAACTGTTGTGACAATCATACGTCTGGTTTGGAGCGGCCTGTTATTTAAACCAGAGGACACACAGTCCCAGGACACACGGTCCCAGGACACACAGTCCTTACCATATTCTCCTTGAGCTAAGGTCACAAAGTCCTCGCCCAACACTCGTGGTAAGTCTTCAGGGTAGACTTCCAAAACCCTCACAAATTGGTCACCCGGCGATCCACAATTGACTGTTGGATGCTCTAGACCAAGGTCACTCCATGATCCCCAATTGACTACAAGATGCACTAGACCATGACGCCTAACCGTCTGGAGGATACACAGTCCTCAAAGGTAACAAGCGTCGGTACCACACAGGAACAATCTTTCCAGTGATGCTCAATCACTTCGGGTTTGGTGGTTTGGATTTGGGTTTTTCCTCACTGATGATTTTCTCTCAAAGTCTTGGGAGGATGGGTTGCTCTCAAATGACAAGTGTCAGTTCTCTCTCGGAGTAGCCAACTAACTAGTGGTTGTGGGGGGTGGCTATTTATAGCCAGGGTGCAACCTGACATGATAAGACATAAATTACCCCAATGATATGACCGTTATGTGGATATTATGATTGGGGACAGCTGGCGCTAAGCACAACAACGGTCGGAATTTCAAACTATGAAAGTCCTAAGGATTATCATGTTCCTCACTTGTAGGCAATTCGCACTAGCGAAATCCTAACTCGTGAGTCAGACCAATTTCCTCAGAGACCAGAAGAACATCGTCTCTGTCACTCAAGAACTTGACTGAACCATAAGAGATTTCCAAAAAGGCTTCATCCGAAGTATTGGATAGGTTGAGGATTTTGAGTTGAGCATCAGTTGGAAATTTTCCTTAGTATTACCTCGGCCCCCTTTAATAGTACGGTGTTTCCTATGACTCAAAGAAAGGAAATGAAACTACGAAAACAAAAGTCTTCATGCTTCATAGTCCTCGTTCATATCTTCAAGGTCACACCAACTTCTTCAATTTCAAAATCTTCAGGGAATACCAAAGTCTTTAGCAAAGTCTTCAGCAAAGTCTTACCAAAGTCTTCAGTTGAAGACATACATTTTTATGGGTCGTTGAGCCTGTGTACACTCACAAACACATTAGTTTCTTAACCTACAAGTCTTCAATACACCAAAATCACTAAGCAGCACTAGATGCACTTACAATCTCCCCCTTTTTGGTGATTGATGACAAATAGGTTAAGTTTTAAACGGGGATAATACTATGAAGTGTAAATACTGATTTTGAGGAATTTGATTGCAAGATATAGAAGAACTCCCCCTGAAGATGTGCATGTTTGAGGAATTTGCTTTGGACTGCAAATGCACATGGCAGGTTACAAACATGGAGAATTCCCCCTATATCTTGTAATTCATACACTCATTTAACATATGGTGTGAAGAATTTGAAATGCATGATGAAAATGGTGTGTGATGAAATTCAGCATGCATGCATTGAGGTACTTGAGGAAATAAGCATGCAGAAAGCAGTTCAAAAGAGTCAGACCACCATCGGACTTAAGTTTACAACTCAACCAACAAAAGCTTCAGAAGAGCGAGAGTTGTAACTTAAACAAAAAACAACCCATATATAGAGATCCGTTTGAAGACTAACTCAAATTTTCTCCCCCTTTGTCATCGAAGACCAAAAGGGACAAAAAAGTGAGGACTAACGCCCCTTGAAGAATTTCATCTTGTTGGTGAGGAAGGAGCGCCAGGTTGTCAGGGTCGTTTGTCGATGCAGGGCCTGCCGCAGTGTCGTCAATGTCCTCAACTTCATCCATCTCACATGATGAAGAATATGAACTTGTAACCAACTGAGGAGCTTGAACCTTCTTGAATTTCTTCTGAGGAGGATGAGACCAGTCAAAGTTTTGCTGAAAGTCCATGTCCTTGAGTTACTCAGGAGTCTTGAGATGTGCGAGAATGGTCCACGCACGATCGAAGATTTCATGCACATAGTAGTGATTTTTCCTCACAGAGTTCTGCATCACGGTCATGTTGTAAACAATTGAAGCAAACTGACACTTCACCCACTTGTGATTGCGATCAACCTTCTGATGAAGACTTATGAGAAGTTCACGATCTGTCATCACACGATCTGCAGACTTTTGAGGCTTTTGCGCTGAGGCTTTTGCAGCAGAGTCCTGGGTAGCAGTGTCATCATTGGTGGAGTAAGATGCAGCTTTGCGAAACTGACCATCCAATGGTCGAGTACCTTCATCAATGACATCTTTGCCTTTTCCTTCAACTGAGGCAGTTGTGCTCTGGAGGACTTCAATTGGCGGTAGAAAGCCGAAGTGATTTTGGAAGTCCGCCTTGAAGGGAATTGAAGACCTTGATCTGATGAATTTCAATTCAAATGGGGCTAATGCTGCATTAATTGGCCAAAGTCCTCATGAATAAGTCGTGGTAGTTGATGGGAATCCCATGAATGATTATGAATAGCATGTTCTTCATGACTCCCTTAACTTCTTCTTCTTCAGAGTTGTGACCCTTCTGAGGACAAAGGATGTTGGTGAGGATGCGATAAACTGTCCTGGGCACATAGAGCAAATCCTTCACAAGGAAGGTGGTCCTTTGAGGTTTTCCAGGAGCCAGAGGTTTCATCAGTACTTGCGTCATATGGTTGTGTTGGAAATATGCCCTAAAGGCAATAATAAATTAGTTATTATCATATTTCCTTTTTCATGATAATCGTTTATTATCCATGCTATAATTGTATTGATCAGAGACTTGGATGCATGTGTGGATACATAGACAAAACCATGTCCCTAGTATGCCTCTAATAGACTAGCTCGTTGATCAAAGATGGTTAGGGTTTCCTACCCATGGACATGAGATATCATATGATAAACGAGATCACATCATTAGGAGAATGGTGTGATGGACAAGACCCAAACTACAAATGCAGCATATGATCGTGTCAGTTTATTGCTACTGTTTTCTGCATGTCAAGTATATGTTCCTATGACCATGAGATCATGCAACTCACGGATACCGGAGGAGTGCCTTGTGTGTATCAAACATCGCAACGTAACTGGGTGACTATAAAGGTGCTTTATAGGTATCTCCGAGGGTGTCTATTGAGTTGGCATGGATCAAGACTGGAATTTGTTACTCCGTGTAACGGGGAGGTATCTTGGGGCCCACTCGGTAATACAATATCACGATAAGCCTTGCAAGCAATGTGACTAAGTGTTAGTCACGGGATCTTGTATTATGGAACGAGTAAAGAGACTTGCCGGTAACGAGGTTGAACTAGGTATGGAGATACCGACGATCGAATCTCGGGCATGTAACATACCGAAGAACAAAGGGAACATAATACGGGATTAACTGAATCCTTGACATAGAGGTTCGGCCGATAAAGATCTTCGTAGAATATGTAGGAACCAATATGGTCATCCAGGTCCCTCTATTGGTTATTGACTTTAGAGGTGTCTCGGTCATGTCTACATAGTTCTTGAACCCGCAGGGTCTGCACACTTAAGGTTCGGTGACGTTTCGGTAGTATAAAGTTATGCATGGTGGTGACCGAAGGTTGTTCGGAGTCCCGGATGATATCCCGGACGTCACGAGGAGCTCCGGAATGGTCCGGAGGTAAATATTGATATATAGGAAGTCCTATTTTGGTCGCCGAAAAAGTTTCGGGCTCATCGGTAGTGTACCGGGAGTGCCAGTAGTGTACCGGGAGACCATCGGGAGGGGTATTTCGACCCAAGAGGCTACATGGGCTGTGGGAGGATGAATACCAGCCCTTAGTGGGCTGGTGGAAGTCCCACACAAAGCCCATGCGGCTGGGAAGAAAAGCCCAAAAGGAAAAAGGTGGAAAAAAGGCAAAAGGGGCTAAATTAGGAAGGAGTCCTAATCCTACTAGGAGTGGAGGAGGAGGACTCCTCCCTCCTGGTTCGGCTGACCCAAGGGCTTCCTCCTTGGGAGGAAAGCCTCCTCCTCCTCTCCTCCTATATATACTAGAGGGTTTTAGGGTTTTGGCACAAGATTTTCAGCCACGTGCTACCCGTTCCTCTAGTGCATAGTTTCTCCTCTAGATCGGATTTCTGCAGTGCTTAGGCGAAGCCCTGCCGGAATAGCTCCACCACCATTACCGGAGCACCGTCGCGCTGCCGGATAACTCTTCTATCTATCCACTCCTTCTTGCTGGATCAAGAAGGCGGAGATCGTCATCGAGCTGTACGTGTGCTGAACGCGGAGGTGTCGTCTATTCGGCGCTAGATCGGAAGGATCGTGATCAAGATCACGAGACGGATCATGATGAGATCGCGGGACGGATCGTGATGAGTTCGCAGGACGGATCGTGATGATTTCGCGGGACGGATCATGATTGGATCGTGGGACACTCAACGATTTGGATCGCGAAGATGTTCGACTACACCAACCGCGTTTCTTAACGCTTCCCGCTTAGCGATCTACAAGGGTATGTAGATCCACTCTCCCTCTCGTACATGCTCATCACGATGGATAGATCTGCGTGTGCGTTGGAAAATTCTTGTTTCCCATGCGACGTAACCCAACAGTGGCATCATGAGCTAGGTCTATGTGTAGATGAGATCTCGAGTAGAACACAAAAGGTTTGTGGGTGTTGATGCTTAGATTGCTTCCTCCCTTGGTAGGATTTTGGTTCAGCGGTATTGTGAGATGAAGCGGCCCGGACCAACATTACTCGTACGCTTACGAGAGATCGGTTCCCTTGACCGCAACTTGTTGCATAGATGGCTTGCGGGTGCCGGTTTCTCTTACTTTAGTTGGATCGGATTCGACAAAGGCGGTCCTTGAGAAGGTTGAAAATCAACTAGTGTATCACCGTTGTGGTTTTTGCGTAGATGAGAATTGTTCTTGCTAGATACCCGTAGCAGCCACGTAAAACATGCAACAACAATTAGAGGACGTCTAACTTGTTTTTGCAGCGTATGTTGTGATGTGATATGACCAATTACATGATGTGATATATGTGATGTATGAGATGATCATGTGATGTATAGATTATCACGACTTGTATGTCGATGAGTATGGCAACTGGCAGGAGCCATAGGGTTATCTTTAATTATTGTATGACCTGCGTGTGAATCATTAAGCACTATGTAATGCTTTACTTTATCGCTAAACGGTAGCAATAGTAGTACAAGCATGATGGGCGCGACAACCCCAATGGAGACACGTTGATGGAGATCAAGATGATGGAGATCATGGTGTCGTGCCGGTGACGATGGAGATCATGCCGGTGCTTTCAAGATGGAGATCAAAAGCACAAGTTCGTGGCCATATCATGTCACTTATGATTTGCATGTGATGTTAATCCTTTTATGCACCTTGTTTTTCTTAGGACGATGGTAGCATTATAAGGTGATCCCTCACTTAAATTTCAAGATGAATTGTGTTCTCCCCGAGTGTGCGCCGTTGCGAAAGTTCGTCGTGTTGAGACACCACGTGATGATCGGGTGTGATAGACTCTACATTCACATACAACGGGTGCAAGCCAGTGTTGCACATGCAGAACACTCGGGTTAAACTTGATGAGCCTAGCATGTACAGACATGGCCTCAGAACACAAGAGACCGAAAGGTCAAACATGAGTCATATAGTAGATATGATCAACATGATGATGTTCACCATTGAAACCACCTCAACTCACGTGATGATCGGACTTGAGTTGGTGAATTTGGATCATGCATCACTCGAATGACTGGAGGGATGTCAATTTGAGTGGGAGTTCTTAAGTAATATGATTAATTGAACTCATTATCATGAACATAGTGAGTAGTGTCTTTGCAAACTGTGTTGTAGATTACTAGCTCACGCTGTAGCTCCCTTGAATTTTTATATGTCCCTAGAGAAATAGAGTTGAAAGATGATGGCAGCAATATTGCGGACTGGCTCCGTGATCTGAGGATTGTCCTCATTGCTGCACAGAAGGCTTATGTCCTTAATGCACCGCTCGGTGCGCCAACCCCTCTAGCGTTGTTTGTAGATGTTGTGAACATCTGACAGGCACGTTCTGATAACTACTTGATAGTTTAGTGTGTCATGCATTACAGCTTAGAATTAAGGCTCCGAAACATTTTGAACGTCATGGAACATATGAGATGTTCTAAGAGCTGAAATTAGGATCTCAAGCTCGTGCCCGTGTTGCGAGATATGAGATCTCCAACAAGATTATTTGCCTATAAGATGAAGGAGAATAGCTCAATTGTTGAGCATGTGCTCAGATTGTCTGGGTGCTACAATCACTTGAATAGAGTGGGAGTTGATCTTCCAGATAAGATAGTGATTGATATTGTTCTCAAAGTCACTGTCACTAAGCTACTAGAACTTGGTGATGAACTATAAACGCCAGGGATAGAAATAATGATCCCTGAGCTATTCGTGATGTTTGACACTGCGAAGGTAGAAATCAAGAAGGAGCATCAAGTGTTGATGGTTAGTAAAACCACTAGTTTCGAGAAGGGCAAGGGCAATAAGGGAAACTTCATGGATAGCAAGTCAGTTGCTACTCCGGTGAAGCAACCCAAAGTTGAAACCAGACCCGAGACTAAGTGCTTCGATTATGAGGAGAGCGGTCGCTGAAGCGGAACAACCCTAGATACTTGGTAGATAAGAAGGCTGGCAACGTCGATAGAAGTATATTTGATATCCATGTTATTGATGTGTACCTTGCTAGTACTCTTAGTAGCACCTGGGTATTGGATACCGGTTTGGTTGCTAAATGTTAGTAACTCGAAATAAAAGCTATGGAATAAACGGAGAACTAGCTAAGGGTGAGGTGACAATGTGTGTTGGAAATGTTTCCAAGGTTGATGTGATCAACATCGCACGCTCTCTCTACCTTCGGGATTAGTGACAAACCTAAATAAATGTTATTTGGTGTTTTGCGTTGAGCATGAACGTGATTGGATCGTGTTTATTGCAACATGGTTATTCATTTAAGTTAGAGAATAATGGTTATTCTGTTTACATGAATAACACCTTCAATGGTCAAGCACCCAGTGAGAATGGTTTGTTGAATCTTGATCGTAGTAATACACATGTTCATAACATTGATGCCAAAAGATACAAAGTTAATAATAATAGTACCACATACTTGTGGCACTGCCGCTAAATGTCATATTGGTATAAAGTGCATGAAGAAACTCCATGCTGATGGATCTTTGGACTCATTCGATTTCGAATCGGTTGAGACATGTGAACCATGCCTCTTGGTCAAGATGACTAAGGACCCCGTTTTTGGTTTGATGGAGCGGGCAAGTGACTTATTGGAAATGATACATGTTGATGTATGCAATCCAATAAGTCTTATAGCGTGCGGTGGATATCGTTATTTTCTTACCTTCACTAATGATTTGAGTAGATAGTGTATATTTGCTTAATGAAACACAAGTCTGAATCGTTTGAAAGGTTCAAGCAAATTCAGAGTGAAGTTTAAGATCATCGTGGGAAGAAGATAAAAATGTCTACGATATGATCGTCGAGATGAATATCTGAGTTGCGAGTTTGGCATAAAACTTTAGACAATGTGAAAATTGTTTCACAACTCACGCCACCTGGAACACCATAGTGTGATGGTGTGTCCGAATGTCATAGCCGTGCTCTATTGGATATGGTGCATGCTATGATGTCTCTTATCGTTTTGTTACTATAATTTTGGGGTTATGCATTAGAGACAACTACATTCACTTTAAATAGGGCACCATCTAAATCCGTTGAGATGACACCATGTGAATTATGGTTTGATAGAAACCTAAGCTGTCATTTCTTAATGTTTGGGGCTGCGACGCTTGTGTGGAAAATGTTTTCACCTAATGAGCTCGAACCCAAAGCGGACAAATGCATCTTCATAGAATACCCTAAGAACAGTTGGGTGAACCTTCTATCTCAGATCCAAGCATAAAATGTTTGTTGCTAAAACTGGGTCCTTTCTCGAGAAAAAGTTTCTCTTGAAATAATTGAGTGGGAGGAGGATAGAACTTGATGAGGTTATTGAACCTCTGTTTCAACCAGAGAGTAGCGCAGCGCAGGAAGTTGTTTATGTGAAGCCTACGTTAGTTGAAGAGGAAGTTAATGATGATGATCATGAAGCTTCGGATCAAGTTACTATCAAACCTCGTAGGTCGACAAGGACATGTACTGCTCCTGAGTGGTGCGGCAACTCTGTCTTAGAGGTCAAGTTGTTGGACAACGATGAACCTACGAATTACGAAGAAGCGATGATGGGCCCGGAAACCAACAAATGGTTAGAGGCCATGAAATCCAAGAAAGCATCCATGTATGAAAACCAAGTATAGACTTTGGTGGACTTGCTCATTGGATGCCAGGTCATTAAGTACAAATGGATCTTTGAAATGAAGACAGACGCTGATGGTAAATGTCACCATTTGTAAAGCTCGACTTGTTGCAAAGAAGTTTACGACAAGTTCAAGAAGTTGACTGCGATGAGACTTTCTCACTCGTAGCGATGCTAAAGTTTGTTGAAATTATGTTAGCAGTTGCTGCACTTTCAATTATGAAATATGGCAGATGGATGTCAAAACATCATTTCCTTAATGGTTTACTTGAGGAAAGGTTGTATGTGATACAACCAGAAGGTTTTGTCAGTCCTAAGGATGCTAAAAGGTGTGCAAGCTTCAGTGATCCATTTATAGACTGAAGCAAGCATCTCGGAGTTGGAATGTACACTTTGATGAGGTGATCAAAGTTTTTGAGTCTACACAAAGTTTATGAGAAACTTGTATTTGCAATAAAGTGAGTGGGAGCACCATAGAGTTTCTGATAAGTATATGTGGATGACATATTGCTATTCGAAAATAATGTGGAATTTATGGAAAGCATAAACGGTTGTTTGAAAAGTGATTTTCAAAGGAAGACCTGAATAAAGCTACCTAATTGTTGAGCATCAAGATATATAAAGATAGATCAAGATGTTTGATAAGACTTTCAATGAGTACATACCTTGACAAGATTTTGAAAGAGTTCAAAATGGATTAGTCAGAGAGAAGTGTTCTCGCCTGCTTTGTAAGGTGTGAAGTTGAGTGAGACTCAAAGCTCGACCATGGCAGAAGAAAGAGAAAGGACGAATGTCGTCCCCTATGCCTTAGCCATAGACTTTGTATAGTATGCCATGCCGTGTACCGCACCTGTGTGTGCCTTGCCATGAGTCCGTCAAGGGGTACAAGAGTGATCCAGGAGTGGATCACTGGACAGTGGTCAAGATTATCCTTAGTAACTAAAAGGAGATGTTTCTCGATTATGGAGGTGATAAAGAGTTCGTCGTAAAGAGTTACG
The DNA here is from genome assembly GCA_022496015.1 of Hordeum marinum. Lineage (NCBI taxonomy): Eukaryota > Viridiplantae > Streptophyta > Magnoliopsida > Poales > Poaceae > Hordeum > Hordeum marinum. Next base: position 470,002,658 of record CM039678.1, on the reverse strand, counting down.
TCGATGCAAGCTTTAACACCAATCCGGATGACCCGTAGTAGCAATCTGGATACATATAGTGGAGCAGCCATATGGAATAGTACCAAGTGGACCGTGGTAGCAGTGTTTACGGTTTGACATAGAGATTTGCAAAGTACACACGGACCTGAATGTCGCAGACCCGTTGACTATAAGACCTCTCTCAAATGCAAAGCATGATCGAGCCCCGGAACTCATTGGGTGTTAGATTCATAACAATGTGAATCACATGGTGATGTGAACTAGATTATTGACTCTAGTGCAAGTGGGAGACTGTTGGAAATATGCCCTAGAGGCAATAATAAATTAGTTATTATCATATTTCCTTGTTCATGATAATCGTTTATTATCCATGCTATAATTGTATTGATCGGAGACTTAGATGCATGTGTGGATACATAGACAAAACCATGTCCCTTGCATGCCTCGAATAGGCTAGCTCGTTGATCAAAGATGGTTAAGGTTTCCTAGCCATGGACATGAGATATCATTTGATAAACGGGATCACATCATTAGGAGAATGGTGTGATGGACAAGACCCAAACTACAAACGTAGCATATGATCATGTCAGTTTATTGCTACTGTTTTCTGCATGTCAAGTATATGTTCCTATGACCATGAGATCATGCAACTCACGGATACCAGAGGAGTGCCTTGTGTGTATCAAACGTTGCAATGTAAATGGGTGACTATAAAGGTGCTCTACAGGTATCTCTGAGGGTGTCTATTGAGTTGGCATGGATCAAGACTGGAATTTGTTACTCCGTGTGACGGAGAGGTATCTCAGGGCCCACTCGGTAATACAACATCACAATAAGCCTTGCAAGCAATGTGACTAATTGTTAGTCACGGGATCTTGTATTACGGAACGAGTAAAGAGACTTGCCGGTAACGAGGTTGAACTAGGTATGGAGATACTGACGATCGAATCTCGGGCAAGTAACATACCGAAGAACAAAGGGAACATCATACGGGATTAACTGAATCCTTGACATAGAGGTTCGACCGATAAAGATCTTCGTAGAATATGTAGGAACCAATACGGGCATCCAGGTCCCGCTATTGGTTATTGACCGTAGAGGTGTCTCGGTCATGTCTACATAGTTCTCGAACCCGCAGGGTCTGCACACTTAAGGTTCGGTGACGTTTCGGTAGTATAGAGTTATGCATGGTGGTGACCGAAGGTTTTTCGGAGTCTCGTATGAGATCCCGGATGTCACGAGGAGCTCCGGAATGGTCAGGAGGTAAAGATTGATATATAGAAAGTCCTGTTTTGGTCGCTAGAAAATTTTCGGGCTCATCGGTAGTGTACCGGGAGTGCCGGTAATGTATCGGGAGACCATCGGGAGGGGTATTTCGACCCAAGAGGCTACATGGACTGTGCGAGGATGAATACCAGCACTTAGTGGGCTGGTGGATGTCCCACACAAAGCCCATGCGGCTGGGAAGAAAAGCCCAAAAGGAAAAAGGTGGAAAACGGCAAAAAAGGCTATATTAGGAAGGAGTCCTAATCCTACTAGAAGTGGAGGAGGAGGACTCCTCCCTCCTGGTTCGGCCGACCCAAGGGCTGCCTCCTTGGGAGGCAAGCCTCCTCCTCCTCTCGTCCTATATATACTAGAGGGTTTTAGGGTTTTGGCACAAGATTTTCAGCCACGTGCTACCCGTTCCTCTAGTGCATAGTTTCTCCTCTAGATCGGATTTCTGTAGTGCTTAGGCGAAGCCGTGCCGGAATAGCTCCACCATCATCCCCGGAGCGCCGTCGCGCTGCCGGAGAACTCTTCTACCTCTCCGCTCCCTCTTGCTGGATCAAGAAGGCGGAGATCGTCATCGAGCTGTACGTGTGTTGAACGCGGAGGTGTCGTCCGTTCGGCGCTAGATCAGAAGGATCATGATCAAGATCGCGAGACGGATCGTGATGAGATCGCGGGACGGATCGTGATGAGTTCGCGGGACGGATCGTGATGAGATCGCAGGACGGATCGTGATGAGTTCGCGGGATGGATCGTGATTGGATCATGAGATGGATCGTGATGAGATCGCGGGACGCTCAGCGATTTGGATCGCGAAGATGTTCGACTACACCAACCGCATTTCTTAACGCTTCCCTCTTAGCGATCTACAAGGGTATGTAGATCCACTCTCCCTCTCGTAGATGCTCATCACCATGGATAGATCTGCGTGTGCGTAGGAAATTTTTTGTTTCCCATGCGACGATCCCCAACAGGTTGGGCAGAGTAGGTTCATCAAATAGGTAACAGGCTTCTTCTGAAGGAATTGGAACTGAGCCTGACCGAAGCAATTTACAAGCTGGTGCAGCGTAATGGGTTGATCCAGTCATCCAATCCAAGACCCATGAGTTGATGTCAGAAGCATCACGTGTGATGTGCAGAGTGGCATAGAATTGAAGAATTAGTTCTTCATTCCAATCATAGATATCCACACAGAACGGAAGAATTCCTGCATCATGAAGAACTTCAAGCACCGGTGTGAAGGAAGGGATTGTTTCCATATCCGCATGAGGAATTTGATGGTTCTCAAAGACTTTATTCTTGTCAAACAATGTTGATGCATAATAGTCCATCTGTGTTGAAGTCCAGAACCTAGTGCGGCCGACCCTAGCTGAGTCATATGGATTGGGTCGAGTGAAGAAAATGTGCTCATCGAAGAAATTGGTCTTGATGAATTTGGGGTGCTTTGAGCCTTCGAATGGCATTCTTGGCTTTGGCTGAAGGTTTGGCTTGAAGCGGCCCACAATCTCCTTAGGCATGGGAGGAACTTCTTGAGACCGAGGAATTTGTACAACAGTTTCCTTAGTGGCTGTTGGAGCTTCAATTTCTTCAGCTGATGCAGTTGTAATTTATTCAGTGGCAGTTGCGGCCAAGTCATCAGATCCTGTATGAATTTCTTCAGTTTGGGCTAGAGATTGAGGAATCTATGACAAAGGAGTGGTCATTGGGGAATTTGGGTGAGCAGCTTCACAATATTCATCATTGATGACAGGGGTTGTTTTGCCAATGTCCACGTCCTCATCAATTTCTTCAACGCTGGCCTCTTTAGCAGTCAACTGAGGCTATGATGATGATACCTTTGGAGTTGAATCATTTGCTTCCACTTTAATTTCTTCATCAATCGGCTTTGAGGTAGCAGCAAATTGATCCTTTTCTTCTTGATCATCATTTGGGAGGACATAGTCAACACCAAATGGCACTATTGCATAGGCTGGCACAGAGCTAATAGGCGTTGCATCAAACGGTTCTGTTGAAGAGCTTGGCAGTTGATACGTCCATTTTGCATCATGATTTTATATTGATATTTATTGCATTATGAGCTGTTATTACACATTTTGGTACAATACTTATGCCTTTTCTCTCTTATTTTACAAGGTTTACATAAAGAGGGAGAATGCCGGCAGCTGGAATTCTGGACTGGAAAAGGAGCAAATCTGAGATACCTATTCTGCACAACTCCAAAAGTCCTGAAAATCTACGGAGAATCATTTTGGAATATATAAAAAATACTGGGCGAAATAAATACATCAGGAGGCCCACCAGGGAGCCACAAGCCTGCTGGCCGCGGCTAGCGAGCTTGTGGCCCACCTGGCAGCCCTCCGGTGCCCATCTTTTGCTATATGGAGGGTTTCGTCGAGGAAAAAATCATAAGAGACCTTTCGGGACGAAGCGCCACCGTCTCGAGGTGGAACTTGGGTAGAACCAATCTAGAGCTCCGACAGGGTGATCTTGCCGGTGAAACTTCCGTTCGGGAGGGGGAAATCGAAGCCCTCGTCATCACCAACGATCCTCTCATTGAGAGGGGGTCAATCTCCATCAACATCTTCACCAGCACCATCTCCTCTCCAAACCCTAGTTCATCTCTTGTATCCGATATTTGTCTCAAAACCTCAGATTGGTACCTGTGGGTTGCTAGTAGTGTTGATTACTCCTTGTAGTTGATGCTACTTGGTTTACTTGGTGGAAGATTATATGTTCAGATCCTTCATCATCATTAATACTCCTCTGATTATGAACATGAACATGTTTGTGAGTAGTTACGTTTGTTCCTGAGGACATGGGATAAGTCTTGTTTGGGCCTAGAGGAAGGCATTGGAAAGTAATAAGTAGACGATGGGTTGCTAGAGTGACAGAAGCTTAAACCCTAGTTTATGCGTTGCTTCGTAAGGGGCTAATTTGGATCCACATGTTTCATGCTATGGTTAGATTTATCTTAATTCTTATTTCGTAGTTGCGGATTCTTGCGAGAGGGGTTAATCATAAGTGGGAGGCTTGTCCAAGTAAGGACAGCACCCAAGCACCGGTCCACCCACATATCAAATTATCAAAGTAGCGAACGCGAATCAAGTGAGCATGATGAAAACTAACTTGACATAGATTCCCATGTGTCCTCGGGAGCGATTTGCTTTATATAAGAGTTTGTCCAGGCTTGTCCTTTGCTATAAAAAGGATTTGGCCACCTTGTTGCACATTTGTTACAATTGTAACTTGCGACCCATTACGAATTATCTTATCACAAAACTGTTTGTTACCGATAATTTCAGTGCTTGCAGAGAATACCTTACTGAGAACCGCTTGTCATTTCCTTCTGCTCCTCGTTGGGTTCGCCACTCTTACTTATCGAAAGGACTACGATATATCCCCTATACTTGTGGGTCATCAAGACTCTTTTTTGGCGCCGTTGCCGGGGAGTGAAGCGCCTTTGGTGAGTGGAACTTGGTAAATAAAAAAATTTATATAGTGTGATGAAATTTACTGTCACTTGTTACTATGGAAAGTAATACTTCGAGGGGCTTGTTCGGGGTATCTTCACCTCGACTGGAAACACAAAGAGTTGTCCCTCAACCTACTAAACCTGCTGAAAATATTTATTATGAAATTCCTTCAGGTGTGATAGAGAAACTGCTAGCTAATCCTTATGCAGGAGATGGAACACTACATCCTGATTTGCATCTAATCTATGTAAATGAAGTTTGTGGATTATTTAAGCTTGTAGGTCTGCCCGAGGATCACATCAAGAAGAAGGTATTTACTTTATATTTGAAGGAGAAGGCATTGACATGGTATAGTCTATGTGATGATATTGATCATGGAGCTACAACCGGTTGAAAATGGAATTTCATTAGAAGTTCTATCCTATGCATCTAGTTCATCGATCGGAATTATATTTATAATTTTTGGCCTTGTGAAGGATAAAGAATCACTCAAGCTTGGGGGAGGCTTAAGTCAATGTTATATTCATGCCCCAATCATGAGCTCTCGAGATAAATTATTATTCAGAATTTTTATGCTCGGCTTTCTCGTAATGATCAATCCATGCTCGATACTTCTTGTGCTAGTTCTTTTATGAATAAAGATATTGAATTCAAATGGAATTTATTGGAAAGAATTAAACACAACTCTGAAGATTGGGAACTCGACGAAGGTAAGGAGACATGTATAAATCTTAAGTTTGATTGTGTCAAATCCTTCATGGACACCGATGCTTTTCGTGAATTTAGCACTAAATATGGACTTGACTCTGAGATAGTAGCTTCTTCCTATGAATATTTTGCTACTCATGTTGATCTCCCTAAGGAGAAGTGGTTTAAATACCATCCTCCCATTGAAGTGAAAGCAGTGGAACCTATTAAAGTTGAAGAGAACATTATTGCTTACAATGCTAATTTTGTTATCCCTACTGCTTATATCGAGAAACCACCTTTCCCTATTAGGATAAAGGAACATACTAAAGCTTCAACTGTGGTTCGTAAGAGTTGTATTAGAACACCTACACCCCCTGAAAAATTAAAGTTGAACCTAGCGTTGCTATGGTTAAAGATCTCTTGGTTGATAATATTGATGGGCATGTTATTCATTTCTGTGATGAAGCTGCTAGAATTTCTAAACCTGATACTAAGCATAAACATAGACCAGTTGTTGGCATGCATGTTGTTTCTATTAAAATAGGAGATCATTGTTATCATGGCTTATGTGATATGGGTGCTAGCATAAGTGCAATTCCCTATTCCTTATACGAAGAAATCATGCATGATATTGCACCAGTTGAACTAGAGGATATTGATGTTACTATTAAGCTTGCTAATAGAGACACTATTGCACCAATGGGGATTGTTAGAGATGTTGAAGTCTTGTGTGGTAAAGTAAAGTATCCTACTGATTTTCTTGTTCTTGGTTCCCCACAAGATAATTTTTGTCCCATTATATTTGGCAGTCTTGAATATTGTTAATACTAAGATTGATTGTGAGAAGGAAGTAGTTACCGTGAGCTTTGGGGATGTTTCTCATGAGTTTAATTTCTCTAAATTATGTAGACAACCCCATGACAAGGAATTGCCTAGTAAAGATGAAATTATTGGTCTCGCTTCTATTGTTGTGCCTCCTAATGATCCCTTAGAACAATATTTGCTAGACCATGAAAATGATATGCATATGAATGAGAGGAATGCAATAGATGAAATTTTCTTTGAGCAGCAACCTACTTTGAAACATAACTTACCTATTGAAATACTTGGGGATCCTCCTCCACCCAAGGGTGATCCCGTGTTTGAGCTCAAGCAATTACCCGATACGTTAAAATATGCTTATCTTGATGAAACAGAGATATATCCTGTTATTATTAGTGCTAACCTTTCAGAGCATGAAGAAAAGAGATTATTGAAAACTCTAAGGAAGCACTATGCTGCTATGATCTTAAGGGCATTAGTCCCACTCTATGCCAGCATAAAATGGATATGGAGCCTGATGCCAAACCAGTTATTGATCACCAAAGACGATTGAACCCTAAGATGAAAGAAGTGGTAAGAAAAGAAGTACTAAAGCTTCTGGAGGCAGGTATAATTTATCCTGTTGCTGGTAGTAGATGGGTTAGTCCCGTCCATTGTGTCCCTAATAAGGGAGGTATTATCGTTGTTCCTAATGATAAAAATGAATTGATCCCGCAAAGAATTGTTATAGGTTATAGAATGGTAATTGATTTTAGGAAATTAAATAAAGCTACTAAGAAAGATCATTGCCCTTTACCATTTATTGATCAAATTCTAGAAATATTATCCAAACATACTCATTTTTGCTTTCTAGATGGTTACTCTAATTCTCTCAAATACCTGTATCAAGGCAGGATCAAGAAAAAACACTTTCACTTGCCCTTTCGTTACCTTTGCTTATAGACGTATGCCTTTTGGTTTATGTAATGCACCTTCCTTTCAAAGATGTATGATGGCTATATTCTCTGACTTTTGTGAAAAGATTCTTGAGGTTTTCATGGATGATTTTTCTGTTTATGGAACATCATTTGATGATTGTTTGAGCAACTTTGATCAAATTTTGCAGAGATGTGAAGAAACTAATATTGTATTGAATTGGGAAAAGTGTCACTTTATGGTTAATGAAGGTATTGTATTGGGCATAAGATCTCCGAAAGAGGTATTGAAGTTGGGACAACTAAAGTTGATGTTATTGAAAAAATGACGTGTCCTACGGATATCAAAGGTATAAGAAGTTTCCTTGGTCATGCTGGTTTCTATAGGAGGTTTATCAAAGATTTCTAGGCCTCTCACAAACCTTCTGCAAAAAGATGTTTCGTTTGTTTTTTATGATGATTGCGTAGAAGCATTTGAAATTCTTAAGAATGCCTTGATTGTCGCACCTGTTGTTCAACCACCCGACTGGAACCCACCTTTTAGAATTATGCGTGACGCTAGTGATTATGCTGTTGGTGCCGTTCTAGGACAAAGAGTTGATAAGAAATTAAATGTTATCCATTATGCTAGTAAAACTCTAGACAGTGCTCAAAGAAACTATGCTACTATTGAAAATGAATTTCTAGCACTTGTGTTTGCTTGTGATAAGTTTAGACCTTATATTGTTGATTCCAAAGTAATTGTTCACACCGATCATGCTGCTATTAAGTAACTTATGAAGAAGAAAGATGCTAAACCTAGACTTATTAGGTGGGTCCTTCTGCTACAAGAATTTGATTTGCATATCATTGATTGAAAGGGTGCTGATAACCCTGTAGCAGATAACTTGTCTAGGTTAGAAGATGTTCTTGATGACCCACTACCTATTGATGATAGCTTTCCTGATGAACAATTAGCTATCGTGAATACTTCACATAACTCTCCTTGGTATGCTGATTACGCCAATTGCATTATTGCTAAATTTATACCTCCTAGTTTCACATACCAACAAAAGAAAAAGTTCTTCTATGATTTAAGGCATTACTTTTGGTATGACCCACACCTTTATAAAGAAGGAGTAGATGGTATTATTAGATGTTCTGTACCTGAGCATGATCAAGAACAGATCTTACGCAAGTGTCACTCTGAAGCCTACGGAGGACATCACGTCGGAGATAGAACTACACACAAGGTACTACAATCTGGGTTTTATTGGCCTACACTCTTCAAGGATGCTCGTAAGTTTGTCCTATCCTGTGATGAGTGCCAAAGAATTGGTAATATTAGTAGACGTCAGGAAATGCCTATGAATTACTCTCTTGTTATCGAACCATTTGATGTTTGGGGCTTTGTTTATATGGGGCCTTTTCCACAATTTAACGGGTATACTCATATTCTAGTTGTTGTTGATTATGTCACTAAGTGGGTAGAAGCTATTCCAACTAGTAGCGCTGATCATAACACTTCTATTAAAATGCTTAAAGAAGTTATTTTCCCTAGATTTGGAGTCCCTAGATATTTGATGACTGATGGTGGTTCACATTTTATTCATGGTGCTTTGCGTAAATTGCTTGCTAAATATGATGTTAATCATAGAGTTGCATCTCCTTATCATCCTCAGTCTAGTGGTCAAATAGAATTGAGCATTAGAGAGATTAACTTGATTTTTGCAAACGACTGTTAATAGATCTAGGAAGAATTGATCTAAGAAACTTGACGATGCATTGTGGGCTTATAGAACTGCTTACAAAAATCCTATGGGTAGGTCTCCGTATAAGATGGTTTATGGTAAAGCATGTCACTTACCTATAGAGCTAGAACATAAGGCTTATTGGGCAATCAAAGAGCTCAATTATGATTTTAATCTTGCTAGTGAGAAGAGGTTATTTGACATTAGCTCACTTGATGAATGGACAACCCAAGCCTACGAGAATGCTAAGTTGTTTAAAGAAATGGTTAAGAGATGGCATGATAGAAGGATACAAAAGCATGAATTTAATGTAGGTGATCATGTCTTGCTATACAATTGTCGTTTAAGATTTTTTATAGGAAAACTTCTCTCCAAATGGGAAGGTCCTTACGTCATCGAAGAGGTATACCGCTCCGGTGCCATCAAGATTAAAAACGCCGAAGGCACAAACCCGAAGGTGGTGAACAGTGAAAGAATCAAACATTATACCTCAGGTACTCCCATAAATGTTGAAACCAATATCATCAACACCATAACTCCGGAGGAGTACATTAGGGAGACTTACCAGAACGTTTCAGACCCCGAAAAGGAACATGTATGTGGTACGGTAAGTAAAAAGACTCCAAAACTTTTTCTATGATAATTTTCATCTGTTTTGGAATTTTAAAAAATTAGGAAAATTTAAAGTAGTCTGAATAGTGCACGAGGAGGCGACAGGCCTGCTCGGCACGGCCACCCCCCTGGACGCGCCCCTAGGGCTTGTGGCCACCTCATGCACCACCCGGATTCTGTTTTCTTGTGGCATACTCCTTCGGTTCGGTAAAAATTCATTATATAATCTCCTGAAGGTTTTGATTCTCTTATCATAACAATACCTCCCGTTTTCTTTTTGAGTTGTTTCTGCAGAAAATTTAGGTCAACATGGCATCCCCAAGCGTTTCGAAGGACAAGTTCTCCGAGAAGGCCATCAGTCCCTACCTTGTGGAGGTGCTGCAACACCCTAAAACCATTGAGGTGCGTGAGGGGGTGATGCACGTCCATGATGTGGAGGGGCCAAATAAAACCGGAAGCATGGAGACAAGGCTCGAAGCAATGGAGCAGCAGGTCTTCAAGTGCCAAGGGATGGTGGAACGGGGACTCGATGCTAATCAGATGATGATCGCGAAGTTTACCCATAAACATAAGCTGGACGCCAATGACGTTGTGGATCACATCTTCAAGCTTTACGAGAGAATTGAGAACCTCCAAGCCCAGATCTACGACCTGCAAAACCAAAACTTTGAGTATGAATACAGATTTAAGAGAATGAGTTTGGTTGCAGATTTGAGGATTCCGGATACTCATTCATCCTTTTATGATGGTGAGCCTATGACTTGGAAGATTGATGAGAAGCTTCCAACTTCATTAACAGCTCCCACATCATCACCTCTGAAGCCAGACAACTAAACACATGGGTATGGGCACTCCCCTTGGCTTGTGCCAAGCTTGGGGGAGGTGCCCCGATATCGCATCACCACCACACCTTTCATTTTCATTTTTATTTTTATTTTTATTTTCATCATCTTTTCTTAGTTCAATCCTTTTGGTTATATCTTGATCTAGTAGAATAAATTTGTCGTGTGATCTAGCTTTGAGTCTTTGCTTTATGATTCCCCCTATGTAAGCAAGTCCGTGAGTTATATAATGAAAAGTGCTTTTGAGTTGAGGGCCTTGTTTGGTATGATTTTAATCTTGAGAAAGATGAAGTAGAAAGAAGTGTAGAATAAAAGCAAAGAGTACATATGAAAATCTTATGGGGAGTGATGACTTCACATATAAAAAGTATGTTGATTGAAACCTGTTGTGATTTGACAAACATAGCTATTGGTCATTGGGGCAATTAAAAGGAAGTGATAAAGAAAGAGAGGTTCACATATAAATATATTATCTAGGACATCTTTTATGATTGTGAGCACTCATTAAAATATTATATGCTAAGAAGTCGATGTTGGACAAGGAAGACAATATAATGGTTTATGTTTGCTTATTTACGAATAGAAGTTATATTGTTATAGATCCCTCAACATGTGTCGCTTGCTTCCACCTCATATCAGCCAAAACTTCCGCACCAAGTAAAGATACTACTTGTCCATCCAAATACCCTTAGCCTAGTTTTGCCATGAGAGTCCACCATACCTACCTAAGGATAGAATAAGATCCTTCAAGTAAGTTGTCATCGGTGCAAGAAATAAAAATTTCTCCCTAAATATGTGTGATCTATTAGTGTCAGGAAAATACACTTTATACGAACTTGTGACAGGGAAGACATAAAAGCGACGGACTGCATAATAAAGTTCTCTATCACAAGGGGCAATATAATGTGATGTTCTTTTGCATTAAGAGATTGTGCATCCAATTATAAAAGTGCATGACAACCTCTGCTTCCCTCTGCGAAGGGCCTATCTGTTACTTTTATTTTCTAGTACTTACCTTTATGCAAGAGTCATGGCGATATCAATCACCTTCGTTATTTTTGCCTTTATCTTCTGGCAAGTGCCACATGTTCGGGAATGATCTAGGCACATATATCCACTCGGAAGTGGGTGAGCAAGAGTTATTACTGTTGACGTTACCCTTGAGGTAAATAGTTGGGAGGCAACACTATAAGCCCATATCTTTCTCTGTGTCCGATTGAAACTTTGAACCCACAGGTACCTCATGAGTGTTAGCAATTGTGAAAGACTAAAATATGATTGAGTATGTGGGTTTGCTTTACAAGCTCTTATATTGACTCTTTCCTACGTTATGATAAATTGGAATTTCTTCAATGAGTGAGATCAGATTTTGTCAGTTCTCAATAGAGTTCTTGATTCATACTTCGCCATTGTGAATGAATTGTTACTTTAGCATAAGAAATCATATGTCAAAATATATTGATGTTCTAAAGACGATCATGATGCCTTCATGTCTGTATTTTATTTTATCGACACCTCTATGTCTAAACATGTGGGCATATTTATTGATTTCGGCTTCCGCTTGAGGACAAGTGAGGTCTAAGCTTGGGGGAGTTGATACGTCCATTTTGCATCATGATTTTATATTGATATTTATTGCATTATGGGCTGTTATTACACATTTTGGTACAATACTCATGCCTTTTCTCTCTTATTTTACAAGGTTTACATGAAGAGGGAGAATGCCAGAAGCTGGAATTCTGGACTGGAAAAGGAGCAAATCTGAGATACCTATTCTGCGCAACTCCAAAAGTCCTGAAAATCTACGGAGAATTATTTTGGAATATATAAAAATATTGGGCGAAAGAAATACATCAGGAGGCCCACCAGGGATCCACAAGCCAGCTGGTTGTGGCTAGCGAGCTTGTGGCCCACCTGGCAGACTCCGGTGCCCATCTTCTACTATATGGAGGGTTTCGTCGAGGAAAAAATTATAAGAGACCTATCGGGACGAAGCGTCACAGTCTCGAGGCAGAACTTGGGTAGAACCAATCTAGAGCTCCGGTGGGGCAATCCTACCAGTGAAACTTCCCTCTAGGAGGGGGAAATCGAAGCCCTCGTCATCACCAATGATCCTCTCATTGAGAGGGGGTCAATCTCCATCAACATATTCACCAGCACCATCTCCTCTCCAAACCCTAGTTCATCTCTTTTATCCGATCTTTGTCTCAAAACCTCAGATTGGTACCTGTAGGTTGCTAGTAGTGTTGATTACTCCTTGTAGTTGATGCTAGTTGGTTTACTTGGTGGAAGATTATATGTTTAGATCCTTGATCATCATTAATAATCCTCGGATTATGAACATGAACATGTTTTGTGAGTAGTTACGTTTGTTCCTGAGGACATGGAATAAGTCTTCAATTTCGCATCAGCAGTGTCTTCAATTTTTCACTGCCGAGGAATCTGACGTTGATGCTTTTCTTTTTAGTGCCTTCTTCTCCGCAGCCTTGGTCATCTTCACTTCTGATGCAGAAGGAAGGTTGAAGATCTTGACCCTTGATGATTTTGTTGTTTCTGTAGAGGGTGAAGGAGGAGCATTTTCTTCAGGAGCAGCTAATGCGGTCGTCGTTGTGGTCTCAATTTCCTCAGGCACAGCAAAAGCTTCAGTTGGCCTGACAATTTCTTCAGGCACAACAGTGGAGGTTGTCCTGACATGTTCTTCAGCAGGCTGAGTTTCTTCAGCTGCGGGAGTAGTTTCATCAACAGGCTGAGCAGATTCTTCAGCCCAAGGAATTTGTGGTTGCGATCGAGCTGCAATCCTTGAGTATGGTCCTTAACAGCAGCTTGGGCTGCCCTGACGAATCTCACTTTTGTGGCCCTTCCATTCAGCATCATATTTGTCTTGTTCCTCAGAGAGGCAGCGAATTTTAGACTGAATAGTGATGAGTTGATTTGGAGTCAAATTCATCACGTTATTCCTCAGAAATTTTTCTTTTCGAGCCCTGTTCCTCTTAGCTCTCTGATTTTGATCTCTTTTCCATTTTTCCTTAGCAATAAACTGGGTGGGGACATGGTCCACACCAAGAGGCAGGTTCAGTGAGGAAAGTGGGGTGCTGGGATCCTCATGCCATATGTCAATGAAGTTGAGGATCATCTTGGGATCCAACATAAGAGGAACAAAGCTCCCTTTGGCTATTGCCGCCTTTTGCTGACTTTCTCTGATGATTTCTTCCAGTTCTTCATCATCATCCTCAAATCCTGAGGGTACATTCACGAAAGCTTTGCCTGTGTGACGACTTGGTCTTTGACCTTGTCCAGCAGTTTTCTTCAGTTTCAACATAGTAGGACTTGTTGAAGACTGTGCTTGAGCAAAGGGACTTGCTAAGACCCTTGAAGAAATTGAGAATCCCTCTGTCCTCTGACATGATGCAAGGTGCACAGGAGTTGAGGACTTTGCAGCAGCAACAGAGGACTGAGCAGCTACTGAACAAATGGCTGAGGCCTTTGAAGGCTTTGCTTGAGGAATCTGAAGTGATGACTTTGAAGATGAAGACTTTGGTTTCACAACAGATTTCTTCACAATTGATTTCTTCAGAGCACTAGGATTGGCTCTAGAAGTTGCAGCAGCAGCAGAGTCTTTGTTAAATTTCTTCACTGCGTCTTTTGCTTTCTTCACCAGCTTGGCTTGATGTCTTTCCCATGCATGACGAAAGTCATCACCAGTCTTGAGACTTGTGGGATCAGCAGTTTGGTTCGGAGCCAAGGGTGGCCTGTTGCAAGGGGGTTTAACTGCGAATTTCATCATATACTTGGGAGTGACATAACGATATTATTTCCACTCCTTTGCCCATCTCCTCTCAATTTTTTGTAAGCGGATCTTTCTTTGCTTTGTTGTTTCTTTGACATGAATTTATTCATCTGGCGTGCAATATTCCTCATACAAGTCATGAGGTATCTCAAATGCAGTCTGCACTTCTGGTTTCTTTCCACCTTTATGTGGCTTATTCCCATCAGCCATTTTCTTTGGCTCAGGATTCTGAACTCTTGAAGATTCTGAAGAAGTGCACAGTTTTTCCTCAAGAAATGCTACAAATGAGTTGAGTTGATGAGAACCTAGTGATTCATCAGCGGACATGTTTGTATCTGTGAACATAGTATAGGTGCGAGGAATTTGAAGAGTTCATATGCGTTCTCAGAAGTTTTTCGAAAACATCAAGTGTGAGGAATTTGACCATTGGTGTCTTGAGGATTTTCACTAAGTATTATTTGTCTCAGGTTCCAGAGTTGTGCAAATTTTGAGGATTCACACAATTGAGGAATCTTGAAGAAAATCATAACTTAGGGAAAAACATCAAGTGTATGAACATGTAAGGTTCTTTAGAATGAGATTCTTGAAGAATAAACACCTTTGAGAAAATTGAGGAAAACTTGAAGATCAAACAAGGGCAGTAAAAACAGATTTTATTTACCCTGATGAAGAACACGATGAACTGTGAGAAGAAATCGAGGAAGTTCGTCCGTATAGATCTCCCATACCCTAGCTTTCCAGAGGGAGACAGCTACAACGGCGGCGGGGTGAAGACTTCCGCGGCCAATGCGAGTACGATGACGGCGAGGTTGAGGCAGTGAAGCTCTTCCACACCGGCGGCGATGATTTTAGCGGCGACACTAGGTTTGAGCTCGAGGGAGAGTAGGAGTGAGGAGTAACCGAGCACAGTGAAAGGGAATGGGTATTTATAGCGGAGGTGAAAACCAATCTGTCCAAAAAAATTGGACTAGATTGCCCTTGACCCTTACTCTCCTCGCGACATGTGTCACCCATGTTCTGAGAAGTGGAGATAGTGGAGGATCGTGGGATATCCAGTCATGGGAATCAGAACAGTTTGAGTGGGAAACGCCGAAAATTTTGATGGTGAAAATTTCAAAGTTTTCGTTCGCAAATTCTTCAGCTATCAAGGACACAGTGAAGACTTTGAACGAGTTTCAAAGTAGAACGCATATCAAGAATTTGTGAACAGACTGGGTTGAGTTCAGGATAGAGGGCGATCACATTCACTTAGATGAAAATCAACTTGAAGAATTAGCAATAAGTGAATCATGTTGAGGACATTGAAAACTTGAATATATATATATATATAGAGAGAGAGAGAGAGAGAGAGAGAGAAGAATATGAGTTTCATAGTTTGAAGAATTTGAAAAGTTGATGAATTTGAAAAGTTGAGGAATTTAAAAATTTGAGGAATTTAAAAATTTGAAGAATTTGCAAAATGACGAAAACTCAACTTTGAAAAATTTC
This sequence comes from Hordeum marinum, assembly GCA_022496015.1. NCBI lineage: Eukaryota > Viridiplantae > Streptophyta > Magnoliopsida > Poales > Poaceae > Hordeum > Hordeum marinum. Next base: position 469,987,031 of record CM039678.1, on the reverse strand, counting down.
AACTATGGTTGGTGGCGTGACCCACCGTATAAGAATGTTGATTTCAGACACCGCGTACAATTGCCGTAGGGTTCTGAGAATCAAATTCTTTATTAATTTCTTCATGCTTAGAGGGTTATTCTTCATTGATTGAAGAAAAACGTTACTTCGTGTGTTGCACATCTAAGTCATCAATTTTGCATAAGTGTTAGGATGTGTGTCCTTTTTCAAAGAACATTCAAAGATTCTAAGATATTTAGCTCACACCACAACTTGCAAAATCTCTTTTCATCCAAAGGCTTTGTGAAGATATCGGCTAGCTGTTCTTCAGTGGGAATGTGGTCGATGGAGATGTTGCCCTTGAGTACATGATCTCGAAGAAAGTGATGACGAATCTGGATGTGCTTGGTCTTGAAATGCTGAACTGGGTTGTAAGCAATCTTGATGGAACTCTCATTGTCGTAGTAGAGAGGCACATTCTTCAACTTGATACCATTGTCCTTGAGGGTTTGCTTCATCCACAGTAGCTGAGAGCAACATGAACCAGCATCAATGTGCTCAGCTTCGGCAGTAGATAGTGACACGCAGTTCTGCTTCTTCGAGGACCAATAGACTAAGGATCGTCCAAGGAAATGACATGTGCCTGAGGTTGACTTGCGATCCACATGATCTCCAGCATAGTCAGCATCAGAGTATCCGACGAGATGAAGATTTGAGCCCTTGGGATACCATAATCCAAGCATTGGTGTGTGAGCTAAGTATCGAAGAATATGTTTCACAGCCTTATGGTGTGATTCCTTAGGTGTTGCTTGGAATCGGGCACACATGCAAACACTCAGCATAATATCAGGCCTAGATGCACATAGATACAATAAAGACCCAATCATGGAGCGATATACCTTCTGGTCGAAATCTTTACCATTTTCGTCAGTGCAGAGATGGCCTTTTGAAGGCATTGGAGTTTTGACGCCTTTGCAATCTTGGATGTCGAATTTCCTCAGAACATCCTTGAGGTATTTCTCTTGAGATATGAAGATGCCATTGTCTTGCTGACGAATTTAAAGACCTAAGAAGAATTTCAACTCTCCTATCATAGACATTTGATATTCTTCACCCATCATATAGGCAAATTCATCACTGTAACGTTTGTCAGTACAACCAAAGATAATATCGTCTACATATAATTGGCATATGAACAGTTCATTGTCATAGGATTTTGTGAAAAGAGTTGGGTCGAGTGAACCGGGTTTGAAGACTTTCTTCATGAGGAATTCCTTCAGAGTGTCGTACCACGCCCGAGGGGCCTGCTTGAGGCCATAGAGGGCCTTGTTGAGTCTGAAGACTTTGTCAGGATGCTCAGGGTCTTCAAAACCTGGGGGTTGAGCAACATGTACTTCTTCCTCAAGCTTACCATCGAGGAATGCACTTTTCACATCCATTTGATATAAGATGATATCATGATGGTTAGCATAAGCAAGCAATATGCGAATAGCTTCAAGTCTAGCAATAGGTGCAAAAGTTTCATGAAAGTCAATTCCTTCAACCTGTGTGTAGCCTTGTGCTACAAGACGAGCCTTATTTCTTACCATAAGGCCATTTTCATCTTGCTTATTGCGGTAGATCCACTTAGTACCTATGATGTTATGCTTGTGAGGATCTATCCGCTTGACAAGTTCCCACACGTTGTTGAGCTTGAATTGATGCAATTCCTCTTGCATAGCTTGAATCCACTCAGTCTCCTTGAATGATTCATCAACTTTAGTGGGCTCTATGATAGAGACAAAAGCAAAGTGCCCAGAAAAGTTAGTCAAATGTGAAGCTCTTGAGCGAGTGAGGTGACCTGGTGTACTGATGTCATCGATGATTTTGTCAATATGCACTTCATTTGCAACTCTTGGGTGAGCAGGTTGACGTCGCTAAGGATTTTCTTAAGCACCATTTTCTTCAGGTGTATCATCACGAATGTCTTCATTCATCGGAATGACTTCCTGAGTGGGTATGACATCTTTAGTAGCCTTCGGCTTAATGGATTCCTCAGGAGACTGTTCATCTAGCACACAAGGCATTTGCTCTCTTTGTGAGCCGTCAGTTTCATCGAACCGCACATCTACAGTTTGAACAACCTTGTGGTGATAGGTGTTGAAGACTCTGTAGGTGTGCGAGTCCTTTCCGTAACCAAGCATAAAACCTTCATGTGCTTTTGGTGCAAATTTAGAACTATGGTGAGGGTATCTAATCCAGCATTTTGCACCGAAGACTTTGAGATAACTTACATTGGGTTTCTTACCAGTCATAAGTCCATACGAAGTCTTCTTGAAGAATTTGTGAAGATATACCATGTTGATGATGTGGCATGTAGTATCAATTGCCTCAGGCTAGAAGCGACGAGGAGTCTTGTATTCATCAAGCATGGTGCGAGCCATCTCAACAAGAGTCATGTTCTTGTGCTCCACGACGCCGTTCTGCTGAGGAGTGTATGGGGAAGATAACTCATGAGTAATACCAAGTTCATCAAGATATTCATCAAGATTGGTGTTCTTGAACTCAGTCCCATTATCACTCCTGATATGCTTGATCTTGACACCGAAGTTCGTGGAGGCCCTTGAAATAAATCATCTGAAGACATCCTGCACTTCAGAATTGTACAGAATAATATGCATCCAAGTGTACCAAGAGTAATCATCAACAATGACAAAGCCATACAAACTTGAAGAATTTGTTAGTGTGGAGTAATGAGTGGGGCCAAAGATATCAATGGGAAGCAATTCAAAGGGTCGAGTCGTGGTCATGATTGTCTTCGAGGGATGCTTGGATCTGGTCATCTTCCCAGACTCACATGCACCACAAAGGTGGTCCTTGAGGAATTTGACACCTTCAATACCAATGACGTGCTTTTTCTTCACGAGCATGTGCAAGTTCCTCATACTAGCATGTCCAAGTCATTGATGCCACAACCAGCCTTCTAAGGACTTTGCAAGTAGGCATGTGGCAGGCTGAGGACCTGTAGAGAAATCAACAATATACAAGTCTCCTCTCCTAAAGCCTTCGAAGACTTTGGAATTGTTAGATTCCATGATGACAATACAATGATATTTTCCAAATACAACGACCATATCAAGATCACAAAGCATTGAGACAGAAATAAGGTTGAACCCGAGGGATTCGGCAAGCATCACCTTATCCATGGTTCGGTCCTTTGAGATTGCAACCTTACCTAGACCCAAATACCTTGCTTTTTTCCTTTGTCAGCCTAGGTGATATGCTTCAGATGAGATGGAGCAAGTGGCAAATTCATCAGTAGATTCTTGTCACCAGTCATGTGGTTTGTGCATCCATTATCGAGGACCCACTCAGTAGCTTTTGGAGGTTCATCCTACAGATGAATTAGTACAACTTATGAACTCATATGCTTTAGAGTGAAGAATATGACATGAATTTCATCAAACAAAATTTCATCACACAACGTAGTAAGTAAAGCAGTGTGAGGACGTGAGAAATGAGGAATTCATTTCTACATGGTTAGCTTGCGTCCTTTCAAGGATTTCCTCAGGTCTCCAGCAAATTCATCAGATGTTCAAGTTCATTTGGAGACCTGACCCTGCATAAGAAATTAGTTCAATTTCTTCACCACCCACATTTGAAGGGGTGGCAAAGAGTTCATCATTCTGCGAGCACCATATGAGAAGGAATGCATTGAAGCTAGTGCGCTTTGTTTTACAGGACACGGGTTAGAGTACTCATATGAATAAGCAGAGAAATTCTTCGAGGACTTATGAACATAATGATTTGAAGAATAATGCACATATTCAGAACTCTTAGATTTTCCCTGGGAAACAGATGATATTTTTGATCATTTGAGGAATTTGGTCCAAGTGAAGACTTTGGTACATACGAGAAATTTGATCTGGGGTTCCTGTTCTTCATGAGTGGTGTCGTGAGGACATTCACTTGAAGATTTTGTAGGCAGCTCTTGGGAAACCAGATTTTCTTCTTAGGTGAACCGTTCCTGCAGTTAGTTCCAACAAATCTAGCAAATACTTTACCTTTCTGATTTTTGAAGAGTTTGTAGTTGGAGTCAAGTGACTCATCAAAGGAATATGAAGTTTCACAAGTAAAGCCAGATAAAGTGGATGGATCTACAGGAGGTCCTTTTGCAGCAACCCATGCGGTTTTGGGATACTGCTCAGATGTCCAGTAGGATCCATCAGCGTTGAGTTTCCTCTCAAAGGCAATACCCCCTTTCCTAGGGTTCCTGTTCAGAATCTGCTTTTTGAGGACATCACAAAAGGTTTGATGACCTTTGAGACTTTTGTACATGCCTGTCACATACAATTCCTTCAACCCTGCATTTTCGTCAGTGATACTTGTGGTATCCTCAGATGAGGAATTTGTGACCACTGGAATAGTTGAAGAATTTGCAACAATATAAGCATTTGAACATTCAGGTGAAGAATTAGCAATTTCACGTTCGATGCATTTCAAACAAGGTGGAAAAAATTCTTTGTGAGCGGTACTGATCTATTGAGCCAGTAAGGAATCGTTTTCCCTTTGGAGATCCTAATGTGACACCCTTAGTTTCTCAAGATCTTGCTTTCTTTGAAGAAATTCATAAGAAAGCTTCTCATGATCGGCTAAGAGAGCATTATGATGACTCTGAAGGTCATCATGTTGTGTCTGAAGACTTTTGAGATCGTCAGACGAAATTGGAGTCCGATTGACTTCCTCATTCAACAGATCATCGCTTTTGTCTAGCATTCTAAAGCTTTTCAAGTGCACTTTGTTGCCTTGTAGAAATATTAGCAAGTTTGGCATAGCTAGGTTTCACATATTCACCAGATTCACCATCACTTGATTCAGAGGAGGATTGATGCTTATGTACCTTGGAACCTTTAGCCATGAAGCAATAGGTGGGAGCGTAATCATCATTGCTAATGTCAGAGTCGTTGGAGTAGTCATTTTATTCATAGTTGAAGATGGATTTGCTGACGAGAGCAGTAACAAGAGCAAGGCTAGCGACACCAGATTCAGATTCCACCTGAGATTCTTCTTCTTCTTCATATTCTTCAGACTCTTCTTCTGAGTCATTTCCTTGCCAATGAAAGCCTAAGCCTTTCTGGAACTATTCTTCTTGTGCATTGTGGACTTTGAAGATGAGGACTTTGTAGATGAGGACTTTGAAGATTTCTTCTTTTTCTTCGAGTCATCAGAACTTTCGTCCTTGTACTTCTTCTTCTTCTTCTTTGATTCTTTTTCCTAGAGAGGACAGTCGGAGATGAAGTGACAAGATTTCTTGCATTTGTGACAAGTTCTCTTCTTGTAGTCATCTGAGGAATCTGATTTCCTCAAACTGCTTTTTGATGACTTTCCAAATCCACCTCTCCTTGAGAACTTCTAGAATTTCCTCACGAGCATTGCTAGCTCCCGACTCAGTTCTTCAGGATCACCAGGGCTACTATCAGAATCTTCTCCTTCGGATGAGGAAATTGCTTTTGCCTTCAGAACACGAGATCTTCCATAGCTTGGCCCGTAGAGGTCTCTCTTCTCAGCTTGTTGGAATTCATGAGTGTTGAGTCTCTCAAGAATATCAGCACGATCAAGTGACTTGTAGTCTGCACGTTCTTGAATCATCAAAGCCAGAGTATCGAATGAGGAATCAAGAGATCTTAGCATTTTCTTCACCACCTCATGGTCGGTGATATCAATAGCACCCGGTGCTTGAAGCTCATTGGAGATATCAGTGACATGACCAAAAGTCTGCTGAACATTTTCATTGTCAAGTCTCTTGAAGCAGTTGAAGAGATTGTGAAGAACATCAACACGAGAGTCACGTTGAGTGGAAACACCTTCGTTGACTTTGGACAGCCTATCCCAAATAAGCTTAGCAGACTCCAAAGCACTCACTCTGCCATACTGACCTTTGCTCAGATGGCCACAGATGATATTCTTCGCTTGAGAATCAAGTTGCTTGAATCTATTCACATCAGCAGCATTGATCATGGGAGTAACAAAGGGAACACCATTTTCCACAATGTACCATATATCGTTGTCAATTGCCCCAAGATGCATGTGCATCTTGTTCTTCGAGTAGGGATAGTCCGTCCCATCAAAGGTAGGACATCCTGCGGAAACCTTAATCATACCTGCAGTCGACATAACTAGAACTCGAGATGGTTAAACCAAAATCACACAGAACAAGGGAGTACCTTGCTCTGATACCAATTGAAAGTGCGTTATATCGACTAGAGGGGGGTTGAATAGGCGATTTGTATGAATTCATCAATTGAGGAATTTCAACTTGAGGAATTTGAAATGTGATGAATAACTAGCAGCGGAATAAGTACTCAGGTGCATGAGAAACATAGCGACAACATAGTCATCATGATGAAATACATCATGCACAGATTACAAGTAGCGTGATACAGGATAAGCAGGTGAGGAACAAGGTAACTTGAAGAATTTGAGGTGAGGAAATTGTGAAAGTCTTTAGTCAAATTCTTCAAATAGTAAAGATCAATTTCATAAACAGGTATATGAGGAAATGAAAGGGTTGAGGAAATAGAACCAGGTAGCTCGATGAAGATAATGGTTTGATGACCCAGTTCCAACTCCTGTGATAGTCGTACGTCTGGTTTGGAGCGGCCTGGTATTTAAACCAGAGGACACACAACTCCAGGACACACAGTCCTTACCGTATCTCCTTGAGCTAAGGTCACAAAATCCTCGCCCAACACTCGTGGTAAGTCTTCAGGGTAGACTTCCAAAACCCTCACAAACTGGTCACCCGGTGATCCACAATTGACTGTTGGATGCTCTAGACCAAGGTCACTCCATGATCCGCCATTGACTGCAGGATGCACTAGACCATGACGCCTAACCGTCTGGAGGATACACAGTCCTCAAAGGTAACAAGCGTCAGTTCCACACAGGAACAATCTCTTCAGTGATGCTCAATCACTTCGGGTTTGGTGGTTTGGATTTGGGTTTTTCCTCACTGATGATTTTCTCTCAAAGTCTCCAGAGGATGGGTTGCTCTCAAATGACAAGTGCCAGTTCTCTCTCGGAGCAGCCAACCAACTAGTGGTTGTGGGGGTGGCTATTTATAGCCAGGGTGCAACCTGACATGATAAGACATAAATGCCCCCAATGATATGACCGTTATGTGGATATTATGATTGGGGATAGCTGGCGCTAAGCACAGCAACTGTCGCAATTTTGAACTATGAAAGTCCTCAGGATTATCATGTTCCTCACTTGTAGGCAGTTCGCACTGGCAAAATCCTAACTCCTCAGTCAGACCAATTTCCTTAGAGACCAGAAGAACATCGTCTCTGTCACTGAAGAACTTGACTGAACAGTAAGAGATTTCCAAAAAGGCTTCACTCGAAGTATTGGATAGGTTGAGGATTTTGAGTTGAGCATCAGTTGGAAATTTTCCTTAGTATTACCTCGGCCCCCTTTAATAGTACGGTGTTTCCTATGACTCAAAGAAAGGAAATGAGACTACGAAAACAAAAGTCTTCACGCTTCATAGTACTCATTCATATCTTCAAGGTCACACCAACTTCTTCAATTTCAAAGTCTTCAGGGAATACCAAAGTCTTCAGCAATGTCTTCAGTTGAAGACATACATTTTGGGGGGTTGGTAATCTCCGAATATATCAAACTCCTCGTCGACTTATGGAGCCTGTGTACACTCGCAAACACAGTAGTTCCTTAACCTATAAGTCTTCAATACACCAAAATCACTAAGGGGCACTAGATGCACTTACAAGCAGCAATGTGGTGGAGTGCCTAACTGGCTGCGGTCTGCAGTCTGGTGTGAGCGAGATAGTGGGATCAAATCTTGTAGTCACACACTCATTTTTTTGTTTTCTTAGGAATGCGCGAAGGAAACACAAGTGGCTTTCGTGTCAGTTGGTTGGCCCAGTCGTACATCGCCCATTTAGGTCGACCTCCTATTTGATGTAAAATGTGCCATGTAGGTGGTTCCACAGTACATGCCCTAAAGATTGCATGTGCAGTGAAAAATATGTAATTGGGTCGGGCCATGGTGGAAGCCGCATCAGTCGGATGCACACGAGCGTCAAATAGGGTTCGCGATGCATTTGCTCGCGTCCTAAGAAGGCACGATACCTGTGTCGTGCCCAACGGTATGACACAGGATTCGGTTGATCCCTCCCCCGGTATGCATGCCAGCCACCACCGCTATTCTAGTCTCATGACCTACTAACCACCCCTCCTTCCCCAACATGCATGCCCCTGGCTGCTCTGTTCGCCGACAGCCTACACTTGAGCATGCAAGCCATTGGTTCGGCTCTCCCTGAACCATGTACCTCAACTAGCAAGGCGTGGCTGCCGAGGCTGTATCCCCTCCCTTCGTTTTCTATACTCCATGGCCTTTGAGTCGCTCGTGCTGAGAGGTATAGAAACGAGATCCCAATACAATCGAGTTGGCGTGTATTCCCTTTTGTATAGCGATGAGACGTGATAAAATGACATCGAAGTTGTGACGAAACAAGCACAAAGTAACCATATACTCGTTGTCGTAATTCGGTCGCCAAACACGATTAGTTACAACATCCACAGCTTCTCCAAACAACACCATTCTTAATTTCAAAAAAAATGAGAAGAGTAGGGGAGGGTCCTACTCAAAATAATCTTGTTTTGGTTAAGTAATCCAAAAAACGAGCAAATGCATAGCTTTTATTGAGTATTATTATTATAAACAGAGTCTATAATATTAATACTCAAAATACGATGAACAAGCACTATGAGCGTTATAATAATAATACTCCGAAACACGATGAACAAGCACAAACTCCGTTACGGAGTTTGTGCTTGTTCATCTCTATTCTACTCTCCACAAATCGTAGCTCATGTTAACTTAAGTATAAGGTTGGCCAACTTAAATATAAACCAATTTGGATTTTCAAACTTTTTCTTACATTACGCTTCTATATTTCTCACCAGGTCAAAGAAAAGGTGTATATACGAAAAGGTACTCCCGCCATTTCTATTTGTAAGGTGCATTTCAACTACACACCTCAATTAAGGAAGTTATAAGATCCAAGAGAACATTAGGGAGGAATAGAACTACCCTAACTTAGAAGGAAGCAATATTTTCTATGGATAAAAAACAAACAAGATTAAACAAGTTGCTATGGACATGGAGATATTTTTCAAAGGACTTGCAAGATTGCTTTTGTTCTACCACTCTCGCCATGCCTTGTTGGGAAACAAAAAAAAATCTATGCTTCACCAAGATGAATCCAGAAGATGAGCATCTACGAGAGGAGAGATCGGATCCACATACCCTTGTAGACCGCTAAGCGGGAAGCGTTAAGAAATGCGGTTGATGTAGTCGAACGTCTTTGCGGTCCAAATCTTAAGCCGTCCCATCACGATCTAGCGCCGAACGGACGTCACCTCCGTGTTCAGCACACGTACAGCTTGATGACGATCTCCGCCTTCATGATCCAGCAAGCGAGGATGTAGAGGTAGATGAGTTCTCCGGCAGCATGATGGTGTGGTGGTGGTGGTGGTGGAACTGATCCGGCAAGGCTTCGCCGTGCGTTGCCGAATCTATCTAGAGGAGAGACGATCTACGAGGGACGGAATGGCTGCGCCATGGCTTCAGGTGTTGCAACCCTCCCTCCCCTCACATATATATAGGAGGAAGGGGGGTAGGTGGGGCGCCCTAGGGTTTCCCCTAGGGGCTTGGCCGACGCAAGGGGGGAAAGTCCACCTCACACAAGGGAGGTGGAATCCTAGTAGGACTCCTTCCCCACTTGGCCACCACCACCTCTTGCGCAAGGGACCCTTAGGTTCTGGCTGCCCAGCCCACCAGGGGCTGGTGTGCCACCTCCTAGGCCCATGCGGCCCCTGGGTGGGTGGGCCACTCCCGGTGGACCCCCAGAACCCTTCCCGCACCCCCATCAAAAAACTAGCAGGTCACAGAACTTCTCCGGAACTCAGATACCAACTTCCTATATATCAATCTTAACCTCCGGAGCTCCCCATGACATCCGGGATCTCATCCGGGACTCCAAACAACGTTCGGTCACCAACATACATAACTCAATAATGCCGAACATCACCGAACGTTAAGTGTGCAGACCTTGCGGGTTCGAGAACTATGCAAACATGACCGAGGAGCTACCACGAGTGCTGGTTAGGTACACATCAATAACAAGTATATCACATATACCTTTAATGTTGCTGTCCTTCCTATCCGCTAAGTACTTGGGGCAGTTCCGCTTCAAGTGACCGGTACCCTTGCAATAAAAGCACTCAGTCTCAGGCTTGGGTCCATGCTTCTTCTTTTTCTTCATGGCAACTTGCTTACCGGGCGCGGCAACAGCTTTGTCGTCCTTCTTGATGTTCTTCTTACCCTTGCCTTTCTTGAAACTACTGGTCTTATTCACCATCAACACTTGATGCTCCTTTTTGATCTCGACCTCTGCTGATATTAGCATCGAGTACAACTCAGGAATGGACTTCTCCATCCCTTGCATGTTGTAGTTCATCACAAAGCTCTTGTAGCTAGGTGGAAGCGACTGGAGGATTCTGTCAATGACCGAGTCATCCGGGAGATTAACTCCCAGCTGAGTCAAGCGGTTGTGTAACCCACACATTTTGAGTATGTGCTCACTGACAGAACTATTCTCCTCCATCTTATAGCTGAAGAACTTGTCGAAGACGTCATATCTCTCGACCCGGGCATGAGCTTGGAAAACCAGTTTCAGATCTTGGAACATCTCATATGCTCCGTGCTCAAAATGCTTTTGGAGCCCCGGTTCTAAATTGTAAAGCATGCCGCACTGAACAAGGGAGTAATCATCGCAGCGAGAATGCCACGCGTTCGCAACGTCTTGCTCTGCTGGGAGAAGGGGTGGGTCACCTAGTGGTGCATCAAGGACATACAATTTCTTGGAAGCTATGAGGATGATCCTCAAGCCACGGACCCAGTCCGCATAGTTGCTTCCATCATCTTTTAGCTTGGTTTTCTCTAGGAACGCATTGAAATTGAGGGTGACATTCGCGTTGGCCATTGGATCTACAATATAGATTGTAAAGATAATTTTAGACTAAGTTCATGATAATTAAGTTCACATAATCAAATTATTTAATGAACTCCCACTTAAATAGACATCTCTCTAGTCATCTAAGTGACACATGATCCATGTTAACTAGCCTGTGTCCGATCATCACGTGAGACGGACTAGTCATCCATGGTGAACATCTCCATGTTGATCGTATCTTCTATACGACTCATGTTCGACCTTTCGGTTTTCCGTTTTCCGAGGCCATGTTTGTACATGCTAGGCTCGTCAAGTCAACCTAAGTGTATCGCGCGTGTAAATCTGGCTTACACCCGTTGTATGCGAACGTTAGAACCTATCACACCCGATTATCACATGGTGCTTCGGAACAACGATCCTTAGAAACGGTGCACAGTTAGGGTGAACACTTTCCATGAAATTTAATTGAGAGATCATCTTATTTACTACCGTCATTCTAAGAAAATAAGATGTAAACATGATAAACATCACATGCAATCAATATAGTGACATGATATGGCCAATATTATCTTGCTCCTTTGATCTTCATCTTCGTGGCACCATGATCATCACTGTCACCGGCAAGACACCATGATCTCCATCGTCATGATCTCCATCATCGTGTCTTCATGAAGTTGTCTCGCCAACTATTACTTGTACTACTACAACTAACGTTTAGCAATAAAGTAAAGTAATTACATGGCGTTTATGATTGACACACAGGTCATACAATAAAATAAGACAACTCCTATGGCTCCTGTCGGTTGTCATACTCATCGACATGCAAGTCGTGAATCCTATTACAAGAACATGATCAATCTCATACATCACAATGCATCACATCACATCCTTTGGCCATATCACATCACAAGGCATATGATGCAAAAAACAAGTTAGACGTCCTCTAATTTGTAGTTGCAAGTTTTTACGTGGCTGCTATAGTTTTCTAGCAAGAACGTTTCTTACCTATGCCAAGACCACAACGTGATATGCCAATTTCTATTTACCCTTCATAAGGACCCTTTTCATCGAATCCAATCTGACTAAGGTGGGAGAGACAGACACCCGCTAGCCACCTTATGCAACAAGTGCATGTCAGGCGGTGGAACCAGTCTCACGTAAGCGTACGTGTAAAGTCGGTCCGGGACACTTCATCCCACAATACCGCCGAATCAAGATAAGACTAGTAGTGGTAAGCATATTAACAAAATCGACGCCCACAACAACTTGTGTTCTACTCGTGCATAGATTCTACGCATAGATCTAGCTCATGATGCCACTGTTGGGAGACGTAGTAGTAAATCAAAAAAATTCGTACGATCACCAAGATATATCCATGGAGAAACCAGCAACGAGTGGGGAGAGATTGCATCTTCATACCTTTGAAGATCGCTAAGCGGAAGCGTTACAAGGACGCGGTTGCTGGAGTCGTACTCGCAGCGATTCAGATCGCGGTGGATTCCGATCTCAGCGCCGAACAACGGCGCCTCCGCGTTCAACACACGTGCAGCCCGATGACGTCTCCTACGCCTTGATCCAGCAAGGAGGAAGGAGAGGTCGAGGGATAGATCCGGCAGCACGACGGCGTGGTGACGGTGGAGCTACGTGAACTACGGCAGGGCTTCGCCAAGCGCTACGGAGAACGAGGAAGAGGAAGGGTAGGGCTGCACCGAGAGAGAGAGAAGTCGTGTATCAAATCAGCCCAAACCCTTGCATATATATAGGAGGAGGGAGAGGGAGGGCTGCCTTGGCCCCTCCTCCAAGGAGGAGGGCTTCGGCCGAAGCTAGGAAGAGTCCACCTCCCACAAGGGAGGTGGATCTCCCTCCTTTCAAACTCCTTTTGCCTTATCCCTTGATCTCCAGCCGCATGGGCCTTTCTAGAAGGTCTTGGCCAGCCCAAAAAGGGCTGGCACACTTCCTCTAAGGGCTCACGAAGTCCTATGGTCGTCACACCACTCCCGGGGGTCCTCCGGCACCCTCCTGGCACTCTCGGTACACTACCTATATATCAATCTTTAGCTCCAGACCATTCCGGAGCTCCTCGTGATGTCTAGGATCTCATCCGGGACTCCGAAAAACCTTCGGTAACCACGTACAACATTTCCCTATAACCCTAGCATCATCAAACCTTAAGTGTGTAGACCCTACGGGTTCAAGAGACACATAGACATGACCGAGACAACTCTCCGGTCAATAACCAATAGCGGGATCTGGATACCCATGTTGGCTCCCACATGCTCCACGATGATCTCATCGGATGAACCACGATGTCGGGGATTCAATCAATCTTGTACACAATTCCCTTTGTCTATCGGTATGATACTTGCCCGAGATTCGATCGTCAGTATCCCTATACCTTGTTCAATCTCGTTACTGGCAAGTCTCTTTACTCGTTCCTTAATACATCATCCCGTGGCTAACTCCTTATTCACATTGAGCTCATTATGATGATGTCTTACTGAGTGGGCCCAGAGATACCTCTCCGTCACACGGAGTGACAAATCCCAGTCTCGATTCGTGCCAACCCAACAGACACTTTCGGAGATACCCGTAGTGCACCTTTATAGCCACCCAGTTCCGTTGTGACATTTGGCACACCCAAAGCATTCCTACGGTAGCCGGGAGTTGCACAATCTCATGGTCTAAGGAAACGATACTTGACATTGAAAAGCTTTAGCAAACGAACTACACGATCTTGTGCTATGCTTATGATTGGGTCTTGTCCATCACATCATTCTCCTAACGATGTGATCCCGTTATCAATGACATCCAATGTCCATGGCCATCAAACCGTGACCATCTATTGATCAACGAGCTAGCCAACTAGAGGCTTACTAGGGACATGTTGTGGTCTATGTATTCACACATGTATTATGGTTTCCGGTTAACACAATTATAGCATGAACAATAGACAATTATCATGAACAAGGAAATACAATAATAACCATTTTATTATTGCCTCTAGGGCATATTTCCAACAGTCTCCCACTTGCACTAGAGTCAATAATCTAGTTACATTGTGATGAATCGAACACCCATAGCATTCTGGTGTTCATCATGTTTTGCTCATGAGAGAGGTTTAGTTAACGGATCTGCGACATTCAGATCCGTGTGCACTTTACAAATATATATATCTCCCTCCTGAATGTAATCACGGATGGAGTTGAAGTGGCACTTGATGTGTCTTGTCTTCTTGTGAAACCTGGGCTCCTTCGAAAGGGCAATAGCTCCAGTGTTGTCACAGAATAGAGTCATCGGGCCCGACGCGCTTGGAATTACTCCTAGGTCGGTGATGAACTCCTTCATCCAGACTCATTCCTTTGCTGCTTCCAAAAAAGCTATGTACTCCGCTTCATATGTAGATGCCGCCACGACGCTTTGCTTGCTGCTACACCGGCTGACTACCCCTTCGTTCAAAATATACACGTATCCGGTTTGCGACTTGGAGTCGTCCGGATCTGTGTCGAAGCTAGCATTGACGTAACCCTTTACGACGAGCTCTTCGGCACCTCCATATACGAGAAACATGTCCTTTGTCCTTTTCAGGTACTTCAGGATATTCTTCACCGCTGTCTAGTGTTCTGCTCCAGGATCACTTTGGTACCTCCCCACCAAACTAATGGCAAGGTTCACATCAGGTCTGGTACACAGCAAGGCATACATAATAGAGCCTATGGCTGAAGCATAGGGGATGACACTCATCTCTTCTCTATCCTTTGCCGTGGTCGGGCATTGAGTCGTACTCAATCTCACACCCTGTAACACAGGCAAGAACCCCTTCTTGGACTGATCCATATTGAACTTCTTCAATATCTTGTCAAGGTATGTGCTTTGTGAAAGACCTATGAGGCGTCTCGATCTATCTCTATAGATCTTAATACCTAATATGTAAGCAGCTTCTCCAAGGTCATTCATTGAAAAACACTTATTCAAGTAGGCCTTTATACTTTCCAAAAGTTCTATATCATTTCCCATTATCAGTATGTCATCCACATATAATATGAGAAATGCTACAGAGCTCCCACTCACTTTCTTGTAAATACATGGTTCTCCATAAACCTGTATAAACCCAAATGCTTTAATCACCTCATTAAAGCGAATGTTCCAACTCCGAGATGCTTGCACCAGCCCATAGATGGAGTGCTGGAGCTTGCATACTTTTTTAGCATCTTTAGGATTGACAAAACCTTCCGGCTGCATCATATACAGTTCTTCCTCGAGGAAGCCATTAAGGAATGCTATTTTGACGTCCATTTGCCAGATCTCATAATCATAAAATGCGGCAATTGCTAACATGATTCAGACAGACTTTAGCATCTCTACGGGTGAGAAAGTCTCATCGTAGTCAACTCCTTGAACTTGTCGATAACCCTTAGCGACAAGCCGAGCCTTATAGACGGTCACTTTACCATCCGCATCAGTCTTCTTCTTAAAGATCCATTTATTTTCAATGGCTCGCTTATCATCAGGCAAGTCCACCAAAGTCCACACTTTGTTCTCATACATGGATCCTATCTCGGATTTCATGGCTTCAAGCCATTTGTTGGAATCTGGGCCTGCCATCGCTTCTTCATAGTTCGAAGGTTCACCGTTCTCTAACAACATGATCTCCAGGACAGGGTTGTCATACCACTCTGGTGCGGAACGTGTCCTAGTGGACCTTCGACATTCAACAGTAACTTGATCTGAAGTTTCATGATCATCATCATTAACTTCCTCTCCAGTCGGTGCAGGCTCCACAGAAACAACTTCCTGTGTTGCGCTACTCTCCGGTTCGAGTGGAGGTACAATTACCTCATCAAGTTCCATTTTCCTCCCACTTACTTCTTTCGAGAGAAACTCTTTCTCGAGAAAGGATCCATTCGTGGCAACAAAGACTTTGCCCTCGGATCGTACGTAGAAGGTATACCCAATAGTCTCTTTGGGATATCCTATGAAGATGCACTTTTCTGCTTTGGGTTCGAGCTTCTCAGGTTGAAGTTTCTTCACATAAGCATCGCATCCCCAAACTTTTAGAAATGACAGCTTAGGTTTCTTTCCAAACCATAATTCATACGGTGTCGTCTCAACGGATTTTGACGGTGCCCTATTTAAAGTGAATCCGGCAGTCTCTAATGCATATCCCCAAAATGATAGCGGTAAGTCGGTAAGAGACATCATAGATCGTACCATATCTAATAGAGTGCGATTACGTCATTGAGACACACCATTTCGCTGAGGTGTGCCAGGCGGCGTGAGTTGTGAAACAATTCCACATTTCCTTAAGTGCGTGCCAAACTCGTGACTTAAATATTCTCCGCCACGATCAGATCGTAGGCACTTATTTTCCTGTCACGTTGATTCTCTACCTCACTCTGAAATTCCTTGAACCTTTCAAAAGTTCCAGACTTATGTTTCATTAAGTAGACATACCCATATCTACTCAAGTCATCAGTGAGGGTGAGAACATAACGGTAGCCACCACGAGCCTCGACACTCATTGGACCGCATACATCGGTATGTATTATTTCCAACAAGTCAGTTGCTCGCTCCATTGTTCCGGAGAACGGAGTCTTGGTCATCTTGCCCATGAGGCATGGTTCGCACGTGTCAAATGATTCGAAATCAAGAGACTCCAAAAGTCCATCAGTATGGAGCTTCTTCATGCGTTTGACACCAATATGACCAAGGCGGCAGTGCCACATGTAAGTGGGACTATCGTTATCAACCTTACACTTTTTGGTACTCACACTATGGACATGTGTAACATCACGTTCGAGATTCAACAAAAATAAACCATTGACCAGCGGGGCATGACCATAAAACATTTCTCTCATATAAATAGAACAACCATTATTCTCATATTTAAATGAGTAGCCATCTCGCATCAAGCAAGATCCAGATACAATGTTCATGCTCAAAGTTGGTACTAAATAACAATTATTAAGGTTTAACACTAATCCCGAAGGTAAATGTAGAGGTAGCATATCGACGGCGATCACATCGACCTTGGAACCATTCCCGATGCGCATCGTCACCTTGTCCTTTGCGAGCCTCAGCTTATTCCGCAGCTCCTGCTTGGAGTTACAAATGTGAGCAACTGCACCGGTATCAAATACCCAGGAGCTACTACGAGCGCTGGTTAGGTACACATCAATAACAAGTATATCACATATACCTTTAATGTTGTCGTCCTTCTTATCCGCTAAGTACTTGGGGTAGTTCCGCTTCCAGTGACCGGTACCCTTGCAATAAAAGCACTCAGTCTCAGGCTTGGGTCCATGCTTGTTCTTCTTCTTCCCGGCAACTTGCTTACCGGGCGCGGCAACAGCTTTGCCGTCCTTCTTGATGTTCTTGTTACCCTTGCCTTTCTTGAAACTAGTGGTCTTATTCACCATCAACACTTGATGCTCCTTTTTGATCTCGACCTCTGCTGATTTCAGCATCGAGCACAACTCAGGAATGGACTTCTCCATCCCTTGCATGTTGTAGTTCATCACAAAGCTCTTGCAGCTAGGTGGAAGCGACTTGAGGATTCTGTCAATGACCGAGTCATCCGGGAGAATGACTCCCAGCTGAGTCAAGCGGTTGTGTAACCCAGACATTTTGAGTATGTGCTCACTGACAGAACTATTCTCCTCCATCTTACATTTGAAGAACTTGTCGGAGACGTCATATCTCTCGACCCGGGCATGAGCTTGGAAAACCAGGTTCAACTCTTGGAACATCTCATATGCTCCGTGTTGCTCAAAACGCTTTTGGAGCCCCGGTTCTAAACTGTAAAGCATGCCGCACTGAACAAGGGAGTAATCATCACAGCAAGAATGCCAAGCGTTCGCAACGTCTTGCTCTGCTGGGAGAAGGGGTGGGTCACCTAGTGGTGCATCAAGGACATAAAATTTCTTGGAAGCTATGAGGATGATCCTCAAGCCACGGACCCAGACCGCATAGTTGCTTCCATCATCTTTTAGCTTGGTTTTCTCTATGAACGCGTTGAAATTGAGGGTGACATTCGCGTTGGCCATTGGATCTACAATATAGATTGTAAAGATAATTTTAGACTAAGTTCATGATAATTAACTTCACATAATCAAATTATTTAATGAACTCCCACTTAGATAGACATCTCTCTAGTCATCCAAGTGACACATGATCCATGTCAACTAGCCCGTGTCCTATAACAATTCGTGAATACTCATCGACATGCAAGTCGTGAATCCTATTAAAAGAACATGATCAATCTCATACATCACAATGCATCACATCACATCCTTTGGCTGTATCACATCACAAGGCATATGCTGCAAAAACAAGTTAGACGTCCTCTAATTTGTAGTTGCAAGTTTTTACGTGGCTGCTATAGTTTTCTAGCAAGAACGTTTCTTACCTATGCCAAAACCACAACGTGATATGCCAATTTCTATTTACCCTTCATAAGGACCCTTTTCATCGAATCCAATCCGACTAAGGTGGGAGAGACAGACACCCGCTAGCCACCTTATGCAACAAGTGCATGTCAGGCGGTGGAACCAGTCTCACGAGGCGTACGTGTAAAGTCGGCCCAGGCCGCTTCATCCCACAATACCGCCGAATCAAGATAATAATAGTAGTCGTAAGCATATTAACAAAATCGACACCCACAACAACTTGTGTTCTACTCGTGCATAGATTCTACGCATAGACCTAGCTCATGATGCCACTGTTGGGAGACGTAGTAGTAAATCAAAAAAATTCCTACGATCACCAAGATCTATCCATGGAGAAACCAACAAAGAGTGGGGAGATATTGCATCTTCATACCTTTGAAGATCGCTAAGCGGAAGCGTTACAAGAACGCGGTTGGTGGAGTCGTACTCGCACCGATCCAGATCGCGGTGGATTCCGATCTCAGCGCCAAACAACGGCGCCTCCGCGTTCAACACACGTGCAGCCCGATGATGTCCCCGACACCTTGATCCAGCAAGGAGGAAGGAGAGGTCGAGGGAGAGCTTCGGCAGCACGACGGCGTGGTGACGGTGGAGCTACGTGAACTCCGGCAGGGCTTCGCCAAGCGCTCCGGAGAACGAGGAAGAGGAAGGGTAGGGCTGCACCGAGAGAGAGAAATCGTGTCTCAAATCAGCCCAAACCCTTGCATATATATAGGAGGAGAGAGAGGGAGGGATGCCTTGGCCCCTCCTCCAAGGAGGAGGGCATCGGCCGAAGCTAGGGAAGAGTCCACCTCCCACAAGGGAGGTGGATCTCCCTCCTTTCAAACTCCTTTTGCCTTATCCCTTGATCTCCAGCCGCATGGGCCTTTCTAGAAGTTCTTGGCCAGCCAAAAAGGGCTGGCACACTTCCTGTAAGGGCTCACAAAGTCCTATGGTCGTCACACCCCTCCCGGGGGTCCTCCGGCACCCTCCCGGCACTCCCGGTACACTACCGATGAGCCCGAAAACTTTCTGGTGACCAAAACTGGACTTCCTATATATCAATCTTTACCTCCGGACCATTCCGGAGCTCCTCGTGACGTTCGGGATCTTATCCGGGACTCCGAACAACCTTCGGTAACCACATACAACATTTCCCTATAACCCTAGCGTCACCGAACCTTAAGTGTGTAGACCCTACGGGTTCGGGAGACACGTAGACATGACCGAGACAACTCTCCGGTCAATAACCAACAGTGGGATCTGGATACCCATGTTGGCTCCCACATGCTCCACGATGATCTCATCGGATGAACCACGATGTCGGGGATTCAATCAATCCCGTACACAATTCCCTTTGTCTATCGGTATGATACTTGCTCGAGATTCGCTCGTCGGTATCCCTATACCTTGTTCAATCTCGTTACCGGCAAGTCTCTTTACTCGTTCCGTAATACATCATCCCGTGCCTAAATCCTTATTCACATTGAGATCATTATGATGATGTCTTACCGAGTGGGCCCAGAGATACCTCTCCATCACACGGAGTGACAAATCCCAGTCTTTATTCGTGCCAACCCAACAGACACTTTCGGAGATACGCGTAGTGCACCTTTATAGCCACCCAGTTACGTTGTGATGTTTGTCACACCCAAAGCATTCCTACGGTATCTGGGAGTCGCATAATCTCATGGTCTAGGGAAACGATACTTGACATTGAAAAGCTTTAGCAAACGAACTACACGATCTTGTGCTATGCTTAGGATTGGGTCTTGTCCATCACATCATTCTCCTAATGATGTGATCCCATTATCAATGACATCCAATGTCCATGGCCATGAACCATGACCATCTATTGATCAACGAGCTAGCCAACTAGAGGCTTACTAGGGACATGTTGTGGTCTATGTATTCACACATGTATTACGGTTTCTGGTTAACACAATTATAGCATGAAAAATAGACAATTATCATGAACAAGGAAATACAATAATAACCATTTTATTATTGCCTCTAGGGCATATTTCCAACAGTGTGGTCGCCGTGTGCCCGGCCACCTCTAGCCTGCCTGCTTGCCCTGAGGTCGCCTAAGAGCGCCACACGACCCCCAGAGCCATACGGATCCATCCCCTCTATCCATCTCTTTCCCCTCGCCCTCCTCTACCTTTCCCCCTCTCTGATGGCTGTTGTAGCCATGGCCGAAGCCATCGCCGCCTCGCTGCTGCCACCCCCTTGCCCTATCCGCATGCCTAGAAGAACTGCAACGTTGATGCCGACCTTCTCACCGAGCCAAGCAATCGGAGGAGCACCACGTCGTCGCCATCGACCCGTCTTCCCCGAGCTCGGCCGCTGGACGCCGTCGCAAAATTCGCGGGCTTCAAAGCTTCCCCGACCTCGTCGTCGACTCGAGACAAACCCCGTGAGCCCCTATTCCTCTCTCCTCTCTTCTTGCCGTCTCGGGCGCCCCCTATCTAGCATCCCCGTCGAAGCCGAAGCTTCTCGCTGCCGGTGGGATGTGGCCGTGGCTACAGCCACCACGGCCTGTGCCCGAGCGTGTCATCATGCTCGCGTTGCTCACAAGAGTCGAACGCACCCAGTAGATGGTCCTCCCGTGCCCCGTAGTGTTGTTGCCGTCGTTACCCGAACTCCGGTCGCCACACAAGTTGTCGCCGCCATCGTTTTAGGCCTCCCCAGCTCGAGCTGCTTGCTCCGTTGGACACGCCCGACGAATAGCGTCACATAGGGCTAAACCGCCGCTCTATTGGTCATCGGAGGGAGATTTCCGAGCACCTCCGCCGCATCTGGCCTCGCTGGCGGCTTAATGCTGGCAGGTTTGACCCCGTTGACTGGAGGTTTGACCTCTTAGAGTCAGTGACAGGTGGGGCCTAGCCCACGTTAATTTTGGGTTAGATTAAAAATAACTAAATTGCTTAATTAACCTAATCACCCACTGACTAGTGGGCCCAACCCTTAATAATTTTGATTAGGATTTAGCTAAACCTAATTAATCCCATGTGTCATTGACAGGTGGGTCCATCTAGTCAGGTTTGACCCTAGCCGGCCTTGTAGACCTGTGACATCACCATGACGTCATGCTGATGCATTAATTGATTTTCTGGTAATAACATAAATCAGGAAATTCCAGAAAATGTTTAAAACTTCTAAAAATCGTAGAAAATAATCTGTAAGTTAGATGAAAATAATTTATATATGAAAAATGATCAGAAAAATCCAATGAATCTGCTTATGCCATGATCATGCATGTTTGAACAAGTTAACATCACCAAGTAGGACATTTCATGATTAGGGCGATATAGGAAATATCATTTGGAGTTGGAATTCAAACTTGTTTGAATTCCACTTCAATTAACTTGGCTAATTATTCCTCTAGGTCAATTCAGTACCTAAACTTGTCATATCATACATCATGATTGTGCATTGCATAAGTTGAATGTTAGTTCTTCTTGTTTGTCGGTGTTTGTTCCTTCTCGGTAGACAATGGTTCCGATGATTTGATCATTGACACTAATGAAGAGAAGTATTATCTTCAGGACTGTCAGGCAAGCAAACCCCTTGAGCATACTAATATGAACCCACTCTCTCGCTCCTGCTCTCTTTTACTGCATTAGGACAATAACGATTCAACTGTTACATGTTCTCTGTAGTTGAACCATTTACTTTGCATGACCTGTCTTTGCCATAGTAAATAGTTGAAACTACTTAGCATGAGTAGCAACTGCTTGAGCCTTGTTGTGCTTACTCACCAATGCTTGATTACTGTGCGTGCTATGCTTAGAGTCGTGTCGTGTTGGGTCTGATCCATCTGGGCAATGAATCGGAATGGCAGTGTTCATGTCCTTCTGTGTGAGAGCTAAGTGTGTGAACACGATTTGGTAAAGGTAGCGATGAGGGGCCATGTAGGAGTACATGGCGGGTTGTCTCATTGGGACCGTCCTTAAGAACTAAGTTCTGTGTTTGTGATCCAAGACAGTTACTACCACACGTTGGGCCCTGAAATATGACCTCCCTCGACTTATTAATCGCCTAGATCTCAGTCCAGGAGTTGCAACTAGTTTCTCGTGTTTGTAGGAAAAGTGTTGGTGGCCGTGCATGGCGCTGCCCGACGGGGTGGACTATGATGCGGTATAGGCACAGTGGCACGGTGTACCAAGTGGCACCCGAACGGTGGGCTTGGGAACCCTGCACACATCGTTTGAGGCCATAGCGGAAAATTCGGTCGGACTTCCATGCGGGTTCAGTGTCAAATAGGCAATAAAACTGGACTAGGGTCTTGTGTGATTGACGGTCGTGGCCGACTCCATCGCTGGGCTTCCGCTTGAAGGTTGTCGAGGTGCCTTTTCCATGCACATGGCGATAAGTGGCGGGAGCACGTGTGAAGAAGTATACCCCTGCAGGGTTAAATAAACTATTTGAATAGCCGCGTCCTTAGATATGGACTACTTGGAGAACTTATGTGGTTCATAGACAACTTGAAGTGGATACCCTAAAATACGCAAGATAAGTGTGAGTGCTATGGATGGCCTTCTCGTAGGGAGACGGAAGTGGACCCATAGTGGTGTATTGATTTGGTGAATATGTGGACTCATGTGTGCTATCCCACCTCAAAGAAAGCACTTGTAATCATAGTACAGGTTAGCCAAGAGTCAAAGCTGGCCGCAATAAACATCACAACCCCCCCCCCTTCATTGATACTAATGCATATGTAGTTAGTTCTGATGTAAGTCTTGCTGAGTACCCTGGTACTCAAGTTTGCTTAATTTATGTTTTTGCAGAGGAGACGCCAGTCTCATTAGTGGTATTTACGACATGAAGTTCGATGTTGATCGGATTAGCTTGGGAATCCTAGACAGAGGTCTGGTTCCTATGGTAGGGTCGTTGTAGCTTTTCAAGCTCCTTTAGCCACTTTTGTAGATGTCTGTACCCAGACATGTTTAACTTCCACTTGTTGTTTGAATGCTCTGAATGTTGGGTCTTGTGACCCCTGGTTGTAAGATCTTATTGTGTTGGTTCTTCTGAGCCTTCTAAGTAAATGTTGTAATGTTGTATGGTTATGTTGTGATGCCATAGTTGTATCTATGCATATCGGGCATGTCGTGCGTACGTGTGACGTGCAACGGTATGTATGGGATTTGACACCTAGTTGTGTGCCTTTAGTAGTACTCTTTACGGGGAAATGCCTCTTTGTGCTTCCACCGAGCCTTGGTAGCTTGCTACTGCTCTGGACACATTGATTGACCGGCATGTATCCTTCTTTGCTGCTGTGTCTGTCCCTTAGGGGAAATGTCTCGCAGTGTAATCGAGTCCCTGTAGCCTTCTATGACTCGTCTACGTGCACTGATGACATTTATGTCCCACAGCATAATGGAGTCCTTGTAGCTTGCTATGACTCGTCTACACATGCTAGAGATCGACACCTGCATTGCTGGGTTACGTATGCCTATCCCCGTACGGATGTGGCACTTGGGTTCTATGACTAGTCATGTCGGCCCGGGTTCTTTGACATTTGAATGCTAGCGACACATTCACATACGTGAGTCAAAAGACGCAAACGGTTCCGGACCAGGTAAGGTGGCAGCCGTGGAGATAACCGTGCGTGAGACCGCAAAGTGATGTGATGTGTTACAGGCTGGATTCTTATGGCTTAGGATCGGGGTCCCAACATTGAACCTCTATGTCAAGGATTCAATTAATCTCATATGCAGTTCCCTTTGTTATTCGGTACGTTAGTTGCCCGATATTCGATCGACGGTATCTCTATACCTAGTTCAATCTTTTTACCAGCAAGTCTCTTTACTCATTCCGTAATACAAGATCTCGTGGCTAAATCTTTAGTCACTTTACTTGCAAGGCTCATTGTGATGTCGTATTGTCGAGTGGTCCGTGAGATACCTCTCCATCACATGGAGTAACAAATCCCAGTCTTTATCCATGCCAACTCAACAGACACCCTCGGAGATACCTATAGAGCACCTTTATAGTCACCCAGTTACGTTGCAACGTTTGATACACACAAGGTACTCCTCCGGTGTTAGTAAGTTGCATGATCTCATGGTCATAGGAACAAATACTTGACATGCAGAAAACTATAGCAATAAAATGACATGATCATATGCTACGTTCATAGTTTGGGTCTTGTCCATCACATCATTCTCCTAATGATGTGATCCCGTTATCAAATGACATCTCATGTCTATGGCTAGGAAACCTCGACCATCTTTGATCAACGATCTAGTCTATTAGAGGCATACTAGGGACATAGTGTTGTATATGTACCCACACATGTATTTGAGTTTCCAATCAATACAATTATAGCATGGATAATAAACGATTATCATGAACAAGGAAATATAATAATAACCATTTTATTAATGCCTCTAGGGCATATTTCCAATAGTCTCCCACTTGCACTAGAGTCAATAATCTAGCTCACATCACTATGTGATTTACATTGTAATGAATCGAACGCCCATACAGTTCTGGTGTTGATCATGTTTAGCCCGTGGAAGAGGTTTAGTCAACGGGTCTACGACATTCAAATCCGTGTGTACTTTGCAAATATTTATGTCCTCCTCCTTGATGTGATCACGGATGCAATTGAAACGTCGCTTTATGTGTCTGGTCCTCTTGTGAAACCTTGGTTCCTTGGCCAGAGCAATGGCACCAGTGTTGTCACATAACAGAGTCATTGGGTCCAGTGCATTGGGCACAACTCCAAGATCCGTCATGAACTGCTTCATCCATACACCTTCCTTTGCCGCCTCCGAAGCAGCGATGTACTCCGCTTCGCATGTAGAATCAGCTACCACGCTCTGCTTGGAACTGCAATAGCTTACTACTCCCCCATTAAGAATGTATATGTATCCGGTTTGATACTTAGAGTCATCCGGATCAGTGTCAAAGCTTGCATCGACGTAACCCTTTACAACGAGCTCTTGATCACCTCCACAAATGAGAAACATTTCCTTAGTACTTTTCAGGCACTTAAGGATATTCTTGACCGCCGTCTAGTGTTCCATTCCTTGATCACTTTGAAACCTTCTGACCATACTTATGGCAAGGCTGACATTTGGTCTTGTGCACAACATTGTATACATTATAGAGCCTATGGCAGAAGCATAGGGGATGACACTCATCTTTTTTCTATCCTCTGTAGTCGCTGGACATTGAGTCTTACTCAACTTCACACCTTGCAATACAGGCAAGAACCCCGTCTTGGACTGATCCATTTTGAACTTCTTCAAAACTTTGTCAAGGTATGTGCTCTATGAAAGTCCTATTAAGCATCTCAATCTATCTATATAGATCTTGACGCCTAATATGAAAGAAGCTTCTCCTATGTCCTTCATTGAAAACTCTTGTTCAAATATTCCTTCATGCTTTCCAACAATTTTATATTGTTTCCAATCAGCAATATGTCATCCACATATAACATTAGAAACACTATAGAGCTCCCACTCACTTTCTTGTAAATACAAGCTTCTTCATAAACTTGTATAAACCCAAATGCTTTGATCACCTCATCAAAGCGAAGGTTCCAACTCCGAGATGCTTGCACCAGTCCATAAATGGATTGTTGGAATTTGCAAACTTTGTCAGCATTCTCTGTATCGACAAAACATTCTGGTTGCATCATATACAACTCTTCCTTAAGGAAACCGTTAAGGAACGTTGTTTTGACATCCATGTGCCAAATTTCATAATCGAAAAATGCAGCTACTGCCAACATGATTCTGACGAACTTAAGCATTGCTACGGGTGAGAAAGTCTTGTCGTAGTAACTCCTGGAACTTGTGAAAAACCTTTTGCCACAAGTCGAGCTTTCTTGACGGTGACATTACTGCCCATGTCCGTCTTCTTCTTAAAAATCCATTTATTCTGAATGGCCTTTCGCCCTCCAGGTAATACTTCCAAAGTCCATACTTGTTTTCATACATGGATCCCATCTCAGATTTCATGGCCTCTAACCATTTGTCAGAATTCGGGCCCATCATCGCTTCTCTATAGCTCATAGGTTCATCGTTGTCCAACAACATGACCTCTAAGACAGGGTTGCCATACCACTCAGGAGCAGTACGCATCCTTGTTGACATACGAGGTTCGATAGTAACTTGATCTGAAGCTTCATGATCGCCATCATTAACTTTCTCTTCAACTGTTGTAGGCTCCAAAGAAATACCTTTCTACGCTGCACTACTCTCTCATTGAAATAAAGGTTCAACAACCTCATCAAGTTCTATCTTCATCCCGCTCAATTCTTTCAAGAGAAACTCTTTCTCGAGAAATGACCCATTCTTAGCGACAAACAGTTTGCCTTCGGATCTGAGATAGAAGGTGTACCCAACCGTATCTTTTAGGTATCCTATGAAGACGCATTTCTCCAAACTATGTGCACCAAAACATAAGCATCACATCCCCAAACTTTAAGAAACGACAAGTTTGGTTTCTTGCCAAACCACAGTTCATACGGCGTTGTCTCAACGAATTTCGATGGTGCCCTATTTAAAGTGAATGCAGTTGTCTCTAACGCATAACCCCAAAATGATAGTGGCAAATTGGCAAGAGACATCATAGAATGCACCATATCCGATAAGGTTCGATTACGATGTTCAAACACACCAATACTGAAGGGATGTGGATATCGCCTAGAAGGGTGGGGGTGAATAGGTGCTTTAAAATAATTATGGTTTAGGCTTGAACAAATGTGGAATAAAATTAACGCTTAATATGACAAGTACAAAACCTAAAACAACTAGGCTCACCTATGTGCACCAACAACTTATGCTACGCAAGACAAACGACTAAGTGATAGCAAGATATAAAGCATGAAACAATATGGCCATCACAAAGTAAAGTGCATAAGAAAGGGCTCGGGTAAGAGATAACCAAGGCCCGTGGAGACAATGATGTATCCCGAAGTTCACACCCTTGCGGATGCTAATCTCTGTTCGGAGCGGTGTGGAGGCACAATGCTCCCCAAGATGCCACTAAGGCTATCATAATCTCCTCACGCCCTTGCACAATGCAAGATGTCGTGATTCCACTAAGCGACCCTTGAGGGCGGTCACCGAACCCGTACAAACAAGGTTGGGGCAAACTCCACAACTTAATTGGAGGCTCCCAATAACACCACGGAGCTTCACCACAATGGATTATGGCTCCGAGGTGACCTCAAATGCTCGGGGTAATCTCCACAACTTAATTGGAGACCCCGACGTTTTCCCGGAGCTTTGCACCACAATGATTGAGCTCGGAGGCACCACCAACCGTCTAGGGCACCAAAGCACCCAAGAGGAACAAGCTCTAGGGTGCTCAAACACCCAAGAGTAATAAGCTTCTCAACTTCTCACTTCCACGTATCACTATGGAGAACTCAAACCTATGCACCAAATGCAGTGGCAAGGGTACACGAAGTGCCCAAGTCCTTCTCTCCCAAATCCCACCAAAGCAACTAATGCTAGGGAGGAAAATGATAGAAAGAACAAAGAAGAACATGAAGAACTCCAAGATCTAGATCCAAGGGGTTCCCCTCACATAGAGGAGAAAATGATTGGAGGAAATATCGATCTAGATCTCCTCTCTCTTTTCTCTCAAGAACTAGCAAGAATCATTGGAGGGATTGAGAGTTATCAAGCTCGAAGAAGGTCAACAATGGGGGGCAAACTCGAGCTCAAAAAATCCAACTGTTATGCTCACAGACCACACAGAGCGATACTACCGCTCATGGGAGCAGTACTACCACTAGAGTGGTGGAAGCCCTTTGAAAAACAACAGAGAGGAGGTAAAAGGCTAGTAGAACCACCAGAGCGGTACTACCGCTCGTCCTCATGATACTACCGCTAGGGTTAGCGGTACTACCGCAAAGGGTAGCGGTACTACTGCTTGCGAGCGGTACTAAAAAATACAGCTGTGCCTACCACCGCTGGATAAAACATGAGATTTTGGTCCGGAGCGGTAGTACCATGGTAGTAGCCGTGGTAGTACTGCTCTAGATCAGTAGTAAAAAATTACACCCACTCCAAGCGGTAGTACCGCGGTAGTAGCCCCGCGGTAGTACCGCTGCAACCTTTTAGGAACACCAAAACTGCCACAACTTCTACAAACGGACTCCGAATTCAACGAAACCAAGTTTGTTGGAAAGCTAACGACATGGGCTAACACAATCTTGATAGAAATATAAATAAGAAGCAAATGATAAAAGTCCCATAAGAAAATGGTGAGAACCCTTCCTCGAATAAGACCAGTAAAACCTCCAACATTGAAAACGCAATAGAAGAAGCATATGAAATCCGTTTTCGATGTACTAGAGCTTGTCACGAAAATAACCACAAGCTCAAGAACTCACATATAGAAAATCCAAACAAGAACCAGGAAGATTATGATGCCAAGAATGCAATGGTTTGAGCTCTCAACGAACGATACGATCAGGCTACTCACTTGAGAGCCCCCCTTGATAGTATGGCAATCGCTCCTATAACCCGGTCTCCCAACTACCACCATGATACCGGTAAAATAGAAAACCCTATCAAGGTCAAACCTTTGCCTTGCGCATAGTCCACTTGAGCTAGATGATAATGATCTTGACTTCCTCAAGATGGACCATGTTTCTTGATTGTGTCGTCTTGATGAAGACTAGTAGATTGCTCCCCCATGCTCCACTATGGGTGAGCCACTCTTCGACACTTCTTCAAAAGTCCATTGTCACCAAAATGAACGGCAAGCCTCAAGCATGATCTCTCCGTGATGCTTCAGTTGAGCTTGCACATTGCACCCTTGATGACGATCTCCACTTGATGTCATCTTCCATGGGATGCATGGGATCTGCCTCTTGATGCAAGACCATGGAAATATACCTAACCCCACAAAGAACTCTCATGTAGACCATGGGTTAGTACACAAAGCGTAATGGACAATGCTTACCACACCATGGGATCACTTGATCCCTCTCGGTACATCTTGTATGATTTGTGGGTTGATCAACTTGATTCACTTTTTGACTTAGTCTTGATCAACTTTGTATCTTATTATCTCTCTTCATAAATATGATGTCTTGAAGCTAAACATGAATGCTTACACAATCTTCTTCTTCAAGACATGCTTGCAATAAGCTCAACTCCCACATGACCAATCTTTGGATAAACCTTTAATACCACCTTGGTCACCATATAAACTCCTTGAAACCAACAGATGGACTTCAAGAAGTACCTACGGACAAATCCTTCGAATATAACTCAAGGCAACCATTAATCCATAGGGGTGTCATCAATTACCAAAACCACACATGGAGAAATGTGCTCTTACAATCTCTCCATTTTGGTAATTTATGACAACCACTTTCAAGAGAGTTTATATAAGGAAATAAGCACAACCAAGCACACACACATGCAGAGCAATGCATGGGTGTGAGATCCAACTTCTTAAGAAATAAAAGCAAAACACTCTAAGCTTTCCAAACTAAACTCCCTAAACTTCTCCCCCATTGGCATTGATTGCTAAAGTGGGCGAAAAGCATAGAAAGCCAATATAATAGGTGTTCCTCCAAAAGGTTTGTATTTCTCAAAATATGAGTGCAATGAAATACACATATCCAATGATAAGTAGTTGGAGGAAAACAAACTATATTGAGGATCCAAAGATTGCAAAAAGGATCGTATGGCACAACAACATACACCAGAGTGAAGCAAGCAATCAAAAGATACCAATTGGAACAATCAATCACATGGTCCTACCAGCCACATGAATAAAAGATATTATGATATGGGCAAAAGAGTGTTTATAAAGAAACTAGAGGAGCTCCCATGATTTGTGCACAAATAAGAATTTTTGTATTTGAATACAAGTGCACAAAATAGGATCATGACTCCCCCAAAATCAATATAAACACACAACAAGTGCAAGCGAGTAGATAAGACAATGAGCATAGTACTTGCACTAAACATATGGTTGAGAAACATGTAAAAGAGGCAATCTTAAGAATAGGCTCAACCAAAATGATGTGTGTGAGTCATGACAAAGCACTTGAGAATACTAGTACAAGGACGAGCATTAAGCATCACCATAGTCTTGAAGAAATGAGACACAAAGTGCAAGCCATATCCTTCACACATACACAAACCACTGGCAAATGGGTCCACAAGCTTACTAATAAGAGAATTAAAAACCAACGTTTGTGACAACCCCTGGTGAAGATAGGAAACAATAGCATTGTTAGGAGGAGGGATACCAATCGAAATGGAAAAACCCTCGTGAAGACAAGCATGAGGAAAATAATCTTCACCACCAAAGAGTGCGTCAAGACGCAAGGATATAAGATCCGCACTCAAGACAGATTTTTTCATGGAACCACCAAGTAAATAAAAAGGAAATGCAACAGTGGACGTGAAAGAAAAGAGGATATCAACTAGAGATGTAACTTCTCTCATGTGTATAAGATTCTAGGTAGAGGGCAATCATGATGATATATCCACAAAGAATGATGTACACACGAAATAGTTACAAGAAGGAACAAACAAGATATCCAAAAGGAAGTCATAAATATACCAATAAGATCTTTGCTTGAAATCATAGCACATAGCCTAATATTTTCTTATTGTACATAAATGCACTCCCAATAGACGAACATCAAAGACATCACAACTAGCAATATGACATCATCGTTGAGACGCTTTGAGAAAGGAAACAAGTACCACAAGAATGACTCAATAAATTCATGCCATGATGCAACCTATAAAAGGTTGAATGCGAGAAATGTATGTATGAAGTAGATACTTGTTATCGAGATAGCATTGGATTGATGTAGTAGACAATGGTTCTTCGATCGTCCTAGCATGGCTCCAATAAGCACATGGTGTCAACACCTTCCTTGTAAGTGAGCCGAGTGTCCAATGTATCTAGAACAACACCACAAACAAAGTGGTACCCAAACTTATTGGGACCAAAGAGTTAGAGGACCAACAACACATAGGATAAACTTCACATAAATATGTGCATATAGATATGAAATTGAATTTCATGCACACTTTAGCCAATTTATGTCATAGTGGAGTTTCCCCTATGTATTGGGTCAAGGAAAGAGAACATGCCAACGAAAGTACATGTAGTAAATATGCATGCTCAAGGCTTTCAAGAATGAAATCAACACACAGTTGATAAGATACCAAAAGATAAGGTATCAAGTGAAAATAAGATACCAAACAAAAAAATATCACTTGATAGATACCAACTAAAAGATACATCAAGGAATGAGATATCCATTGACACATGCCAAATAGAAGGAAACAAGATACCAATTGAAGGAAAAAAAGAGGTATCAAGTTCCCAAAAGATAGCTAGGTTCCAAACAAACCAAACCCTCCGCAAATTTTCATGATGGCACAAAGCACCATAGAGAAAAGGCTTGCCTCCCACCAACACACACTTGATGAAGATCAAAAGATTTTATGATAAACACATAAAGAGAGTGTTGTAATGAAAATAGGATAGCTCCCCCAAGAGATGTGCATTATATAGAAATTGCATTTGCATACAAAATGCACATGATGGGATCATCACTTTCTCTATATCTATAGAAAAACTAGACATGCTCAAAACAATCCACAAGAGGCAAGGAAGACAAACAATAAACAAAAACCTATGTAAAGATGATTAGCAAATTCTACCAATTAAAATGAATACCAATTGCCAAAGGACAAGAAGTTTTGGAAATAATTCCCATTGGTAGATTACAAATAGATCCAACATCATCTTTACTCCTAAATCACAAGCAAATGACACTTGTAGAGCTAGCATGCCACCTAGGAACAAGATAAATTATAATATCAAATCTAAGTGGCAATATCTCAAATGTACACATTCTATGGGCTTGTAATATGCACATAGCACATTACTCCCCCATAATGTGGTAACCCAACGTTAATAACAAGTGGCAAATGAAATCCAACAAGAGATGATTAATGGACTATTTAGAATTTGAATTTCTCATGAGAAAACATACTACATAGAAGCTAGATAATCTTGTAATATCAATACTAAGTGGTATTCCTCATGTAAACACATTTTAGGATCGTGAAGTGCACAAAGCACATCACTCCCCCAAAATGGGATAATCCATTAATCTCTCAAAAGAGCCAACAAAGATACAAACAAAATACAAAAAAGGCTCAACACAATACGCACACGTACATGATGTGGAAACCAACATACCCATACTTGATTACTCAAGATAAGCAACACGGAGGCACACCATATACAAACACACGCAAGGTACAAAACCACAACATGCAAAGGGGCAAGTAACAATTAATGTAAACAATTTAAGTACAAGTTACCGCAAGGAGGACATTGTATATAGGATAGAAACTCGATAGTCAAAATGACTTGGCTTGAGATAATATGAATGATGAAGATCCCTTAATTCTTCATAATGTAGCCAAGTCTCCAATGCCCTCCAACACTACCTATTGATCAAGTTTGAGCTTGTTGGTCCCCAACCAAGTTGGGTCCTAATAGGTTAGTCACAATAGGCTTGGCTACCCAAATGGTTCTTTTCTTGACACCACTTTGAGTACCAACAAACTTGGCAAACACATTTCCAACCTTATCCTTCCCAAGAGAATAGATGTCATCAATGATAATTGGGTTGGATACTTTACCATTAGTGCATGAAATTGACCCTTCTCAAGACATAAGTAGCAACATCTACCCTTTACTTTATTCTCAATTGATTTCTCAACTTGAGGAGCGTTGACTTGGGTCTTCTTGGGAAGAGGCCTTTCTTCAACTTGAGGTTGAGCATGAGATTGAACTTGTGGCCGCTTCCCTTGTTGCTTGTCACTATGGGGCTTCTTCTTCAATGGGAAAGATCTAACATGGTGCCCTTCTATTTTCCATTTGAAGCAAATAATCTTGGCCAATATCTTGACTTGTTCTTGGCCCTTCTTCTTGTAGCTTTTGGACTTCTTATTATTGGAGTTGAATCCAAGTCCACCCTTGTCACTTGGGGATTTTTTGCACACACAAGATATTGTTGAGTGTGGACTTCCCTTCATGACTCTTTTTCAAGTCTTTCTTCAAAGAAGTGACTTGGGCCTTGAGCTCTTTGATCTACTCTACATGGTTAGTATCAACACAAGTACTACAGGAAGTATACGCTTCATCATTAGAGAAACAAGGCAAGGAAAGTATTCATCACAAGATGTAGCAACATTATGAGTAGATGAACTACGAGGACTAGCACATGGCAATAAAGCATTTCTACTAGAAGTAGTGCTAATGTCCACATGAGGCTCACTAGATGTTACCTTAGTAGTACTAGACTCATGAGCTATTTTTAGCACATTATGGGATACTAGAAGATCACCATGAGAGCTCGAGAGCTTTTCATGACTTTCTTCCAATTTCCCATAATTGCTAGATAGCAACTCAAGTTGAGCCCTTAGCTCAACATTCTCCTTTAATATGGATGCTTCACAAGAAATAGAGCTAGTAGCACAAGCATCATCGTTAACAACAAGAGGAGAAGGAAACTTGGCAAGCTCTTTAGCATATGAAACTTTAAGTTGAGCATGAGACTCGGTGAGTTCAATGTGCGAACTCTTAACGACCCTTGAGCCATTTTCGAGGTGCTTAAAGTCCTCAAGGAGTTTAGCATGGGCAGCTTCAATCTTATCATTTTTAGTTCTAAAATCATTAGCCACCTTGAGATCTATTTCATGGGATTCCTTTAATCTGGCTAATTCTAGAGTAAAGGTCTCCTCAAGAGATTCCTTGGTGGTTTTTTCATTTTCAAGAGCTTGAGATAGCTCCGCGATCTCATTAGCATAATCACGCTCATGACCTTTCATTTTCTCAATGGTGGCCTCGTGCTCCTCGAGATGAGATTCCAACTCCTCAATATATTTCTTGCCCTCAATGGCAATAGACATGATTTCCATGAAGTTGGAACGAGCAAGTTTATTCTTATGAAGAGCTTTAAAATCATTTCTCCCTTAATTTTTAAGGAAGCAACATTATCACACTCTTCATGATTATCCTCATTATCATCAACATCATCATCATGAGATATATTGGGGTTCAAAGTAGGAGATACCTTTGAATCCTTAGCCATAAGGCAAAAGTGAGAAACAATAGATGATGATGTAGGATCCCTTGAAGCATAATTCAAGGCCACATCTTGTTCCATGGAGTGTTGGGTTTCCTTTACATTGTTAGCACAACAGCTCGAGGAAATAGATACATTTTTATCATGGCAACAAGATATAGCAAGCATATCATTATGATATGTAGTCAAGCAATTTCTACATGATATGCAAGGACTATCAACACGAGCATGTGAAACATTAAGAGCACTCGAAGTGTTAAAGTCCAACGATGAAGCATAACAATAAGATAGCGATGAAGGATCATCAACAATTATCCCACTATCAACATTACAATGATCACCACTACTCACCATATCATTACCTTGTGGAAATCCACATGTAGGTGAAGTAGATGAAGTTGAGAAGGCAATGCGACCGGAGGTGAAAGGAGAACAATCATCCCTACAAATCTTGGACATACCATATTTATCTTGAAGCTTTGTCCACAACCCATGAGCATCCCGGAATGGCATGAGTGGAAATATAACTACACTGCTCAAAGCGTCAAAAATCACATTAGAAGCTTGAGCATTGAGATAAGAGTTTTTATCATCCTCTAAAGATATGTGTTGAGAATCCTTTGGAGGAGAAAAGCCCATATGTACAATTCGCTCCAAATTAGGGTCCATGACCCTAAAGAGATTAAGCATGCGAATTACCCAAACATCAAAATTTGTGCCATCGAACCAAGAGTGTCAGAGAATCCTAATCCCCTAGTCAACATCCTTACTCTCTAGGTTGTTAAACCTAATAATGAGATACCTAGCTCTAATACCAATTGAAGGGACGTGGATATCGCCTCGAGGGGGGTGAATAGGCGCTTTAAAATAATTATGGTTTAGGCTTGAACAAATGCGGAATAAAACTAATGTTTAATATGACAAGCACAAAACCTAAAACAACTAGTCTCACCTATGTGCACCAACAACTTATGCTATGCAAGATAAACAACTAAGTGATAGCAAGATATAAAGAATGAAACAATATGGCTATCACAAAGTAAAGTGCATAAGTAAAGGGCTCGGGTAAGAGATAACCAAGGCCCACGGAGACGGTGATGTATCCCGAAGTTTACACCCTTGCGGATGTTAATCTCCGTTCGGAGTGGTGTGGAGGCACAATGCTCCCCAAGATGCCACTAAGGCCATCGTAATATCCTCACGCCCTCGCACAATGCAAGATGTCGTGATTCCACTAAGGGACCCTTGAGGGCGGTCACTGAAACCGTACAAACAAGGTTGGGGCAAACTCCACAACTTAATTGGAGGCTCCCAACAACACCACGGAGCTTCACCACAATGGATTATGGCTCCTAGGTGACCTCAAATGCTTTGGGCAATCTCCACAACTTAATTGGAGACCTCGACGCTTGCCCGGAGCTTTGCACCACAATGATTGAGCTCTGAGGCACCACCAACCATCTAGGGCGCCAAAGCACCCAAGAGGAACAAGCTCTAGGGTGCTCAAACACCCAGGAGTAATAAGCTTCTCAACTTCACACTTCCACGTATCACCGTGGAGAACTCAAACCTATGCACCAAATGCAATGGCAAGGGAACACGGAGTGCCCAAGTCCTTCTCTCCCAAATATCACCAAAGCAACTAATGATAGGGAGGAAAATGAGAGGAAGAACAAAGAAGAACACGAAGAACTCCAAGATCTAGATCCAAGGGGTTCCCCTCACATAGAGGAGAAAGTGATTGGTGGAAATGTGGATCTAGATCCACTCTCTCTTTTCTCTCAAGAACTAGCAAGAATCATTGGAGGGATTGAGAGTTATCATGCTCGAAGAAGGTCAACAATGGGGGGAAAACTTGAGCTCAAAGGATAAGGTTCAATGGGGAAGAAGACCCCCTTTTATAGGTGGGGAAAATCCAACCGTTATGCTCACAGCACGCACAGAGCGGTGGAAGCCCTTTGAAAAACAACAACAAGGAGGCAAAAGGCTAGTAGAACCGCCGGAGCGGTACTACCGCTTGTCCTCATGGTACTACCGCTAGGGGTAGCAATACTACCGCAAAGGGTAGCGGTACTAGTGCTTGCGAGCGGTACTAAAAAAATACATTCGTGCCTACCACCGCTGTGTAAAACACAAGATTTTGGTCCGGAGTGGTAATACCGCGGTAGTAGCCACGATAGTACCGCTCTAGAGCGGTAGTAAAAAATTACACCCGCTCCAAGCACTAGTACCACGGTAGTACCGCTACAACCTTTTAGGAACACCAAAACTGCCACAACTTCTGCAAACGGGCTCCGAATTCAACGAAACCAAGTTTGTTGGAAAGCAAACGACATGGTCTAACACAATCTTGATAGAAATATCAATAATAAAAAATTAGAAAAGGCCCATGAGAAAATTATGAGAACCCTTCCTCGAATAAGACCGGTAAAACCTCCAACATCGAAAATGCAATAGAAAAAGCATATTAAATCCATTTTCGATGTACTAGAGCTTGTCACGAAGATAACCACAAGATAAAGAACCCACATAGAGAAAATCCAACCAAGAACCAAGAAATATGATGATGTCAAGAATGCGATGGCTTGAGCTCTCAACAAACGATACGATCAAGCTACTCACTTGAGAGCCCCCCTTGATAGTACAGCAATCGATCCTATAACCCGGTCTCCCAACTACCACCTTGAGACCGGTAAAATAGAAAACCCTATCAAGGTCAAACCTTTGCCTTGTGCATAGTCCACTTGAGCTAGATGATGACGATCTTGACTTCCTCAAGATGGACCACGTTTCTTGATTGCGCCGGCTTAATGAAGAGTAGTTGATTGCTCCCCCATGCTCCACTATGGGTGAGCCACTCTTCGGCACATCTTCAAAAGTCCATTGTCACCACAATGAACAGAAAGCCTCAAGCATGATCTCTCCGTGATGCTTCACTTGAGCTTGCACATTGCACCCTTGATGTCGATCTCCACTTGATGTCATCTTCCATAGAAATATACCTTACCCCACAAAGAACTCTCACATAGACCATGAGTTAGTACACAATGCATAATGGATAATGCTTACCACACCATGGGATCACCTGATCCCTCTCGGTACATCTTATATGCTTTATGTGTTGTTCAACTTGATTCACTTTTTTACTTAGTCTTGATCAACTTTGTATCTTATCTTCTCTCTTCATAAAGATGATGTCTTGAAGCTAAACATGAATGCTTACACAATCTTCTTCTTCAAGACATGCTTGCAATAAGCTCAATTCCCACATGTCCAATCTTTGGATAAACCTTTAATACCACCTTGGTCACCATATAAACTCCTTGAAACCAACAGATGGACTTCAAGAAGTACCTACGGGCAAATCCTTCGAATATAACTCAAGGTAACCATTAATTCATAGTGGTGTCATCAATTACTAAAACCACACATGGAGAAATGTGCTCTTACAATTACGCTGTGGTGTTACAGGCGATGTCAATTGTGAAACAATTCCACATTGTATTAAGTGATTGCCAAACTCATAACTCAGATATTCTCCTCCTCGATCAGATCATAGGAGTTTAATCTTCTTGTTACGATGATTCTCAACTTCACTCTGAAATTGCTTGAACTTTTCAAATGTTTTAGACTTGTGTTTCATTAAGTAAATACACCCATATCTACTTAAGTCATCGATGAAGGTGAGAAAGTAACGATATCCACCGCGCGTCTCAATGCTAATTGGACCACACACATCGGTATGTATGATTTCCAACAAGTCACTTGCCCGTTCCATTGTTCCGGAGAACGGTGTCTTAGTCATCTTGCCCATGAGGCATGGTTCACATGTGTCAAGTGATTCAAAATGAAGTGACTCCAAGAGTCCATCAGCATGGAGCTTCTTCGTGCGTTTTACACCAATATGACCTAAGCGGCAATGCCACAAGAAAGTGGTACTATCGTTATCTCTACATCTTTTGGCATCAATGTTATGAACATGTGTATCATCACTATCGAGATTCAATAAGAATAAACCCTCACATTGGGTGCATGACCATAAAAGATACTACCCATATAAATAGAGAAACCATTATTCTCTGATTTAAATGAGTAACCGTCTCACATTAAACAAGATCCAGATATAATGTTCATACTCAATGCAAGCACAAAATAACAATTATTCAGGTTCATCACTAATCCCAATGGTAATCGAAGAGCGAGCGTGCCGACGGCAATCACATCAACCTTGGAACCATTTCCCACGTGCATCGTCATTTCGTCCTTTGCCACCCTTCATCTATTCCGTAGTTCCTGCTTGAGTTGCAAATGTGAGCAACCGAACCGGTATCAAATACCCAGGCACTACAATGAGAGTTGGTAAGGTACACATCAATAACATGTATATAATATATACCTTGTTTGGTGTTGGCCGCCTTCTTGTCGGCCAGATACTTGGGGCAGTTCCATTTCAAGTGACCAGTTCCCTTGCAATGAAAGCACTCAGTTTCTGGCTTGGGTCCAGCCTTGGGTTTCTTCACAGGAGGGGCAACTGCTTTGCCATTCTTCTTGGAGTTACCCTTCTTGCTCTTGACATTCTTCTTGAAACTAGTGGTTTTATTGACAATCTACACTTGATGCTCCTTCTGGATTTCAGACTCAGCGACTTTAGCATCACAAACAGCTCGACGACTGACTTGTTCATCCCTTGCATGTTATAGTTCAACATGAAGCTTTTGTAGCTAGGTGACAGTGATTGAAGAACTCTTTCAGTGGCTGCCTCTAGAGGGAGGG
The DNA here is from genome assembly GCA_022496015.1 of Hordeum marinum. Taxonomy (NCBI): domain Eukaryota; kingdom Viridiplantae; phylum Streptophyta; class Magnoliopsida; order Poales; family Poaceae; genus Hordeum; species Hordeum marinum. Next base: position 469,947,717 of record CM039678.1, on the reverse strand, counting down.
GCATCCCCAATTCAGCCAGACGGTTCGAATACCTAGATATTCTGAGTATGTGTTCATTGACAAACCCGTTCTCCTCCATCTTGCACGCATAGAACTTATCGGAGGTCTCATACCTCTCGATCCGAGCGTTCTTCTCAAAGATAAACTTCAACTCCTGGAACATCTCATATGCTCCATGACATTCAAAACCCCTTTGAAGTCCTAGTTTTCTAAGCCATACAACATAGCACATTGAACTATTGAGTAATCATCAGAACGCGCCTGCCAGGCATTCACGGCGTCTGCAGACGATACTGGAGCGGGTGGTTCACCAAGCGATGCATCAAGGACATAAGCCATTTGGGAAGCCATGAGAATAATCCTCAGATTATGGGCCCAGTCTAGAAAGTTACTTCCATCATGTTTCAGCTTGGATTTCTCTAGGAAAGCATTGAAATTCAGGAGAACTACTGCGCGAGCCATTGATCTACAACATAAATTTGCAAAGGATACTAAGACTATTGTTCAAGATAATGAGTTTATTTAATCATATTACTTATAGAACTCCCACTCAAATTGATATCCCTCCGTTCATCCGAGTGCTACATGATCAAAATTCACCAACCCAAGTCCGATCATCACGTGAAATGAGGTGGTTTCAATGGTGAACATCTCCATGTTGATCATATCTTCGATATGACTCATGGTCGACCTTTCAGTCTCTTCTGTTCCGAGGCCATGTCTGTACATGCTAGGCTCGTCAAGTTTAAACCGAGTGTTCCGCATGTGCAACACTGGCTTGCACCCGCTGTATGTGAATGTAGAGTCTATCACACCCATCATCACATGGTGCTTCTAAACGACGAACTTTCGCAACGGTGCACACTCGGGGAGAACACAATTTTATCTTGAAATTTTAGTGAGGGATCACCTTATAATGCTATCGTCGTCCTAAGCAAAAGAAGATGCATAAAAGGATTAACATCACATGCAAATCATAAGTCACATGATATGGCCATGAACTTGTGCTTTTGATCTCCATTTCCAAAGCACCGGCATGACCTCCATCGTCACCGGCATAACACCGTGATCTCCATCATTGTGTCGCCATCAGGATTGTCGCGCCCACCATGATTCTACTACAATTTCTACCGCTTAGCGATAAAGTAAAGCATTACATAGCGCTTAATGATTGACACCCAGGTCATACAATAATTAAAGACAACCCTATGGCTCCTGCTGGTTGCCGTATGCATCGACATGCAAGTCGATGTGAACTATTACAAAATATGATCATCTCATACATCAAATATATCTCATCATGTCTTTGGCATATCATAACACAACATACCCTACAAAAACAAGTTAGACGTCCTCTAATTGTTCTTGCATGTTTTACGTGGCTGCTATGGGTATCTACCAAGAACGATTCTTACCTACGCAAAACCACAATGGTGATACACAAATTGCTATTCAACCTTCTACAAGGACCGCCTTTGTCGAATCCAATCTAACTAAGGTGGGAGAGACAGACACCCGCCAGACATCTTTATGCAATAAAGTCACATGTTAGTCGATGGAACCGGTCTGTCATACGTGGACGAGTAAGGTTAGTCAGGGCCGCTTCATCCCACAATACCGTTGAATCAAGAAAAGACCAAGGGAGGGAGCAATCTGAATATCAATGCTCACAAACTCCTTTGTGTTCTACTCGTGATCTCATCTACGCATATACTTAGCTCATCATGCCACTATTGGGGAACGTTGCATGGGAAACAAAAAAATCCTACGCTTCACAAATATCAATCTAGGAGATGAGCATCTACGAGAGGAGAGATTGGATCCACATACCCTTGTAGATCGCTAAGAGGGAAGCATTAAGAAATGCGGTTGATGTAGTCAAACGTCTTCGCAATCCAAATCGCAGTCGTCCCGCGCTCCAATCACGATCTAGCGTCGAACGAATGGCACCTCCGTGTTCAGCACACGTACAACTCGATGAAGATCTATGCCTTCTTCATCTAGCAAGCGAGGACGGAGAGGTAGATGAGTTCTTCGACAGCACGATGACGTGGTGGCGGTGGTGGTGGAACTGATCCAGCAGGGATTCGCTGTGCGCTACCGAATCCATCTAGAGGAGAGACGATCTACGAGGGAGGGAGAGGCTGCGCCATGGCTTTAGGTGTCGCAACCCTCCCTCCCCTCACATATATATAGGAGGAAGGGGGTAGGTGGGGGCGCCCTAGGGTTTCCCCTAGGGGCTTGTCCGGCGCAAGGGGGAGGAGTCCACCTCCCACATGGGAGGTGGAATCCTAGGAGGACTCCTTCCCCACTTGGCCATCTCCACCTCTTGAGCAAGGGGCCCTTAGGGGCTGGCTGCCCGGTCCACCAGGGGCTGGTGCGCCACCTCCTAGGCTCATGCGCCCCCTGGGGTGGGTGGTACACTCCCAGTGGACCCCCAGACCCTTGCGACACCCCTTTCACAAAACTGGCAGGTCATGGAACTTTTGCGGAACTCGGATACCAACTTCCTATATATCAATCTTTACCTATGGACCATTCCAGAGCTCCTCATGACATCCGGGTTCTCATCCGGGACTCCTAACAACCTTCGGTCACCAACATACATAACTCAATAATGCCGAAACATCATCGAACGTTAAGTGTGCAAACCCTACGTGTTTGAAAACTATGCAGACATGACTAAGACACTTCCACGGTCAATAACCAATAGCGGTACCTGGATGCTCATATTGGTTCCCACATATTCTACGAATATCTTTATCGGTTGAACCTCTATGTCAAGGATTCAGTTAATCACGTATGCAGTTCCCTTTGTTCTTCGGTATGTTACTTGCCCGAGATTCGATCGTCGGTATATCTATACCTAGTTCAATCTCGTTACCGACAAGTCTCTTTACTCGTTTCGTAATACAAGATCCCGTGGCTAACTCTTTAGTCACTTTGCTTGCAAGGCTCATTGTGATGTTGTATTACCGAGTGGGCCCTAAGATACATGTTCGTCACATGGAGTAACAAATCCCAGTCTTGATCCATGCCAACTCAATAGACACCATCGGAGATACCTATAGAGCACCTTTATAGTCACTTAGTTACGTTGTAACGTTTGATACATACAAGGTACTCCTCCGGTGTCAGTGAGTTGCATGATCTCATGGTCATAGGAACAGATACTTGACATGCAAAAAACTATAGCAATAAACTGACACGATCATATGCTACACTCATAGTTTGGGTCTTGTCCATCACATTATTCTCCAAATGATGTGATCACGTTATCAAATGAAATATCATGTCTATGGCTAGGAAACATCGACCATATTTGATCAACGAGCTAGTCTATTAGAGGCATAATAGGGACACAATGTTGTCTATATACCCACGCATGTATTTGAGTTTCCAATCAATACAATTATAGCATGGATAATAAACGATTATCATGACGAAGGAAATATAATAATAACCATTTTATTATTGCCTCTAGGGCATATGTCCAACATGCCTGCCTTCGGCTCGTTTCAATACTTGTAATCATCGCTAGGTGGTCTACAGACCTGGATGTAATTTTTATCATTCTGAGTTAGTTTATACTACCATGATTGAAGATGATTAGATTGAAAGTTTTCCTGCATAAAAAAGAAGAGATACGGTGCTTTTGGTTATGTTTACAATAAAGTACCTTTTTTCCTTGACGCCAGTTATGAAGTAGCCTTAGTTATTCTACTATTGTTTCTTTTATAGGTAGTTAAAGTATAACACACATACTATTAAGCCACTACCCTTAACGAAATGATACAGGGGAATCAAATAAAATGTACGTGTATTTCATTCCACACTGGCATTATTTTCTGTCGTGAACCTACATCTAGATCAGTTATGTTCCATTACGTATCGAGATTATTTCCACTTTCAATTTCCTCTGTTGCAAAACAAGAGCCTAGAGACCCCTCAAGTCTTGAGATATGTTGTGCTTAGTGAGAAGAGGAGTTGGATACATTTGTCTTTCCTTGTCCACAAAAGAAAGCTGATATTTAATTTTGCACCTTGGTATTGAGGTTTCAGGGAAAACCACTTGTGGGGGTTGAGAACTTGAGACTACTGTCAAAACATGGACATCGTCATCGAGTCAAGGCTCAATAGTATTCGCCATTGAGATTGAAGCATCTGCACATCTTCTATAGCCTCGGCATCATGATTCTTGATGCCATGAATTGCTTGCTTGCTTGCATTGTACTAGTGACGGGGTTATAACCCTTGGGTAGGCCAAAGCAACGGGGTTCTCTTCGAAGAAAAAGTACGCGACCGGCTGGCCTTGGCCGGCTGGAGCACAACCAGTAGGAGCGATCGCCGACTGGCTCGGGGACGGCTGGTCAAGGTGCTGGCTCGGCCCCCGGCCGGCTGGGCGTGACCGGCTGCCTTCGGGTCGCCTCCTCCATTGACCCTGGGGCGGACAAGCAACGTCTCGTCCCTCTACGTGTGGGCACGGCGACACGACGTGACCGCCACGACGGGCATCATTGTAGCCATAGTGGTCGCTGACGCACGGGTGCACATGGCTACAGTTCGGCCATCCGGGCTGCTGACCTTGGCGACCGCGACCGGGCAGGGAAACAGTGCCGACACGCCCCCGCCACTCGATTGCCTACCCCGGCGTGGCTACAGTGCAGCCGACCGTACCGGAGACTTCGGTCGGCTGGCACTAGATGACGCCATCTGGGCGGCCCGTGCCGTAGTAGGTGGGCAAGGGCCAATCGTGGAGCTGACTGGCAGGCCCCAGCGAGCGATGGGACTGCACAGCCGGTGGACCCTACGGGCGACGAGACGGTTCGGGGGGCGGGACCCCCTGGTCAGCCGGAGAGGCTGCTAGCCAGGTCCCCCACTTATGTACCTCAGGAATATTGTAAGCCGGGGGTTTGGCCTATAAAACGCCCCGAGCCCCCCATGCAACAGGGAGGACAAGTCTCACGCACACACCTACGGGATACTTCCCTCACACTCTCACACTTCATAGCGGAGGAAGGCGAGCCGGTTGCTCCCTCTTCCTCCTCTAGACACAGCTTCAGGAGCAACCTTGTTAACATACCCATCCATCAAACTAGACCAAGCAGGACTAGGGGTGTTACCTCCCACGAAGGGCCCTGAACCTGGGTACATCGTGTGTCACCACCGCTTGTACCTAATCTCGCTCCTGGAGCCCGTCGGCATCCTCCAGCCCCAACCACCTACGATAAGCCTACCCATGGCATCTGTCGTGAGAAAATGACAATAGTTTGCGCCCATCATGGGGCCGTATGCGGCGCCGGCCGAATTCATGCTCCGGGTGGGACCCCTCACCATTCCCCGCCATCGCCGCACGTCCAGGCAAAACCGCGGGTTCATGGGGCTTGCTCTGGCAGGCCCTGCGGGCAGCTCCGTCGACCTCACGCTCGACATCGACACGCTCACCGAGCGCTTCGGCAGGCTCAGCCTTGCCGAAGCTCCGGCCGCCGACGAGTACCCTAGCCAGGTGCTCGTCTACGTCGGTCCGCCCATGGATGTGGGCGCACTCGCTGCGACCTAGTCCAGCGGATCCCACGATCATGTGGGACCAATGGCCATCATCTCCTCCATCTCCTTCGGACGTGCACGGCCCGATGCTGACGCCACCACGACCCGCGTCGGCACCTTCGACCCGCTCGGTGCGGCCCTCCGGGGCTTGAGCACTCCCATTGCCCCGATGGCAAACCCCGACGCCGCCACGGCCGAGCTCGAGGCGGCTTGCCATCTCTTGTTCGAGGACGCCAGCGCCCTCGTCGCCATGCGGCGCCGCATGAAAGCCGCTCAGCGGGAATACTCTTCCGCTTACGGCCTCACCCCGGCTGGCACTGAGCCCAGCCGGCGTGGGGCTGTGCGCGATCGCGGTCGCGTGGTCACCAAAATCTTGGGCGCCAACATGCCCGTCTACGACACCCCTGCAACCAACCTGCAGGCCGCCAAGGTAGCCTACGAGGATTTGGCTACCTTGGAGGGCGAAGAACGTGCCGCCAAGCCCGAAGACTGGTTGATCGACTATACCACCGCGGTCGGCATCGCCAGGGGCAACAAACGGGTAGCCGTTCGCTACACTCCCCTCATGTTGATCGGCTCGGCCCACACCTGGCTCAACAGCCTGGCAGCCGGCAGCATCAACACTTGGATGGACTTCGAGGAAGCCTTTGTCCGCAACTTCACCGGCACCTACAAGCGGCCTGGCCACCCCCTTGAACTCACCATGTGCGTTCAGGGGCCAGACGAGTCCCTCCACGACTACCTCACCCGATGGACCGAATTCCACAACTCCTGTGAGGGGGTGCATGAGGTGCAAGCCATACAGTACTTCATCGAAGGCTGTCGTGACGGCACCCCCCTCAAGCACAAGTTCCTGTGCTTTGAGCCGGCTACGCTCACCGAGCTCATGACCAAGGCGGACAAGAACGCCATGGAAGATTCCGCCATCCGGGTCAAGACGACCCCGCCCGCTAAGACAACGTCGACGCCGGCGATGTCCCGACCGGCTGCCGACAACCGACAGCCACAGAACAACAAGTGTAAGAACGGCCAGCTGAACTCCCGTTATGGGAGCCGGAAGGTCGCCACCATCGAGGAACAGGAGCCGGCTGCCCAGTCTTCTAGCCAGCGCCAGTGCACTGGCAAGGCTGCCCGGCAGCCGAAGCTCACCTTCGAGCAGATGCTCGACCTCCCCTGCAAGAACCACTCTGGGGCCAAGCCCTCCACGCACACACTCAAACAGTGCAGCTTACAGCGATTGGCCTGGGGGCGGCCTTCTGGCTCCCCCCGTGCCGCCTGCCCGTGCGCCGGCCCCGGCCCCAGCTGTCGCCCCGATGCCGGCTCCGGCTCCAGCCCAAAATGACGTTCGCCTGCATGACCAGTTCCCCAACTAGGACGGATGCTATGTCGTCTTCACCAGTGAAGATACTAGCAAATATGCTCAACGCCGGCTCCATCGTGAGGTGAATGCCACCATGCCGGCAACTCCCCAGTCCATGCACTGGTCGGAGAAGCCGGCCACCTGGAGTCGGGCAGATCACCCCGTCGTGATGCCGAGTCCTGGAAGCTATGCCATGTTCCTCGACCCCACCATCGCCACCGAGAAGCGCACCTGCCACTTCTCACGGGTGCTCATAGATGGTGGCAGCAGCATCAACATCCTTTACCTTGACACAATGTGCAAGCTAGGGCTGAAGATAGAAGACCTGCAGGCGAGCCGGACAGTTTTCCACGGCATCATGCCTGGAAAGTCCTGCTCCCCTGTCGGCAAGATCACGCTTGATGTCCCCTTCAGCGGCCCGAGCCACTTCCGCCGTGAGCCTGTGCTGTTCGAGGTAGTGGACCTCGCGAGCCCCTACCACGCGCTGTTGGGCCGGCCGGCATTGTCGAGTTCATGGTGGTCCCCCATTACGCCTACCTCATGCTCAAGATGCCGAGCCCCAAGGGAATCATCACCATCACGGGTGACTACAAGATGTCGCTTGAGTGCGCTCGAGACGGCAGCCGGCTGGCCGAGGCCCTGGAGATAGCCGAGGAAAAGCGGCAGCTCGACCGGCTCGTGGCCCTCGCTGCCAACCAGCCGGCCGTGCCAGCTCCTCCCTCGCAGTCGGTCGGCGAGGCCTCCTTCCATCCATCCAAGGACACCAAGAAGATCCCGCTCGACCCGGCCAACCTTGTGCAGTGCGTCACCATCGGCTCCCGCCTCGACAACAAATAGGAAGGCGAGCTCGTCGACTTCCTCCGTGAGAATCGAGACATCTTTGCATGGTCCCCCAAGGACATGCCGGGTGTTTCGAGGAAGTTCGCCGAGCACAAACTACACGTCCGGCCGGACGTCAAGCCAGTCAAGCAACCCATACGCCGTTTCTCTGAGGAGAAGCGGCATACTATAGGAGAAGAGATCGCCCGGCTGCTTGCAGCCGGCTTCATCATGGAAGTTTTCCACCCGAACTGGCTGGCCAACCCTGTCCTGGTGCTGAAGAGGAACAAGACCTGGTGCATGTGCATTGACTACACCAGCCTGAACAAGGCGTGCCCCAAGGATCCGTTCGCCCTACCACGGATCGATCAAGTCATCGACTCCACGGCCGGCTGCGATTTGCTGTCCTTCTTGGACGCTTACTCCGGCTACCACCAGATCAACTGGATCCGGAGGACCGGCTCAAGACCTCCTTCATCATGCACTTTGGGGCCTACTGCAATATCACCATGTCCTTCGTCCTGAAGAACGCAGGCGCCACCTTCCAGCGGTGCATGCAGAAGTATCTCCTGCCTCAGACAGGCAGGAACGTCCATGTCTACGTCAAGGACATCATCGTCAAAACCAAGAAGCACTTCATCCTCCTCGACGATCTCCGGGAGACCTTCGCGAACCTGCGCGAATACAAGATCAAGCTCAACCCGGAGAAGTGCGTCTTTGGCGTCCCTGCCGGCTAGCTCCTGAGTTTCTTCGTGTCCGACCGCGGCATCGAAGCTAAGCCAGAGAAGATCAGTGCAATTGAGCGCATGCCCAAGCCGACCTGGCTCCGTGATGTCCAGAAGTTCACTGACTGCCTCACCTCGCTCAGCCGGTTCATCAGCTGGCTGGGGGAGAAAGCCTTGTCCCTTTATGGGCTCCTTCACAAGACGACTTTGGTCGAGCCGGGTCACTCCAAGAAGCCGGGCATGTTCGATTGGCCCGACGAGGCGGACGAGCCCTTCTGCGGCCTCAAGAAAGCTCTCACCCGCGTGTCCATCCTGGTCGTGCCGGCTAAGAAGGAGCCCTTGCTCGCCTACATCGTGGTGACCACTCGCGTCATCAGCGTCGTCTTGGTGGTCGAGCGGGCAGAGGATGGAAAATCCCTGCCGGTCCAGCGCCCCGTCTACTACCTCAGTGAGGTCCTCTCCGCCTCCAAGCAGAACTACCCCCACTACCAGAAGATGTGCTACGGCATATACTTCATCGCCAAGAAGGTCAAGCAGTACTTCCAGGAGCACACCATCACCATGGTGAGCACGGCCCCGCTCGGCGAGATCATGAACGGCCGGGACTCCGTCGGCCGGATCGCCAAATGGGTCATCGCCCTCGCCGACCACGAGATCCGGTACGAGCCTCGTACCGCCATTAAGTCACATGCGCTGGCCGACTTCCTCATTGACTGGGCGGAAACCGAGTTCGTGCCGCCTCCCCAGACTCCACGCATTGGCGCATGCATTTCGACGGCTCGGAAATGAGGATCAGCCTGGGTGCCGGCATAGTCCTCTCCTCCCCGAAAGGTGACCAGCTCAAGGACGCCCTCCAGATCCACTTCGCCGCCTCCAACAACGTGGCCGAGTACGAGGCCATCGTCCACGGCCTCCAGCTCGCTAAGGAGATCGGCATCAGGCGCATCCTATGCTTCGGCGACTCTGACCTCGTGGTATGGCAGGTCTCCGGCGAATGGGACGCCAGGGACGCCAACATGGCCAGCTACCGCTTCCTCGTACAACAACTCACTGGCTCCTTTGAGGGTTGTGAGTTCCACCATGTCCCACAAGCGGACAATGAGGCGGCCGACACACTAGCGAAGATCGGCTCCACCCGGCAGGCCATCCCAACTGGCGTCCCCTCGAGCGGCTGCTCAAGCCATCGATCAAGCCTTCGCCAGAATTAGAATCCATCTTCATGCTGGCAGACGCTGTCGGTCCATCGGCGGCTTCGGCTGCCCCCTCGACATCTTCGCCACTGGCTCCATCGACCTCGGCCGCCCTGCCGACGCTAGTCGAGCCGGTTGCACCCGTGGAAGCTAGATCCAACGTCGCAGCTGTCATGATGGCAATCGACACCCCTCCGTCCATCCCCAACCCGGGGGCCGGCGAGCCGGCCCCGGGGGCTGGCGGGGCGGTCCCGGGGACTGATCATCCAGGCCCGGGGGATCCCGAGCCGCCCCCCGTCTCGTCTCCCTCATGGGCCCAACCCATTCCGGCTATCCTTCTGTGTGGCGAGCTCCCCCCGGACGAGGCCATGGCAAGGAAAATTTAGCAACGGGCCTTGGCCTACAGCATCATCAATCGCGAGCTCGTCCATCGCAGTACCATTGGTGTCTTCCAGAGGTGCGTCGAGCCGGAAAAGGGTTTGGAGATCCTCCTCGACATCCACCAGGGCGAGTGCGGGCATAACGCCGCCTCCAGGACCCTGGTGGCCAAGGCTTTCCGCCACGGTTTCTACTGGCCCACCGCTCTAGAGGCGGCGAAGAAGCTAGTTGACGAGTGCGAGGGCTGCCAGCGCTTCAACACGCAGAGCCACCTACCGGCGCAGGCCCTTCAGACCATCCCCCTCTCGTGGCCCTCCGCCGTCTGGGGGCTGGACATGGTGGGTCCCTTCAAAACCGCGTGAGGCGGCATGTCACATCTACTGGTGGTCGTTGACAAATTCACCAAGTGGATCGAGGCCCGGCCGATCAAGAAGTTGGACGGCCCCACGACCGTCCGGTTCATCGATGACATCACGGTTCGTTACGGCGTCCCCCACAGCATCATCACCGACAACGGCACGAACTTCGCCAAGGGCGTGCTCACGCGTTTCTGCTCCAAGCAGGGCATCCGGCTCGACGTGGCCTCCGTCGCTCATCCACGGTCAAATGGTCAGGTCGAGAGGGCAAACAACCTCATCTTGTCCGGCATCAAGCCCCGGCTCGTAACGCCGCTGGTGAGGTCAGCCGGCTGCTGGGTTGACGAGCTGTCGGCTGTCCTTTGGAGCCTCAGGACCACCCCCAACCGTTCAAATGGCTACACGCCCTTCTTCCTTGTGTACGGGTCCGAGGCGATCATCCTCACCGATATCGAGTTTGACTCGCCTCGGGTCGCCCTATACATAGAGAAGGATGCAAAGGAGGCAAGAGAAGACGGCATCGACCTACTCAAAGAAGCCCGCGAACTAGCCTTGAGCCGGACGGCCATCTACCAGCAGAAGCTCCGATACTACCACAGCAAGTGGATCCGGCTGCTCTCCTTCCGCGAAGGGGACCTGGTGCTTAGGTGGCTCCAGCGAACAACCGGACATCACAAGTTGTCCACCCCATGGGAGGGCCCGTTCATCGTTAGCAAGGCGCTGCACAACAACGCGTACTACCTAATAGACGCCCAGAAGCCGTAGAAGCGCAAAAGAGACGCTTCCGGCGAGGAGATCAAGCGCCCATGGAACGCGACGCTCCTTCGTCCGTTTTACTACTGAAAAGACTAGTGTATGTATGTATCCCTCCCCTTTTGGGCTTATGAATGCAACAGGTACCCCAGGCCTGCTCTTGGGGCACGCCCTTTCCGTTTCCCTCAAAGGTCTCCTCACTCACCAGCTCCCCGACCCGGCTCCCAGGCCCGGGGGCTCTCCGGCTGGTCCTAGGTTGCCTCTCCCAAAATCGACCAAGTAGTGTGAGCTGAGCAAGCCCTCCCACCCCTCCCTGCTACAGACCGGCTGCCCAGCTTACGGGGCCTCGGGGCGGCAAAACTTAGCACACACAAAAGTTCGATCGCATAGGGGTTGTCGGCTAGGTCCAGCCGGACCACCGCCTCGCCTCTGTCACTCAACTTACCCCAAAAAGCTCTCGCGGTTCCTAAGTTCAGAACCGGCTCCCTCGAGGCGGACGCCCCGACCCAGCTACAGACCGGCTCCCAGTTGTCGGGCTGGCGGAGTCGAAACCAAAGGGGAAAAGGGACCAAACAAACGGAACCAAAGGGGCAAAAAAGGGGTAAGGACGAGCAGGCACGCATGATAGGCAAACACATCAAACATTCAGAATACGACTTTTAAGATAAAAGAGGCCCACGGCCATCATGGTTCATTACATTACACCCCCAGTGGGTGGACTTAAGTCTAACATGCAAGAAAGTCAACAAGGGAAAAAATAAGATGCTCGGGGGCTCAGGCTACTAGCGCGTTGCCAGCCAGCGCGTCGCCAGCCGACGCATCGCTGGGCGGCTCGACTCCCGTCCCAGAGGTGGTTGCGGCCTTAAGGGGCTCAGGCTACTAGCGCGTCGCCAGCCGACGCGTCGCCAGCCGGCACATCGCTGGGCGGCTCGACTCCTGTCCCAGAGGTGGTCGCGGTCTTCGGGTCGGCTTCCTTCGCCTTCGAGGCAGCCTCCGCGGTCCCAGCCATCTCGGCACTGGAGTCGATACTCTCTTCGGCGACCTCCTCGTCCTTCGGACCTTGGGGGATGTCGAAGGAGTCTTCGGCTGCCGGCTCGCCGTCCTTGCCAAGTGCCAGCAGGAGCTCATCTGGGTCGACGTACGACGCGAGCTCGTTGGCCCGGCGGACAAGGACCGGCTCACGGGCTGCCCGCTCCTCGGCCGACTCGTCCCGCATAGTGGCCAGCCAGTCCAAGTCCACGCCGCGGTACCATGAAGTGACGAACTGGAGTGCCATCTGCGCGCCGGCTTGAGCCGCTGACGCCTTCTAGACCTCAAGCCAGGCCATGGCGTGCTCCATCCACAAGGCCACGCGGTTCTCTAGAGCCCCTCCACGGCCTGGCCACAAGGCGGCGATGATCTCCTTGCCGGCCGTCTTCAGCCGCTCCACGCTCCGCTCGAGGTGGATCGGCAGGTTTTCTATGGCGAGCCCAAGCTCCGCCATACTCCACACATCCTCCTCCTTGATGAAACGCCCGCGCGCCCGGAGATACTCCCGGTGGTCTTCGACGGCATGCTCAACGCGGTGCTGGGTTTCCGAGAAGAGCCCTAAGGAGGAAAGGGAAGAAGGAGAGGAAGGCAAATCAAAAACAAGATCTGGCAAGAAAAAAAGACACTCATGCTCAATGGAGTCATCCGTCTCGAGGGCAAAATGGAGCGAGGAGTCCCGCTCCAGCGCCAGCACCGCCTCCGCCTCGGCAAGAGCCTCCCTGCACTCCTCGAGAATCCTCTCGAGGCGAGTCACCTCGTTTTGGAGGGCAGCGACGCGTTGGGCGGCTTCGGCCGCCTCCTTGACGGCTTTCTCCTTGGCCATCACCTCTTGCGCCACGTCGGCCTTCAAGCAGTCCTGGGCCGCCTGCCCGTCCGCCAGCAGGGCGGCCAACCAGTCCTTCTCCTGGGTGACCACCTGGACACTCTACGCCAACTAGTCCTGCTCGGAGACCACCGCGACCTTCTCCGACCGGAGGGTGGCCAGCTCCCCTGCGAAGTAAAAGTCGGCGTCATCCGGGCGTTCAAGACCACTTCTCAGCCGCCAGGCAGCCGGCTGCCGGTTCCCGGGGGCTACACCCCCTCCCCGCAAGAACAATCATACCTTGCACCCGCGCCTGCTCCTCCTCCAGCCGGTAGAAGCCGTGCTTGTCGCGGTCGTGGATGGACACCGCCTCCTCAAAAAGCTCCTGTCGCTGGGAGTTCCCCTCCTGCCACATGAAGCTGAAATCAAAAGACGCACAAAGAGATCCATCCCGGCTGCCCGTCAGCCGGTCAGCCGGCCCGCATCTCGGGGGCTACATCCAGTGGGTGCACTTGCGTGCCCTCACTGAAAATTTCAACAAAGACAACAACGCTTACCTCCGCGCGCCGCAGGGTGGTGTCGACCGCCTTCGCGAACCGGGTCAGCTCCTGGCGGCACCGATCCAGGACGCTTCCCAACTCCCGAACGTGGGGACCGGGCCACCTGCCGGGGGAGCCGGAGGGGTTGGGATGTGTGCCAGCGCCTCTTAGTCCCGGATCACGTCCTGCATGGACCTCCGGGCCTGGCTGCCATCGCCTCCCGTCCCAACACTCGCCATGCTGCCGACCGCTGGGGGAGGGTTGATGACGGCAAGGGCACAGGAATGGTCCCCAGTGGCCCCTCGCGCCGCCTCCTCCCCCTGCCGGCCCGACGCGGCAACCACGACGGACGGTGTCTCCATCTCCGTGGTGGCTGCCGTCGGCACGTCGACCCGGGCCGGCTCGGCCACGGGTGGCGTCACGTTCGGCACCACCGGCCGGGTCGCCTCGGGGACTGGCTCCGCAGCCGCCGCCTCTGACCGGGCCGTCTCCTCCGTAGGCGGGGGCACAATCGGCTCCGTAGCCGCCCCTTGCGGCTCGCTCGACGGGCGCCTCAATAGACGGGTCGATTCCGCCGCCGAGTCGGACGCCCGTGCGGGGTCCGCGGACCTCCTCCGCCTCCCGCCGCTTGAAGTCCCGGAATGCGAGGCTTTGCCTAGCGCTCTGGACTTCGAGGCTCGCAGCTCCATGAGCCTCCTCTTCTCCTCCCACTGCGTGCTAGAGGTCGAACGTATCCATCATCATCCGGAAAAAAGTGGCTCACCAGGAGCCCGAAGCCACAGGAGAAATGCCAGGTGAAGACGAAGAACTCGCCGGGCTGCGGCACGGGCACCACCTCGTTGCCCGATGTGCGGGTTGTTGGGGAACGTCGAATGGGAAACAAAAAATTTCCTACGCACACACAGATCTATCCATGGTGATGAGCATCTACGAGAGGGAGAGTGGATCTACGTACCCTTGTAGATCACTAAGCGAGAAGCGTTAAGAAACGCGGTTGGTGTAGTCGAACATCTTCGCGATCCAAATCGCCGAGCGTCCCGCGATCACATCACGATCTATCCCGCGATCCAATCACGATCCGTCCCGCGAACTCATCACGATCCGTCCCGCGATCTCATCACGATCCGTCCCGCGATCTCATCACGATCCGTCCCGTGAACTCATCACGATCCGTCCCGTGAACTCATCACGATCTGTCCCGTGAACTCATCACGAACCGTCTCGCGATCTTGATCACGGTCCTTCCGATCTAGCGCCGAACGGACGGCACCTCCGCGTTCAGCACACGTGCAGCTTGATGACGATCTCCACCGTCTTGATCCAGCAAGAGGAAGTGGAGAGGAAGAAGAGTTCACCGGCAGCGTGACGGCGCTCCAGCGATGGTGGTGGAGCAATTCCGGCAGGGCTTCGCCTAAGCACTGCGGAAATCCGATCTAGAGGAGCACCGGTGGCCGTAAAATCTAGTGCAAAACACCCAATACCACCAGTATATATAGAAGGGAGGGAGGACGAGGGCTGGCGCAAGGCCAAGGCCCCATAGGAGTTGGCCGAACCTATTAGGATTGGAGGACTCTCCTCCAATCCTAGTAGGACTAGAATTCCTCCCTTTTTTTTCCTTTTTCCACCTTTTCCTATTGGGTTTTCTTCTCCAGCCACATGGGCCTTGTGTGGGAGTTTCCACCAGCCCACTAAGGGCTGATATTCACTCTCCCACAGCCCATGAAGCCTCTTGGGTCGAAATACCCCTCCCGGAGGTCTCCCGGTACACTACCGGCACTCCTGGTATACTACCGATGAGCCCGAAACTTTTCCGGCGACCAAAATAGGACTTCCTATATATGAATCTTTACCTCTGGACCATTCCGGAGCTCCTCGTGATGTCCGGGATCTCATCCGGGACTCCGAACAACCTTCGGTCACCACCATACATAACTCTATACTACTGAAACGTCACCAAACCTTAAGTGTGCAGACCCTGCGGGTTCGAGAACTATGTAGACATGACCGAGACACCTCTACGGTCAATAACCAATAGCGGGACCTGGATGTCCATATTGGTTCCTACATATTCTGCGAAGATCTTATCGGTCAAACCTCTATGTCAAGGATTCAGTTAATCCCGTATGATGTTCCCTTTGTCTTCGGTATGTTACTTGCCCGAGATTCGATCGTCGGTATCTCCATACCTAGTTCAACCTCGTTACCGACAAGTCTCTTTACTCGTTCCGTAATACAAGATCCCATGACTAACATTTAGTCACATTGCTTGCAAGGCTTGTTGTGATGTTGTATTACCAAGTGGGCCCTGAGATACCTCTCCATCACACGGAGTAACAAATCCCAGTCTTGATCCATGCCAACTCAACAGACACCCTCGGAGATACCTGTAGAGTACCTTTATAGTCACCCAGTTACGTTGCGACGTTTGATACACACAAGGCACTCCTCCGGTGTTAGTGAGTTGCATGATCTCATGGTCATAGGAACATATACTTGACATGCAGAAAACAGTAGCAATAAACTGACACGATCATATGCTACGTTTGTAGTTTGGGTCTTGTCCATCACACCATTCTCCTAATGATGTGATCCCGTTATCAAATGACATCTCATGTCCATGGCTAGGAAACCTTAACCATCTTTGATCAACGAGCTAGTCCATTAGAGGCATACTAGGGACATGGTTTTGTCTATGTATCCAACACGGGGAACCACGTGCTCCACCGGCGGCAGCATGCGCGCGCGGCGGAGATCCGTGATGACTGCGTCCGTGACCATGGATCCGGCCCAGCTTCCTCCGCGCCCTTCAGCCATTCCGACGGCGGGACGACGCGCGAGCGCGGTTGCGTGCGAGAAGAGTAGCGACCCGCGAGGGAGCGAAGAAGACAAAGAGAGGAGGAAACAAGGGGGAAAGTGGGGTGCTGGTGCTTCCGCCCCTGCCCTTCCTCCCCTTTTAAATGGGGAGGCCACGACCGGGGGACATGGGGATTAACTGTGCCACTCCCCTGGAATCCCCACGCACGCGTGGGCGGCCCGGGCCGTAACCGCCGCTTCGGGGCGTAGAAGATCCTTGCCTGCGCCCCGAGGCCTAGCGGACTAGGCCCAGGGCGACGTCCCGTCTGCCCACGTGCGCGGGACCCGGGGCGTCGCGCCGAAACCCGAGGCGTCGGTTTCGACTGCCGACCCGGCTAACCTTTCGGCTTCACGCCAGAGGCGGGCGCTGCTAGGGGGAAGCCACCGGCTCCCCTCCGTCTGCCGGACGCGGGCCCCCGCCGGCTTCGGGGACTATTGACGGGGTTATTACCCCTGAGTAGGCCAAATCAACGGGGTTCTCCTCCCCGCTTTGAAGAAAAAGTACGTGACCGGCTGGCCTCAGCCGGCTGGAGCACAGCCGGCAGGAGCGATCGCCGGCTGGCTCGGGGACGGCTGGTCAAGGTGCCGGCTTAGCCCCCCGCCGACTGGGCGTGACCGACTGCCTTTGGGCCGCCTCCTCCATTGACCCCGGGGCGGACATGCAACGTCCCGTTCCTCTGCGCGCGGGCACGGCGACACGACGTGACCGCCACGATGGGCGTCATTGTAGTCACAGTGGTCGCTGACGCACGGGTGCGCATGGCTACAGTTTGGCCGTCCGGCCCGCTGACCTTGGCGACCGCGACCGGGCGGGAAAACAATGCTGACATGCCCCCGCGCACTCGATTGCCTGCCACGACGTGGCTACAGTGCAGCCGGCCGTACCGAAGACTTCGGTCGGCTGGCACTAGACGACGCCACCCGGGCGGCCCGTGCCGTAGCAGGTGCGCTCGGCCAATCGCAGAGCCGGCTAGCGGACCACAGCGGGTGATTGGGACCGTGCAGCCTGTGGACCCTACGGGCGACGAGACGGTTCGAGGGACGAGACCCCCTGGTCAGCCGGAGAGGCTGCCAGCCGGGTGCCCAACTTATGTACCTCAGGAATATTGTAAGCCGGGGGTGGCCTATAAACCCCCGATTCCCCCATGCAACGAGGAGGACGAGTCTCACGCACACACCTACGAGATACTTTCCTCACACTCTCACACTTCATAGCGGAGGAAGGCGAGCCGGTTGCTTCCTCTTCCTCCTCTAAACACAACTCCAGGAGCAACCTTATTAACATATCCATCTATTAAACTAGATCAAATAAGACTAGGGGGGTTACCTCTCACCTAATCCCGTTTTCAAAGTCCGTCGGCGTTCTCCGACCCCAACCACCTACGATAAACCTACACATGACATCTGTCGTGAAGGATGACAACTAGCAGCTTTCAATTCCATGTGGTACGAGCTTTGTGAACGGTTCGTTCCAGCTTTCCACCTCCCGTCCTTCTCACTTTTCATCAGTGACGCGACGTTCCCCTGTCAAGCTTGTGCAGAAAAAATGATTCCACCGCGTGCTCGGCCCGGTCCAAAGTTTGACCGTGGACCTGTACCCGTCCCTTGCCGTATTGACCACACCACTCGGTCACGCCCTCGCACCCCGCACTCGCAGCGCCTTCCCCATTTCCACAACCACCGTCCTCCTCCCACGCCAGAGCAGAGCAGCAGCAGCGGCAGCAGCCCCGTCGATCTGCTTCGCGCTCCACTCCTCGCGCCCGGCCGCTCCTCCCTGCCGCCATGGCGCCTCGCGGGCCCTCCTCCTTCCTCCTCGCCGGCGCCGCAATCCTCCTGCTGGGCCTGGCGGCCGGCGCGGCGCGGGCGTCCAACGAGGAGGGGGACGCGCTGTACGCGCTGCGGATGCGGCTGGCCGACCCCAACGGCGTGCTCCAGAGCTGGGATCCCACCCTCGTCAACCCCTGCACGTGGTTCCACGTCACCTGCGACAGCGCCAGCCGCGTCGTCCGCCTGTAAGCTCATTCCCCTCCGCCCAATCAAGCTTTCGTCTTCCAGGATTTCCCCGCGCCCGCTCGGATTAGCCCAGCAACCCAGCTCGCTTTCGATTTCTAGGCCAAATCGCTTGCTCAATTTTTATTTTTATTTTTATTCTTTTGCTTGCGTGCTGGCAAGGATGTCCATGGTCTTTGGTCTTCCGCTTGCTTCTTGTTCAAGGGATTGCTAGCTTAAGCAATAATTGAATAATCAAATTACTCTTCAAAAGGGCCGATTTATTTAAAAAATGAATAACTTGCAAGCGTGATCAATAACGTGGCATCTGTCGTACTTCAACAATATTGCATCCTGTTGGTTGGTTGGATGACCGTGTTGCGTGGCACTCTTTGTGCCAAACTTGTGCAGGGATTTAGGTAACTCCAACGTCTCCGGCTCCATCGGCCCCGAGCTCAGCCGCCTTGTGAATCTTCAGTACCTGTATGCGCCCCTACGATGATGAAATCCACCGTTTCTGTTATTCGGACGGAACAAAATGGTTTGATCTTCTCAATTGGAACTTGATTTGCAGGGAGCTGTACAGGAACAACCTCGACGGCGAGATCCCAAAAGAATTGGGCAAGCTCAAGAATTTGATCAGCTTGGATCTGTATGCCAATAAGCTCACGGGAAGAATCCCCAAGTCGCTTTCCAAGCTCAGCTCACTGAGATTCATGTATGCATTATCCTCTGTTTCCACTTAATTCCTCCACAGTACAAACGCCCCCTCTAAAAAAAAATCTACAGCACTAATTCATGGCATATTTAGCCCAAGTGATACCCAGAATGGCTGGTCAGTCGTGGCCATAATTCTGAATAAACTGAAATGCAATTTAGAAATTTGCTTTTGTCATAGTTAAGCATTAGATGAATTAAAAGGATGTAGGATTGTCTCTCTTAATTCATATGTGAACATTTTTTCCCCAAATGAATACTAAAGCAATTTCTTATAGGCGTTTGAACAACAACAAACTTGCTGGATCAATTCCACGGGAGCTGGCCAAACTCTCCAACCTGAAAGTCATGTGAGTGTGCATCTTAACATATGTATACCAGATTTAGTTGTGCCGTTGATTCTCTATCTGTGGTTGCTGACTTTTAAGTCGTTGTGACACGCAGTGATTTGTCTAACAATGACTTATGTGGGACGATCCCCGTCGATGGTCCATTCTCAAGCTTCCCTCTTCGAAGGTATATCTCAAAGTCCACTAGCATATTTTGTGGAACTAATGTGCATCTGGAGTCCTAAAAAGCTATAAATTTTGCTACCTTTGTACCGTGATGTCCTTAAGGGCGATGGCCTAGTTTTTCACGATTGCATAAACTAGAAATGTTATGATGATGGTTTTTGAGATCGTTTCATTCATAAGTTGATAGCTCTCATATCAGATATGGCATCTTGTCTAGTAGTGGGTTCATGTGACGAATGGCTAATAAGACATAACTGTTACTTTTCCAGTTTCGAGAACAACAGCAGGCTGAACGGCCCGGAGCTGCAAGGATTGGTTTCCTATGACTTTGGATGCTAGGAAGCGCCGATGCGCATGACAATGCACGTGGAAGGAAGGAAAAAAATATAGTACGTAGTACAACGAATAGTAGGAAGCCTAGCACTACAACATGTTCGGTACTCAGACCGCAGTAAGAAAGAATGGGATGTGAGAAGTCTTTCTTGGTCGATACAGGTATTGCTGTATTGTAAATTGTAATAGGCTGCTTAGTACCACAGCTATGTGGACCGCTTGGGCCCATTTAGCATAGCCTTTGCCAGTTCGGTACTAAATCAGCATAGCCTTTGCCAGTTCGGTACTAAATCTGAGCTGACGAAGAATGTATCTCTTGTTCTATCTACAAACAATTCACATATCTTTGCTATGTTAGTATTGTTGAAGTTGCTATGTTAGTATTGTTGAAGTACAAGCATTGTACTGCAAAAGAACATGAAGACTAAGCTCATCTATGGAATGCGAGTTGCCTGGATGATGACGGGAATTGTAGCGAGGACAGTCCGTTACATGAGATGGAGCTGATTAGGTAAGATGAAGTTTGGTTCGTATGATGATACTGTAGCCCTACAGCAAACACAATTGATGGCTGTTACTCCTTCCGTCCGGAAATACTTGTCCTATAAATGAATAAAATGGATGTATTTATAACTAAAATAAGTCTATATACATTCATTTTTAGGACAAGTATTTCCGGACGGAGGGAGTACAATTCCTATGCAAGTCACCGTACATGTAGCAGAACTCTACAGGAGATGGTTCTCATTAGAATCATAGAAGAATCAAAATTAAAAATAGTAAGCGACTAACAGAAAAAAGTTGTATAATCTGGACTTCACTGAAACATATGTACATGAGTTTTTTCGTAAAGTTATATGACGGTACCCCGGATCAGCCTTTGTTATTGCAGATATATATATATATATATATATATATATATATATATATATAGGGAAATATATATATATGGCCTAGCTGCATATAGATGCCAACTTTTTAATGCATTCTTGATAAGGGTGCTAGCGTTCTACTCCCTCTGTCTAGAATATTTGTCCTAAAAGTAGATGTATCTAGACTTATTTTAGTTATAGATACGTTTATTTTGTGTATTTTTAGAATAAGTATTTTTCTGACGAAAGGAATATTAATCACTTGAGTCCGATACTAGAAGAGCTAACTTCTCGAAAGTTCAATGTGACATGGATATGCTCCAGCTACTTCAGTGTAGAAAAGTTCATACATGAATTAAAATGATACGCTGTGCGGCCGTCGAAGAGTATAATTTTTCAAAAAGATGCCAAAAGACACACCTAGTAGATATCCTGTGTGATCGAATTAGCTATATTTTATCATTTGGATCCAATATTGTAATGCTTCTGAACAATCAGATCAAACTTAACTGAATCAAACTAATTTTTCCCATTAGCTTTTCCCAAACCAATCAGAACCATTGATATCCCACCCAACAGAAGTCATATAGGACAGTAAAACCGAACCTATTCCCAGCCCTCTCAGGCATTTGAAGAATTTGGCCATCGGATCAAAAATCTGGGTCAGCTTGGCCGTCTAATCTTAAGTTTCTCGCTAACTGGGCTGCTGTCCTAAGGGGCTGCTACTCCAGTAGAAAAAACGATGCAATCTGGTTAACCGGACCCACTTACCGTTTGGAGCCCATTCAACCCCACGAAGCCCGCGAGCACGTCCCCTCTCCTTTCATGTCTCTCTCTCTCTCTGACCTCCCCGATCTTTCCTCTTGTTCATGTCCCCATTCAACCCTAGTGCATTGTCGCCGCCGCCACTATCGACACCAGCCTCGAGCCCTCGCCCCTCTCACGCACAAGCGGCAAAGGCACCCCCGGTGGCGGGTACACATCGGAAACGCACGAGGAACCGGCCGACCGTAAGAATAAGAAGGTGATGGTGAACGAGTCGTCGCGGGAGAGAGGGAGGGATGGCAATGGTGGCGATGGCAGGCGGGGCCTATGCTAGCAACAAGCAAAGCAGCTGCAGGCCTCACTAGCGAGCTATGAATTCCATGCGAAAAGAGCTACGACATAAACAAAACGCAGGAGTGACATGGAACCGTCGTTGTATTTACATGAGTCGATCTGCCATGTTTCACTTCCTGCCTGATCATGGTGGAGTTACTGTCTGCTCACCTGTTTCCCCTTCTCTTTGGGAAGGCCGAAACTTTCCCTTCCTGGCAGTGCAGCAAAGCTTCTCCAATCCTCTACACATAGGTGGTGCACACGGTGACCGCAGCGGCAACGTTTTGCTGTTCAGGTGGCTCGCATATCTTCATTTCATCTCAGTAGATGTGTATTCCCTCTCTTGACACTTTGACTGTTATGATTGTGTTAGCTAATCTTTTTGGACTAGTTTCGGATTTACATATTATTTCTATATATCTGTATGCAGATTTCTTGAATTGCTTGGCTGAGTGAGAGAGAACATGTTTCCTGAGATCTTGAAAGTGCAAAAATGCGTTCAAGGTCAGTTATATTTGGTCTCAATCTACAGTCCCTTTTCATGTATTGATTGATGTATAGTTGTTCTCTTGACACAAATAGTTCCCTGAGACTAATAATCGTGACTTTGGAATCCCGGTGTCTGATCTTAGGTGTGTATGCATCTAATGTTGGAGTCCATCCATGCATGTCCAGGATGTTGGCTTAGACAGTTCGACTATATTGTATACTTGTTCATAAACATATATAAACCAAAACTATTTGCTCACGTGTAGCCCTGCAAATGTTAACATTGCCAAACCTTAAGTATGTGGTTATGAACAGATCGAGGAGTCAACAACTCAACATTGCAATGAACATGTCCCTTACAAGCTTTCTATTAGTCTGATGGATTACTTGCTTCCACCAACTTGTCCTACTACTCTACATTGCATTTCCTTCTGTCTTTGTTGCTGCTATCTGCCTATTGCCTTAATAATAAGTCGATAATAGTTATGAAATTCTTGATGATTTTATTTAGTAAGATTTAATTTTTCAAGCTACACATATGGCTTAATATCACTTACAGTTTGCACCTTATGCATAATTTATATGCTGGATTAAGCTAGGTTATATGTTGAATATTTGAATGGACCTTTCTTCCTTGTGATATTGGCAAACCGGACTGGCCACTTGCATGATGGAAGCATGAGGTAACTTATGAAGCTTAGCTGATGTTGATTAGTTATAACATCTTATGACTTGCCGTAGTAAAAATGTCCGGCTTCTTTTGTAGTTGGATGTGGACCTCATATGGGGCTTAAAAATTGTGCATTTCAACCTGACCTTTTCAGGAGTTCAGTTATCTGTGTTTCACTAATACAGATTCTGCATATGTTCTTATGCATTTACCAGTAGCATGCAGAAAGGGTCAAATATATGTTATGTTTTCTGTTTTAAAAAATTCATTGTTTTACTGGAAGAGTTTCATCTTGTGTGTGAATATGCTTCAACCTCCAAACTCTATCTTGGACAATCTAGATCCATTGCAAGTGAGAAGCTAAAAATACAATAGCCGTCGGATGATTTCTAGGTCACTTTATATGCAAGGTAACAAGATGAGATAATCTTTCCATGAAAATTGCTAAAGCATAAGAAAGTTGATAACTTGGAGTATTTAACATGCTTTTATTTCCAGATTCATCTACTCCCACAAGCTGATTTATTCATATATCATTTTTTTAGGATAATAATCAACTAATTTGCTACTTCCCTTGAAAGAGATTGACGTTGCTATGCTATTTATTTTACAGAGGAAATCACGTCGAATAATTAACTAATCAAATCCTACAAGATAACCCACTCTTATTAAGATAAAACTCTTTCTATTTTTCTTATTTTAGAAAAGAAGGATATACCCCCGGCCTCTGCATCTGGACGCTGCATGCAGCCATTTTATTAGTTATTTACAAAGACCATACAAGTAATACATCTGTCCTGACGTCACCATCTAGGCAACACATGTTTCTACTTCTATCCCTTGATGAAGGTGTGTCTAATAACCGGACCAAATACCAAACATATATCGCACTAAATCCTAATATCTAAACCCGAATGCCCTAGCCCAGCCACACACCGGATCTGGGTCCCACACTGGTCGGACGCACTCGCAAAGGCTGCCATCACCATCTTCCACCGGTCCATCTCTAGAGCAGGAGCAGACGCATCGACCTTGCCAGGCCTGCTACCGACGCCACCATGATGCCAGACAGCTCCACCATCCTGCACGAACCCGTCCACACGCACCCGTCGTCGAACTTTCGTAGCGCCATGCCACCAGGATCCGTCGTCGGGCTTGCAGTAGATGTAACACCGCTTCTCCTCTTGTCCCGTCCAACCAACACTTGCTCCAAAACGATGCCCCTAGGAGAGAAACGACCTCGAAGGTGCCATCATCGTCTGATCCGGTAGATCCAGATCTAGGGTTTTCGCTAGAGCATCACGAGTGGGGTGCCACGATCTGCAACAATGATGGCTCGAGAAGGGAACGATGTCATAGACACCGCCATCGTCCGCCATGACCGAAGTCGGCGCGATTTTCATCGGAAGTCGCATCCTCCCGATAGCGTAGCTGGGTGGCACCGAACGGAGCCTCGTTGTGAAGGCGAGGGCCGCCGTCGGCATGCCGGCAGGGAGCTTCCAGCCGCCCGTCACCAGTCCTCCTCGCGCCACCGGTCAGTCAAGGCCAAACTGTGATAGATCTGAGCTAGGCAGCACGCCAGATCCGCAAACCTTGATGCCACCCATTGCGCGCAGCCACCACCGTCGCTGAATGGAGCACCACATCGCCACCATCCCATCTCAGATCACCGTCGGCCATGAGGGCATCAATCGCCGCAGCGCAGCAGGGGCGCCGCCCTGACTCTCGCCCCCGGCCTCCCCGCATGCGACGCCCCTTCCGCCTCACAAGGGATCCCGCAGCTACCACCCGCCCCGGATCTATGGCGCAGGGCCCACCGCCACCGTAGCCCTTGTCACCGTCACCGCCACCACCACCAGGGCCCACCGCCACCGCGGTAACGACCGCTGGGGAAGGAATGGAGGGGTCTAGCGGCTAGGGTTTTGGGGCCCCTAGCGTCGCCCAAGGTGAGGCGACGGGAGGGGAGCGGAGGAATGCTATCGGTTGTTGTCAATGGCAGTAAACACTTCCTAACCCATTTTGAGCATTTTCAGAAAAAAAACATTTTTTAAAGTATTTGTTTTGGCCTTGAAAAATGTTAATCTCTTTACTATTTTTTCCGATCATTTTAATATATAACACTCTTATAGTTAGAATTGTTTTCATTTTCCTTTTTAGCATTTTGGTTTATGTTTTTAAATAAAAGGAAATACATGCTTTTATTAGGAAGTGCCGACGAGGCCCAACAACCGAATCGGGTCCAAATCTTTTTGCCACCGAATCCAAATCTTTTCGAATCGGCCAACCGACCCTTCTCCCTCACTCTTCGTCTCTGACGCGTGGGCCCTGCCCGATCCCAAGATCTCTGCAGTCGTCCCCTTCCTTCCCGTGCCAATGCCTTCCATCGTCGAAGATCCTCGCACACCTCACCGGAGTTCCTGCCCAGCCCGAACCTTGCAGAGCTCATGCTGCTCCACATAGCCACCCCGAGCTCCCACCGCCACCACCAACCTCGCTGTCGTCCTCGTCTCCATTGCCTGGACCCATCCCCGACGCCGGAGGACCACCAGAGATGCCACCCGCAATGAGCCGAAGCCTCCGTCGCCGTCGACCTCGCCGGAACCACCCCACCCTCTCTGTATGCGCTCATGAATCCCCCCAACCATCGTTGGATCTGGATCGAACGCGTAGAAATAGATCACTTATTTGCCGAAACATTTTCTTCTAAAGTCCGGCCGCCCACTCCGTTTCACCGCGTGCGCACACCCCTAGGCCAATCAGGAGCTGCCACGTAGCCTAGTGTCCGTTGCGTTAGTTTTTCTTTTTTCTTTTTTTTATTTTAAACAGAATAGTTTCTGTTTTATTTTAGTTTTATATCCTAGAATAATTATGATTTTTAGGTGATTCTTTCTGCATTAGGTCACAAAAATTATGTAGTTTCTGTTAGTTCTAGTACTTTTGAAATTTGAGTAATTTAAATTAAAATTAAGATTTGTTTAAATCACTATTTTGTGAATAACTTTAGTTTAAAAAATGATTTTTGAGCTCTCGTTTCATATTAGTGTGTTTAACAGCAGGTTTAATTTGGGAATTTTTTAGAATTAATTAATTAAGGTTTTAAGCAAAACAATACTGTTTTTAGTTCTTATTAGGTTTATTGTTATTTCTTTTGTTTTGATGGTTTTTAATTTGTTTTCTTTTGGTATTTTTGACATATTCTAATTAACTTCTGTTAGTTAACAATATGAGTTTTATTTGCTGTTAAAAATTATATATTTTGTTCCTTGTTTTGTAAGAAGCATTTTTTCTTTATAGTTTATGTTAGCAATAATAGAAGTATAGTTTGATAAAAGGTTTTTGGTTGATTCTTTTTGTATATATATAACTTTAGGTAAATCCCTTTCTGTTATTTTAATAAAAACTTAGTTTTCTTTCTGTTAAGATTTCATTTGTGGAAGAAAAACTATTTATTAGTTTGTTGTTCCAATAGTAAAACTTTTTTCCATTGAGTTTTGTTGATTCCTTTGCTTTTGCTTTTATGTTTCCTGTATATTTTACTTGCTTGTTTTATTATTAGTTTTACTTGTTGTTATTCTTTGTTCTGTTTATGTTATGCTTATTGTGTGAATTGTGTGTTTCGTTAGATCATTCGGAGTGCGAAGGTTGCTACCTAGAGTCGCTTGAGTTTGAAGATCGTCAACAAGGCAAGTTCACTTGATCATATATTACCCATGACTTTTATTGCATTAGTTTCAACTTATTCCATCATTACATGCAAAGTAGGTAAATTGGAAACTTGGATCTTGAGTAGTATCATGTGGTAGGCACCCCATAAACCCTGTCACTTCGGCCCCATGAGACTTTCAGTAGACGGGGTTGGTTAAGTGTTTTTCATGAGAGTTGTGAGAATTAAATTATGTTCAAGACCTCAAGAATTCAATATTTTCAAGACCTCATGATACAGTATACCTTTGGGTGGAAATTGGTTGAACGGCACCCTAGAGGACCCAGTGGTAGCCTACGTGTTGCTGGAGAAGCGCCAGTATTCATGCGGAAAGTTCCATCCAGGCACGAAGAGACAGATAGATACTTCAAGACTCGAGGCTTGCCTGCACAGCTACAAGAGATTATGGGCTCTGGCTTGGTTGAACATCGTGGCGACTTTGGATGGACGGTGCTACAAGATGTAGAAGAACGGTAGGATTAATGGGCACCGACAGTGGCTCAGAGGAACCCTTCGAAAGACCATGTTTCGATCATCCGATTCTCAAACACCATGTAGTGTGAGGATTCTAACGGAGGCGGTCGAATCTTGTGGGGAAAGTGTGCAAGACTCTCCAGCATACCAAAACCTAATCGATGAGCCGTGTCCCCGGTTACAGGCAAGTTGAGCCTTTGGAACTGAAACTCTCAGGAACTCTCGACACAATTAATTTAAATGAATTGTGTCTATTGATAAGTTTGGGTATGAGAATTGGTTGGCTAAAACTTCTCATTAACAACCAACTTGTAGTAATAATTTTACTTTGACCCCGTTTGTTGTAGGAGAAAATCAGCTTTTCGCTAAACTTAACTTACAGCCCCACCCGTTATATATGCATATAGTATAAAGGATGGTTTTACATGTTCTCCCTTGTGACTTTCCAGCAGACCTACACGGCTGCAACGTATCATGTTGTAGAGTACTTTTCCGACCAAGAATGAGGAGCCGTTTTATGCTTGGTGATATACCCTTGGAGTCGGATGGAATCGCTGACATCTACATCTTCCGAAGTAGATTTATCTCATTAGTTGGCCTTCGGCCAAATTTATTGTAATAAAGACTCTATATGAGATTTCGATGAAATAAAGCAGTTGTGATTGAACTTCGATATATACATTGATGTATTGTGTGTGTCAGGATGATCTTGGGATGGTACGGAAACATAGAGAATTGTCCGTTTCAGGTCGGGTCGCTACAGATATGTTATCAAGCTGATCGTAGGACGTAACCACTGGGATTGGAAAAGCCTTAGGAAGAAAATCATTTTTACTTATGTTTTTAAAAATTCCTATATTCTCATTTCCTCATTTCTAACTCTTCTCCGATTTCGAATATTTTTACATGGCCACCTTCACCCCAGTTCTGCTCACGAAGTTTTGCCATGCTGACGAGACGATTCCCTTCGGCAAAGAGTTGGTGCAGATCGTCAAGGACTTAAGGATTATTTTGCCTAAAATCACCGGGACCCCTACCATGGCTCTTCCGGCGGACGCTCGCTACAGGATTGCGGTGCACGTCCCTGGTAGGACCTTCGGACATCACACGGAACCCATCAACTTCAAGTTTGTTGCTCCCAACTGGATTTTCGAGAGGAACATGGTCGTTCACTGTGCACTCGGGCGTATCATGAAGGAGTACAGAGGAAATCCTATTGGATCATACCTTGCCATTATCTCCCGCAGAGGTGCAGATGGAGAGATCATACGCATCGTGACTGATGACTCTGTCCTTTCCTATGTCCAAGAGCTGGAGGCACACATCAGGACTCTGAAGCTCCAGGTAAGCAGAAGCACAAAGAAGATCAGACAACTGACGTTCCGTGAACTTGAGCTTGAGGATGAAGCGCGAGAAACCAACTACGAGTATGAATATGAAGTCAAGGACTTCCTGGAGAGGATCAAGAATCTGGAGATTTATGTTGCATACCTTGAGGAGAAACTAGACCAAAGAGAAAACCTTCACCCGGAAGGCGACACCAGCCCCTTAGTGAGCAACGAAGACGATTATGAGGAAAGCACCACAGGAGAACACACCACCATGGATTTTGGAGGAGGACTTTTAGTCATGACCGCCATGTTATCTTTTATTTTCTCGTTAAATCGTAGGCCGATGTTTAGTTTTATCCAAAGGCATGTATCTCGAGTTTGAACCTTGTTGAGTTGAATAATGAATGAACTCGAGAGACACGTCTTTCGATAAAACGAAACATCGTCCTACGATTTAACGAGAAAAATAAAAGATAACATGGTGGTCATGACTAAAATTCCTCCTCATAAATCCAAGGTGGTGCTTTCCTTGTAGTCGTCTTCGTTGCTCACTAAAGAACTGATGTCGCCTTCCGGGTGAAGGTTTTCTCCCTCGTCCAGTTTCTCCTCCAGGGTTGCAACATAAATCTTCGGATTCTTGATCCTCGGGAAGTCCTTGACTTCATCTTCATGCTTGTAGTTGGCTTTACCCGCTTCCATCTCGAGCTCAAGTTCATAGAATATCAGTTGTCTGATCTTCTTCGTGCTTCTGCTTACCTGGACCTCCAAAGTCCAGATGTGTGTCTTCAACTCTTGGACATAGGAAAAGACGGGGTCATCGGTTACGGTGCGTATGATTTCTCCATCTGCACCATTGTGGGAGATCATGGTGAGGTTTGATTCGATAGGATTGCCTCTGTACTCCTCCATGATACGTATGAGTGCACAGTGAACAACCATGTTCCTCCAGAGAATCCAGTTGGGAGCTCCAAAATTGAAGTCGACCTTCGTGTGATGTTCGAAAGTCCTCACGGGATGTGCACCTCAATCCTGTAGGTAGCGTCTTCTGGGAGAGCCATGGTAGGGGTCCCAGTGATTATAGGCAGAGCAATCCTCAAGTCCTTGACGATCTGCACCAGCTCCTTACCAAAGGGCATCGTCTCGTCGGGCTGGCAAAACTCCATGAGCAGAACTAGGGTGAAGGTGGTCATCTAAAAATATTGGAAATCGGAGAAGAGTCAGAAATGAGCAGATGAGAATATAGGAAATTTTAAAAATATAAGTAAAAAAAATGATTTTCTTCCTATGTCTTTTCCAATCCTAGTGGTTACGTACTATGGTCAGCGTGTGTTCTGATACCATATTTGTAGCTACCCGACCTGAAACGGTCAAGTCTGTGTGTTTCTGTACCAACGCAAGATCATGCTGCCACACACAATACATCAATGTATATATCGAAGTTCAATCACAACTGCTTTATTTCATCGTAATCTCATATAGAGTCTTTATTACAATAAATTTGGCCGAAGGCCAACTCATGAGATAAATCTAGTGTGAAAGATGTAGATACCATCGAGTCCATCCGACTCCAAGGGTATATCACCAAGCATAGAAAGGGTCCTCACTCTTGGTCGGAAAAATACTCTACAACATGACACGTTGCAGTCGTGTAGATCAGCATTTTCAATATGCTGGCAAGTCTCAAAGAACAGGTAAAATCATACTTTATACTATATGCAAATATGGCAGGTGAGGCTGTAAGTTAAGTTTAGCGGAAAGCTGATTTTCTTATACAACAAAAAAGGTCAAAGCAAAATTATTACTACAAGTTGGTAGTTAATGAGAAGGTTCCCCCAACCAATTCTCATACCCAAAATTATCAATAAACACAATTCATTTAAATTAATTGTGTCGAGAGTTTCTGATAGTTTCAGTTCCAAAGACTCAACTTGCACGTAACCGGGGACACGGTTAATTGATTAGGTTTTGTACTCTACAGATTCTTGCATACTTTCACCACAAGATTCGATCGCCTTCGTTGAAATCCTCGCACTACATGGTGTTTGAGAACCGGATGATCGAAACATGGTCTTTCGAAGGGTTCCTCTGAGCCACTGCTGGTGCCCATCCAATCATACTGTTCTTGTACATCTCGTAGCACCGTCCGTCCAGAGTCGCCACGATGTCCAACCAAGCCAGAGTCCATAATCGCTTGTGGATGTGCAGGTAAGCCACGGGTATTGAAGTATCTATCCGTCTCTTTGTATTTGGGTGAAACTTTCCGCGGGAATACTGGCGCTTATCCAGCAACACCTTGGCTATCACTGGGTCCTTTAGGGTCTCGTTCAACCAATTTCCACACAGGGATATATTGAATCATGAGGTCTTGAAAATCTTGAATTCTTGAGGTCTTGAACACAGTGTTCAAGAAAGCGTTTTTAGGCGGCGCTTAAGCGTGCTTAAGCACTGAGCGACAGCTAAACGCTTCACTTTTGCCCTAAGCGCAACTTTTAGCGTTAAGCGAAAAAAGCGAGATTTAGCAGCCGCTTTAGTGGTAAGCGTTGGTTAAGCGAGTCCTAGGCACGCTTAAGCGATAAAAAAGCAAAGCCTGGGCCACATGCAGGAGGGAAAAGGGGGGTATAAAGGCCTGGCCCAAAACTAGCCTGTTCGGCTAGGGTTACTCAATTAGAAGGGGGAGAAGAGAGCTCCAGTGGTGGCGGCTCCTGCTCTGCATCCAGCGACGACAACTCCTCCTCCTCCTGGAGGTCAACCCCTGCTGCATCTGAACGCCGACATATCCTCCCCCTCCTCTTGGATATCCACCCCTATAGATTCAGGTGAGGATCTCATCCTCTCCTCTCCTCCTCTGATCCATGGATCCATTATCCATAGATCTCCATGATGAAAAGTTCGAGTCCGACAAAGAAGAACTAGAGGAGACAAATTCACAGGAGGATATAGGATACGAGGATGAGGATGATAAAGATGAAGTGGCACTTATGCTTGAGCTGCTGCCATTTATGTTATCTGCTATTAAGACATTGCTATGCATTTATGCTTGCTGTGTGAACCACTAAACCTTATCCTCATATGCTATTTTAGACTTTCAGTTATCTATATGTGCTATATTTCCTATTTTCTTGGGCATATTATTCAAAAACAGCCAAAATCTGGTCAATTTATAAAAAAAACGTTTAATCCCGGTTAAGCTATGCTTAAGCGGCCATTGCTCTAAGGTATGGCCTTCCGCTCCGCTTACGCTTACAGCTTTTTTGAACATTGCTTGAACATAATTTAATTCCCACAACTCTCAGAAAAAAAACTCAACCAACCCCATCTACTGAAAGCATATCAAAATAAAAATATCATCTTCCGGGGGCCAAAGTGACAAGGGTTTATGGGGTGCCTACCACATGATACTACTCAAGATCCAAGTTTCTAATTTACCTACTTTGCATGCAATGGTGGAATAGGTTGAAACTAATGCAATAAAAATCATGGGTAATATATGATGAAGTGAACTTGCCTTGCTGTCGATCTTCAAACTCAAGCGACTCTAAGTAGCAAGCTTCACACTCCGGATGATCTAACAAGACAAACAAATCAAACAATAAGCATAACATATTCACAACAATGAATAACAACAAGTAAAACTAATAATATAAACAATCAAGGAAGTCATAAAGAAACCATAAGGAAAAAACCAAAGAAATCTATACAACCCAATGGAAAAGTTTTATCATTGGAACAACAAACTAATAAATGGTTTTCTGCCAAAAAATAAATTTTGACAGAAAGAAAAATAATGTTTTATTAAAATAACAGAAACGAATATACCTAAAGTTTTGTATACAAAAAAGAATCAACCAAAAACCTATTATCAAACTCTACTTATAAAGAAAACAATGCTTCTTACAAAACAAAGAAAAAAATGATAAAATTTATTTTTTAATAGCAAATAAAACTCCTATTGTTTACTAACAGAAACTAATTAGGACTTGGCAAAAAGAATAACAAGAAAAAAACAATTAAAACAAGGAAAATGCATTAAACCTTAAAGAACTAAAACAATTTCTGTTTTGGTTAAAACCTTAATTTTAAGTACCCTAAAAATTCCCAAATTAAACCTATTGTTAAAACACACTAATGTGAAACAGCAGCAAAAATAATCACTCAAAAATCATTTTTTAAACTAAAGTTATTCACAAAATAGTGATTCAAACAAATTTCATTGAATTCAAATTTAAACTGTTCAAGTTTGAAAACTACTGGAACTAACAGAAACTTTATAATTTTTGTGACCTAATGCAAAAAGAATCACTTAAAAATCCTTATTTCATAGTCAACAGAACACTTACCAGGTTGTTCAGAGCCGATGCAAAATGTGGATTCCTCAGTCCCAATCCTTCTTTAGCTTCATGCAGGGCTGCCTTGAAGAGCTTATCAGCTTCCTCTAGTTTTCCCTGGAAAATCAGTATAAATGAATATAATAGGCTAACAACAACTGCACTTTATAGTCGAACAAAGAGTATGAGTAACTAAAGAGACACTCCTCCTTTCCTCCTTTCATAAAGTCATACTCCAAGCAACATTAAGGTGATAAAAACTTGTAATGCATAGGGTATATGGTCCAAAGATTCATATAGTTAATGCACACGCTCAATAGTTGCATGGTTTCCTAACTTAAGCAAGGTCTTGGAATATGTAGTTACGAGAAGTTCCTAAACCCAAGCGTTCAATGAATATCAATACCTAGTTTTCATGTATTATTATTAACATGAAACCCCAAATAGTTCAATTAAGGACAGGTTAAACCTTCCACTTCCACATAGTTTAATGAGGAAACTAAAGGGCCGACTCCCATAATAAGAGTTGCAACAAGTAACCCAAAAAGTGTGGACCAAACAGGTTATATGAAAATCAGCTAGCCTTGGGGACTATGCTAGAGTTGTTCTGTCTAGGCTATGATGTATCAAGGTCATTGTGGTTGAGTTTTGCATCATTGTATGAAACAAATATGAAAAAGCGTATTACATGAACGAAGGGGAAAACTATAACGTGCCAAGTTTTTCTCAGAAAGACAATGCCAAAAGGTGGTTCAGGTGAAGGTAAGGATAATGATATACTTATTTTCAGGAGCAAATATCGTGCACTATCAGTGAAGATTCTCCATTTGTTTGTGTGTTTATTTAAAATGACTGAAACATATTCAATACGACGTTGACAACTAACATGCGCATCAGTTTGCTCACTTGTAGCTGCTGGAGCAACCGAGTCATTCCGAGCCAATACAGAGTCGCTGCTCAGACCAAGAAAAACAGCTGTAACAAGACTGAAATTAGAATTGCCATGGTATCATGTGATATTTATATTCTGAAAATAAATGTGATATTTATTTTTCATTAAATTAAGGGGGAGGCCACATACGCAGAAACCAGATCTGCTTGCCCAATCAGTATGGCGGCACATGTTGAACCTTTAAAAGTGAAGTTGCCACCAGTAGAACCTGAGAGAGAAAATCATGCAAACGCGAGCAGCACCACTCTTAGTTGCAATAGAAACGATACCAGAAGAGCAGATTTAGAATTAGAGCTCAATTAATAATAGCAGTTTACCACACAAAATAGTACTACCTCCTTTCCAGATTATAAGGCTTGCACGTATTCCTAGATTTATAATTTGATCAAGATAAGATGAGTTCTATAGTCTAAAAATTATACCATTAAAAAGTAGACGATTTAAAGTTTCCAATGATACTTTTTTTGTGATATATAACTTATATTACGATGGTTTATTTGTTAACATAGAAATACGCGCACGCCTTATAAACCAGAAAGAAGGTAGTATCAGTAGCTAGATGAACCAACCAAGTATTGGTGTTGCATATTATGCGACAACAGTAGGAGACCCGATGTACTGCACTCTTGCACGGTCGAGCCTGACCGGGACCCGTGATATGAAAGGCATACCGAATCAGAGGACAAGAGCGAAGGCTCGCCACATCAAACCTCGGGGGATTATGACCAACTCCTCCTGATTAGCTAATATATTCTTAGGCCGTCGTGATCTTCATCTATCTCGGTGCATTCATCGGGACAACCGAAGGTAACAACAATCGCAACTACACACGACCCAACAGATCAAACCCACCAAGGCACTGTTAGTCCACCTCGCTACGGCAATTCCACTGCTAAACTGAACTCTACAGACCCGGGCACCCGGCGTCGTGGGGATCCTGTGAGGGGCCGCGAATACAGGCACGGGGAACTGCTCACCTGAGGCGGAGGCCGCGCCGGCGGGCGCCGGGGGCAGGCGGAAGCTTCTCGAAGACGGCGCGGCGGCGAGACGAGCGTTCCGCAGGAGTGGGAGCAGCAGCCGCCGCGTCGAGTCGGCAGGAGGAACCAGCGCCTCGGCAGGCGGCAGCTACGGCGGCAGGGAGGCTTTCCTTTTTATCATGGTCAGCGCGAGCATTAGGGCGAGTTCTTTTCATTCAGGAATTCTACAGAATCCAGATTCTGGAAAATTCTTGCAGAATCCGCTTCTTTCAGAATCTGTCGTCGAGTTCTTTTCGAAGATTGTAGTTTGGTTTTCTAAAAAGTGATGGGTTATGAAATGTCTATACTACCCTGCAGCTGTCCAGCTGTGAGGTGCAGCAACAAGAGGCCGTCAAGGTACACCGGGAGGCCAACGAGGTGGAGCAAGAAGGTCCTGGCCGGCGACGGCGCAGCCAACCCTAGCCACGGAAGCGAAGCAGAGGGGCGGAGCGGGGCGGAGGAGAGGGGCGGGACGGGGCGGAGCAGAGGAACGGGGCGGGGTGGAGCTAAGGAAACTGGTTGGCGTTGGCGGCGACGGCGAGGACAGCGACGGGACGGGCCTGGCCGGGGGCAAGAAGGGCTTGGTCGGCGGCGGCGCAGCCAACCCTAGTCGCGGAAGTTGAGGAGAGGGACGGGGCGGGGCGGAGGCGAGGTCCGGGCCGGCGGCGCTGGAACCCGAGGTCGAGCGCAGCAGCGAACAGTCAAGTTTGGAATGGCATTCTTGTCGTAATAACCTGCTGCAATAGGGGTATTCTTTTAACCCAAACAATTTTTTTTGAGGGACTTGCTAGAATTCTGAGATTGTGAGAGAAACCAGGTTTTTTGAAATTTTAAGATTACACTAGGATTCTACAGAATAGATTATGAAAGTTCAATTGAATTTTTTTTGCTCGAAATTTTCGGGACTGAGATTCTTTATAATCTGCTTAAAAAAACTGGACCTTAGTCGGGTCGAGAGGAAGAGATTTGGGCCCGGGCGGTAATAACAAATTTCGTCACGAGGCCCGCTACAACAGCAGGCACAA
Organism: Hordeum marinum; assembly: GCA_022496015.1. NCBI lineage: Eukaryota > Viridiplantae > Streptophyta > Magnoliopsida > Poales > Poaceae > Hordeum > Hordeum marinum. The sequence continues at coordinate 469,911,857 of CM039678.1, read as the reverse complement.
TGTACCCAAACAATAGGCCCAACCCCCACCGGGAAGCAACAAGACACACAGGGGCTGTTTAACAGGAGGTCCTATTGGACGCATTTTGCGTCAATTAGCAGGGGCTTCGCACATAGGTGCTGACTGGCGGGCTTTAATGTGCCGTGGTTATTTTCGCACGCGTTGAACTGTTTCCACGACTGTTTTAGCGCATGTTCAGGCAGTTTCTACTGTTTGTTGCTATTTTTACCGCTTGAACTGTTTCTACAGTTCTTGCTATTGTCTCCAAGTGTTCTTTGAACTGATTCAACTGTTTTTTTTAACTGTAAAAAAAGATGAAATTTCACTGTTTGTTGCAAAAGTGCTCCTTAGAAAACATTTATAAGGTAACTGTGATGGATTCTAAAACAGTTGTAAAAGTAAAAACAGTTCATTTAACAAATTAAATCTGCTGGCAAATAATTTTCAAATAACCTTAAGATTTTTTTTTGAAAAACACAAACAAAATTTTGAGTAATTTTATGAACATACGATTATTTTCACAAAAGCAATTATTTTACGTAAATTAAGAAATGTTGAATTATCCAATCATTTTTTAAAACATGAAGATTTTTCTCAAACAAGAAAAAATTTGAAAGTGCGAACAATTTTTTTAAGCACGGATATTTTTGAATCTTCAGAACAAATTTTGAAACCGAGAACAATTTTGAAAAATCCTTAAATATTTGGAAGCACAATTTTTTTTTTAAAACAAGGACATTTTTAAGTCTTGATAACAAATTTTGAAACGGAGAACAATTTTGAAAAAAAATCAAACAAATTTGGAAGCACGAACATTTTTTGAATCTTGAGAATTTTTTTTGAAGATGAGACCACATTTTAAAAATCCTAATAAAATTCGTAAACACCAATAATTTTGAAAACACGAAAAAAAAATTGGAAGCACGAACGTTTTTTGAATCTTGAGAACAAATTTGAAAAAACAATAATATTTTGTGAACAACCAGAAACTTTTTTTTGAAAAACAAGAATATGTTTTGGAAATCCAAAATATTTTTTGAAAATCCAGAACAATTTTTGAATCTATGAACAATGTTTGAAAAACGGAAATTTTGTGAATTTTGGAACATTTGCTAAAAGCAAAAAATTGTTTCGAAATTTAGGAAGAATATTTGAACATGAATTCGGTTAAAAATTGATTTTCGGTTTATGTTTTGAACATTTTCTGAAAATACCGAACATTTTTTAAAGCCATGGATGTTTCTCAAAAAGGGCTACAATTTGAAATTTAGAACATTTTCTTAAAAAGGAAAAACATTTTTTGAATTTGAAGAACAAATTTTGATCATGAACTTATTTAAAAAATGATAAATTAACCTTGGAAAGAAAGAAACAGAAAAGGAAAAAAGGGAAAAGGAAAAATAAAAAATAAAAAATAAAATGATACATAAAAAAAAAACGGTTCAGGAAACCGCCTAGGAGGTTCCCTCGTGCTCCCTGTGTGAAACCTCGACATTTTGACGCGGAGAGCATCGAATAGGATTTTCCTTGTTTGGTCGTGAGATCTATGTCTCGCATCAAGTGACACGGAAGCTGTTGTAATTGAAGGGAATCTCTCCTCCCGCAAGTAACTGGGTCGGCCTATCGGCGCACTTGTAAAACAAAAGGACGTGCGGGGATCAATCCCAATACCTCAGGGAGAAGTCCGGTGCTGCTAACGACTCCACCCGCTTTGCCTTTGTGGCTAGTAGTAAGGAGGCATCCTTCTTGAGGAAATTCGAGGCGGTCTTCTTAGGGTTTTCTTCTTTTTCTGTTTCTTTTATTATTTTCTTCTCCTGTTTTTTATTCTTTTTTAATTCCCTTTTGCATTTGTTTCTTCACTTTCATTTCTTTATTTTCTCATTTCTTTGATTTATTCTGTTTAATTTTTAGCTTTCATTTTTTCAGGTTTTCTTTGTTTTTTTGGTTTTCATTCTACATTTTTTTATATGTCAACAACAGTTTTTAATACATGTTTACCATTTTCTTAAAATAAATTTACTAATTTTATTATATATTCTAAAAAAAAATTATATATACGTTATTAATATATTTTTAATACTTGATTAACATTGCTCATATACAAGATTAACATATTTTGAATACATGATCAAAAACATTTCTATACATTTTTAAAAAATCATTGATTAATAGTTTTCAAATAAAAATATTATCATTTTTTAATACATGGTCCTTATTTTTTCAATACACATTTAGCATTTTCCAATCCCTTGATTAGCATTATTTAAACACTTGATCAATATTTTTCAAAATGCTTGATTAGCATTTTTTATATACATGATCAAAGTTTTTCATCTTTTTTAAATACATGGTCAACAATTTTTAATACACATTTAACATTACCCAAATACTTGATTAACATTTTTAAAATATTTCTTCAACATTTTTTTCAAATGCTTGATTAACATTTTTATACGCATGATAAAAAAATCATCATTTTTTGTAATATATGATCGGAATTTTTTGTATACATGTTCAACATTTTTCGAATGCTTGATTAAATATTTAAGTTCCCGTAAAGGATACCGTGATCCTCACTCTCACTCTCTCACTCACTCGCTCCCCCTATCACTTTCTCTCCTCTCTTGCCTCTGCGCCTCCTTCGCTCAACCTTGTCACCGCCATCGCCTCTGTCGCAATGGTTTCTTGGAGAGACTTGGAGGACAACAATGAGGAAGAGCTGGCCTACACCCACATGGACATGGATTTGTGGGTATGTATTCTCCATTGGTTTTGGTTTTGGTTTGGGTATTAGGATTTTCACTAACATTTGAGATCCTCCCTTCTCTGCCTTTTCTCGTGGCTAATGCTTCTTGCCAGTGCATGAAAATCCAGAGACCATTGTTGATGCTTCTTTTTGTGGGTCAATGACTGATCCGGACATGAAATGCAATCCTCACTAGTTTATGGCCAAGAAAGTTGTTGTATTTGATGGCATAAACACGGGTAGAAGATTTTACGGTTGCTTTGTTGACGAAATTATCCATGTTGTTCTACTTGTTATGACCCTGCCTTTGGTCTGTTGAAGAAATTATCATTTAAAGAAAATGAAGCCTAGTCGCCCCCCCCCCCCCCCCCGCCCCCGCCCCCCATTGGTGCTATGTCTTATGTTTGGATCAATTCTGGCAAGAATTATTTCATTCCTGACATTGTTGGGAATCATTCGATTCAGAGTACCGTTACTACTAGATGATGCTTCATGCGTTGCCGCGGGAAAGATAATACACAGATGCTTAAAAACCTAACATTATTGTACAAAACAAGTTTAAGATTGCTCCTGGTCTATACTAGGAGAACGCTCGTGCGTTGCCACGGGCCAACAAATGGATCTATTATGATACCCTTCATTTCAGCTCTTTGATCATTGTGTTATTATTTCCTTCGGTCATGTTTAGTCTTCATATAAGTTTTGTCTAAAATCAAAGTATCTCTAATATGTCCAAACTTATAGGACAAAGTATTGACATTCACAACACCAAATCAATATCATTAGATTCATTAATCAAATAACCAGCACCGATCAGAGCAATTGCTACGAGCACCTTTTTGTTTGGATCAGTTATACATTAGGATCCCAACATTATAAGATGACGGGACAAGAAAAAACAGTCAACAATTTCAGATTTGGTGCTGCTTGCAGGATGCACTCTTGCGCCGATTTCGCTCGTTCCATCTTGCATACGTGCAGTACTATGCTATTGTCAAGGAAAGCATGCTGTCATTGATAGAGCTCCTGTAGGTTAAAAGGAACCTCCTTCCCTTGTAACGGTCTAAGAACAGAACCCACAGGTCAAAGGGTCTGCCCCATTGTTCAAACATGTCAGCTTGTCCACTGCAAAACCTCATGATCTTCAAAAAAGGAAGGATAATCTGTGAAGGGTTTTACATCGATAAAAATAAAGGGTACATATGACAAATGGAAACGACCCTCAAACCTGCTCCGGCTTCCTCGTCGGCGCCATGTCCCTCGATGAGCTCAGATCCGAGTATCCAGCATGGAGTAGTAGTTCTGCTGTCCTGGTACAGGGGCACATCAATGCGACAGGGGCGTCATCGCGGTGGCGAGGTGAGCAGTTAACGGAGTACCTGCCACCACTGCACACCCCGACCTCATCAGCGTCAGAGGACTCTGTCAATGTCGCCCGTCGACGGCGCCCAATGGCACGATGCAGGCAGTAGGTGGCCGCTACTAAACATCTGTGCAGCACCATGTCAAGGCCACTCCTGAACACAGCCCGCCCGCCTTACTGCAGGCTCCAACCGAGTGAGTGCATCCGCAAACAGGCTCTCTTTGTGGAGTGTGACGAGCACGTGGTCGGGCATCACCGCTGCTTGCTACTTAATGTTGTTGTAGACCAGGTGCATGTCGCCTCCGCGGTCTCTAGCCCTTGTTGAACACGAGCCATCCGCATCTAGATGTGCATCTATGGTGGCGGCTTGATTAGAAACCCTAGCTAGGGGGAGGAGAAATTGGCGACGACGATGTAAGTGACCTGCTTGGATGAGTCACCGGTGCTGATGGGATGGTGCTCATACCGGTGGTAGTCCTCCATGCCTTCACGTTCGGTGTGTTGTTGATGTTGCGCCCGTCCCCTCCTCCACCTCCATGTAATTATTTGTACACCACCATCTCCTCCTCCCTATGGATCACTGTCGGTGCCTCGGGCATTGCGGCGAGCCCCGGACCTGAGCGCCGGGAGAGGCGATGGTGCACGGGTCGACATTGCGGGGGCGCGTGGAGAGGCTGGGAGGAGGGCGCGACAAGTGAGGGGGAATTGATTTAGTAAAAATCTATTATTTTGTTTCCTTAAAAGTCATTATTTATTTAGTTTTAATTTGTTATTTGTTTCCTAAAGTAAATTGTACTGATGAAAAGAATCAATTAATTTGGGTATGTTAGAAAAGTTGGATCCATGATCTTCTATATGTTAAGAAAAGTAAGAGTTTGCGAGGAAAAAATGAAGAGAAAAATAAACCAATGAATAAGAACCAACATGAAGGTGTGGTGGGAAAGGAGACGCAAAAAACCATCTGTTTTGTTCGGTCATCTAGATGATGTGCCAAACTAACTACTCACACCTATAATTTTTTTGCGTTTTTTGGTATTGAATAAATGTGGTGATCAATGTTAGTATTTTTATGTTTCCTGTGCACGCATGCATACAAATGTTGTTTATCCGAACACTGTCATATCTTCATCAGTTGCCCGATGATGTTTTTTGAAATTAACATGTACGTACACTTGCTCAGCTAACGTGTTTTGTTCATCTCTCTTTCTTTCCCTTTTCCCTTTGCATGCGACATAAACTTTCTATTATATATGTGACATGCGTACGTGCGTGTCAGGGCAAAACACACGTGTCCAGCCACATGCATGCACCACGGCCGACCGGACGGGGTAGAGGAGCCGCTAAATTCTAAATGATCCTTTTCTACAGAAATTGTTGCCACCTTTTGGTCTTTACATCCTAACTGAAATCAAGCAGTTTGGTTCTATATTTTTGCTTTAAAGCTACACATGCATGTTGTCTGGTATATTCACCATACACACAATGAAAATCAATCTTACTTAAAAGGTATATGAGGCTATTTGGATCACCCATCCAAAAATTTGGTCGTTGACCAGACTTGCCTTGGCGTTTGGATGACTGCCAAATTTTTGATGCGTCAGACCCATTCAAACTCCCGTAGTTCATTTTACGCAAAATCGTTGGCAAACCAGGGGCGGCCAAATCCCGCGCCAACTATTTGGGGTGCCCATGATTGGCAGGGCTGCTACGGGCATCAATCAAACAGCCCCTGTGTATGCACATATTGTATTGCACGTTCAAAGTCCAACGTGCTCAACTAGCACGGACATGTAAATCTCTACTGTTGCTTTTTTTTCATTACAAATCTCTGTTGCGAGTTGAAGGGTTTGGACCTATAAAACATAACTTTTATGGCCTTAAGTGCACATGTCATTAGAGGGAGTACTTTTAAACCACATTAGAGAGTACTTGTAGGCCAAACATTAGTGGGGTATTTGAGACATGTTTGTTTTATTAGCATATTTATTTTGATGTGCCCAATGATTCGTGGGGATCTGTTGGATCCGCGTCAGCGGCGGCGGTCCTAAAGAAAAGATCAAGGCTGGGAGGAGTGGTGGCATGTTTTTTTTCCTTTTGTGGTTATTCGTAAAGAGATAAATAGTAAAAAGGGGTGCTGGAAGGTGAGTCGAAAAAAGGAACAAAAATAAACCAGTGTATCAGGCTACAACTCGGATTTTGTTTTGGAAGGTTATCAACAAAAATCCTATATTTGTTTTTTTCGGAAGGTGATCTCACATATATGGCATGATTTTGGAATTCTTAATTACCTATTATTAATGTGATTAAAGCAAATCATCACCTGCCAAAGCAAGTACAAAACAAAATCTTCCACTTTAATGGTGGATTTGGTTTCTCGGAAGGTGATCTCACATATATGGTATAATTTTGAAATTCTTAATTACCTATTATTAATGTTATTAAATCAAATCATCACCTGCCAAAGCAAGCACAAAACAAAATCTTCCACTTTAATGGTGGATTTGGTTTTTTGGAAGGTGATCTCACATATATGGTACTATGCTTTTGGAATTCTTAATTACCTATAATTAATGTGATTAAATCGAATCATCACCTGCCAAAGAAAGTATAAAAAAATCTTTCGCTTTAATGGTGGATTTGGTTTTTTAATGAGAGGGAGAAAATAAACCAATAGAAGGAAACAGTGGGAGGCAGGATGAAAAAAACGGACGAAAATAAACCAGACGAAAATAAACCGAGGCAAGAAGCTACCAACTCCCCCTTTAGGAGTAGAGATATTTTAAATTAAATAAATCATATGAAGCGTTGTCAAAATGATGTATAAAATATAAACTATTGGATTGAAGTAAACCGGGTGCCATTTTTAACAAAAAATTATAGCATGATCAACATATACTTGCTTTAAGCGTCCAATGTATATTGTTTATGCCCACACAAAAATTAGTGAAACAATGGGTAGATCAGTGCATAAATTGTAACTTATGACCACTTACATGACTTGATGATGTGGCATTTTATATGAAGAGAAAAATAAATACTTATGACCACATGCATGCATAACTTGATGATTGACACGGTTACTATAACAAGATCAATTCTAGATTAGATGACCGAGGCTTCCCTCGATTTATTCGCAAAAGATGTTGGAGTCGTTTTTCCCCTAGCGCCGAGGCCTAGGGTTCCCTTGTCCTCCGGCGGCCGCCGCCGTGAGTTACCCCCATGCTTGATCGGCCCTGAACGACCCCATCCTAGCGCCAAGCGCCCCCTCACCCCAGGTTTGCCTCCTTGGACTAGCTTCGCCTGGTTCTTGGTGTTCCTAGGGGTTCGGGGAAGTTTGTGGTTGTGATGGCTACACCATCGGAGATCGGCAATTCACGGGCAAAGTTCCCAGAGGATCATAGTGCTCTCCTTGAGCGCTTGCACCTGGAGGAAGATGAGCTTGACAACCTCGTATGGGAAGAGGAGGCGGAGGAGCCCGATGAGAAACCAAAGTGGCTGGCCCTCGCTAGGGTTTTGACGAGTAAATCCTTTGGACAAGGGGCACTGATTGCTAACATGAGAGCGGCCTGGAATCCTGCAAGGGAGGTAGTATGGAGGAGAATAAACCCTAATTTGTTCTCGGTGCAATTTAATTGCCTAGCTGATTGGAATAAAGCAATTCATCAAGGCCCGTGGGATTTCAAAGGTATGGCTTTGATCATCGGTGAATACGATGTATTCAAGAACCCGGAATCAGTCAAGCTAGATAAGCTAGAGACGTGGTGCCAGATCCACAAGTTGCTTGATATGGTTCTGAAGACAGAACAGTTTGTAAGAAATATGGCCCGACGCACTGGGGAAGTGCAAGAACTTAAGATTGTCCTACCTAATGGCTTTATTGGTGAGTTTGTTTGGGTTAGAGTCAAGCTAGATGTCACAAAAAAATTAACAAGATTTGTTAGCTTCACAAAAGCTGGTGAGACTAAATTCTACCAAGTCAAGTTTGAGAAACTCCCTGTGTTTTGTTACATGTGTGGTATGCTTGGTCATTGGCATGAGGAATGCAGATCGGGAGAACATGCAGTGGAAGACATGGAGTGGGGTCCCTTTGTCCTCGCGTCCAGAAGGGGAAGAGGGGGTAATGACCGGACCTCAAGCAGAGGTTCTGGCCGAGATGCAGATTATGAGGTGAATGCTGATGACGGCGAGGATAGAGATGAAGGTCTTGGCCGAGGGAGAGGCGCAAACCGTGTAAGGGGCCATGGCCGTGGGGTTGGTGTTGCAGCCAATGGGCAGGTCAACCGCGTGCACCAAGGGGGCGCTGCTACTGAAAATAATGTACCTGCTGGTCAACTGATGCATCAGAGTTGGCGCTTTAACGCTATCAATGCGTTATATGACCCGGGTGTGGAACTCACAGGAGGAGGTTTTGGGAGAGGAGAAGGAACTCTTGGAGACCCAAACAAAGAAAAGGAGCACGAAGTGAACCTGGGCAGAGATACGGGACAGGTTGTGGCCTTTCCGACAGCAAGGAAGAGATTGGTTGGACCGGATGGCAACTTCATAAAACAGAATGATGCACCATTCTCCTCCACAAGTGCAGTGGCTGAGCGAGTATTGCAGATAGAAGGGGTGCCTAATGAACCAGTGGATAAGAGCCTGATGAGTACACTGCAGAAGGTACATGACCCAAAGAGGCAGAGAACTATGGAGGAGGAAGCTATGATTGGAACAGAGGAGAATAATGACACCATAATGGGATCGGCGACCCCTCAAGAAGGGGATCGCCGGGCACAATGAAAACCCTATGTTGGAACTGCCGTGGGATGGCCAGCACCACGACGGTTAGAGCGCTTCTGGATGTTCAGAAGCATTGGGGCCCAGATGTGATCTTCCTGTCTGAGACACATTTGAATAAAACGCAAGCAGTAAAACTGATGAGGAAACTTCAAATGGATAGGGTTGAAGTTTATGAAAGTGACGGGGCGAGTGGTGGGCTACTCTTAACTTGGCGCAGTCCGGTTGTGATCCAAGCCCTGAATGTGTAGAGAAACTACATTGATGTGGCTATAGATGGCCCGGGGGAAGCTTTGTGGAGACTGACTGGGTTCTATGGTGAGCCCAAGTGGGAAGATAAGCACCATTCTTGGGAATATCTGAGATCACTGAGACCACTGATGAATGGACCCTGGGTGGTGCTCGGTGATTTTAATGAAATTTTATATTCGCATGAGAAGGAAGGAGGGGCGCCACGTCCAAACCAAATGATGCAAAACTTTAGAGACACACTGGTGGACTGTCAGCTAGAGGATATGGGATGTAAGGGCGATCTATTTACATGGAGGAGGAGAAGACTGAGGGAAAGGTTGGATAGAGGTGTGTGTAATGGTGCGTTCCATGCACTATTTCCAAATGCAACTATCACCAACGCTGAGCACTCTAAATCAGACCATAGACCGCTGATCTTAGACCTGGAAGGTGATGTTAATGCTATCCAAAGAACATCTGAAGGAACTCGCCACTTTGAGGCAAGATGGCTGTAGGAAAATGATGTCGCGCAGCGAGTAACACAGGCTTGGGAAAAAACGAGTGAGGAGGAATCATTTGCAGCGCGAACAGCAGCAGTTCACAAAGAGCTGCACTCGTGGGATCGAACGGTGTTGTGTGCACCACAGCGTTGGCTGAAGAAGTTGAAGGCGGAGCTTGAAAGGTTGCGATCGGGGCCCCTTACTGATGAGGCGGCAGATCGGCAACGAGAACTCTTAATTCTGATTGAAGAAACTCTAGAGAAGGAGGAGATTTATTGGGTGCAGCGGAGCCGTGCCAACTGGCTAAAGCATGGAGACAGAAATACAAACTTCTTCAACAATTTCGCTACTGCCAGAAGGAGGAGGAATCAGATCAGGAAACTTATCGGAGATGATGGCATATGGAGAGAAGATGTGGACTCCATGGGCACGTTAATCTGTGATTATTTTAAGTCATTGTTTACGTCCGAAGTTGTACACCCAAACATGGATGTTTTAAATAAAGTGAAACCTAGAGCTTCTAACTACATGAATGAAGCCTTGCTTGCACCATATACAGCCGAGGAGGTCAAAAAGGCTTTGTTTAGCATTGGTGATTTGAAGGCCCCTGGTCCAGATGGGTTGCATGCAATTTTTTATAAGAGATTCTGGCCTCTACTGGGGGATGATCTAGTGACTGAAGTTTTGATTGCAGTGAACAGTGGTGTTATACCAGAGGGGTGGAATGCAACCACTATAGTGCTCATATCCAAAGTGGACAATGCAAAAAAGATTTCACAATACAGACCTATAAGTCTCTGTAATGTTGTATACAAGGTGATCTCTAAACTATTGGCTTCTAGATTGAAAGTTTTCTTACTTGAAATTATCAATGAAACACAGAGCGCCTTTGTGCCTGGGAGGATCATCACGGATAATGTAATTGTCACGTACGGATGCTTGCACACAATGAAGAAGAGGAAGCAAGGAAAACATGGAACATGTGCTGTTAAGCTAGACATGCACAAGGCCTATGATCGAGTAGAATGGGTATTCCTGAAAGCTATTCTGGGCAAGCTCGGATTTGCAAAAAAATGGATTGATCTGATCATGGCTTGTGTGACAACAGTTGAGTATATGGTGAGGTTCAATTCCAACGAGACCAATCCGTTCAAACCAACCAGGAGGCTCAGGCAGGGGGACCCTCTATCTCCGTATCTTTTTCTGCTCTGTGCGGAGGGCTTGTCGTCCCTAATTGAGTATGAAGAATCACAAGGCAGGCTGTTAGGAGTCCAGGTCTGTAGGGACTCCCCTAAAATATCACACTTGTTGTTTGCGGATGACTCGTTGATCTTGATGAGGGCTGATACTGCAAATGCCCATTAACTCAGGAGCATTTTGGATGAATATTGCGCAGCTTCAGGCCAAATGGTGAGTGTGGCCAAATCCTCGGTTTTCTTTAGTCCGAACACTAAGGTGGAAATGAAAGTAGAGGTATGCCAAATACTAGATATTATGATTGAATCTTTATCTGAGAAATATTTGGGACTGCCATCGATGATAGGTGTGGACCGCACTGACTGTTTTATGCACCTTATTGAAAGAATTCAAAAAATGATTAATGGATGGAAGGAGCGAACTCTGTCCTTTGGTGGAAAAGAGGTGTTAATCAAAGCGGTGGCCCAAGCCATCCCAACATATGCGATGAGTGTTTTCAAATTCCCGAAAAAATATGCAAAGGGATCACTGATGCAATGTCGCAGTATTGGTGGGGTGATGAGGATGATCACCGCAGAATGCATTGGATTGTCTGGTGGAAGATGTGTGTCCCAAAGGAAAAAGGAGGAATGGGGTTCAGAGATATACATGCTTTTAACCTAGCACTATTAGCAAAACAATGCTAGAGGTTAATTGAGAATTATGATTCGTTATGTGCAAAAGTGTTGCGTGCAAGATACTATCCCACTGGTGACATTCTTAACTGCACACTAAAGAAGGGATCCTCCTTTGTTTGGCAGAGCATATTTGCGGGCATACAAACATTCAAAAAAGGAAGCATTTGGAGAGTCGGAGATGGCAACAAGATTGATATATGGGAGGATAGTTGGATACCGAATAGCCCATCGAAGAAAATCTTAACTCGACGAGGTAACTGCCTCTTATCACATGTGAGCGACTTGATAGATCCTATATCAGGTGAATGGGACGAGCAGCTCATCAGAGATAATTTTTGGAATATTGATGTGGACCGTATATTGCAAATCCCTTTATCCCATCATAGTTTGGAAGATGCGGTTGCATGGCATTATACAAAGAATGGAATATACAGTGTCCGTTCTGGTTATTACAAAGAATGGGAGGCTCAATATGGTCCGAAGTTTGACTGTGAGAATGGACAGTCGAGTACACTAGGTCACCCAGTTTGGAAGAGGCTGTGGAAACTAAAACTACCGGGTAAAGTCAAAATATTCATATGGAGATGCCTACATAACACCATCCCTTTTAAGAGCACACTTGCAAACAGGCATATTCCTACTAGCGGACAATGTCCTATATGTCAGCAAGGGGCGTAAGATGCTAAACATGCGCTATTCACATGTCAACGGGCTAAGTTGATTTGGTCTGAGCTGGGGTTACTAAATGTCATAGAGGAGGCGCTGCCAATTGACCGATCGAGGGCGAGTGTGATGGAGTTCCTCCTGTGCGACAAGAACTTTCAGCACCAGTACATGGACATTGTTGATATACCTGAAGTCATAGCCTCTACGTGCTGGTACGTTTGGTGGCAGCGAAGGGAGCTAGTGAGAGGACAACAAGTTTAAGACCCGGCCCGCACGGCTATGGCCATTCAAGCCCTATCTCTGAACTTCGTCCGAGCGACCGGGATAACTAACCCAACGCCTCGTCAAAATGGTTGGGAGAAACCATTAGCAGGAATGCAGGTGCTGAACGTGGACGCTTCATTCTCTGAGGAAGATCACTCTGGATCCTGTGGAATGGTGGTTCGGGACCATAACGGCACATTTGTTCGTGCGGCAGTAACTCAAATGTCACATGTGGCCGGTGTAGTGACCGCTGAGGCTGAGGTGATGCATCAAGGTATCTTGCTCATACGCGGTATCGGTTGTGATAGCATTTTGGTCTAGTCTGATAGCTTGATCGTTGTGGATGCTCTGAGGTTGAATGATGGGCACGCTTTGGTGGCAGCGCCAATACTCGAGGATTGTCGTAACTTGCTTCAAGATTTTGGGAAAGTTATTATCGAACACTGTAATAGAGAGTCTAACATGGTTGCTCATGAGTTAGCTAGTTTTGGGAGGAGTAATCCACCGACAGTGTGGTCGGATACTCCTCCTCGTTTCATTCTAAATGTTTTAGCGAACGATGTAAGTTTATTATGAGGTAATAAAGCAGCCATGAAGGCCTTCCCATAAAAAAAAGATCAATTCTAGATTATGTTTTAATGATAGGTAAATTGTCCGCATGTATGTAATACATTTCAAATAGTAGTACCATTAGTAAAGACTGGTCATGGAATTGCTTTAATGTAGCTAGTCTAGCTAGTTTATACTATAACCATATAAAATGTCACAATCTTTCTCCACGCTATATCATTCCGGATTCAATCAACAACTTAAAATATGTCGACGTATGGAACCACAGAAGGATTAGGATCATGTCAGACCGGATCGGATAAGCAGGACATACACGGCCAACCTCTCTATCCATCTATCTGCCATGTCTCCATCTATCCATCCATTTCTGTCCTCTTTTCATACGTATAAACAGTAGCACCAGTACTCTCATCGCTTTATATAGTACCCGCTGTAGGAGAGATGGCTACGTCGTGCTCTGAACAAGCTGATTCCCCCTTCCTAAACGATCGCCGCGGATGGACCGAATCACTTTACCGGCAGCTTTGGATAAGCTGATAAGCAGCAGCAGATTTTTTTTTTAAATGAAGGCAAAAGATTTGCCTCGTTAATTGATTAAGCAGAATTTTTTTTTGCCCAACTAATCAAAAACTGATACAAACCAACCATGTGGATTGTTCCCGGACCATAAAACCCCGTGAACACACGATCAACCCAACAACCATCCAACACATGAGGACCATCAACCCTCATACTCACACTAATAGAAAGCAGACGTTTCGTCCGCCTCATTAATCGCGGTTGGCTTTTGAACCAGTACTAATGTGCTCATTAATGCCGGTTCGTGACGGGCATCATTAGTGCCGGTTCGTTCCGAACCTTTAGTCCCGGTTCGTGTCACGAACCGACACTAAAGGTGTGGTGGCAGGCTGGCGTCAGCCTGGGGCCCCACGGAAACCTTTAGTCCCGGTTGGTGGCTTCAACCGTGACTATAGACTAATCTTTAGTCGCGGTTGAAGCCACCAATCGTGACTAAAGATCCCCCTATATTGAATCCCTTCGGCGCCACCCCGAGCAAAGTCCTCTCTGTTTTTTCCCTTTTCTCTCCTCTCTGTTCTTCCTCTCTTCGTCGAGCTCATCCTCCATTTTTGTCAAAATTTGTCAAGATTTGGAGGCATCCCATCCATCCAAGTGTTCACAAAGGTTAACAACTTTGTCCTTTCATCTCTCATTGCTAGATTAGCTTTTGCAATGCTCTATAAGTATAGTAATTTATGGGTTTTAGTTTGTATGTAGTAGTTTATTTGATTTATGCAATTTGAGCTCAAATTAACTTCTTACTTTGCATTTGTAGGTGTGGTTTAACTTAGTGCCTTCCCGTCACCGTCGTAAACACCGTCGATTGCCCGCACCGTCCCGTCGCCGGCACCACCTTGATGAGCCTCTTGTTCTTATCATTTTTATAAAAAAAAAACATGTTTGTAAGATTTAGTTAGTTATTTGTATGCTTATCTTACCTATATGGTTGTTTGTTATACATAGTGGCATGGTTTTGAAATCCGTCCCCGTCGTCCCTCGTCCGGTTTTTGATGCGGATGTGGTATATATATACTCTCTTTTATAACTCTTTGTTGCATTTCGTGTTCATGAAAATTATGCCAATCAAGTTGACATAGATGTTTTTATCTAGGAGGTATGTGAACCGGAGATTCCAATCGACATAGATATTCTTGTCAAGAAGTTAAATTTAGTTGAAAAAGAAAATGAGTATTTGAAAGAAAAATTGAAAAGAGTTGAAGAAGAGAAGATGAAACTGGAGTTGTATGTTGTCGATGTCTTCAATGATCACAAGATCAAGATGGGTGCAATGCGCTTGAAGATTAGAAAATCTAAAATATATGCCATTGATAGTGAGGCTTGGTATCACTATGCTGTTGGATCAATTGTTACCTTAGTTGCAATGTTGATCGCATTTGTTGTTGCATTTAAATGCTTTAGCTAGAGAGTTTGTATGTTGTTTTATGAGAACAAGTGTGTATGAACTTTATGTATAACTTGTATTAATTTGGTCTTTTCGGTGTTGTGTAATGAAGATGAGACGACAATGGATGTACGACGACCGATGCTCTCCCCAGTTCATTAATGGTGTACATACTTTTCTGGTTGCGGCTGAGGCAAACAAGCAGCTAGATGGTTTTATGTATTGTCCATGTGCTGGCTGTAAGAATGATCAAAATTACTCTAACTCAGGAACCATTCACGTCCACCTGTTTGAGTCCGGTTTCATGTCCGGTTGTAACTGTTGGACCAAGCACGGAGAAAGAGGGGTCCTAATGGAAGAGAATGAAGAAGAAGAGGATGACGATAGCTATCCTGACCATGGGTTCCATGAATACGATGGTACAACAATGGGGGGAGAAGCTGAGCCGACAATGCGGGAAGAAGCTGAAGAAGAGGCATCAGATGAGACCGCTAATGATCTTGGTCGGGCCATTGCCGATGCAAAGAGAAACTGCGCAAGTGAAAAGGAGAAGCTAAAGTTGCGGCGCATGTTAGAGGATCACAGAAAAGGGTTGTACCCAAATTGCGAAGATGATAATAAAAAGCTGGATACCACACTAGAATTGCTGCAATGAAAGACAGAGAATGGTGTATCTGACAAGGCATTTCAAAAGTTGATGATAATGTTAAATAAGAAGCTACCAAAGGACAATGAATTGTCAGAGAGTACGTACGAAGCAAAGAAGGTTGTCTGCCCTCTAGGATTAGAGGTCGAGAAGATACATGCATGCCCTAATGACTGCATCCTCTACCGCGGTGAGTACAAGGATTTGAATGCATGCTCGGTATGTTATGCATTGCGCTATAAGATCGGCCACGATGACCCTGGTGATGTTGAGGGCGAGCGCCCCAGGAAGAAGATTCCTGCCAAGGTGATGTGGTATGCTCCTATAATACCATGGTTGAAACGTTTGTTCCAAAACAAAGAGCATGCCAAGTTGATGCGATGGCACAACGAAGACCGAAAGAAAGACGGGAAGTTGAGAGTGCCCGCTGACGGGTCGTAGTGGAGAAAAATCGAGAGAAAGTGGAAGGACTTTGCAAAGGATGCAAGGAACGTATGGTTTGGTTTAAGTGCAAATGGCATTAATCCTTTGAGGAGCAGAACAACAATCATAGCACATGGCCTCTGACTCTATGTATCTATAACCTTCCTCCTTGGTTGTGCATGAAGAGGAAGTTCATTATGATGCCAGTGCTCATACAAGGCCCCAAGCAACCCGACAACGACATTGATGTGTACCTAATGCCATCAGTTGAAGAACTTTTACAGCTGTGGAATGGAAAATGTGTACGTGCGTGGGATGCGAAAGATCAAGAGGAATTTGACCTACATGTGTTGTTGTTTGTAACCATCAATGATTGGCCTGCTCTCAATTACCTTTCAAGACAGAAAAACAAGGGATACCACGCATGCACGCACTGTTTAGATGATACCGACAATATATATTTGGATAAATGTAAGAAGAATGTGTATCTGGGGCATCGTCAATTTCTTCAGAGCAGGCATCCCATAAGAAAGAAAGGCAAGCATTCTCACCAAAAGAAGCCTTGCCACCATACGGGTGATGAAATACTTGATATGGTCAAGGATTTAAAAGTAATCTTTGGCAAGGGTCCTGGTGCACAATCTGTTCCGAATGACGCTGACAAACGCGCACCCATGTGGAAGAAGAAATCTATATTTTGGGACCTACCGTATTGGAAAGAACTCGAGGTGCGCTGTGCAATCGATATGATGCACGTGAGATGTGACAAAGAATCTTTGCGTGAACCTGCTAGGCTTCTTGGGCGTGTATGGGAAGACAAAAGATATGTTGGAGGCACGGGAGGACCAGCAACGTATGCATGGAAAAGACGGCATGGATCCAAAGCAGTTTCAAGGTCATGCCAGCTACGCTCTTACCAAAGAAGAGAAGGAAATCTTCTTCGAATGCCTACCTAGTATGGAGGCCCCGTATGGCTTCTCGTCGAATATAAAGGGAATAATAAATATGGCAGAGAAAAAGTTCCAGAACCTAAAGTCTCATGACTGCCACATGATTATGATGCAACTGCTTCCGATTGCATTGAGGGGGCTTCCACCGGAAAACATTTGATTAGCCATTGTGAAGCTATGTGTATTCCTGAATGCAATCTCTCAGAAGGTAATCGATCCAGAAATCCTACCAAGGTTAGAGAATGATTTGGTGCAATGTCTTGTCAGTTTCGAGTTGGTGTTCCCACCATCCTTCTTCAATATCATGACGCATGTCCTAGTTCACCTAGGCGAGGAGATTTCCATTTTGGGTCATGTATTTCTACACAATATGTTCCCCTTTGAGAGGTTCATGGGAGTCTTAAATAGTATGTTCATAAACGTGCTAGGCTAGAAGGAAGCATCTCCAAGGGCCATGAAACAGAGGAGGTCATTGAGTTTTGTGTTGACTTTGTTCCTGACATTAAGCTGATAGGTGTTCCTGAATCGCGGCATGAGGGCAGACTGGGTGGAAAAGGCACGCTAGGAAAGAATTCACTTACATGCTGGGACAGGCATTCTTTGGCGCAAGCACACTACATAGTTCTACAAAGTTCCGCCTTGGTGGCTCTGTATATCGAGCAACACAAAAATATTCTACGCTCCAAACACCCGGAGAAGTCTGACGACTGGATTACATATGAACAAACAATGACTTTTGCCGGTTGGTTGCAGACACGTGTCATGCATGACGACACTGTTGAAGATGACCTGTACTTGCTGTCCAAGTTACCATGTTCGACCAGATTGACTTTCAAATGGTACGAGATAAATGGAAATACATTTTACATGATCGCCCAAGATAAAAAGAGCGCCAACCAAAACAGTGGTGTCCGCTTTGATGCAACAAACAACAATGGGCCAAAGGACACATACTATGGTTACATAGAGGAGATATGGGAACTTGACTATGGACTTGATTTGAAGGTCCCTTTGTTTAGGTGCAAATGGGTCAATCTGACAGGAGGCGGGGTAAAGGAAGACCCGCAGTACGGAATGACAACAGTGGATCTCAACAATCTTGGGTACGTAGACGAACCATTCGTCCTAGCCAATGATGTGGCGCAGGTTTTCTATGTGAAGGACATGTCTACCAAGCCGAGAAAAAGAAAATATAAGGAAGCAAATACATCATGCGATAAGCCAAAGCGCCACATAGTTCTTTGAGGGAAAAGAAACATCATGGGAGTGAAGGACAAGACAGATATGTCAAAAGATTATGAAAAGTTTCATGAAATTGCTCCCTTCACAGTGAATGTTCACCCGAGCATCAAGTTAAACGATGAAGATTGTCCATAGTTACGACGCAAAGGGACACACACGAAGAAAAGGTTTTACACCCAAAGATCCCACTCTGGGATATGACCGGCTTCTCTAGTTAGTTTCCGGACTTATATATCTAGAAATTCCACTTTGGACAAACCGAAGAGAACCTTTGTAATAGTAGTGTACTTATGTGTTTTGTGCGTTCAGTATGCACCATTCGAAGGGAGGCCATCAATTTTCAGCCCTTTCCGACTTCATTTGCTATTTTTCATGCATTTACTGATTTTTTTTGAGCTAAATGACCCTGAAATTGATAAGCACTACAAATGAACTCTGAAAAGGTTGAAAGTTGACATGGTATCATCATTTCACCCACATAGCATGTGCTAAAAAGTTGAGAGGGTTACGACAAAACTGGATGCACTTCGTGTACAAAATGGACAATCTATTTCGAAGTATCAGGGTTTTAGACGAAAACTCGCCTGTTACAAAGGCATATCATTTTTTTAACTTATTTCAACTCCAGACTTTTTGTGCGTTCAGTATGCACCATTCGAAGGGATGCCATCAATTTTCAACCCTTTCCGACTTCATTTGCTATTTTTCATGCATTTACTAATTTTTTGAGCTAAATGACCCTGAAATTGATAAGCACTACAAATGAACTCTGAAAAGGTTGAAAGTTGGCATGGTATCATCATTTCACCCATATAGCATATGCTAAAAAGTTGAGAGGGTTACGCCAAAAACTGGATGCACTTCGTGTACAAAATGGACAATCTCTTTAGAAGTATCAGGGTTTCAAACGAAAACTCACCTGTTACAAAGGCATTTCATTTTTTAACTTATTTTAACTCCAGACTTTTTGTGCGTTCAGTATGCACCATTCGAAGGGAGGCAATCAATTTTCAACCCTTTCCGACTTCATTTGCTATTTTTCATGCATTTACTGATTTTTTAGCTAAATGACCCTGAAATTGATAAGCACTACAAACGAACTCTGAAAAGGTTGAAAGTTTGCATGGTATCATCATTTTACCCACATATCATGTGCTAAAAAGTTGAGAGGGTTACGGCAAAAACTGGACGCACTTCGTGTACAAAATGGACAATCTGTTTTGAAGTATAAGGGTTTGAGACGAAAACTCGCCTGTTACAAAGACGTTTCATTTTTTAAATAATCTAAGAATTACCAAATTTGATATAATGATAAAACACGATAATATTAAACAGTAAAAAAAAGAATCACTGGAAAATCTATTTTTAAAGTAAAGTTATTCACAAACTAGTGATTCACACAAATTGCAAATAATTCAAATTTAAACTATTCAAATTTGAAAACTACTCGCACTAACAGAAAGTTTATAATTTTTTTGACCTAACGCAGAAGGATTCACTCATTAACTCTCAATAAAGCAGAAAAAAACCCAAAAACAAAAGAAAATAAATAAAGCAAAAAAATAATTAAAAATAAATTAAAAAATCCCGCCTATTGGGCCGCCACGGCCTGCATATGACTAGAAACCCAACCTAGGCCAGGATGCAGGCCCGCAAGGCCCAGTAGGCCCACAGGGAATCGCAAGAGAGGTAGGCTTAGAAGGCCTGCATTAGAGAGGAGCTCAATGCAGTGCCCGCGCCGGTGCTTATAAACTGGTTGAGGCGCCCCTCGAATAGCAAGGGGGACTAAACTTCCATCGTAGTGCGCCGTGCTAGGAACACCCCTTTAGTCGCGGTTGGAGCCATCAACCGCGACTAAAGGGTTTCGCTTCCCGCCGCCCGTGCCCGCTGAAATTCACCTTTAGTCGCGGTTGGTGCCTCCAACCACGACTAAAGGGGGGGGGTCTTTAGTCGCAGTTGGAGCCACCAACCACGACTAAAGGCCTCCTTATATATACAACACTTCAAATTTTTTCAGTTACTGTGCATTCTTCTCATCTTCGCGACATCGCCGTGCCGTCGCCGTCTCGCCTCCCCGACATCGGAGCTCGTCGCCGCCCCCGACGCCGGCCGCCCGTGCCTCCTCACGCCGATCTCCGACGTTCCCGCGCCCGTTCCTCCCCAAGCCCGGCCTGACGCCGCCTGCGCCTGCTCCTCCAGCCCCGAGCTCCTCACCATCGCCGCCCCCGACTCGCCTCGCCTTGCCGCCGCCCCGCTGTGAGCTCCCCCCTCTCCTCCCTCTCCCTCGCCCCTTGTGCCGCCATGGCGGCCGCCGGCCCCTCCCTGACCCCCCCCAATTTTGATGAACACACACACAATTTTGATAATTAGATGATTAATTAGATGTATAGATGATTAGATGCAAGAATTTTGATGTATATAAAAAGTTAAGGAATTTTGACATTTGACGAATTTTGACATAGATGCATGAATTTTGACATTTTTTCACTATATGATTAGTTAGATGTATACAAAAAAGTGAAGGAATTTTGACATTTGAGGAATTTTTACATTTTAATCCAATATATGTATAGAAAAAAGTTGATGAATTTTGACATTTGATCCAATGTATAGCAATTAGTATTTGCAAAAGTTGCATATTTTGATGTTGTATTTGCAAAATTTTGTTATATATGTATTAATTTGCAAGTAGTATTTGTTATGTATTTGCAAAAGCCGCGGGTTGTAAGGTTAATTCCGTTAGGATTCTGAAGGTTCCTCGTATATAAGAAATCACAATCAAGCATTTAAAAAATGTTTAATTTGCATAGAATTTCTTCTCGGAGTCAATGATGCCTGGCCCCCATCCTCATCGTTGACTCGTTTGCGATGATGTCCTGCTTCAGAGGGGCAACGTTCGGGGCTAGGCCCCACTGGGTTGGCACTGGGAGGTGCTACCTTCAGGGGGCACATCTTGGTGAGGAACCCGAGTCCCGTTGTCGACCCAAATCTTCTTTGGTGGCGTTCGCGTGGGCCACTCTCGGTGCGAAGGCAGCCGGCCCCGCCGGAGGTGGGACGCCGCCGTGTCAGGGAGGAGGACGAGCACATTCATCGGTATCTGGATGCGTTGGACGTCAGGTTCTCCAATACCTGGCAGGTTCTTCGGGGATCTCACCCGAGCTATGATCCTGTCATAGTTCCTTCTCTTTGGTTGTCCACTGCCTGCCGCGCGAGACGTCAATTGGATCTGTAGTAGTGATATTATATAATTAATAATATTCGAGATGTATTAGTGATAATATTCGAGATGTATTCGAGATTATATTCGATAATATTCGAGACGATTTATTCGAGATTATATTCGATGATGCATATTATGTACTATGATTCACTTTTTCTTGTTGATTGCATGCATTCTAATTTGAATACTAAATTGTCTTATCTTTCTTCTGGGTTAGTTAAATAAAAGCTACGGACAATACCGACAGAGAAGGAGAAGAGGCTCTGTTCAACATCATATGCTTCACGAGACCAAAGCATGAACATGAAGATGATGACAACTCGCAATATCTGAACAATTCTGGTGAGGGTTGTATGTTTGATGAAGACAAGAGAATAGATGAATTTGACAACGATGTTGACGAAGAAAATGTTCTTCAAATAACAAAGACCGGCAAGGTATAGTTATCATATAAGCCATCCGGTGATCATTACATGTCTTAACTGAGTTGTATATGTATTAACGAATCAATCTTTCTTCTTTTAGGCCTCCGGATCGAGCAAATCTTCTACAAGCGATAGGGTAGTTCAAGGTGTGGCCAAAAAGTTGGACCCTGGCATAAAGTTCAGCATCGATTCCATCAATACATCAACTGGCGAACCGCTTGAACCTAAGAAAAAATGCGACCAAGTTCAAGAACCAATGCAGAGTTATTGTTAGGGACCAAATCCCGATCTCCACACAAGAATGGAAAAAAGCCAGCAAAGGGAGATTGAGAAGGAGTTACTTTTGTCGATGAGAGAGCAAAAGATGTGCTTTGGACCGAGCTGATGTTACATTTCACACTACCAGATAACTTGACAGATGCAGATCTGAAGAAAGTCAGAAACTATGCTCTTAAAAATATGGCGATCGCATTCAACACCTTCAAGAAAAATGCATGGGCTGCATACATCAAAGCAAACAAGATGACTCCAAAATTCGAGGGAGCACTGGTGAAGGCAAAAGATCACCGAGACGATTTCGTGAAGTTCAAGGAATCGGAACTAGCTAAGGAACGGTCGAGAAAGAACAAGATTAATGCCGCGAAAAGCAGTTGCACCATACTCTGGGCCAGGTGGCTACCAGACGGCCCTGCCTAAGTGGGATCAATCTGAAAAAGATATGATTAGTGCAGGGGTCACTCCAGTTACAGTGACCTGGCCCTCGAGGTGCAGGACATGGTTTTATGCGCATGGGGGGAAGTTGGACCCAATGACAAGGGCTATTATGCTGGAGGCAAGTCTTAAAAAAGTGACAGACGAAATTCTGATGAAAATCGAAGAAGCTTGAACGTGGGTGTTCACACCCAACAGAGAGGACAACGAGCTTACGCGTGCCCTGAAGAATCCTGAACACCCGGGAAGAACACGAGGGAAAGGCATTGTTCCATGGTTTGAGGGGTTTGCTGGTTGGAACAACGACTACAGAAGCCGTGCGAGAACGAAGATGCAGGAGGAGCGGAAGAAGAAGGAGAAAGCACTCCACCTTGAAGGCCTCGAATCAAAGCACCTGGAGTTGGAATCCAGAGTCAAGCGGCAGCAGGAGCACATCGACTCACTCAGCCAGGAAAGGGCGTCTCAGCGACAACATGAGCAGATCGATCCAGCATTGGATACCACCGTCCATTCTATGCCGAGAAGCAGCATGGGTTCCGCCCCGGCCAATATCGATGACGATGCACTGCTAGCTAGCTACCCTGTGGATGATATCAAAGACAAGACTAACTGTGAGCTACACATGAAAGTGAAGAACTTATCCATGAAGGTGGCGGACGACTATGCTTTAGCAAATCCCCCAGAAGCAACCTTCCATTGCAATCCCATTCCAGCTGGCTATGCTCGTGTCGGGGTTGATGAAGTGATGTCAGCATATCACGAGCTAGAACTTGACATTCCTGGAGGTGACGAGGAGAGAACACTAGGAGAGGCCATACATCGTATCATTCTATGGAAAAAGGATTGCATCATCTTTCCAAGGCCACCAACTCCTCCTCCTCCAAGTCCGCCGCCGCGTTAGTCGACTCCTCCTCCTCCTCCAAGTCCGACACCGCGTCAGCCGACTCCTCCTCCAAGTCCGACACGACGTCAGCCAACTCCTCTTCCTTCAAGTCCGGCATCGCGTCAGCCGACTCCTCCTCCAGGTCCGGCACGGCGTCAGTGTGCTCCGTCGACTTAGCATACTCCGTCGCCTAAGCAGCAACGAAAGAGAGAGGCCACAACTACGACGACTAGCGGTACAACTGGCAAGAAATACAACTATGGTCCAAACCTCAAGCCTCTTCCGAAGTTTCCTTACCACCTGACCGACGAGGAACTCGACAGCGCAGTGGATGCTAATTTGAAGGCCCATTTTGGACCAAAATCGTCCCAGCCGCCAAAGGAGAAAGTAACTGAGCATGTCTCACAACACTTCATTGATATGGCTCGACCAGCTCAGAAGGACAACGACTATGTGCGGTCTATCAAGAAGTCATATCTTGTAGGACAAAAGGAGTCGAGCTCGAGCTCGAGCCAAGGAGTTGACAAAAAAAGCGGGAAAACTATCCCCCAGCTAGGAGAACAGGCAGTGTAATCGATCCCCCTACTCATTGTACAAACACCTGTGAGTACCGCCGGTTGGCCAAAGTAACCGAAGAACATATTAGGATGGCTAAAGAGGCCGGTGTCAGTGTTGAATAACTCCTAGGCCTTGAGGAAATCCCCTTGCTTAAAGAGTCAGAAGTAAAATATCAATAGGCCCGTGGCAAACCTCTGGTCAAGCCTGAAGATGTCAAGCTTCTACCGACGAGAATGTATGATTTGCATACGTAGTACACGCAAATAACAGCAAATACCAATGAAGAGTCCCTCATGGTGAGAGTCAAAGAGAGGCATTAGTTCCATAAAAAAGTTGTGTGGATTCATTATGTAGAGTTGTTTCAGTTATTCAATCAAGACGCACTCGACAAATCTTTAGTCAGTTGCTATTGTCTCTAAGTGATTTTTTATATAATTTAAGTCTCTAGCTAGCTATGCTCTCGTTCATTACCTGAAATTATCCACACTATATTTGTCTCTGTGGTATTATGCAGAATGAAGATGTATGAAATAAAACAAGCTAGATGCTATGGCATTGGGTTCATTGACCCAAATACGATTAATCAAAAGATATGGGAAACTGCATATTCGAGAAAAGACACAGAGAATGCCATGCTAGATTTTTTGAAGCATCTAAACATCCAACCAAAAATACTACTTCCTTACAACTTCGCTTGAGTGTTATTATATATATATATATATCTTGTACTACAAATTTTATTTTTTGCTTACTGGATGTTAATAAGTGTTGTTGATGAGTTATGCACTTACCACTGGATCTTGTTAATCATTGAAGTTGACAAGGGAAAAGTTGAAGTACTCAACTCGCTATTAAAGGATCCATCCGAATACGCAATCGTGAGGGGGCTGCTTGACAGGTAATTTTAATCATTATCGCACTATGCCGGCCTCTTTAATTACTTCATTTCCTGATATCAACTAGTTAGTAACTCGTTTATTCATTTTCTTTGCCGGCGGGTAGGGCTTGGACCAAGTTTATCAAATAGATCCCACGCGACTAGGCACAATAACTGAAATGGGTGCGACCCAAGGTTATTAAGTATTACTAGCTAGCTAGCTACGTCCATGCATCTGTTTAATTCTAGTTTCAATACCATTATCATGCTTGATTAATTATTACCTGATTAAATTTTATTCTCGTAAAGTGCATGAGGCAGGAGCAGGGGACTAGTTTATGCGCGTACTACGTTTGCGAGAACATTCGCATGATCACGTCTAAAAGGAGCAGAAACGAAAAAAATCTTTGGGTACGTTGCCAGAACACTATCCATAATTTTTTTATCATGATCTAACTAATATATATACACACAACTAATATATTCATCTTGATCTCCATCTTGTAGCTGATGGAGATGCGGGGCCAGCTCATACCAGAGGCTCGGATACGAGCAATTCAAGAGGAATTAGCTAGATTTCTAGTCGACCAGGTCATAGATCCCAAAGGTAAATACCATTACAAGATCAAGAACAAGAAGCAGTAATGCCTGCATATATATGTAATGATTCTCAAATTGTAGGAGAAATTGTATATATATATATATATATATTATGTGAATGGTCGTCGTACTAGCAATTCGATGATATATATGATAAGTTGTACGAGAAATTCTATTTATATTTATATATATGCATAATGTGTGTACAATATGTAGTAGCATAATATATGTTTGAAATAAAAATTAATTAAATGGAAAACACAAATTAAAAGGAATATTAAACCATAATTAATTCATAAACCCCTAAAGAATTAAAAGGAAAAATAAAATAAAATTAAAAAAACTATATACTTTTAGTCCCGGTTGGTGTTACCAACCGGAACTAAAGGTCCCCTAGCCCACGGCGCCGTTGGATGCCACGCGAAGGGCCTTTGGTGTCGGGCCATGTTGAACCGGGACTAAAGGGGATAGGCTTTAGTCCCCACCCTTTAGTGTCGGTTCGAGAACCGATACTAAAGGCTCTTACGACCCGCGACTATAGGCTGGTTCTGCACTAGTGTCACACTGCTACATCGCAAAGAATCACTCCTAAATGAATCACTTTACTGGTCGACGCCGTTGATCCTTGTCATATGTAGTGGCAGAGCTTGAACCCAAAACATGGAGGGACCATGGGCTTGAGGGGGGCAAACCTCATTATTTTTAACTGATTTATAATAAAATATAGGCCTAATATACATAAATATAGGCTTGCTTTGTTTTGAGCTGGGGGCCATGGTCCAGGTTGGCCCCCACCAAGCTCTGCCACTGGTCATATGACCCTACCGAATGTAATATTCATGCAAAATAAAAATAAAACAGCACACCACAATTTAGCATTCCTGATATATTTGGTGCTGGGTTGTTGTGAGTCGATCAGTGTTATAGTGTCCATCTCGCCTTCAATTCAATTGTCTATCGTTTTTCCGATAAAGACCAACAGTCCAGTATATAGTCTACTACCGACTCAATAGCGTAATCACAATGATACTATATCGCGCGTGTAACATTGATCATGACACAACAATTCGTCGTGAGGATCTGGTTAAGATTAATTACATAATGTAATTAAGGGGAAAATCTCCCCTTGCCCAAACCGTCAGGCGGTTCCTCCCGCTACCGACGCGACTCCCTCTTATCCTGGAATCGACGGATCTCCTCAAACCGTCGCATCTCTCCAGGAGATATATATACTCTCTGTAATGCATCAATGAATGGATTCAATCAGTTTTATTTAGAACACGTTATCATGCACGTAGAACAACCAGCGAGAGCGAAAACAACAGAGAAGGAGAGAGGAGAACTTGCCGCCATTTTCTATGGGAACAATCCGATGGAAGAGGAATTATGCCTTGTGGACAGTGGTACCACAAACTCCATACTGAGGGAGATGAAATATTTCCAAACTCTGAAAAAGATGAATGGAGATATTCTAACTATCGCTAGATGCGATATAGTGATTGTTGGTACTGGACGTGCCATATTCACCCTCCCTAGTGGTACACAAGTGAAGATAGAGGATGCTTTATTGTATCCCGACTCATCACGTACCCTGATCAGTTATCAGATATCCGTAAGAATGGTTTTCATATTGAAACCCATGAAGACAACAAATAGGAGTATCTACTCTTTACTAAACATCACGGATATGGCAAAAAGGTACATAAGAAAATTCCTTCTCTATCGTCTGGTTTGTACTATAAGTATATCAAACACGTGGAACATGTTGCATACAAAGTAATTTTTCAGAATGTTAATGCATTCCAGACCTGGCATGATCGCCTAGGCCACCCTGGAATAGGGATGATGAGAAAAATTACTAGCAATTCCATTGGTCATAATTTGCTTGAGTCAAAATTTCCTCAATCTTTTGATTTTGTGTGCACATCTTGCGCCACGGGAAAGCTAATTTTGAGGCCCTCGCACCTCAAAATACAAGCTGAACCACTCCAGTTCCTTGAACGTATTCAAGGAGACATTTGTGGTCCCATTCAGCCATTATCTGGACCTTTCAGGTATTTCATAGTTTTGATTAACGCATCTACACCATGGTCACATGTGTGTCTTATATCCACACGAAACCATGCATTTGCCAAGATAATGAGGAAAGTCATTAAGTTGCAAGCCCATTATCCTGAAAATCGAATTAAATCAATTCAAATGGACAATGCTGCAGAATTCTCCTCACGTGCTTTCAATGATTATTGCATGGCTTTGGGGATTGAAGTTCAGCACTCTGTTCCATATGTCCATACACAAAATGGTTTGGCTGAAGCATTGATTAAGAGGATTAAACTCATTGCAAGACCTTTGTTAACGAATTGCAACTTGCCAACCTCTTGTTGGGGTCACGCCATTTTACATGCTGCTGACTTGATACAATTGAGGCCAACTGCATATCACAGTTCTTCCCCTCTGGAATTGGTACGTGGAAATCCTCCAAGCATTTCCCATCTGCGTAAGTTCAGATGTACTACATACATCCCAATCTCACCACCACAGCGGACATCTATGGTCCCACATAGAAAGTTGGGGATCTATGTGGGGTACAAATCGCCGTCGATTATCAAGTACCTGAAACCCCTAACTGGGGATCTGTTCACAGCCCATCACGCTGATTGCATATTTAATGAGGAACATTTTCTGGCATTAGGGGGAGATTTCAAGTACCAGAAAGAATGCCTGGAAATTGATTGGAATGCTCATGCCATTTCATCCTCTGATCCACGTACCCATGAGACCGAACTTCAAGTTCAGAAGATCATTAATTTGCAACATCTTGCAAATAATCTGCCAGATTCATTTACTGGTCTAAAAGGTGTTACAAAATCCTTAAATCTGGCCAGAAACGCGTCAGAAAGAGTGGAGGTACCAATAAAAACCACTCAACTCCCTGTTCCTAAAAAGAGGGGGAGTAGTATGGCCTCTGACCTGGAGTTAGCTTCTAGCAAGCAGCAAAGGAAATCGTGGAGAAAATCATTGGAGTCAGTAAATGCAGGTCAACTCAACATTGACAAACACCTGATGGGTAGTGTACACCCAGTGGAAGGGTAACCTCCACAACCTAGCTCCAGTGTGCACAAACTGGCTGGAACATCGGAACACCCAGACTCAATCGTATTGGGAAATCACGAAGAGTCTCTAGGGGTGCAGGAAATTTCCATCAACTATGTTGATTCTAGAGAATCATTTGACCGTAAGACTACGACTGTCGACATATATTTTGCCGAAAGGATTGCAGATACCCTTCTCACTGATCATGATCCAAGGTCTATCGTCGAGTGCCAAAGGCGCTCCGACTGGCCTAAATGGAAGGATGCAATCGAAGCAAAAATTGCCTCGCTTAACAAAAGAAAGGTATTCACTGAAGCAATACCTACACCTCCCAAATTTTCCCTTGTGGGATTCAAATGGGTTTTCCACCGGAAACGGAACGAGAACAATGAGGTGGTGAGATATAAAGCAAGGCTCGTAGCACAGGGTTTCACGCAGAAACCCGACATTGATTTCAATGAGACATACTCTCCAGTAATGAGTGGAACCACTTTCCGATATCTTATGTCTTTGGCAGTGCAAAATCGTCTATCCATGCAGTTGATGGACGTCGTGACCGCATATCTTTATGGGTCACTAGATTCGGACATCTATATGAAGGTTCCTGACGGAATCTCTGTCCCGAATAACAATGCAAAACGCAACATGTATTGTGTAAAGCTGAATAAGTCATTATATGGCTTAAGATAGTCGGGACGGATGTGGTACAACCGAGTCAGTGAGTTCCTTCTTCAGAAAGGTTACTCCAATAGCACTGATTGCCCATGTGTCTTCATCAAGAAACCTTCTACCGGATTTTGCATCATTTCTGTGTATGTTGATGATCTCAACATCATTGGTAACACACCAGACATTGATGAAGCACGCAATCATCTAAAGATGGAATTTGAGATGAAGGATTTGGGTAAAACCAAATTTTTCTTAGGTATTCAACTTGAGAACCTTCCCTCAGGAATCATGGTACACCAAGCTGCCTATATCAAGAAAATATTGGAAAAATTCAATATGGACAAATCCTATCCATCTAAAACTCCTATGGTGGTTCGATCTCTAGACGTAGAGAAAGATCCGTCCAGACCGAGGGATGATGGAGACGAGGTGTTGGGAACTGAAGTTCCATACCTCAGTGCCGTTGGAGCGCTTATGTATCTTGCAAATTGCACAAGACCTGATATTGCATTTGCGGTGAATCTACTTGCTAGACATAGTGCAGCTCCCACCAAACATCATTGGTCTGGAGTGAAGAATATCTTTCAATATCTCCAAGGCACAAAGGATCTTAGCTTATTTTTCCAGTTTCAGAGCGATCTGGACTCTATATGATTGGATATGCAGATGCTGGTTATTTGTTTGATCCCCATAATGCCAGATCTCAGACCGGCTTTGTGTTCCTACATGGTGGTACTGCTATGTCATGAAAGTCTTCAAAACAGACTCTGGTGGCAACATCTATCAATCATTCTGAAATAATTTCATTATTTGAAGTATCATGTGAATGTGTATGGCTTCGCAGAATGATAAACCACATACAACAGTCATGTGGAATTGGTGCGATAGAATCACCCACCATTATCTATAAGGATAATGCGGCCTGTGTTGCACAGATGCAAACATGATACATCAAGAGTAATATCACTAAGCATATTTCTCCTAAATGGTTTTTCCCGCATAATCTTCAGAAAAGCGGAGAAATAAGCATCCTGCAAGTCAAATCATGTGACAACCTTACTGATTTATTTACTAAGTCTTTACCAAGTTCTACATTTCAGAAATATGTTCGTGGAATTGGTATGCGACGACTTAGGGACTTGCAGGCGTCAGGGGGAGTCTCTTCTTGAGATATCCTTGTTTTATGATATCACATTATGCTATCTTTGTGAGTTGATATTTCAGGTTCTCATCAAGTTTTCATGAAGAACTTTTGGAGGAAAATCTTTTGAGATGATAGCACTATCCTGACAATCGAGAGATGATTCTACATGGTCAAGCGTAGATTAGGGGAGTGTTAAGATTAATTACATAATGTAATTAAGGAGAAAATCCCCCCTTGCCCAAACCGTCGGGCGGTTCCTCCCGCTACCGACGCGACTCCCTCTTATCCTGGAACCGACGGGTTTCATCAAACCGTCGCATCTATCCAGGAGATATATATACTCTTTGTAATGCATCAATGAATGGATTCAGTCAGTTTTATTCGGAACAGATCTGACCGAAGATACGCCGTGACAAGTGGAGCCTCTTAATTTGGTCACATGATCAGAGATGATAATTTTCTCGCACAAGCAGATTCCAGGCTCGCCGCCTCGTCATGGCCGCCGGCGTCGTCGATAAGCTAGCGAGTCATATCACTGGCAACACGTAGGCCAACCCGCGGAAAATCTAGACGTAAAAAGATCACGAAAGCGACGGGGAAGTAAAAGCATTAGCGAACTTGCTTGGCGATAAGAATCGACCGCCGACCGGGCGAATATGTGGGACGTTGGCTATGTACGTAGTGGTGTAAAACAAAGCACCACACATCTACGTACGTACACATTTTCCAGATATCTTATGGGAATCAAGGCCTAGCTCGCGGCCGGGTACAAATCATCCCACCGACGGTTTAGAACAACGACACCGTGCTGTGATTAAGACGTGTGGCACAGTCGCTATGACTTTAGCTCCTTGGTCATTTATCGGTGTGTTGACTTTTAACCGTCTGGTTCATTATTACAGTCAGGTAACACAAGTGTGATAGTACAGAGTCCAATGCATGCATGGTGCAACCAGCAAGGTAAGATTTGGCTATGCTGTAAAGAGGATGCCACGTAAAACTAGTACTCCCTCCGATCTATAATTAGTGTCGTGGTTTTGAACTATAGACTAAACTTAGTTTAAAACTATTACTAGCAAACATACCCGTGCATTACAACGGAAGAAAGAAAAATATCACATTCCCTAGCCTGATAAGCACGGCTCAAGAGCCTTATGCACTTCACTACTATATCTCACCATGTTGTCGCTTTTCCTCCTTCGCCCACCTTAATCGAGAGTAGTCATGATGTTCAGTTGATCATAATGCGTTCGAATGTGATCAATCCCAATGCAATGATCTCGGTCATTGCATGACAAACTTGTCGTTGAACCATGTCAATGCAAGAAAATGTTTAAAACTTTTAAAACCAATCTCATCGATTTGGATGTGATGACCACCCTCCGCGAGCTACACACCGCACTTGGTTCATACACATCCCTCTTACTCCGACTCTCTTTTAAATTGTATATATCTTTTGAAATGCATAAATATTATTTTAAAAAGGCGTGAACACTTTTAAAATCACATGGCTTTTTAAAATTCCTTGAATACATTTTTTATTATGAATGAATTCACTTTTGGCCAGGTTTGATCCACAAAATATCAAGAATCCACTTGTGAGTAAATACAAAAAAGTTGTCACTACCGCATGGATAAATCCTACATGGATGCACTTCCTTTTCACTTTCCTAATACAAAAACAACAAATACCCACCATTTCAATTTTACAATAACAGTAACCTACGTCAAATAACCCTTCAAAATTAAGTGTTGGTCTGAAAACTGCTATATGTTTTTATGCTTACAGAGCTGGCGAGTTGTTACTTTCCTCTATTATCTAATTTCTAGGCACATTACAGAGTGACTTTGCTTCAGTTAAAATCATGTGCTAGTTTGCTTGATGGCCGTGCATTTTGTGAGTTGATGAGTGGAGGGATTTGGTGGGTTGGGCAACATTTGTGAAGAAATAAAAGGTCCCACTTGGTGAACAAACTCAGACCAAAAAGGCAAATGAGGAAAATTAAACAAACTCATGTTGTGCACATGAATTAAGGGTCGTATAGTCGAGTAGATCATCGAGGTCCCCAACTCGAAGGCACCAAGTACAAAGAGAGTAACCTACGGCTGGATGTGACCATTTGTCTCTTCCAAGGTGTCCTGGGCCTCTCCAACTCCAATCGGAGCATTGGCACCAACACCCTGAAAGACAGAGAGGCAACTGCAGATATGTGTGCATTATGTGATTCAAATCGATGAGAAAAAATGTTTTTAAATACGAATCAAATGGTATCAATTGTACAATGAACATTCTGATGAACAAATTCTTGTGCCCCTTGCTATTTTGGACGGAGGCATTATGTTCAAAGCACAGAGCAGAGGAACATTATACTGTGAACAAATGTTGATACCTCTGAGTGACTCATCAACAACTGCAACATGCAGGCATTAGTGAAGAAGAGTGATGAACAACATCAGACTCCATTGAAGCTTGAGAGGATTGGCCATGTTTGCAGCCTATCTGCAAGACCAACATGACAGTAGGTAATACAAAATTTCAGTTTGCTTAGTGAAATTATTAGTAACTCCAGTTATCATGAAAATCTTCCTTATACCGCAAAGTTATTAGTTTAAAGTGCAATTTGACAATGACGCATCATTGGACATAGCAAGAAGGGCCACCAAATCTCTCGAAGAGGAAAAATTAGTGACATAAACTCCTCTGCTCCTTTGTTATGCTTGTGCGACCTGAACCTATCAATGCCTCTAGACATTAGCAACTATATCTGCACACCAAATTCGCTGCAATCTCACCTGTATAAATAGGCCAGACTTTGATCTTGCTAGAGAACAAAGTTTACGTTGGTTAAAGAAGACGTCTTCCACGCGTGTGTTGCCATCGGCGTCTACCGCCTCATGCGGTCATCTATCGAGATCGCCGCCCCGCCCCCCTCGATCCAACGCCCTCGCTCCAACGCCGGTCCTCCTGCTCGTCTTCCTCGATAACTAGGTGAGGCACACCACAGTTCCCGTTTGCGCCAAGAATACTTGGTGACGGGGATATACCATACCCCATGGTATGACCCGGCCTGGCAACTCACAGGAGACCCGGTCGAAGACATGACATCTTATTTATGTCCCGGCCAGACAACTCACAGGAGACCCGTTAAAGACATGACATCTTATTTATGACCCGGCAAGCGGGTCACAGGATGATCAAGCCCAAGACCCGGCGGGTGAGCCTGCGCCAGGCGGCTCACAAGAGAAGGCCCACAGGAGAAGGCCCACAAGAGAGAAGGATTCCCTTAAAGGAAATAAGACCCGGAGTAGGATTCGTGAAAGACTAGTCCTAATCCTACTCCTAATAGGACTCTATTTGTAAACGTACCCTCTCCACTTATATAAGGAGGGGTAGAGCACCCCTAGAGGGACAAGATCTCAAGAGACACAAGTCTACAAGTTTAGACAACACAAGAGATTAGAGGCACAAGAGATTAGAGGTAGCAATTAGCACCCTTGTAACCGAGAGATCTTCATCATCATCAATACCAGACAAGCAGGACATAGGCTTTTACCTCCATTGGAGGGGCCGAACCTGGGTAAAACTCCGTGTCTTCTTGATTCCGATCAACCCCTTCAAGCCGCCACGTAGTTGCGTCTCGCCCCGAACCTAAGTCCGTTGACCCGGACATCTGCCGTGACAAATCCACGACAGTTGGCGCCCACCGTGGGGTCACACACTATGGTTTGTGTTTTTGAAGGGATATCTTTAGGGATCAAGAAATTCATGATTAGTCAGATGAAGAAGAGCCTGGATCAATCAAACAGGATCACCCGGCATGATACAACTTTAGGCGAAACTGAAAAATTCATTGTTCGATTGCGTCGAGTGCATCATTATCACCACAAGTTGAAACTGCTGCTGCTGCGTTGCTCAGCCGCCGGCCACCCCTGCGACTCCGTCTCTCCTCCGCCCTGTGCGCCAGCTCCGAGCCGCCATCGTGCCGGGCTGCCGCTCGTATTGGTGCAGGCTACATCAACATGCCGCCAATGACCCGCGCGTCCGTGTCGGTTTATAAACATCACTGACGACTCTCCATGCGTGCCGGCTTACAACTCCACCGGCGACTCTTCGTCCACGCCAGTTTACGGCGCCACCGGCGACGCTCCATCTGTGTCGATTAACAACACCGTGCCGTGGCCGACTCTCGCGACCGCGCCGGTCTACAATGTAAGAGCCGCCCCCGGCTGGCCTTGCAGCGCAGGTGCGCCGGCCCTCTCCTCCGCCTTTGCTCCAGCAAGCCGCCTCTGCTCTGCTTGCTGGATCCTCCTCGCCCCTGGCCTTACATCCACGGACGATGTATATGACTCAGCTGGTCGTCGAGACAAAACAGGTGCTATCCATCCAATTTTTTTTATCTATACGTTTTTTCCTTCGAAGAACAATTACTTCGTCTTTGTAATATTTTTTATATACAGGACAGATATTCAAGTGGCATTGTACCATGGAGATGGAGCACACAACAACATCGTTTTGTATTAGTGCTCATCGGAGGCGTGTTACTCGCTGGACGCACGTGAGTCGCCGCCCCCGCGGACGGTCTACATCGACTTGCCGGTACTGCGCACTCTCACCTGCCAGTAGGAGCCGCCCAATGGACGCGGCAAGCCGGCGCATTCGTGATATGGTCTTCACCAACCACGCCATGGCCGACTCATTGTTCTCGCCGGCTTTCAACGCCACTGCTGACTCACCTATCTATGCCGTCTTACAATGCCGTGGCCGTCTCTCGCCACCGCGCCGACTTACAACGCCGTGGCCGTCTCTCGCCGTCGTGCCGACTCACAACGCCGCGGTCGATTCTCGCCTCCCACGCCGACTTACAATGCCATGGCCGTCTCTCATCATCCGCGCTGGCTTACAACGCCGTGGCGTCTTTTACAACATCACCAGTTTACAATGTCGCGGCCGTTTTCTACGTCTGTATCAACATATCGGTGCAGTGCTCGCCTATACGAGCCGCCCAACGGGCGTGTGCAAGACGCCACCCACACTGTGATCTACATCAGCATATCAGTGTAGTGCTCGCCTGTACGAGCCACCCAACGGATGCGTGCAAGACATCACCCACAATTTGATCTACATCAATATATCGGTGTAGTGCTCATCAATATGAGCCGCCCGACGGACAGGCACACGAGTCGCCAGCACTACAATTTGGTTCACTTCAACAAACAGCCGGAACGAACCATCGACCGGATCATTGAAGCAATTCATACGGGATCATTTATAACCCTCCACGACCAACTTCAAAAGATTCTCAAGCCGCCTCTTCGAGTCAACTTAAGACTCGGGGGCTACAGACATGGCAAGACACATTTGGTCATTTTCAACGAGAACCCCGGGTCATGGCAAAGTTAACCCGATCCTGGGGGCTACTACATTTTTGGTGGAAGATTAAAAGTTGCCCGAGAGGACGAACCGCCGTGATGCACCATTCAAACATAGGTTCCCGGATTTATTGGATCATCACTTGGAGCTTCTGTCGTTTTTTCATACAAGATGGCGGCTTACAAGATTGATGCTGCTCCGCTATGTGACCCGCCTGCCTTACCGGTTAATCTCGCCTAGAGACCCTGAGCCGGTTCAAGAAATTGACGGCCAATCTGGCCTAGAGACCCTGAGCCGGTTCAAGAAATTGACGGCCAATATCGCCTAGAGACCCTGAGCCGGTTCAAGAAATTGACGGCCAATCTCGCCTAGAGACCCTGAGCCGGTTCAAGAAATTGACGACCAATCTCGATAGAGACCCTGAACTGGTGTGAGTTCAAGCATCGAGTCCACCCAGAAGTGATTTCTTGATTTGAAGTGGTTTGTTCGCCGTCAAAACGGCTGATCTATCATCCAGCTTTATGCCCTATCAAGCGCTGTTGCAGGGAGGCTTCTTGCCTTCAGGTATAGCTTACATCTCCCTGCACAGTCTGCTTTTACGCTATTGCAAGGAAGCTTCTTGCCTTCGGGTATAGCTTACATCTTCCTTGCATAGCCGGCGTTATGCCCAATTAAGCACTGTTGCAAAGAGGCTTCTTGCCTTCGGGTATAGCTTATATCTCCTTTGCACAGCCAGCTGTTATTAAACTGTTGCAAGGAGGCTTCTTGCCTTCGGGTATAGCTTACATCTCCCTTGCACAGTTGGCTTTATGCCTAGTTTGGTTACATTAAGCGCTGTTGTTGATGGAGGCTTCTTACCTTTGGTATAGCTTACATGACCCTAAGGCAACAGCATGTACACCAAATTCCAGTTGCTTATCAATTGCGGCCATCGAAGGGGGCTTCTTATCGACGGGTATCGCTTATCTCACCCTAATGGCCGGCTTTATGTCACTTCCGGTTACTTATTAACCACGGTTGTCGAAGGGGGCTTCTTACCGACAGGTTCGCTTATCTCACCCTAACAACCGGCGTTTACGCCAAAACTCAGTTGCTTATCAACTGTAGCTGTTGAAAGAGGCTTCTTGCCTTCGGGTATAGCTTACATCTCCTTTCAAACAGTCGGCTTTATCAGTAAGTCGTGGTTGTCGATGGAGGCTTCTTGCCTTAGGGTATAACTTACATTACCCATCGACAGCCGGCGTCCGCGCCTTCAACTGAAGCTGTTGAAAGAGGCTTCTTGCCTTCGGGTATAGCTTACATCTCCTTTCAAACAGTCGACTTTATCAGTAAGTCGTGGTTGTCGATGGAGGCTTCTTGCCTTCGGGTATAGCTTACATTACCCATCGACAGCCGGCGTTCGCGCCTACACTGTAGCTGTTGAAGGAGGCTTCTTGCCTTCGGGTATAGCTTACATCTCCCTTCAAACAGCCGGCTTTATGTCGTTTCAGGCTAATCATTAGCCGCGGTTGTCGATGGAGGCTTCTTTCCTTAGGTTATATCTTACATCTCCCATCGACAGCCGGCGTCCGCGCATACAATATTCAAACGTTAACAGGAGGCTTCTTACCTTTAGGTACAGCTTACATTGCCCTGCAAACAGCCGGCTTTACGCTGCTTGCGGCTCATTATTCGCCGCGGTTGTCGATGGAGGCTTCTTACCTTTAGGTACAACTTACATTACCCTACGACAACCGGTTCTCGACAAAGTTCATCTTACAAGAGCCGGAGTCATACTACTCCGGTTGACAAGTTTCAAAGTGCTCGGCCGGCTCTAAATTACTGGAGAAGGCGTGACATCTTCAAAGACAAGCGCCGGCTCTAAAAGTTCAAGATGGATTTATACAAAGGGGGGATCAATCGATAAAGAGCCGGTAAAACAAAAACACGGAGAGACGGAAATATATACATCCGGAGCTGCATTCAAGAAAGGCAGAATTATCCTTAAAGCTATTACAAAGGTGCTCTCAAATGGGAGCTAAAAGGTGGAGCCATGGATTATCAAGGGGGCTTCCCACCTCCAGATAACATGCCGGCTTATCAAGCCGGGTCAGAGCAAGGTTATGAGAAAAGGAGCAATGTTATGAAAGGTATACATCTTTGGGTTGAGCTTCTTTAAGCCACCCTCACAACAATGCAGAATATATTCTGTCTTGTTCATTTTTGCAGGTTTTATCTCTTAAGATGAGCCGCCGTTAAAGTATTCTGCAAAAGCAAATGGATTTTTAATAGCCAACATGGTTGGATCTTCATGGTTTAACATAACCAGTAATAAATGATTGGGATTTTTTCAAACCAGCTCGGAGAGATTATTATCTTTCAAGAGCCGCCCTATCAGATATAATGCCGTGTCATCTAATTGGCCGGTTCTCGGATTTCTTTAATTGTGCTCTGTAGTAATCTACAACACTCACGGATTTCTCAAATTTATATTTGTCGGGTTGCACCGCAACCATGAGCAGGAATTTCATGTCAAAGACAAAGGAATTATTCCAGGATATTCATTCCGGGTTATATTACGACCACGGTCAAAGATTGATTCAACAAATTATGGTGAGACGTATTATTCTCACATAGTCCCGAGTCGTTGCAGGCAGACGACCCGGCACTTGGGGGCTACATTATCCAAGTCCAAGTTTATATCAATTATGCAAGTCCCATGTCGCTGCAAGCATGCACCACGACACTTGGGGGTTAATGCAAGACGGTTTTCAAACCATTACATTGTCAGCAAGACAATATTATCTCAAGGAGATGAGCCGGCCCTTATATATTTTTCTAAAGTCCCAGCCCAGTAATTCTTACTGACCCGACACTTGGGGGCTACAGTATTCAGCTGTTCCAACAGATTAAGAGATTCAAATTGAAGACCTGGTGCATCACATTCTGATGAGCCGGCCCTTGGGGGCTACACCCGCCGAAGCGTTCTGATGAGCCGGCCCTTGGGGGCTACACCCGCCGAAGCTTTCTGATGAGCCGGCCCTTGGGGGCTACACACACCGAAGCATTATAAGATATAAGGCAATTATAAGTCCCAGGTTGCTGCAGGTAGGACAACCCGGTACTTGGGGGCTACACAGTCCAAAATGTTATTTGCAAAAGCACCAAGTTATCATGGATAATCTCGGAGCTTGGGGGCTACAGGTAATATGGACATATCAAAAACTTTGAGGAGAATTTTCAAGATATTAAATATGGAGTTCAGTTGTTAGACCCGGCGTCACCAACACTTATGACCCGGTGTTATCAAAAGATCGTAACCCGCCAGATTTTATATAAACCGCCCTACTTCACAACAATGGAAGTCTGGTTCTACATCAAATGGATTTTCATCCCAATATTTATCAAGTTAGCAAGATTCTAGTTATTTAACCCGGAGTCACCGACCCGGCATCATCAATGATTATGACCTGACGGAGATGACCCGCCAAGAGTATTGGAAGCCGACTCAATGGCATATGGGTGTTCTATTCTCAATATTTTTCAAAAGACATTGACAAGCAAGATGATTATCAAGATGACTCATTCATATGCAGAAAAGACCCGGATTTCTGAGAAGCCATTTTATAAGCCGGCCAAAGGAGCAAAGCCGGCCACTTAACATATTTGTTACTCTTATTTCAGGAGCTTACCATGAATAAATTCAAGCTAACCTGGGGACTAATGATGGGGATATACCCCATGGTATGACCCGGCCTGGAAACTCACAAGAGACCCGGCCGAAGACATGACATCTTATTTATGACCCGGCCAGGCAACTCACAGGAGACCCGTTAAAGACATGACATCTTATTTATGACCCGGCAAGCAGGTCACAGGATGACCAAGCCCAAGACCCGGCGGGTGAGCCGGCGCCAGGCGGCTCACAAGAGAAGGCCCACAGGAGAAGGCCCACAAGAGAGAAGGATTCCCTTAAAGGAAATAAGACCCGGAGTAGGATTTACTCTCCACTTATATAAGGAGGGGTAGAGCACCCCTAGAGGGACGAGATCTCAAGAGACACAAGTCTACAAGTTTAGACAACACAAGAGATTAGAGGTAGAAATTAGCACCCTTGTAACCGAGAGATCTTCATCATCATCAATACCAGACAAGCAGGACGTAGGCTTTTACCTCCATCGGAGGGGCCGAACCCGTTGACCCGGACATCTGCCGTGACAAATCCACGACACTTGGGATTCATCCTTCCTTTTTAATAGCCAAGACATACCACAATTCCAAACAACTATGGAAATCCATAGTTTCTTCCTTTAATACTGTGAAAGACAACCCACAATGCCTTTTAGATCCTCGTCTATTTCCACTCTTATTTTTAGGACGCCCTGCTGATATTGCAGGGAAGTTGCGGTCCTATAAACTGGTGAAAAAATGTGACAAATGGTACATTAAAAAGGATTATATAACAACTCCAATTCTTAAACTATGAATTAATATAAAAAAATTCATGGGGCACTTTCGAGAGAATCGGACGAAAATTAAGTACTTCCTTTGTAAAGAAATACTAATAGGGCGACAGTATTGGGGCCACCTTTACAACGACACATAGGTTTTTTACTCTCACTGCATACAAACAAATAATACATCATCAAACATCTTTTTGGTGAACTATAATGTGTTATTAATTATTAGTATGAACCTTCCCCGCTCAATATTGATGGACATTGTTGGCAAAAAATTACCCAAAAAGGATGACATGAAATAATAAGGAAAGTGACAACAAAGAAGAAAAGAAGAGGGAGATGCCATTTTGCGCACGTGGAGCCCCGAGGAGCGAGGATGATGGTAAGGCTTTGATTAGGCGAAATGAGTGGCCCCATATATGGGACATGGTCACACGAAAGGTAATGTAAAATGTGTTGCCACGTAGGCGCGTGCATGCAACCCACGACGGACCCTCTCTATCTTCCCCTCGACGCATCCATGTACCGTCCGGTTTCTATTTCCTAAATTCATATGTGATTATGGTACGTAAAAAGTGTTGGAACAATTATGACCCTCAAACTCTAAATTGATGGTAAATTTGATATGCAATGCTTCTGAAACAATTAAGCAAAAAGTAAGTATTTGAAATGTTGGAGTTTAGTATAATTATGCAATTTTATGAGGAAAAAATTGTAAAATGTAAAAATCATATAGACATGAATATAGAACTAGAGCAAAGTAGAGAAGCTCAAACACCATATCCATGTCTTGTCTCCTCTAACCCAAATATTGTTGGGGAACGTTGCATGGAAAACAAAAAAAATTCCTACGCACATGCAAGATCTATCCATGGCGATGAGCATCTACGAGAGGGAGAGTTGATCTATGTACCCATGTAGATCGCTCAGGGGAAAGCGTTAAGAAACACGGTTGATGTAGTCAAACGTCTTCATGATCCAAATCACCGAGCATCCCGCGATTTAATCATGATCCGTCCCGATCTAGCGCCAAACGGACGGCACCTCCGCGTTCAGCACACGTACAGCTCGATGACGATCTCCGCCTTCTTGATATAGCAAGAGGAGAGGAGAGGTAGATGAGTTCTCTGGAAGCGTGACGGCGTGGCAGCGGTTGTGGTGGAACTATTCCGTCAGGGCTTCACGTAAGCATCGCTGAAACTAGAGGATTTGATCTACCAGGGAGAGAGGGCTGCACCGTGGCTACGGTTTCTTGTATGGCTGCCCTCTCTCCCCTATAGTATATATATATAGGAGGGAGGGGAGGGGCTGTGCGATCTAGGGATCCTCCTAGGAGTCGGCTGAAGGAGGTGGAAGTGGAGGAGTCCACCTCCAATCCTACTCCTAGTAGGATTCCTTCCCTTCCCCCACTTGGACTTTCCTTTACCCACAAGTCCAGCCGCATAGGCCCACTTGGGCTGGAAGCCCAACCCACCAGGGGCTGGTGCGCCACCCTAATGCCCATGTGACCGTCTTGGGGGTGTGGTGGCTTCGCTTGGTGGACCCTCGGAACCCATTCGTCACTCCGAGTACACTGCCAGAAATGCTCGAAACTTTTCCGGAGTTCAAACACCACTTTCCTATATATCAATCTTTACCTCCGGACAATTCTAGAGCTCCTCGTGACATTCTGGATCTCATCCAGGACTCCGAACAACCTTC
The DNA here is from genome assembly GCA_022496015.1 of Hordeum marinum. NCBI lineage: Eukaryota > Viridiplantae > Streptophyta > Magnoliopsida > Poales > Poaceae > Hordeum > Hordeum marinum. The sequence goes on along the minus strand of CM039678.1, from coordinate 469,869,955 downwards.
AGTCACCAACATACACAACTCAATACTACCGAAACGTCACCGAACGTTAAGTGTGCAGACCCTGCGGGTTCGAGAACTATGTAGACATGACCGAGACACCTCTACGGTCAATAACCAATAGGGGGACCTAGATGCCCATATTGGTTCCTACATATTCTACAAAGATTTTTATCGGTTGAACCTCTATGTGAAGGATTCAGTTAATCTCGTATGTTGTTCCCTTTGTTCTTCGGTATGTTACTTGCCTGAGATTCGATCGTCGGTATCTCCATACTTAGTTCAATCTCGTTACCGGCAAGTCTCTTTACTCATTCTGTAATACAAGATCCTATGGCTAACACTTTATTCACATTGCCTGCAAGGCTTGTTGTGATGTTGTATTACCGAGTGGACCCTGAGATACCTCTTTGTCACACGGAGTAACAAATTCTAGTCTTGATCCATGCCCACTCAATAGTCACCCTCGGAGATGCCTGTAGAGCATCTTTATAGTCACCCAGTTATGTTGCGACATTTGATACAAACGAGGTACTCCTCTGGTGTCAGTGAGTTACATGATTTCATGGTCATAGGAACAGATACTAAAACTATAGCAATAAACTAACACGATCATATGCTACATTCATAATTTGGGTCTTGTCCATTATATCATTCTTCCAATGATGTGATCCAGTTATCAAATGACATCTTATGTCTATGGCTAGGAAACCTTGGCCATCTTTGATCAACGAGCTAGTTTACTAGAGGCATACTAGGGACACAGTGTTGTCCATGTATCCACACATGCAATGTGTTTCCAATCAATACAATTATAGCATGGATAATAAATGATTATCATGAACAAGGAAATATAATAACAACCACTTTATTATTGCCTCTAGGGCATATTTCCAACAGTCTCCCACTTGCACTAGAGTCAATAATCTAGCTCACATCACTATGTGATTTACATTGTAATGAATCTAATACCCACACAGTTCTGATGTTGATCTTATTTAGCCCTTGGAATAGGTTTAGTCAACGGGTCTGCAACATTCAGATCTGTGTGCACTTTGCAAATATTTATGTCCTGCTCCTTGATGTAATCATGGATGGACTTGAACAGTCGCTTTATGTGTCTGGTCCTCTTGTGAAACATTGGTTCCTTAGCCAGAGCAATGGCACCAGTGTTGTCACAGAACAGAGCCATTGGATTCAGTGCACTAGGCACTACTCCTTCATCCATACACCTTCCTTCGCTGCCTCCGAGGTCGTGATGTACTCCGCTTCGCATGTAGAATCGGCTACCACGCTCTGCTTGGAACTGTACCAGCTTACCGCTCCCCCAGTGAGAATAAATATGTATCCGGTTTGCAACTTAGAGTCATCTGGATGAGTGTCAAAGCTTGCATCTACGTAACCCTTTACGACAAGCTCTTGATCACCTCCATAAACGAGAAACATTTCCTTAGTCTTTTTTAGGTACTTAAGGATATTCTTGACCGCCGTCCAGTGCTCCATTCCTGGATCACTTTGAAACCTTCCGAACATACTTATGGCAAGGCTGACATCGGGTCTTGTGTACAACATTGCATACATGATAGAGCCTATGGATGAAGCATAGGGGATGACACTCATCTTTTCTCTATCTTCTGCAGTCACTGGGCATTGAGTCTTACTCAACTTCACACCTTGCAACACAGGCATGAACCCCTTCTTGGACTGATCCATTTTGAACTTCCTCAAAACTTTGTCAAGGTATGTGCTCTGTGAAAGTCCTATTAGGCGTCTCGATCTATCTCTATATATCTTGATGCCTAATATGAAAGCAGCTTCTCCTAGGTCCTTTATTGAAAAACTCTTGTTCAAATATTGCTTCACGCTTTCTAACATATCTATATTGTTCCAATCAGCAGTATGTCATCCACATATAATATTAGAAGCGCTATAGAGCTCCCACTCACGTTCTTGTAAATACAAGCTTCTCGGTAAACTTGCATAAACCCGAACGCTTTGATCACCTCATCAAAGCGCAGATTCCAACTTGGAGATGCTTGCACCATTCCATAAATGGATCGCTGGAGTTTGCAAACTTTTTTAGCATTCTCTGGATCGACAAAACCTTCTGGTTGCATCATATACAACTCTTCCTTAAGGAAACCATTAAGGAACGTTGTTTTGACATCCATCTGCCAAATTTCATAATCAAAAAATGCACCTATTGCTAACATGATTCTGATGGAGTTAAGCATCGCTACGGGTGAGAAGGTCTCATCGTAGTATCCTACCTCTTGAGCATGCGTTGGTTTTCCCTTGAAGAGAAAGGGTGATGCAGCATAGGTAAGTATTTCCCTCAGTTGTTGAGAACCAAGGTATCAATCCAGTAGGAGGAGCAAGCAAGTCACCAATGGATGCACCTACACAAATAATCAAACTCTTGCACCCAACGCAATAAAGGGGTTGTCAATCCCTTCACGGTTATTTGCAAGGATTAGATCCGATAGAGATAGATGTAACGAGTGTGGAAAGTAAAAGATAAATAAATTGCAGCAAGTATAGATCTGAAAATATATGATGGAAAATAGACCCAGGGGCCATAGGTTTCACTATAGGCTTCTCTCTTGAAGGCAAATATCATGGTGGGTAAACAAATTACTGTCAAGCAATTGATAGAAAACCGAATAATCATGTAGTTATCCAAGGCAATGATCATGCATATAGGCACCACGTCTGTGACAAGTAGACCGAAATGATTCCGCATCTACTACTATTACTCCACACATCGACCGACTCCTGCCTGCATCTAGAGTATTAAGTTCATGAAGAACAAAGTAATGCATTAAGAAAGATGACATGATGTAGAGGGATAAACTCAAGCAATATGATGAAAACCCCATCTTGTTACCCTTGATGGCAACAATATAATAAGTGCCTCGCTACCCCTATTATGTCACTAGGTGAGGACACCGCAAGATTGAACCCAAAACCAAGCACTTCTCCCATTGCAACAATTACAAATCTAGTTGGCCAAACCAAACCAATAACTCGAAGAGACTTGCAAGGATATTGAAAATGCGTTATATCGACTAGAGGGGGGTGAATAGGCGATTTTTACAAATTCATCACTTGAGGAATTTCAACTTTGAGGAATTTGAAATGTGATGAGTAACTAGAAGCAGAATAAGTACTCAAGTGCATGAAGAACATAGTAACAACATAGTCTTCATGATGAAATGAAACATGCACAGATTACAAGTTGCATGATACAGGATAAGCAGTGATGAACAAGGTAACTTGAAGAATTTGAGGTGAGGAAATTGTGAAGGTCTTTAGTCAAATTCTTCAAACAGTAACAATCAATTTCATTAACAAGTTTATGAGGAATAGAGGGGTTGAGGAAATAGAACCAGGCTGCTCAATGAAGACAATGGTTTGATGACCCAGTTCCAACCGCTGTGACACTCGTACGTCTGGTTTGGAGAGGCCTGGTACTTAAACCAGAGGACACACAGTCCCAGGACACATAGTCCTTACCGTATTCTCCTTGAGCTAAGGTCACACAATCCTCGCCCAACACTCGTGGTAAGTCTTCAGGGTAGACTTCCAAAACCCTCACAAACTGGTCACCCGGCGATCCACAATTTACTGCTGGATGCTCTAGACCAAGGTCACTTCGTGATCCCCAATTCACTGTAGGAGCACTAGACCATGACGCCTAACCGTTTGCAGGATGCACAGTCCTCAAAGGTAACAAGCATCAGATCCACAAAGGAATTTCTTCAGTGATGCTCAATCACTATGGGTTTGGTGGTTTGTTTGTGGGTTTTTCCTCACTGATGATTTTCTCTCAAAGTCCTATGAGGATGGGTTGCTCTCAAATGACAAGTGTTAGTTTTCTCTCGGAGCAGCCAACCAACTAGTGGTTGTGGGGGGTGGCTATTTATAGCCAGGGTGCAACCTGACATGATAAGACATAAATGCCCCCAATGATATGACCGTTATGTGGATAAGAATGATTGGGGACAGCTGGCGCTAAGCACAGCAACGATCAGAATTTCGAACTATGAAAGTCCTCAGGCTTATCATGTTCCTCACTTGTAGGTAATTCGCACTAGCGAAATCCTAACTCCTCAGTCAGTTCAAATTCATCAGAGGCCAGAAGAACTTTGTCTATGCCACTGAAGAATTTGACTGAGCTGTATGAGATTTCCAAAGGCTTCACTCGAAGGATTGAATAGGTTGAGGATTTGGAGTTGAGCATCAGTTGGAAATTTTCCTTAGTATTACATCGGCCCCCTTTAATAGTACGGTGTTTCCTATGACTCAAATAAAGGAAATGAAACTACGAAAACAAAAGTCTTCACGCTTCATATTCCTCGTTCATATCTTCAAGGTCACACCAACTTCTTAATTTTCAAAGTCTTCACAAAGTCTTCACAAAGTCTTTAGCAAAGTCTTCACAAAGTCTTTAGCAAAGTCTTCAGTTGAAGACATACATTTTTAGGGGTCGATAATCTCCGGATATATCAAACTCCTCATCGACTTATAGAGCATGTGTACACTCACAAACACATTAGTTCCTTAACCTATAAGTCTTCTATACACCAAAATCACTAAGGGGCACTAGATGCACTAACAATCTCCCCCTTTTTTGTGATTGATGACAAATAGGTTAAGTTTTCAACGGGGATAAACATATGAAGTGAAAGTACAGAGTTTGAGGAATTTGATTGCAAGATATAGAAGAACTCCCCCTAAAGATGTGCATATTTGAGGAATTTGCTTTGGACTACAAATGCACATGGCAAGTTAAAACATGGAGAACTCCCCCTATATCATGTAATTCATACACGCATTTGAACATATGATATGAAGAATTTGAAATGTGTGAGGTAAATGGTGTCTGACGAAATTCAGCATGTATGCATTAAGGTACTTGAGGAAATAAACATGCGAGGAAATAGTTCAAAAGTGTCAGACCACCATCGGACTTAAGTTTACAACTCTATCAACAAAAGCTTCAGAAGAGCGAGAGTTGTAACTTAAACAGAAATAGCCCATATATAGAGACCCACTTGAAGACTAACTCAAATTTTCTCCCCCTTTGTCATCGAAGACAAAAAAAGGGAAGAAAAAGTGAGGACTAACACCCCTTTGAGGAATTTCATCGTGTTGGTGAGGAAGAAGCACCAGCATTGTTGGGGTCGTTTGTCGATGCAGGGCCTGCCGTAGTGTCGTCAATGTCTTCCTCTCTCTCATGAGATGAAGAATATGAACTTGTGACCATTAGAGGAACTTGAACTTTCTTGAATTTCTTCGGTGGTCGACGAGCCCAGTCAGGATGTTTTTCAAGATCCAGCTCATTTAGTTCTTCAGAAGACTTGTGGTGAGACAATACGGTCCAAGTACGGTTGAGGTTTTCATGCGCATAGTAGTGATTCCTCTTCACAGTGTTTTGCATCACAGTCATGTTTTGCACAATGTAACCAAGTTGACGCTTCACCCACTTGTGATTGCGATCGACCTTCTGATGAAGACTTATTAGCAGCTCGCGATCAGTCATCACACAAGGGGAAGACTCTTGAGGTTTGTGAGCTGAGGCCTTTGCTTCGGAGTCCTGGGTTACAGTGTCATCATTGGCGGAGAAGGAAGCAGCTTTGCGAAACTGTCCATCCAATGGACGAGTGCCTTCATCAATGACAACCTTGCCTTTTCCTTCCACTGAGTCAATTGTGGTCTTGATGACTTCGATTGGAGGCAGGAAGCCAAAGTGGTTTTGGAAATCAGCTTTGAAGGGAACTGAGGACTTTGCCCTAATGAATTTCATGATCCAAGGCGCATAAGGCTTTTGTTCAAATGGAGCTAAAGTAGCATTGGCCAATGTCCTCATGAAGAAATCATGTAAGTCTATGGGAATCCCATGAATGATGTTGAAGAGCATATTCTTCATGACTCCCTCCACTTCTTCTTCTTCTTCAGAATTGTGGCCCTTCTGAGGACATAGAGTATTTGTGAGTATGTGGTAGACCGTCCTGGGCACATATAGCAAATCCTTCACAAGGAAGGTTTTCCGTTGAGGCTTTCCAGGAGGCAATTTCTTCATCAGCACTTGCATCAGCTGATTCAGAAGAGCAGGTTCATCGAACAGTCTACGAGCTTCATCTGAGGGAATTGGAACTAGTACACACTGAAGCAGTTCAGAAGCTTGAGAAGTGAAGTGAGTTGATCCTGTCATCCAGTCCAAAACCCAGGAGTTGATGTCTGAAGCATTTCCACTGATATGCAGTGTGGCATAGAATTGAAGGATGATTTCCTCATTCCAGTCGCAGATGTCGATGCAGAAAGGAAGAATGCCTGCATCATGAACAACTTGGAGCATCGGTGTGAACGATGGAAGTGTTTCCATGTCCGCATGAGGAATTTGGTGATGCTCGAAGACTTTCTTCTTCTCGAACAGGACTGATGCATAGTAGTTGAGCTGAGTTGCCGTCTAGAATCTGCTATGACCGGCCCTTGCAAAGTCATAAGGATTTGGACCTGTGAAGAACATGCGCTCATTGAAGAAATTGCTCTTGAGGAATTTGGGGCGCGCTGAGCCTTTGAATGGCATCCTTGGCTTCGGTTGAAGATTTGGCTTGAAGCGGCCCTTGATCTCCTTTGGCATAGGAGGAACTTGAACAATCTAGAGAGTTGGTTCCTCAGTTACGGGTGGAGCAGCAAAGTCATCAGCTATTGCAGCTGGAGTTTCTTCAGTGACTTGGGTGGTCAGATTGGCAGATTCTTCATGTATTTCTTCAGTCGGAGCAGGTGACTAAGGAATCTTTGTCAGAGTAGTCATTGGTGAATTAGGGTGTGCTGATTCTCAATATTCATCATTGATGACATGCGTTGTATTGCGAATGTCTACATCCTCATCAATTTCTTCAACTCCAGTCTCTTCAGCAGTGAACTGAGGCTGGGGCGATGATACCTTTGGAGTTGAAGCAATGTCTTAAACTTCAATTTCTTCATCAATCTGCTCTATCGAAGCAGCAGAATGATCTTCATCTTCTTCATCTGGGATGACATAGTCAACCCCAAATGGTAGAAGCTCATAAGCAGGTGCAGATGAGAGTGGCGTAGGATCAATGGGTCTAGTTGAAGAACTTGACATAGTCTTCAACTTCTTCACAACTGAGGATACTGTATCAGATGCTTTTCTCTTAAGAGTCTTCTCTTTTGCAGCTTTAGCTTCTTCACGCACGACAGATGTAGTTGCCCTGGTGGGTTCAGGTTCTTTAGGCACAGCAAAAGCTTCAGCTGGCCTTTCAGTTTCTTCAGGCACAACAGTGATGGTTGTCCTGGCATGGTCATCAATGGTCTGAGTTTCCTCAGCGGCACTGGTCGTTGCTTCTGGTGCAGAAGCATTCTCATCAGCAGTCACATCAGGCTGAGCAGCATCAACAGCCTGAGGAATTTCATCAGACTGAGGATTTTGTGGTTGCGATCGAGCTACAACCCTAGTGTTGTGATCCTTCATAGCAGCTTGAGAAGCCCTGACGAATCTCACCTTGGTGCCCTTCCATTCAGCATCATACCTTTCTTGATCCTCAGAGAGTGTGCGAATTTCAGACTGAACTGTGACGAGTTGATTTGGGGTCAAGTTCATCACACTGTCTCTCAGAAACTTTTCTTTCCGAGCGCTATTCCTCTTAGCTCTCAGAGCTTGTTCTCTCTTCCATTTTTCTTCAGAGATAAAGTGGGTGAGGACATTATCCACACCAAGAGGCAGATTCAGTGAAGAAAGTGGGGGTGTTTGGATCTTCATGCCATATATCGATGAAGTTGAGGATCATCTTGGGATCCAGCATGAGAGGAACAGAGCTGCCCTTGGCTATAGCAACCCTCTGCTGACTTTGCCTGATGATTTCCTCCAATTCTTCATCATCAGCTTCATCATCATCATCATCCTCAGATCCTGAGGGTATGGTTACCACAGCCTTGCTTGAGTGAGGACTTGGTCTTTGACCTCGTCGAGCAGTTTTCTTCAGCTTCAACACTATGGGGCTAGTTGAAGACTTTGTTGTAGTAGAGGGGCTTGCCGGAATCTTTGGAACTTTTCTGAATCCCTTAGTCCTCTTACATGATGCCAGATGCACTGGGGTTGAGGACTTTGTAGCTACAGCTGAGGACTAAGCAACAACAGTACCAGCATCTGAGGCCTTTGTAGGTTGAGGCCTTTGGACTTGAGGAATCTGCTGCAATGGTTTTGAGGTTGAAGAACTTGTCTTCACAACAGATTTCTTCATCATTGATTTCTTCGGAGCACTTGTAGAGGCTCCGGCAGAGGCAGCAGCAGCAGAATCTTCATTGAATTTCTTCACTGCCTCTTTGGCTTTCCTCGCCAGCTTGGCTTGCTGCTTCTCCCACATATGAGGAAAGTCCTCACTAGTCTTGAGGCCAGTCGGATCGGCAATTTGATTTTGAGCCAGGGGAGGCCTGCTGCAGGGAGGTTTCACATCAAGTATATGAAGATGAAAGGTGCTTTAGAATAAGATTCATGAGGAATAAACACCTTTCGAGGAATATGAAGAGCATTCGAAGATCAAACAAGGGCAGTAAAAATAAATTTTATTTACCCTGGTGAAGAACACAATGAACTGAGAGATGAGATTGGGAAGTTCGTCAGTTCAGATCTCCCATGCCCTAGCTTGGCGAACGGAGACAGCTACAGCGGCGGCGGGACGAGGACTTCCCCTGCCAATGCGAATACAATGATGGTGGGGTCGACGCAGTGAAGCTCTTCCACACCAGTGGTGATGATTTCAGTGGCGGTGCTTGGTTGGAGCTCGGGAGAGAGAGGGTTGAGATGAGGAGTAACCGAGCACAGTTGAAGGGGAGGGGGTATTTATAGTGGAAGTGAAAACCAATCCGCCTGAAGATTTTGGACAGGATTGCTCCTCACCCTTGCTCTCCAGGCGACAGGTGTCACCCACGTACTGAGAAGTGGCGATAGTGGGGTATCGTGGGTTATCCAGTCGCGGGAATCGGAACCGTTTGAGCGGGAACCGCTGAAAATTTTGATAGTGAAAATTTCAAAGTTTTCGTTCGCAAATTCTTCAGCCGTCAAGGACATAGTGAAGACTTTGAACAAGTTTCAAAGTAGAATGCATATGAAGAATTTGTGAACAGACTGGGTTGAGTTTAGCATAGAGGGGAAAGGGTCCGATCACATTCACTTAGATGAAAATCAACTTGAATAATTTAGCAATAAGTGAATGTTGTTGAGGACATTGAAAACTCATATATATATATATATATATATATAGTCAGTGAAGAACATGAGTTTCAAAGTTTGAAGAATTTGAAAAGATGAGGAATTTGAAAACTTGAAGAATTTGAAAAATGACTAAAAACTCAATTTTGAAGAATTTCAACTTTGGTTGGTGGCGTGACCCACCGTATAAGAATGATGATTTCAGACACTGCGTACAATTGTTGTAGGGTTCTGAGAATCAAATTCTTCATTAATTTCTTCACACTTAGAGGGTTATTCTTCATTGATTGAAGAAAAACGTTACTTTGTGTGTTGCAGATCTAAGTCATCAATTTTGCATAAGTGTTAGGATGTGTGTCCTTTTTCAAAGAACATTCGAAGATTCTAAGATATTTAACTCACACCGCAACTTGCAAAATCTCTTTTCATCCAAGGGCTTTGTGAAGATATTGACCAATTTTTCTTCAGTGGGGATGTGGTCAATGGAGATGTCACCCTTGAGTACATGATCTCGAAGAAAGTGATGACGAATCTGGATGTGCTTGGTCTTGGAGTGCTGAACTGGGTTGTAAGCAATCTTGATGGCACTCTCGTTGTCAAAGTAGAGAGGCACATTCTTCAACTTGATGTCATATTCCTTGAGGGTTTGCTTCATCCATAGTAACGGAGCACAACATGAGCCAGCAACAATGTACTCAGCTTCAGCAGTAGAGAGTGAGACGCAGTTCTGCTTCTTCGAGGACCAATAGACTAAGGATCGTCTGAGGAAATGACATGTGCCTGAGGTTGACTTGCGATCCACACGATCTCCAGCATAGTCAGCATCAGAGTATCCGACGAGATGAAGACTTGAGCCCTTCGGATACCATAATCCAAGTGTTTGTGTGTCAGCTAAGTATCGAAGAATATGTTTCATAGCCTTATGGTGTGATTCCTTCGGTGTTGCTTGGAATCGGGCACACATGCAAACACTTAGCATAATATCAGTCCTAGATGCACATAGATACAACAATGAGCCAATCATGGAGCGGTATACCTTCTGATTGAAATCTTTACCATTTTCATCAGTGCAGAGGTGGCCTTTTGAGGGCATTGGAGTTTTGACGCCTTTGCAATCTTGCATGTCGAATTTCCTCAGAACATCCTTAAGGTACCTCTTTGGGAGATGAAGATGCCATTGTCTTGCTGACGAATTTGAAGACCTAAGAAGAATTTCAACTCTCCCATCATAGACATTTGATTTTCTTCACTCATCATATAGGCAAATTCATCACTGGTGCATTGATGTCATTGATGATTTTGTCAATCTACACTTCATTTGCAACTCTTGGATGAGCAGGTTGACGTGGCTGGCGATTTTCATCAGCACCATTTTCTTCAGGTGTATTAGCATGAAAGTCTTCATTGGTTGGAATGACTTCCTCAGTGGGTATAATATCTTTAGTTGCCATCTCAACTAGAGTCCTGTTCTTGTGCTCCATGACGCCATTCTGCTGAGGAGTATAAGGGGCAGATAACTCATGAGTAATACCAAGTTCATCAAGGTATTAATCAAGATTTTTGTTCTTGAACTCAGTCCCATTATCACTCCTAATATGCTTGATCTTGACGCCGAAGTTGGTGAAGGCCCTAGAAGCAAATCGTCTGAAGACATCCTGCACTTCATTTTTGTAGAGAATAATATGTACCCAAGTGTATCGAGAGTAATCATCAACAATGATAAAGCCATACAAACTTGAAGAATTTTTTAGTGTGGAGTAATGAGTAGAGCCAAATAGATCCATGTGAAGCAATTCAAAGGGTTGAGTCGTGGTCATGATTGTCTTCGAGGGATGCTTGGATCTGGTCATCTTTCTAGATTCACATACACCGCAGAGGTGGTCCTTGAGGAATTTGACACCCTTGATGCCTGTGACGTGCTTTTTCTTCATGAGCATGTGCAAGTTCCTCATACCCGCATGTCCAAGTTATCGATGCCACAACCAGCCTTCTGAAGACTTTGCAAGTAAGCATGTGGCAGGCTGAGGACCTGTAGAGAAATCAACAATATACAAGTCTCCTCTCCTAAAGCCTTCAAAGACTTTGGAATTGTCAGATTCCATGATGACAACACAATGATATTTTCCAAATACGACGAACATATCAAGATCACAAAGCATTGAGACAAACATAAGGTTGAACCCAAGGGATTCAACAAGCATCAGCTTATCCATGGTTCGGTCCTTTGAGATAGCGACCTTAACAAGTCCCAATACCTTGCTTTTTCCTTTGTCTGCGTAGGTGATATGCTTCAGAGGAGATGGAGTGAGTGGCAAATTCATCGGTAGATTCTTGTCACCAGTCATGTGGTTTGTGCATCCACTATAGAGGACCCACTCAGTAGCTTTTGGAGTATCATCCTGTAGATGAATTAGTACAACTTACGAACTCATATGCTTCAGAGTGAAGAATATGACATCAATTTCATAAGATAGGATTTCATCACACAAGATAGTAGGCAAGTAGTGTGAGGACATGAGAAATGAGGAATTCATTTCTACATGGTTAGCTTGCGTCCTTTCAAGTATTTCCTCAAGTCTCCAGTAAATTCATCAGATGTTCAAATTCATCTGGAGACCTGACCATGCATAAGATGTTAGTTCAATTTCTTCACCACCCACATCTGGAGGGGTGACAAAGAGTTCATCATTCTCCGAGCACCATATGAGAAGGGAGGCATTGAACCAAGTGCGCTTCGTTTTACAGGGCGAGGGTTAGAGTACTCAAATGAATAAGCAGCGAAATTCTTTGAGGACTTATGAACATAATGGTTTGAAGAAGAATGCACATATTCATAACTCTTAGGTTTTCCCTACGAAACAGAGGCATTAGCACAAGAATGATATTTTCGACCATTTGAGGAATTTGGTCCAAGTGAGGACTTTGGTCCATATGAGGAATTTGATCTAGGGTTCCTATTCTTCCTGAGTGATGTCGTGAGGACATTCACTTGAAGATTTTGTAGGTATCTCTTGGGAACCCAAATTTTCTTCACAGGAGAACCGTTCCTGCAGTTAGTTCCAACAAATCTAGCAAATACTTCACCTTTCTGATTTTTGAAGAATTTGTAGTTGGAGTCAAGTGACTCATCAAAGGAATATGAAGTTTCACAAGTAAAGCCAGATAAAGTGGATGGATCTACAAGAGGTCCTTTCACAGCAACCCATGAGGTTTTGGCGTACTGCTTAGGTGTCCAGTAGGATCCATCAGTGTTGAGTTGCCTCATAAAGGCAATACCCTCTTTCCTAGGGTTCCTGTTCAGAATCTGCCTTTTGAGGACATCGCAAAGGATTTGATGCTCTTTGAGATTTTTGTACATGCCTGTCACATACAATTCCTTCAACCCTGCATTGTCGTCAGTGATACTTGTGGTATCCTCAGATGAGGAATTTGAGACCACTAGAATAGTTGAAGAATTTGTAGCAATAGAAGCATTTGAACATTCAGGTGAAGAATTAGCAGTTTCATGCTCTATGCATTTCAAACAAGGTGGAACAAATTCTTCCTGAGTGGTACTGATCTGTTGAGCCAGTAAGGAATCATTTTCCCTTTGGAGATCCTCATGTGACCCCCTTAGTTTCTCAAGATCTTGCTTTCTTTGAAGAAATTCATAAGAAAGCTTCTCATGGTCAGCTAAGAGGTCGTCATGATGACTCTAAAGGTTATCATACTTTGTTTGAAGACTTTTGATATCGTTAGACAGAGTTTGAGTCTGATCCACTTCATGGTTCAATAGATCATCGCTTTTGTCTAGCATTTTCTGAAACTTTTCAAGTGCACTTTGTTGCTTAGTGGCAAGTTTAACAAGTTTAGCATAGCTAGGTTTCACATATTCATCAGATTCACCTTCACTTGATTCAGAAGAGGAATGATGCTTGTGTACCTTTGATCCATTTGCCATGATGCAATAGGTGGGAGCATAATCATCATTGCTGACGTCAGAGTCGTTGGGGTAGTCATATTCTTCATCGTTGAAGATGGACTTGCTAACGAAAGCAGTAGCAAGAGCAAGGCTAGAGACACCAGATTCTGATTCCTCCTCAGATTCTTCCTCTTCTTCCTCTTCTTCATATTCTTCCTTAGAATCCATTTCCTTGCCGATGAATGCACGAGCCTTTCTGGAACTATTCTTCTTGTGCTTTGAGGACTTTGCAGATGAGGACTTTGAAGATTTCTTCTTTTTCTTTGAGTCATCAGAACTATCCTCCTTGTACTTCTTCTTCTTCTTTGAATCTTTTTCCCAAAGAGGGCAGTCAGAGATAAAGTGACCAGACTTCTTGCAACTATGACAGGTTCTTTTCTTGTAGTCTTTTGAGGAATCTGATTTCCTCAAGCCACTTTTTGATGACTTTAAAAATCCACCTCTCCTTGAGAACTTCTGGAATTTCCTCACGAGCATTGCTAGTTCCTGACTTTGTTCTTCAGGATCACCAAGGCTGCTATCAGAATCTTCTTCTTCGGATGAGGAAATTGCTTTCACCTTCAGAGCACGAGATCTTCCATAGCTTGGCCCGTAGAGGTCTCTCATCTCAGCTTGTTGGAATTCATGAGTATTGAGTCTCTCAAGAATATCAGCAGGATCAAGTGACTTGTAGTCTCCATGTTCTTGAATCATCTGTTGGGGAACGTTGCATGGGAAACAAAAAAATTCCTACGCACACGCAAGATCTATCCATGGTGATGAGCATCTACGAGAGGGAGAGTGGATCTACGTACCCTTGTAGATCGCTAAGCGGGAAGCGTTAAGAAACGTGGTTGGTGTAGTCAAACGTCTTCGCGATCCAAATCGCCGAGCATCCCGCGATCTCATCATGATCCGTCCCGCGATCCAATCACGATCCGTCCCGCGAACTCATCACGATCCATCCCGCGATCTCGTCACGATCCATCCCGCGAACTCATCACGATCCATCTCGCGAACTCATCACGATCCATCTCGCGATCTTGATCACGGTCCTTCCGATCTAGCGCCGAACGAACGACACCTCCGCGTTCAGCACACGTACAGCTCAATGGAAATCTCCGCCTTCTTGATCCATAAAGAGGGAGAGGAGAGGTAGAAGATTTCTCCGGCAGCATGACGGTGCTCTGGAGATGGTGGTGGAGCAATTCCGGCAGGGCTTCGCCTAAGCACTGCAGAAATCCGATCTAGAGGAGAAACTATGCACTAGAGGAACGGGCAGCACGTGGCTAAAAATCTTGTGCCAAAACCCTAAAATCCTCTAGTATTTATAGGAGGAGAGGAGGAGGAGGCTTGGCTGCCAAAGAGGCAGCTCTTGGGTCGGCCGAACCTAGTGGGATTGGAGGATTCCTCCTCCAATCCTAGTAGGACTAGGACTTCTCCTTATTTTTGCCTTTTTTGCCTTTTTCCACCTTTTTCTCTTTGGGCTTTTCTTCCCAGCCGCATGGGCCTTGTGTGGCACTTCCAAAAGCCCACTAAGGGCTGGTATTTACTCTCTTACATCCCATGTAGCCTCTTGGGTCGAAATACCCCTCCCGATGGTCTCCCGGTACACTACCGACACTCCCGGTACACTACCGATGAGCCCGAAACTTTTCCGGCGACCAAAATAGGACTTCCTATATATCAATATTTACCTCCGGACCATTCCGGAGCTCCTCATGATGTCCGGGATCTCATCTGGGACTCTGAACAACCTTCGGTCACCACCATGCATAACTCTATACTACCGAAACGTCACCGAACCTTAAGTGTGCAGACCCTGCGGGTTCGAGAACTATGTAGACATGACTGAGACACCTCTACGGTCAATAACCAATAGAGGGACATGGATTCCCATGTTGGTTCCTACATATTCTACGAAGATCTTTATCGGTCGAACCTCTATGTCAAGGATTCAGTTAATCCCGTATCATGTTCCCTTTGTTCTTCGGTATGTTACTTGCCCGAGATTTGATCGTCGGTATCTCCATACCTAGTTCAACCTCGTTACCAGCAAGTCTCTTTACCCGTTCCATAATACAAGATCCCATGAATAACACTTAGTCACATTGCTTGCAAGGCTTATTGTGATGTTGTATTACCGAGTGGGCCCTCAGACACCTCTCCGTCACACGGAGTAACAAATTCCAGTCTTGATCCATGCCAACTCAACAAACACCCTCGGAGATACCTGTAGAGCACCTTTATAGTCACCTAGTTACGTTGTGACATTTGATAGACACAAGGCACTCCTCTGGTATCTGTGAGTTGCATGATCTCATGGTCGTAGGAACATATACTTGACATGCAGAAAACAGTAGCAATAAACTGACACGATCATATGTTGCGTTTGTAGTTTGGGTCTTGTCCATCACACCATTCTCCTAATGATGTGATCCCGTTTATCAAATGACATCTCATGTCCATGGCTAGGAAACCTTAACCATCTTTTATCAACGAGCTAGTCTATTAGAGGCATACTAGGGACATGGTTTTGTCTATGTATCCACGCATGCATCTAAGTCTCCGATCAATACAACTATAGCATGGATAATAAACGATTATCATGAACAAGGAAATATGATAATAACTAATTTATTATTGCCTCTAGGGCATATTTCCAACAGTCTCCCACTTGCACTAGAGTCAATAATCTAGTTCACATCACCATGTGATTCACATTGTTATGAATCTAACACCCAATGAGTTTTGGGGCTCGATCATGCTTTGCATGTGAGAGAGGTCTTATAGTCAATGGGTCTGCGACATTCAGATCCGTGTGTACTTTGCAAATCTCTATGTCAAACCGTAAACACGGCTACCACACTCCACTTGGTACTATTCCAAATGGCTGCTCCACTATATGTATCCAGATTGCTACTACGGGTCATCCGGATTGGTGTTAAAGCTTGCATCGACGTAACTCTTTACAACGAACTCTTTATCACCTCCATAATCAAGAAACATCTCCTTAGTCTTTTAGTTACTAAGGATAATCTTGACCGCTGTCCAGTGATCCACTCCTGGATCACTCTCGTACCCCTTGATGGACTCATGGGAAGGCACACACAGGTGCGGTACACAACATGGCATACTATATAGAGCCTATGGCTAGGGCATAGGGGACGACATTCGTCCGTTCTCTTTCTTCTGTCGTGGTCGAGCTTTGAGTCTCACTCAACTTCACACCTTACAAACCAGGCGAGAACACTTCTCTCTGACTAGTCCATTTTGAACTCTTTCAAAATCTTGTCAAGGTATGTACTCATTGAAAGTCTTATCAAACATCTTGATCTATCTTTATAGATCTTGATGCTCAACAATTAGGTAGCATTATTCAGGTCTTCCTTTGAAAATCACTTTTCAAACAACCGTTTATGCTTTCCAGAAATTCCACATTATTTCCGAATAGCAATATGTCATCCACATATACTTATCAGAAACTCTATGGTGCTCCCACTCACTTTATTGCAAATACAAGTTTCTCATAAACTTTGTATAGACTCAAAAACTTTGATCACCTCATCAAAGTGTACATTCCAACTCCAAGATGTTTGCTTCAGTCTATAAAAGGATCACTGAAGCTTGCACACCTTTTAGCATCCTTAGGACTGACAAAACCTTCTGGTTGTATCACATACAACCTTTCCTCAAGGAAACTGTTAAGGAAACGATGTTTTGACATCCATCTGCCAGATTTCATAATTGAAAGTGCAGCAACTGCTAACATAATTTCAACAGACTTTAGCATCGCTACGAGTGGGAAAGTCTCATCGCAGTCAACTCCTTGAACTTGTCGTAAACTTCTTTGCAACAAGTTGAGCTTTACAAATGGTGACATTTACCATCAGCGTCTGTCTTCATTTCAAAGATCCATTTGTACTTAACGACCTGCCATCCAATGAGCAAGTCCACCAAAGTCTATACTTAGTTTTTATACATGGATCCTTTCTCGGATTTCATGGCCTCTAACCATTTGTTGGTTTCTAGGCCCATCGTCGCTTCTCCATAGTTCGTAGGTTCATCGTTATCCAACAACTTGATGTATAAGACAGGGTTGCCGCACCACTCAGGAGCAGTACACGTCCTTGTCGACCTACAAGGTTCGATAGTAACTTGATCCGAAGCTTCATGGTCGTCATCATTAACTTCCTCTTCAACTAAGGTAGGCTTCACAGAAACAACTTCGTGCGCTGCGCTACTCTCTGGTTGAAACAGAGGTTCAATAACCTCATCAAGTTCTATCCTCCTCCCACTCAATTCTTTCAAGAGAAACTTTTTCTCGAGAAAGGACCCAGTTTTAGCAACAAACATTTTATGCTTGGATCTGAGATAGAAGGTTCACCCAACTGTTCTTAGGGTATTCTATGAAGATGCATTTGTTCGCTTTGGGTTCGAGCTCATTAGGTGAAAACATTTTCAACACAAGCGTCGCAACCCCAAACATTAAGAAATGACAGCTTAGGTTTCTATCAAACCATAATTCACACGGTGTCATCTCAACGGATTTAGATGGTGCCCTATTTAAAGTGAATGTAGTTGTCTCTAATGCATAACCCCAAAATTATAGTAACAAAACGATAAGAGACATCATAGCATGCACCATATCCAATAGAGCATGACTATGACATTCGGACACACCATCACACTATGGTGTTGTAGGTGGCGTGAGTTGTGAAACAATTTTCACATTGTCTAAAGTTGTATGCCAAACTCGTAACTCAGATATTCATCTCGATGATCATATCGTAGACATTTTTTATCTTCTTGTCACGATGATCTTAAACATCACTCTGAATTTGCTTGAACCTTTCAAACGATTCAGACTTGTGTTTCATTAAGCAAATATACACTATATCTACTCAAATCATCAGTGAAGGTAAGAAAATAACAATATCCACCGCACGCTATAAGACTCACTGGATTGCATACATCAACATGTATCATTTCCAATAAGTCACTTGCCCGCTCCATCAAACCAGAAAACGGGGTCCTTAGTCATCTTGACCAAGAGGCATGGTTCACATGTCTCAACCGACTCGAAATCGAATGAGTCCAAAGATCCATCAGCATGGAGTTTCTTCATGCGTTTTATACCAATATGACATTTAGTGGCAGTGCCACAATTATGTGGTACTATTATTATTAACTTTGTATCTTTTGGCATCAATGTTATGAACATGTGTATTACTACGATCAAGATTCAACAAACCATTCTCACTGGGTGCTTGACCATTGAAGGTATTATTCATGTAAATAGAATAACCATTATTCTCTAACTTAAATGAATAACCATGTTGCAATAAACACGATCCAATCACGTTCATGCTCAACGCAAAACACCAAATAACATTTATTTAGGTTTGTCACTAATCCCGAAGGTAGAGAGAGCGTGTGATGTTGAACACATCAACCTTGGAAACATTTCCAACACATATCGTCACCTCACCCTTAGCTAGTTCTCCGTTTATTCCATAGATTTTATTTCGAGTTACTAACATTTAGCAACCGAACCGGTATCCAATACCCAGGTGCTACTAGGAGTACTAGCAAGGTACACATCAATAACACGTATATCAAATATACTTTTCTCGACGTTGCCAGCCTTCTTATTTACCAAGTATCTAGGGTTGTTCCGCTTCAGCGACCACTCTCCTCATAATCAAAGCACTTAGTCTCGGGTTTGGGTTCAACTTTGGGTTGCTTCACCGGAGCAGCAACTGACTTGCTATCCATGAAGTTTCCCTCCTTGCCCTTGCCCTTCTCGAAACTAGTGGTTTTACTAACCATCAACACTTGATGCTCCTTCTTGATTTCTACGTTCGCGGTGTCAAACATCGCGAACAGCTCAGGGATCATTATTTCTATCCCTGGCATTTATAGTTCATCATTAAGTTCTAGTAGCTTAGTGACAGTGACTTGGAGAACAATATCAATCACTATCTTATCTGGAAGATCAACTCCCACTCGATTCAAGCGATTGTAGCACCCAGACAATCTGAGCACATGCTCAATGATTGAGCTATTCTCCATCTTACAGGCAAAGAATCTCATTGGATCTCATATCTCGCAACACGGGCACGAGCCTGAGATCCTAATTTCAGCTCTTAGAACATCTCATATGTTCCATGACGTTCAAAACGTTTCGGAGCCTCAATTCTAAGTTGTAATGCATGACGCACTAAACTATCAAGTAGTTATCAGAACGTGCGTGTCAGATGTTCACAACATCTATAAACAACGCTAGAGGGGTTGGCGCACCGAGCGGTGCATTAAGGACATAAGCCTTCTGTGCAGCAATGAGGACAATCCTCAGATCATGGAGCCGGTCCGCAATATTGCTACCATCAACTTTCAACTCTATTTATCTAGGAACATATAAAAATTCAAGGGAGCTACAGCATGAGCTAGTAATCTACAACATAATTTTGCAAAGACACTACTGACTATGTTCATGATAATGAGTTCAACTAATCATATTACTTAACAACTCCTAATCAAATTGACATCCCTCCGGTCATCCGAGTAATACATGATCCAAATTCACCAACTCAAGTCTGATCATCACGTGAGTTGAGGTGGTTACAATGGTGAACATCATCATGTTGATCATATCTACTATATGACTCATGTTCGACCTTTCGGTCTCTTGTGTTCCGAGGCCATGTTTGTACATGCTAGGCTCGTCAAGTTTAACCCGAGTGTTCTGCATGTGCAACACTGGCTTGCACCCGTTGTATGTGAACGTAGAGTCTATCACACCCGATCATCACGTGGTGTCTCAACACGACGAACTTTCGCAACGGTGCACACTCGGGGAGAATACAATTCATCTTGAAATTTAAGTGAGGGATCACCTTATAATGCTACCGTCGTCCTAAGCAAAACAAGGTGCATAAAAGGATTAACATCACATGCAAATCATAAGTGACATGATATGGCCATGAACTTGTGCTTTTGATCTCCATCTTGAAAGCACCGGCATGATCTCCATCGTCATCGGCAAGACACCATGATCTCCATCATCTTGATCTCCATCAACGTGTCGCCATCGGGGTTGTCGCGCCCAACATGCTTCTACTACTATTGCTACCGTTTAGCGATAAAGTAAAGCATTGCATAGCGCTTAAAGATTGACACGCAGGTCATACAATAATTAAAGACAACCCTATGGCTCCTGCCGGTTGCCGTACTCATCGACATGCAAGTCGTGATAATCTATACATCACATGATCATCTCATACATTACATATATCACATCATGTAATTGGCCATATCACATCACAACATACCTTGCAAAGACAAGTTAGACGTCCTCTAATTGTTGTTGCATGTTTTACGTGGCTGCTACGGGTATCTAGCAAGAACAATTCTCATCTACGCAAAAACCACAACGGTGATACACCAGTTGCTTTCTAACCTTCTCAAGGACCGCCTTTGTCGAATCCGATCCAACTAAAGTGAGAGAAACTCGCACCTGCAAGCCATCTATGCCACAAGTTGCGGTCGAGGGAACCGGTCTCTTGTAAGCGTACGAGTAATGTTGGTCCGGGCCGCTTCATCTCACAATACCGTTGAACCAAAATCCGACCAAGGGAGGAAGCAATCTAAGCATCAATGCCCACAAACCTTACTGTTCTACTCGAGATCTCATCTACACATAGACCTAGCTCATGATGCCACAGTTGGGGAATGTTGCATGGGAAACAAAAAAATTTCTACGCACACGGAAGATCTATCCATGGTGATGAGCATCTATGAGAGGGAGAGTGTATCTACGTACCCTTGTAGATCGCTAAGCGGGAAGCGTTAAGAAACGCGGTTGGTGTAGTTGAACGTCTTCGCGATCCAAATCGCCGAGCGTCCCGCGATCTCATCATGATCCGTCCCGCGATACAATCACGATCCGTCCCGCGAACTCATCACGATCCGTCCCGCGACCTCGTCACGATCCGTCCCGCGAACTCATCATGATCCGTCCCGCGAACTCATCACGATCCGTTTCGCGATCTTGATCACGGTCCTTCCGATCTAGCGCCGAACGGACGACACCTCCGCGTTCAGCACACGTACATCTCGATGACGATCTCCGCCTTCTTGCTCCAGCAAGAGGGAGCGGAGAGGTGCTCCGGAGATGGTGGTGGAGCTATTCCGACAGGGCTTCGCCTAAGCACTGCAGAAATCCGATCTAGAGGAGAAACTATGCACTAGAGGAACGGGCAGCACGTGGCTAAAAATCTTGTGCCAAAACCCTAAAATCCTCTAGTATATATAGGAGGAGAGGAGGAGGAGGCTTGGCTTCCAAAGGGGCAGCTCTTGGGTCGGCCGAACCTAGTGGGATTGGAGGATTCCTCCACCAATCGTAGTAGAACTAGGACTCCTCCTTATTTTTGCCTTTTTTGCCTTTTTCCA
Source organism: Hordeum marinum (assembly GCA_022496015.1). Taxonomy (NCBI): domain Eukaryota; kingdom Viridiplantae; phylum Streptophyta; class Magnoliopsida; order Poales; family Poaceae; genus Hordeum; species Hordeum marinum. The sequence goes on along the minus strand of CM039678.1, from coordinate 469,848,326 downwards.
CCTTTTTCTCTTTGGGCTTTTCTTCCCAGCCGCATGGGCCTTGTGTGGGACTTCCACCAGCCCACTAAGGGCTGGTATTTAGTCTCCCACAGCCCATGTAGCCTCTTGGGTCGAAATACCCCTCCCGATGGTCTCCCGGTACACTACCGGCACTCCCGGTACACTACCGATGAGCCCGAAACTTTTCCGGCGACCAAAATAGGACTTCCTATATATCAATCTTTACCTCTGGACCATTTTGGAGCTCCTTGTGACGTCCATGATCTCATCCGGGAATCCGAACAACCTTCGGTCACCACCATGCATAACTCTATACTACCGAAACGTCACCGAACCTTAAGTGTGCAGACCCTGCGGGTTCGAGAACTATGTAGACATGACCGAGACGCCTCTATGGTCAATAACCAATAGCAGGACCTGGATGCCATATTGGTTCCTATATATTCTACAAAGGTGTTTATCGGTCGAACCTCTATGTCAAGGATTCATTTAATCTCGTATGATGTTCCCTTTGTTCTTCGGTATGTTACTTGCCCGAGATTCGATCGTCGGTATCTCCATACCTAGTTCAACCTCGTTACCGGCAAGTATCTTTACTCGTTCCATAATACAAGATCCCGTGACTAACACTTAGTCACATTGCTTGCAAGGCTTATTGTGATGTTGTTTTACCGAGTGGGCCCTGAGATACCTCTCCGTCACACGGAGTAACAAATTCCAGTCTTGATCCATGCCAACTCAATAGACACCCTCGGAGATACCTGTAGAGCACCTTTATAGTCAACCGGTTACGTTGCGACGTTTGATACACACAAGGCGCTCCTCTGGTATCCGTGAGTTGCATGATCTCATGGTCATAGGAACATATACTTGACATGTAGAAAACAGTAGCAATAAAGTGACACGATCATATGCTACGTTTGTAGTTTGGGTATTGTCCATCACACCATTCTCCTAATGATGTGATCCCGTTTATCAAATGACATCTCATGTCCATGGCTAGGAAACCTTAACCATCTTTGATCAACGAGCTAGTCTATTAGAGGCATACTAGGGACATGGTTTTGTCTATGTATCCACACATGCATCTAAGTCTCCGATCAATACAATTATAGCACGGATAGTAAACAATTATCATGAACAAGGAAATATGATAATAACTAATTTATTATTGCCTCTAGGGCATATTTCCAACATCATCAAAGCCAGAGTATCGAATGAGGAGTCAAGAGATCTTAGCAGTTTCTTCACCACTTCATGGTCAGTGATATTGGTGGCACCCAGTGCTTGAAGCTCATTGGAGATATCAGTGAGACGATCAAAAGTTTGGTGAACATTTTCATTGTCAAGTCTCTTGAAGCGGTCGAAGAGATTGCGAAGAACATCAACACGAGAGTCACGTTGAGTGGAGACACCTTCGTTGACTTTGGACAGCCTATCCCAGATAAGCTTAGCAGACTCCAAAGCACTCACTCTGCCATACTGACCTTTGCTCATATGACCACAAATGATATTCTTCGCTTGAGAATTGAGTTGCTTGAATCTCTTCACATCAGCAGCCTTGATTGTGGGAGTAATAGAGGGAACACCATTTTCCACAACATACCAGAGATTGTTGTCAATAGCTCCAAGGTGCATGCGCATCTTGTTCTTTCAATAGGGGTAGTCCGTTCCATCGAAGGTAGGACAGCCCGTGGAAACCTTGATCATACCAGCAGTCGACATAACTAGAACTCCAGGTGGTTAAACCAAAATCACACAGAGCAAGGGAGTACCTTCTTTGATACCAATTGAAAGTGCGTTATATCGACTAGAGGGGGGTGAATAGGCAATTTTTACAAATTCATCACTTGAGGAATTTCAACTTTGAGGAATTTTAAATGTGATGACTAACTAGAAGCAGAATAAGTACTCAAGTGCATGAAGAACATAGTAACAACATAGTCTTCATGATGAAATGAAACATGCACAGATTACAAGTAGCATGATACAGGATAAGCAGTGATGAACAAGGTAACTTGATGAATTTGAGGTGAGGAAATTGTGAAGGTCTTCAGTCAAATTGTTCAAACGGTAACAATCAATTTCATTAACAAGTTTATGAGGAATAGAGGGGTTGAGGAAATAGAACCAGGTAGCTCGATGAAGATAATGGTTTGATGACCCAGTTCCAACTGCTGTGATAGTCGTACGTCTGGTTTGGAGCGGCATGGTACTTAAACCAGAGGACACACAGTCCTTACCGTATTCTCCTTGAGCTAAGGTCATATAGTCCTCGCCCAACACTCGTGGTAAGTCTTTAGGGTAGACTTCCAAAACCCTCACAAACTAGTCACCCGGCGATCCACAATTTACTGCTGGATGCTCTAGACCAAGGTCACTTCATGATCCCCAATTGACTGCAGGAGCACTACACCATGACGACTAACCATCTTGAGGATGCACAGTCCTTAAAGGTAACAAGCGTCGGATCCACACAGGAATTTCTTCAGTGATGCTCAATCACTATGGGTTGGTGGTTTGGTTGTGGGTTTTTCCTCACTGATGATTTTCTCTCAAAGTCCTCGGAGGATGGGTTGCTCTCAAATGACAAGTGTTAGTTCTCTCTCAGAGCAGCCAACCAACTAGTGGTTGTGGGGGTGGCTATTTATAGCCAGGGTGCAACCTGACATGATAAGACATAAATGCCCCCAATGATATGATCGTTATGTGGATAAGAATTATTGGGGACAGCTAGCGCTAAGCACAGCAATGGTCGGAATTTCGAACTATGAAAGTCCTCAGGCTTATCATGTTCCTCACTTGTAGGCAATTCGACCTAGCCAAATCCTAACTCCTCAGTCAGTTCAAATTCATCAGAGGCAATTATCTATTCACACATGCATTATGGTTTCCGGTTAACACAATTATAGCATGAACAATAGACAATTATCATGAACAAGGAAACACAATAATGACCATTTTATTATTGCCTCTAGGGCATATTTCCAACAGTCTCCCACTTGCACTAGAGTCAATAATCTAGTTACATTGTGATGAATTGTACACCCATAGCATTCTGGTGTTGATCATGTTTTGCTCGTGAGAGAGGTTTAGTCAATGGATCTGCGACATTCAGATTCGTATGCACTTTACAAATATCAATATCTCCCTCCTGAATGTAATCACGGATGGAGTTGAAGCGGCGCTTGATGTGTCTTGTCTTCTTGTGAAACCTGGGCTCCTTGGCAAGGGCAATAGCTCCACTGTTGTCACAGAATAGAGTCATCGGGCCCGACGCACTTGGAATTACTCCTAGGTCGGTGATGAACTCCTTCATCCAGACTCCTTCCTTTGCTGCTTCTGAAGCAGCTATGTACTCTGCTTCACATGTAGATGCCGCCACGACGCTTTGCTTGCTGCTGCACCAGCGGACTGCCCCTCCGTTCAAAATATACATGTATCCGGTTTGCGACTTGGAGTCGCCCGGATCTGTGTCGAAGCTAGCATCGACGTAACCCTTTACGACGAGCTCTTCGGCACCTCCATATATGAGAAACATGTCCTTTGTCCTTTTCAGGTACTTCAGGATGTTCTTGACCACTGTCCAGTGTTCCACTCCGGGATCACTTTGGTACCTCCCTACCAAACTTATGGCAAGGTTCACATCAGGTCTGGTACACAGCATGGCATACATAATAGAGCCTATGGCTGAAGCATAGGGTATGACACTCATCTGTTCTCTATCTTTTGCCGTGGTCGGGCATTGAGTCGTACTCAATCTCACACCTTGTAACTGTTGGAAATATGCCCTAGAGGCAATAATAAATTAGTTATTATCATATTTCCTCGTTCATGATAATTGTTTATTATCCATGCTATAATTTATTGATCGGAGACTTAAATGCATGTGTGGATACATAGACTAAACCATGTCCCTAGTATGCCTCTAATAGACTAGCTCGTTGATCAAAAGATGGTTAAGATTTCCTAGCCATGGACATGAGATGTCATTTGATAACAGGATCACATCATTAGGAGAATGATGTGATGGACAAGACCCAAACTACAAAACGTAGCATATGATCGTGTCAGTTTATTGCTGTTGTTTTCTGCATGTCAAGTATATGTTCCTATGACCATGAGATCATGCAACTCACGGATATCGGAGGAGTGCCTTGTGTGTATCAAACGTCGCAACGTAACTGGGTGACTATAAAGGTGCTCTACAGGTATCTCCGAGGGTGTCTGTTGAGTTGGCATGGATCGAGACTGGGATTTGTTACTCCGTGTGACGGAGAGGTATCTCGGGGCCCACTCGGTAATGCAACATCACAATAAACCTTGCAAGCAATGTGACTAATTGTTAGTTGCGAGATCTTGTATTAAGGAACGAGTAAAGAGACTTGCCAGTAACGAGGTTGAACTAGGTATGGAGATACCGACGATCGAATCTCGGGCAAGTAACATACCGAAGAACAAAGGGAACGTTATACGGGATTAACTGAATCCTTGACATAGAGGTTCGACCGATAAAGATCTTCGTGGAATATGTAGGAACAAATGTGGACGTCCAGGTCCCGCCATTGGTTATTGGCTGTAGAGGTGTCTTGGTCATGTCTACATAGTTCTCGAATCCGCAGGGTCTGCACACTTAAGGTTCGGTGACGTTTCGGTAGTGTAGAGTTATATATGGTGGTGACCGAAGGTTGTTCGGATTCCCGGATGAGATCCCGGATGTCACGAGGAGATCTGGAATGGTCCAGAGGTAAAGATTCATATATAGGAAGTCCCAGTTTGGTCGCCGGAAAAGTTTCGGGCTCATCGGTAGTGTACTGGGAGTGCCGGTAGTGTACCGGGAGACCTCCGGGAGGGGTATTTCGACCCCAGAGGGTCCATGGGCTGTGGAAAGTGATAACCAGCCCTTATTGGGCTGGAGGAACAGCCACAATAAGGCCCATGGCGCAGGAGACAAAAGTCCTAAAGGAAAAGGTGGAAAAAAAGGCTAAAAGGGAAGTCCTACTCCTACTAGGAGTGGAGGAGGAGTAGGACTCCTCCCCCTCTAGTTCGGCCGACTCCTATTGGAGTTTCTCCTTGCGCCAGCCCTCCCCTCCTCTCCTCCTATATGTACTGGTGGAATAGAAGGGTTTTGCACAGATTTTACGACCATGTGCTACCCGTTCCACTAGTGCTCCTCTAGATCGATTTTTTGCAGTGCTTAGGCGAAGCCCTGTCGGAATTGTTCCACCACCATCACCGGAGCGCCTTCACGCTGCCGGTGAACTCTCTCTCCTCTCCACCTCCTCTTGCTAGATCGAGACAGTGGAGATCGTCATCAAGCTGCATGTGTGCTGAATGCGGAGGTGCCGTCCGTTCGGCGCTAGATCGGAAGGACCGTGATTGAGATCGCGAGACGGTCCATGATGAGATCGCAGAACAGATCGCGATGAGTTCGCGGGACAGATCGTGATCAAGATCGTGAGACGGATCATGATGAGTTCGTACGATGGATCATGATGTGTTCGCGGGACGGATCGTGATTGGATCGCGGGACGGATCGTGATGAGATCGCGGGACGCTCGGCGATTTGGATCGGGTAGATGTTCGACTACACCAACCGCGTTTCTTAACGCTTCCCGCTTAGCGATCTACAAGGGTACGTAGATCCACTCTCCCTCTCGTAGATGCTCATCACCATGGATAGGTTTGCGTGTGCGTAGGAAATTTTTTGTTTCCCATGCGACGTTCCCTAACAGTGGCATCATGAGCTAGGTTGATGGTTCGATGAGATCTCGAGTAGAATACAAAAGGTTTGTGGGCGTTGATGCTTAGATTGCTTCCTCCCTTGGTCGTATCTTGGTTCACCGGGATTGTGAGATGAAGCGGCCCGGACCAACATTACTCGTACGCTTACGAGAGACCGGTTCCCTCAACGCAACTTGTTGCTTAGATGGCTTGCGGGTGACAGTTTCTCTCACTTTAGTTGGATCGGATCCGACAAAGGCGGTCCTTGAGAAGGTTGAAAACCAACTAATGTATCACCGTTGTGGTTTTTGCGTAGGTGAGAATTGTTCTTGCTAGATACCCGTAGCAGCCACGTAAAACATGCAACAACAATTAGAGGACGTCTAACTTGTTTTTGCAGGGTATGTTGTGATATGATATGGCCAATTACATGATGTGATATATGTGATATATGTGATGTATGAGATGATCATGTGATGTATAGATTATCACGACTTGCATGTCGATGAGTACGGCAACCGGCAGGAGCCATAGGGTTGTCTTTAATTATTGTATGACCTGCGTGTCAATCATTAAGCGCTATGTAATGCTTTACTTTATCGCTAAACGGTAGCAATAGTAGTAGAAGCATGAAGGGCGTGACAACCCCGATGGCGACACGTTGATGGAGATCAAGATGATGGAGATCATGGTGTCATGCCGGTGACGATGGAGATCATGCCGGTGCTTTCTAGATGGAGATCAAAAGCACAAGTTCATGGCCATATCATGTCACTTATGATTTGCATGTGATGTTAATCCTTTTATGCACCTTGTTTTGCTTAGGACGACGGTAGCATTATAATATGATCCCTCACTTAATTTCAAGATCAATTGTGTTCTCCCCGAGTGTGCACCGTTGCGAAAGTTCGTCGTGTTGAGACACCACGTGATGATCGGGTGTGATAGACTCTACGTTCACATACAACGGGTGCAAGCCAAATTTGCACGTGCAGAACACTCGGGTTAAACTTGACGAGCCTAGCATGTACAGACATGGCCTCGGAACACAAGAGACCGAAAGGTCGAACATGAGTCATATAGTAGATATGATCAACATAATGACGTTCACCATCGCAGCCACCTCAACTCACGTGATGATCGGACTTGAGTTGGTGAATTTGGATCATGTATCACTCTAATGATCGGAGGGATGTCAATTTGAGTGGGAGTTCTTAAGTAATATGATTAATTGAACTTATTATCATGAACATAGTCAGTAGTGACTTTGCAAATTATGTTGTAGATTACTAGCTCGCGCTGTAGCTCCCTTGTATTTTTATATGTTCCTAGAGAAATAGAATTGAAAGATGATGGTAGCAATATTGCGGACTGGGTCCGTGATCCGAGGATTGTCCTCATTGCTGCACAGAAGGCTTATGTCCTTAATGCACCGCACGGTGCGCCACCCCCTCTAGCGTCGTCTATAGATGTTGTGAACATCTGACAGGCATGTTCCGATGACTACTTGTTAGTTTAGTGCGTCATGCATTACGGCTTAGAATTGAGGCTCTGAAACGTTTTGAACGTCATGGAACATATGAGATGTTCTAAGAGCTGAGATTGTGATCTCAGGCTCGTGCCCGTGTTGTGAGATATGAGATCTCCAACAAGATTCTTTGCCTGCAAGATGAAAGAGAATAGCTCAATCGTTGAGCATGTACTCAGATTGTTTGGGTACTACAATCGCTTAAATCAAGTGGGAGTTGATCTTCCAGATAAGATAGTGATTGACATAGTTCTCCAAGTCACTGTCACTAAGCTACTAGAACTTGGTGATGAACTATAAATTGCCAGGGATAGAAATAATGATTCCTGAGCTGTTCGCGATGTTTGACACCGCGAAGGTAGAAATCAAGATGGAGCGTCAAGTGTTGATGGTTAATCAAACCACTAGTTTCGAGAAGGGCAAGAGCAAGGAGGGGAACTTCATGGATAGCAAGTCAGTTGCTGCTGCAGTGAAGCAACCCAAAGTTGAACTCAAACCCGAGACTAAGTGCTTCTGTTATGAGGTGAGCGGTCGCTGAAGCGGAACAACCCTAGATACTTGGTAGATAAGAAGGCTGCCAACATCGACAGAAGTATATTTGATATATGAGTTATTGATGTGTACCTTGCTAGCATTCCTGGTAGCACCTGGGTATTGGATACCGGTTCGGTTGCTAAATGTTAGTCACTCGAAATAAAAGCTACAGAATAAACGGAGAATTAGCTAAGGGTGAGGTGACGATATGTGTTGGAAATGTTTCCAAAGTTGATGTGATCAAGATCGCACGCTCTCTCTACCTTCAGGATTAGTGACGAATCTAAATAATTTTATTTGGTGTTTTGCGTTGAGCATGTACATGATTAGATCATGTTTATTGCAATACGGTTATTCATTTAAGTTAGAGAATAATGGTTATTCTGTTTACATGAATAATACCTTCAATGGTCATGCACCCAGTGAGAATGGTTTGTTGAAATCTTGATCGTAGTAATACACATGTTCATAAAATTGATGTCAAAAGATCAAAGTTAATAGTGATGGTACCACATACTTGTGGCACTGCCGCTAAATGTCATATTGGTATAAAGCGCATGAAGAGACTCCATGCTGATGGATCTTTGGACTCATTCGATTTCGAATCGGTTGAGACATGCGAACCACGCCTCTTGGGCAAGATGACTAAAGGACCCCGTTGGATGGAGCGGGCAAGTGATTCATTGGAAATGATACATGTTGATGTATGCAATCTAGTGAGTCTTGTAGCGTGCAGTGGATATCGTTATTTTCTTACCTTCACTGATGATTTGAGTAGATATAGTGTATCTCTACTTAATGAAACACAAGTCTGAATCGTTTGAAAGGTTCAAGCAAATTCAGAGTGAATTTTAAGATCATCGTGACAAGAAGATAAAATGAGTGCGATATGATCGTGGAGGTGAATATCTGAGTTACGAGTTTGGCATACAACTTCGGAGAATGTGAAATTTGTTTCACAACTAACGCCACCTGGAACACCATAGTGTGATGGTGTGTCCGAACCTCATAGTCATGCTCTATTGGATATGGTGCGTGCTATGATGTCTCTTATCGTTTTACTACTATAATTTTGGGGTTATGCATTAGAGACAACTACATTCACTTTAAATAGGGCATCATCTAAATCCATTGAGATGCCACCGTGTTAATTAGGGTTTAATAGAAACCTAAGCTGTCATTTCTTAATATTTGAGGTTGCGACACTTGTGTGGAAAATGTTCACCTAATGAGGTCGAACCCAAGGCGGGCAAATGCATCTTCATAGAATACCCTAAGAGCAGTTGGGTGAACCTTCTATCTCAGATCCTAGTGCAAAGTGTTTGTTGCTTAAACGGATCCTTTCTCGAGGAAATGTTTCTCTCGAAAGAATTGAGTGGGCGGAAGATAGAACTTGATGAGGTTGTTGAACCTTTGTTCAACCAGAGAGTAGCGCAGCACAGAAAGATGTTTCTGTGAAGCCTACGTTAGTTGAAGAGGAAGTTAATGATGATGATCATGAAGCTTCAGGATCAAGTTACTATCGAACTTCATAGGTTGACAAGGATGTGTACTGCTGCTAAACGGTACGACAACCCTGTCTTGGAGGTCATGTTGTTGGACAAACGATGAACCTACGAGCTACGAAGAAGCGATGATGGGCCCGGATTCTGACAAATGGTTGGAGGCCATGAAATCCGAGATAGGATCCATGTATGAAAACCAAGTATAGACTTTGGTAGACTTACTCGTTGGACAGTAGGTCGTTGAGTACAAATGGATCTTTAAAATGAAGACAGACGCTGATGGTAAATGTCACCATTTGTAAAGCTCGACTTGTTGCAAAGATGTTTGTGACAAGTTCAAGGAGTTGACTGCGATGAGGCTTTCTCACTTGTAGCGATGCTAAAAGTCTGTTGGAATTATATTAGCAGTTGCTGCATTTTCAATTATGAAATCTTGCAGATGGATGTCAAAACATCGTTTCCTTAAACGGTTTGCTTGAGGAAAGGTTGTATGTGATACAACCAGAAGGTTTTGTCAGTCCTAAGGATGCTAAAAGGTGAGCAAGCTTCAGTGATCCTTCTATGGACTGAAGCAAGCATCTCGGAGTTGGAATATACGCTTTGATGAGTTGATGAAAGTTTTTGAGTTTATACAAAGTTTGCGAGAAACTTGTATTTACAATAAAGTGAGTGGGAGCACTATAGAATTTCTGATAAGTATATGTGGATGACATATTGTTGATCGAAAATAATGTAGAATTTCTGCAAAGCATAAACAGTTATTTGGAAAGTGATTTTCAAAGTAAAACCTGGATAAAACTACCTAATTGTTGAGCATCAAGATCTATAGAGATAGATCAAAGATGACTTGATGAGACTTTCAATGAGTACATACCTTGACAAGGATTTTGAAAGGAGTTCAAAATGGATCAGTCAGAGAAAGAGTTCTCGTCTGATTTGTAAGGTGTGAAGTTGAGTGAGACTCAAGGCTCGACCACGGCAGAAGAAAGAGAAAGGACGAACGTCGTCCCCTATGCCTTAGCCATAGGCTCTATACAGTATGCCATGCTATGTACGCACCTATGTGTGCCTTGCCATGAGTCTGTCATGGGGTACAAAAGAAATCCAGGAGTGGATCACTGGACAACGGTCAAGATTATCCTTAGTAACTAAAAGACTAAGGAGATGTTTCTCAATTATGGAGGTGATAAAGAGTTCGTCGTAAGGAGTTACGTCGATGCAAGCTTTAACACTAATCCGGATGACTCGTAGTAGCAATCTGGATACGTATAGTGGAGCAGCCATTTGGAATAGTGCCAAGTGGAGTGTGGTAGAAGTGTTTACAGTTTGACATAGGGATTTGCAAAGTACACACGGATCTGAATGTTACAGACCCGTTGACTATAAGACCTCTCTCACATGCAAAGCATGGTCGAACCCCAGAACTCATTGGGTGTTAGATTCATAACAATGCGAATCACATGGTGATGTGAACTAGATTATTGACTCTAGTGCAAGTGGGAGACTGTTGGAAATATGCCCTAGAGGCAATAACAAATTAGTTATTATCATATTTCCTCGTTCATGATAATCGTTTATTATCCATGCTATAATTGTATTGATCGGAGACTTAAATGCATGTGTGGATACATAGACTAAACCATGTCCCTAGTATGCCTCTAATAGACTAGCTCGTTGATCAAAAGATGGTTAAGGTTTCCTAGCCATGGACATGAGATGTCATTTGATAACAGGATCACATCATTAGGAGAATGATGTGATGGACAAGACCCAAACTACAAAACGTAGCATATGATCGTGTCAGTTTATTGCTACTGTTTTCTGCATGTCAAGTATATGTTCCTATGACCATGAGATCATGCAACTCACGGATATCGGAGGAGTGCCTTGTGTGTATCAAACGTTGCAATGTAACTGGGTGACTATAAAGGTTCTCTACAGGTATCTCCGAGGGTGTCTGTTGAGTTGGCATGGATCGAGACTGGGATTTGTTACTCCGTGTGACGGAGAGGTATCTCGGGGCCCACTCGGTAATGCAACATCACAATAAGCCTTGCAAGCAATGTGACTAATTGTTAGTTGCGGGATCTTGTATTACGGAACGAGTAAAGAGACTTGCCAGTAACGAGGTTGAACTACGTATGGAGATACCGACGATCGAATCTCGGGCAAGTAACATACCGAAGAACAAAGGGAACGTTATACGGTATTAACTGAATCCTTGACATAGAGGTTCGACCGATAAAGATCTTCGTGGGATATGTAGGAACCAATGTGGACGTCCAGGTCCCGCCATTGGTTATTGGCTGTAGAGGTGTCTCGGTCATGTCTACATAGTTCTCGAACCCGCAGGGTCTGCACACTTAAGGTTCGGTGACGTTTCGGTAGTGTAGAGTTATGTATGGTGGTGATCGAAGGTTGTTCGGAGTCCCGGATGAGATCCGGATGTCACGAGGAGCTCCGGAATGGTCCGGAGGTAAAGATTCATATATAGGAAGTCCCAGTTTGGTCGCTGGAAAAGTTTCGGGCTCATCGGTAGTGCACCGGGAGTGCCGGTAGTCTACCGGGAGACCTCCGGGAGGGGTATTTCGACCCCAGAGGGTCCATGGGCTGTGGAGAGTGATAACCAGCCCTTATTGGGCTGGAGTAACAGCCACAATAAGGCCCATGGCGCAGGAGACAAAAGTCCTAAAGGAAAAGGTGGAAAAAAAGGCTAAAAAGGAAGAGTCCTACTCCTACTAGGAGTCGAGGAGGAGTAGGACTCCTCCCCCTCTAGTTCGGCCGACTCCTATTAGAGTTTCTCCTTGCGCCAGCCCTCCCCTCCTTTCCTCCTATATATAGTGGTGGAATAGAAGGGTTTTGCACAGATTTTACGGCCATGTGCTACCCATTCCACCGGTGCTCCTCTAGATCGGTTTTCTGCAGTGCTTAGGCGAAGCCCTGCCGGAATTGTTCCACCACCATCACTGGAGCGCCGTCACGCTGCTGGTGAACTCTCTCTCCTCTCCACCTCCTCTTGCTGGATCGAGACAGTGGAGATCGTCATCAAGCTGCACGTGTGCTAAACGCGGAGGTGCCGTCCGTTCGGCGCTAGATCGGAAGGACCGTGATCAAGATCGCGAGACGGTCCGTGATGAGATCGCGGAACAGATCGTGATGAGTTCGTGGGACAGATTGTGATCAAGATCGTGAGACGGATCGTGATGAGTTTGTGGGACGGATCATGATGTGTTCGCGGGACGGGTCGTGATTGGATCGCGGGACGGGTCGTGATGAGATCGCGGGACGCTCGGCGATTTGGATCGCGAAGATGTTCGACTACACCAACCACGTTTCTTAACGCTTCCCGCTTAGCGATCTACAAGGGTACGTAGACCCACTCTCCCTCTCGTAGATGCTCATCACCATGGATAGGTTTGCGTGTGCGTAGTAAAAATTTTGTTTCCCATGCGTCGTTCCCTAATAGTAACACAGGCAAGAACCCCTTCTTGGACTGATCCATATTGAACTTCTTCAATATCTTTTCAAGGTATGTGCTTTGTGAAAGACCTATGAGGCATCTTGATCTGTCTCTATAGATCTTAATACCTAATATGTAAGCAGCTTCTCCAAGGTCCTTCATTGAAAAACACTTATTCAATTAGGCCTTTACACTTTCCAAGAGTTCTATATCATTTCCCATTATCAGTATGTCATCCACATATAATACGACAAATGCTACAGAGCTCCCACTCACTTTCTTGGAAATACAGGGTTCTCCATAAACCTGTACAAACCCAAACGCTTTAATCACTTCATTAAAGCGAATGTTCCAACTCCGAGATGCTTGCACCAGCCCATAGATGGAGCGCTGGAGCTTGCATACCTTGTTAGAATCTTTAGGATCGACAAAACCTTCTGGCTGCATCATATACAGTTGTTCCTTGAGGAAGCCATTAAGGAATGCTGTTTTGACGTCCATTTGCCAGATATCATAATCATAAAATGCGGCAATTGCTAACATGATTCGGACAGACTTCAGCATCGCTACGGGTGAGAAAGTCTCATCGTAGTCAACTCCTTGAACTTGTCGATAACCCTTAGCAACAAGCCGAGCCTTATAGACGGTCACATTACCATCCGCGTTAGTCTTCTTCTTAAAGATCCATTTATTTTCAATGGCTCGCTTATCATCAGGCAAGTCCACCAAAGTCCATACTTTTTTCTCATACATGGATCCTATCTCGGATTTCATGGCTTCAAGCCATTTGTTGGAATCCGCGCCCGCCGTCGCTTCTTCGTAGTTCGAAGGTTCACCGTTGTCTAACAACATGATCTCTAGGACAGGGTTGCCATACCACTCTGGTGCGGAACGTGTCCTAGTGGACCTTCGACGTTCAATAGTAACTTGATCTGAAGTTTCATGATCATCATCATTAACTTCCTCTCCAGCCGGTGTAGGCTCCACAGAAACAACTTCCTGTGTTGCGCACTCTCCGGTTCGAGTGGAGGTACAATTACCTCATCAAGTTCTATTTTCCTCCCACTTACTTCTTTCGAGAGAAACTATTTCTTGAGAAAGGATCCATTCTTGGCAACAAAGACTTTGCCCTCAGATCGTAGGTAGAAGGTATACCCAATAGTCTCTTTGGGATATCCTATGAAGACGCACTTTTCCGCTTTGGGTTCGAGCTTCTCAGGTTGAAGTTTCTTCACATAAGCATCGCATCCCCAAACTTTTAGAAACGACAGCTTAGGTTTCTTTCCAAACCATAATTCATATGGTGTCGTCTCAACGGATTTTGACGGTGCCCTATTTAAAGTGAATGCGGCAGTCTCTAATGCATATCCCCAAAATGATAGCGGTAAGTCGGTAAGAGACATCATAGATCGTACCATATCTAATAGAGTGCGATTACGACGTTCAGACACACCATTTCGCTGAGGTGTGCCAAGCGGCATGAGTTGTGAAACAATTCCACATTTCCTTAGGTGCGTGCCAAACTCGTGACTTAAATATTCTCCGCCACGATCAGATCATAGGCACTTTATTTTCCTGTCACGTTGATTCTCTACCTCAATCTGAAATTCCTTGAACCTTTCAAAAGTTTCAGACTTATGTTTCATTAAGTAGACATACCCATATCTACCCAAGTCATCAGTGAGGGTGAGAAAATAACGGTAGCCACCACGAGCCTCGACACTCATTGAACCGCATACATCGGTATGTATTATTTCCAACAAGTCAGTTGCTCGCTCCATTGTTCTGGAGAACGGAGTCTTAGTCATCTTGCCCATGAGGCATGGTTCGCACATGTCAAATGATTCGAAATCAAGAGACTCCAAAAGTCCATCAGTATGGAGCTTCTTCATACGTTTGATACCAATATGACCAAGGCGGCAGTGCCACATGTAAGTGCGACTATCGTTATCAACCTTACACTTTTTGGTACTCACACTATGGACATGTGTAACATCACGTTCGAGATTCATCAAAAATAAACCATTGACCAGCGGGGCATGACCATAAAAAATTTCTCTCATATAAATAGAACAACCATTATTCACAGATTTAAATGAGTAGCCATCTCGCATCAAGCGAGATCCAGATACAATGTTCATGCTCAAAGCTGGTACTAAATAACTCCGAAGGTAGATGTAGAGGTAGCGTGCCGACGGCGATCACATCGACCTTGGAACCATTCCCGACGCGCATCGTCACCTCGTCCTTTGCCAGCCTCCGCTTATTCCGCAGCTCCTGCTTGGAGTTACAAATGTGAGCAACTGCACCAGTATCAAATACCCAGGAGCTACTACGAGTGCTGGTTAGGTACACATCAATAACAAGTATATCACATATACCTTTAATGTTGTCGTCCTTCTTATCCGCTAAGTACTTGGGGCAGTTATGCTTCCAGTGACCGGTACCCTTCCAGTAAAAGCACTCAGTCTCAGGCTTGGGTCCATGCTTGTTCTTCTTCTTCCCGGCAACTTACTTACCGAGCGCGGCAACAGCTTTGCCGTCCTTCTTGAAGTTCTTCTTACCCTTGCCTTTCTTGAAACTAGTGGTCTTATTTACCATCAACACTTGATGCTCCTTTCTGATCTCGACCTCTGCTGATTTCAGCATCGAGTACAACTAAGGAATGGACTTCTCCATCCCTCGCATGTTGTAGTTCATCACAAAGCTCTTGTAGCTAGGTGGAAGCGACTGGAGGATTCTGTCAATGACCGAGTCATCCGGGAGATTAACTCCTAGCTGAGTCAAGCGGTTGTGTAGCCCAGACATCTTGAGGATGTGCTCACTGACAGAACTATTCTCCTCCATCTTACAGCTGAAGAACTTGTCGGAGACGTCATATCTCTCGACCCGGGCATGAGCTTGGAAAACCAGTTTCAGCTCTTGGAACATCTCATATGCTCCGTGTTGCTCAAAACGCTTTTGGAGCCCCGGTTCTAAACTGTAAAGCATGCCGCACTGAACAATGGAGTAATCATCGCAGCGAGAATGCCAAGCGTTCGCAACGTCTTGCTCTGCTGGGAGAAGGGGTGGGTCACCTAGTGGTGCATCAAGGACATACAATTTCTTGGAAGCTATGAGGATGATCCTCAAGCCACGGACCCAGTCCGCATAGTTGCTTCCATCATCTTTCAGCTTGGTTTTCTCTAGGAACGCGTTGAAATTGAGGGTGACATTCGCGTTGGCCGTTGGATCTACAATATAGATTATAAAGATAATTTTAGACTAAGTTCATGATAATTAATTTCACATAATCAAATTATCTAATGAACTCCCACTTAGATAGACATCTCTCTAGTCATCCAAGTGACACATGATCCATGTCAACTAGCCCGTGTCCGATCATCATGTGAGACGGACTAGTCATCCATGGTGAACATCTCCATGTTGATCGTATCTTCCATACGACTCAAGTTCGACCTTTCGGTCTTCCATGTTCCGAGGCCATGTCTGTACATGCTAGGCTCGTCAAGTCAACCTAAGTGTTTCGCGTGTGTAAATCTGGCTTACACCCGTTGTATGCGAACGTTAGAACCTATCACACCCGATCATCACGTGGTGCTTCGGAACAACGATCCTTAGCAACGGTGCACAGTTAGGGTGGACACTTTTCTTGAAATTTTAGTGAGAGATCATCTTATTTACTACCGTCGTTCTAGGCAAATAAGATGTAAACATGATAAACATCACATGCAATCAATATAGTGACATGATATGGCCATTATCATCTTGCGCCTTTGATCTCCATCTTCGGGGCACCATGATCATCACTGTCACCGGCACGACACAATGATCTCCATCATCATGATCTCCATCACTGTGTCTTCATGAAGTTGTCTTGCCAACTATTACTTCTACTACTATGGCTAACGTTTAGCAATAAAGTAAAGTAATTACATGGCGTTTATGATTGACACGCAGGTCATACAATAAAATAAGACAACTCCTATGGCTCCTGCCGGTTGTCATAATCATCAACATGCAAGTCGTGAATCCTATTACAAGAACATGATCAATCTCATACATCACAATGCATCACATCACATCCTTTGGCCATATCACATCATAGGGCATATGCTGCAAAAACAAGTTAGACGTCCTCTAATTTGTAGTTGCATGTTTTACGTGGCTCCTATAGGTTACTAGCAAGAACATTTCTTACCTATGTCAAAACCACAACGTGATATGCCAATTGCTAGTTACCCTTCATAAGGACCCTTTTCATTGAATCCAATCCGACTAAGGTGGGAGAGACAGACACCTGCTAGCCACCTTATGCAACAAGTGCATGTCAGGCGGTGGAACCAGTCTCACGTAAGCGTACGTGTAAAGTCGGTCCAAGCCGCTTCATCCCACAATACCGCCGAATCAAGATAAGACTAGTAGTGGTAAGAAAATTAACAAAATCGACACCCACAACTGCTTTGTGTTCTACTCGTGCATAGATTCTACACATAGACCTAGCTCATGATGCCACTGTTGGGAGACGTACTAGTAAATCTAAATTTTCCTACGTGTCACCAAGATCTATCTATGGAGAAATTAGCAACGAGTGTGGAGAGATTACATCTTCATACCTTTGAAGATCGCTAAGCGGAAACAATACAAGAACGCGGTTCATGGAGTCGTACTCGCAGCGATTCAGATCGCGGTGGATTTTGATCTAAGTGCCGAACAACGATGCCTTCGCGTTCAACACACGTGCAGCCCGGCGACGTCTCCTACGCCTTGATCCAGCAAGGAGGAAGGAGAGGTTAGGTAAGGTCTCCAACAACAGCACGATAGCATGGTGGTGATGGAGTAGCAAGGTATTCCGGCAGGGCTTCGCCTAAGCGTTGCGGAGGAGGAAGAAGAGTGGTAGGGCTTTGCCATGAGAGAGAGAGAGAGTTCAGAACTATTCTCAAAAGGCCAAAACATCAAGTATATATAGGAGGAGGGAGAGGGAGGGCTGGCTTTGACTCTCCTCCAAAGAGGAGAGCTTCGGCCGAATCAAAGGGAGAGTCCACCTCCCACAAGGGAGGTGGATCTCCTCCTTTTCAAACTCCTTTGCCCTTATCTCTACTCCTCCAGCCGCATGGGCCTTTCTAGAAGGTCTTGGCCAGCCCAATAAGGGCTGGGACACCTCCTCTAAGGGCCCACAAAGTCCTATGGTCATCACACCCTTCCCGGGGGTCCTCGGCACCCTCCCGGCACTCCCGGTATAATACCGATGAGCCCGAAAACTTTCCGGTGACCAAAACTGGACTTCCTATATATCAATCTTTACCTCCGGACCATTCCAGAGCTTCTTGTGATGTCCAGGATCTAATCCGGGACTCCGAAAAACTTTCGGTAATCACGTATACCATTTCCCTATAACCGTAGTGTCATCGAACCTTAAGTGTGTAGACCCTACGGGTTCGGGAGACACGTGGACATGACCGAGACACTTCTCCGGCCAATAACCAACAGTGGGATCTGGATACCCATGTTGGCTCCCACATGCTCAACGATGATCTCATCGGATGAACCACAATGTCGGGGATTCAATCAATCCCGTATACAATTCCCTTTGTCTATCGGTATGATACTTGCCCGAGATTCGATCGTCGGTATCTCTATACCTTGTTCAATCATCCCGTGACTAACACCTTGGTCACATTGAGCTCATTATGATGATGTCTTACCGAGTGGGCCCAGAGATACCTCTCCATCACACAGAGTGACAAATCCCAGTCTCGATTCGTGCCAACCCAACAGACACTTTCGGAGATACCCGTAGTGCACCTTTATAGCCACCCAGTTATGTTGTGACGATTGGCACACCCAAAGCATTCCTACGGTATCCGGGAGTTGCACAATCTCATGGTCTAAGGAAACGATACTTGACATTGAAAAGCTTTAGCAAACGAACTACAAGATCTAGTGCTATGCTTAGGATTGGGTCTTGTCCATCACATCATTCTCCTAATGACGTGATCCTGTTATCAATGACATCCAATGTCCATGGTCATGAAACCATGACCATCTATTGATCAACGAGCTAGTCAATTAGAGGCTCACTAGGGACATGTTGTGGTCTATGTATTCACACATGCATTATGGTTTCCGGTTAACACAGTTATAGCATGAACAATAGACAATTATCATGAACAAGGAAATACAATAATAACCATTTTATTATTGCCTCTAGGGCATATTTCCAATAGTCAGATCGGCATATTCTTCATGTATTTCTTCAGTCGGAGCAGGTGACTGAGGAATCTTTGTCAGAGGAGTAGTCATTGGTGAATTTCTGTGTGTTGATTCCCAGTATTCATCATTGATGACAGGTGTTGTATTTCCAATGTCTATGTCCTCATCAATTTCTTCAACTCTAGCCTCTTCAGCAGTGAACTAAGGCTGGGGTGATGATACCTTTGGAGTTCAAGCAATGTCTTCAACTTCAATTTCTTCATCAATCTGCTTTGTCGAAGCAGCAGAATGATCTTCATCTTCTTCATCTGGGATGACATAGTCAACCCCAAATGGTACGAGCTCATAAGCAGGTGCAGATGAGAGTGGCGTAGCATCAATGGGTACAGTTGAAGAACTTGGCATAGTCTTCAACTTCTTCACAACTGAGGATACTGTATCGGATGCTTTTCTCTTAAGAGTCTTCTCTTCTGCAGCTTTAGCTTCTTCACGCACGACTAATGCAGTCGCCCTGGTGGGTTCATGTTCTTCAAGCGCACCAAAAGCTTCAGCTGGCCTTTCAGTTTCTTCAGGCACAACAGTGATGGTTGTCCTGGCATGGTCATCAGTGGTCTGAGTTTCCTTAGCCACACTGGTCGTTGCTTCTGGTGCAGAAGCATTCTCATCAGCAGTCACATCAAGCTAAGCAGTTTCATCAGCAGCCTGAGGAATTTCATCAGACTGAGGATTTTGTGGTTGCGATCGAGCTGCAACCCTAGTGTTGTGATCCTTCACAGCAGCTTGAGCAGCCCTGAAAAATCTCACCTTGGTGCCCTTCCATTCAACATCATACCTTTCTTGATCCTCAGAGAGTGTGCGAATTTCAGACTGAACTGTGACGAGTTGATTTGGGGTCAATTTCATCACATTGTCTCTCATAAACTTTTCTTTCCGGGCCCTGTTCCTCTTAGCTCTCAGAGCTTATACTCTCTTCCATTTTTCTTCAGAGATGAAGTCGGTGAGGACATGATCCACACCAAGAGGCAGATTCAGTGAAGAAAGTGGGGTTTTTAGATCTTCATGCCATCTATTGATGAAGTTGAGGATCATCTTGGGATCCAGCATGAGAGGAACAGAGATGCCCTTGGCTATAGCAGCCCTCTGCTGACTTTGCCTGATGATTTCCTCCAATTCTTCATCATCAGCTTCATCATCATCATCCTCAGATCCTGAGGGTATGGTTACCACAGCCTTGCTTGAGTGAGGACTTGGTCTTTGACCTCGTCTAGCAGTTTTCTTCAGCTTCAACACTGTAGGGCTAGTTGAAGACTTTGCTGTAGTAGAGGGGCTTACCGGGATCTTTGGAACTTTTCTGAATCCCACAGTCCTCTTACATGATGCCAGATGCACTGGGGTTGAGGACTTTGCAGCTGCAGCTGAGGACTGAGCAACAACAGTACCAACATCTGAGGCCTTTGTAGGTTCAAGCCTTTGGACTTGAGGAATCTGCTATGATGGTTTTGAGGTCGAAGAACTTGTCTTCATAGCAGCTTTCTTCATCATTGATTTCTTCACAGCACTTGCAGAGGCTCCGGCAGAAGCAGCAGCAGCAGAATCTTCATTGAATTTCTTCACTGCCTCTTTGGCTTTCCTCGCCAGCTTGGCTTGCTGCTTCTCCCACATATGAGGGAAGTCCTCACCAGTCTTGAGGCTAGTGGGATCAGCAATTTGATTTTGAGCCAGGGGAGGCCTGCTGCAGGGAGGTTTCACATCGAATTTCATCATGTATTTAGGAGTTACATAACGATATTCCTTCCATTCCCTTGCCCATCTCCTCTCAATTTTCTGTAGACGAATTTTTCTCTGCTTGGTCATTTCTTTGCCATGAGTTTCTTCATCGGGTGTGCAGTATTCCTCATAGAATTCATCTGGAATCTCAAAAGGAGTGTGCACATCTGGCTTCTTTCCACCTTTGTGAGGTTTCTTTCTGTCAGCCATTTACTTCACCTGAGGAATTTGAACTCTTGAGGACTCTGAAGAAGTACACATTTTTTCCTCAAGAAACGCTGCCAAAGAGTTAAGTTGATGAGAACCTAGTGATTCATCAGCGGACATGTTGTAGCTGTGAATAGAGTATAGGTGCGAGGAATTTGAAGAGGTCATATGTGCTCTCAGAGATATCTTGTAAATAGAAATAGGTGAGGAATTTGACCATGGGTGTCTTGAGGAATTTCACTAAGTGTTCTTTGTCTTAGGTTCCAGAGTTGTGTAGATTTTGAGGATTCACACAATTGAGGAATCTTGAAGAAAATCATTACTTAGGGAAAATCATCAAGTATATGAAGATGAAAGGTGCTTTAGAATAAGATTCATGAGGAATAAACACCTTTCGAGGAATATGAAGAGCATTCGAATATCAAACAAGGGCAGTAAAAATAGATTTTATTTACCCTGGTGAAGAACACGACGAACTGAGAGAGAGATTGGGAAGTTCGTCAGTTCAGATCTCCCATGCCCTAGCTTGGCAAAGGGAGACAGCTACAGCGGTGGCGGGATGAGGACTTCCGCGGCCGATGCGAATACGGCGACGGTGAGGTCGAGGTAGTGAAGCTCTTCCACACCGGCGGTGATGATTTCAGCAGCGGCGCTGGGTTGGAGCTCAGGAGAGAGAGGGTAGAGATGAGGAGTAACCGAGCACAGTTGAAGGGGAGGGGGTATTTATAGTGGAAGTGAAAACCAATCCACCCGAAGATTTTGGACAGGATTGCCCCTGACCCTTGCTCTCCACGCGATAGGTGTCACCCACGTACTGCGAAGTGGCGATAGTGGGGGACCGTGGGTTATCCAGTCACGGGAATCAGAACCGTTTGAGCGGGAACCACTGAAAATTTTGATAGTGAAAATTTTAAAGTTTTCGTTCGCAAATTCTTCAGCCGTCAAGGACACAGTGAAGACTTTGAACAAGTTTCAAAGTAGAATGCATATGAAGAATTTGTGAACAGACTGGGTTGAGTTTAGCATAGAGGGGAAAGGGTCCGATCACATTCACTTAGATGAAAATCAACTTGAATAATTTAGCAATAAGTGAATGTTGTTGAGGACATTGAAAACTCATATATATAGTCAATGAAGAACATGAGTTTCAAAGTTTGAAGAGTTTGAAAAGATGAGGAATTTGAAAACTTGAAGAATTTGAAAAATGACTAAAAACTCAATTTTGAAGAATTTCAACTTTGGTTGGTAGCGTGACCCACCGTATAAGAATGATGATTTCAGACACCGCGTACAATTGTCGTAGGGTTTTGAGAATCAAATTCTTCATTAATTTCTTCACACTTAGAGGGTTATTCTTCATTGATTGAAGAAAAATGTTACTTCGTGTGTTGCACTTCTAAGTCATCAATTTTGCATATGTGTTAGGATGTGTGTCCTTTTTCAAAGAACATTCGAAGACTCTAAGATATTTAGCTCACACCACAACTTGCAAAATCTCTTTTCATCCAAGGGCTTTGTGAAGATATCGGCCAGTTGTTCTTCAGTGGGGATGTGGTCAATGGAGATGTCGCCATTGAGTACATGATCTTGAAGAAAGTGATGACAAATCTGGATGTGCTTGGTCTTGGAGTGCTAAACTGGGTTGTAAGCAATCTTGATGGCACTCTTGTTGTCGCAGTAGAGAGGCACATTCTTCAATTTGATGTCGTAGTCCTTGAGGGTTTGCTTCATCCATAGTAACTGAGCACAACATGAGCCAGCAACAATGTACTCAGCTTTAGTAGTAGAGAGTGAGACGCGGTTCTGCTTCTTCGAGGACCAACAGACTAAGGATCATCCGAGGATGACATGTGCCTGAGGTTGACTTACAATCCACACGATCTCCAGCATAGTCAGTATCAGAGTATCCGACGAGATGAAGATTTGAGCCCTTGGGATACCATAATCCAAGTGTTGGTGTGTGAGCTAAGTATCATAGAATATGTTTCATAGCCTTATGGTGTGATTCCTTTGGTGTTGCTTGGAATCGGGCACACATGCAAACACTTAGCATAATATCAGGCCTAGATGCACATAGATACAACAATGAGCCAATCATGGAGCGGTATACCTTCTGATCGAAATCTTTACCATTTTCATCAGTGCAGAGGTGGCCTTTTGAAGGCATTGGAGTTTTGACGCCTTTGCAATTTTGCATGTCGAATTTCCTAAGAACATCCTTAAGGTACTTCTCTTGGGAGATGAAGATGCCATTGTCTTGCTGACAAATTTGAAGACCTAAGAAGAATTTCAACTCTCCCATCGTAGACATTTGATATTCTTCACTCATCATATAGGCAAATTCATCACTGGTGCATTGATGTCATTGATGATTTTGTCAATCTGCACTTCATTTGCAACTCTTGGATGAGCAGGTTGACGTGGCTGACGATTTTCATTAGCACCATTTTCTTCACGTGTATTAGCATGAAAGTCTTCATTGGTTGGAATGAGTTCCTCAGTGGGTATAATATCTTCAGTTGTCTTCAGCTTGATGGATCCCTTAGGAGACTGTTTAGCTAACACAGAAGGCAGGTGCTCTCTTTGCGAGCCATCAGTTTCATCGAACCGCACATCTATAGTTTCAACAACCTTGTGATGGTAGGTGTTGAAGACTCTGTAGGTGTGCGAGTCCTTTCCGTAACCAAGCATAAAACCTTCATGTGCTTTCGGTGCAAATTTGGAACTGTGTTGAGGATCTTTGATCCAGCATTTTGCATCGAAGACTTTGAGATAACTTACATTGGGTTTCTTGCCAGTCATAAGTTCATACGAAGTATTCTTGAAGAATTTGTGAAGATATACCCTGTTGATGATGTGGCATGTAGTATCAATTGCCTCAGACCAGAACCGACGAGGAGTCTTGTATTCATCAAGCATGGTGCGAGCCATCTCAACTAGAGTCCTATTCTTGCGCTCGACGACGCCATTCTGCTGAGGAATATAAGGGGAAGATAACTCATGAGTAATACCAAGTTCATCAAGGTATTCATCAAGATTAGTGTTCTTGAACTCAGTCCCATTATCACTCCTAATATGCTTGATCTTGACGCCGAAGTTGGTGGAGGCCCAAGAAGCAAATCGTCTGAAGACATCCTGCACTTCATTTTTGTACAGAATAATATGTACCCAAGTGTATCGAGAGTAATCATCAACAATGACAAAGCTATACAAACTTGAAGAATTTGTTAGTCTGGATTAATGAGTAGGGCCAAAGAGATCCATGTGAAGCAATTCAAAGGGTTGAGTCGTGGTCATGATTGTCTTCGAGGGATGCTTGGATCTTGTCATCTGGCAATCCCTACTCACTCACATTGATATCTATTGATGGGCATCTCCATAGCTTGTTGATATGCCTAGTTGATATGAGACTATTTTCTTCTTTTTCCCTTGCACCTCCTCCATATTCTATTCCACCTATAATGTTATATCCATGGCTCACGCTCATGTATTGTGTGATAGTTGAAAAGGTTTGAGAACATCGAAAGTGTGAAACAATTTCTTGACTTGTTCATCGGGGTTGTGCACGATTTAGATACTTTGTGTGGGGGAGATGGAGCATAGCAAGACCATATGATTTTGTAGGGATAACTTTCTAAGCCCATGTTATTTCGAAAGGACACGACTACCTTGTTGGTGTGCTCGAACTATTACTATTTTTATGTCAATATTAGACTATTGTTTTGAATCTTACGGATCTGAATATTCACGCCACAATAAATAATATTACATGGATAAATATGTTGGGTAGCATTCCACATCAAAAATTCTGTTTTATCATTTACCTACTCGAGGACGAGCAGGAATTAAGCTTGGGGATGTTGATACGTCTCCAATGTATCTATAATTTTTGATTGTTCCATGTTATTATATTATATGTTTTGGATGTTTTATATGCATTAATATGCTATTTTATATTATTTTTGGGACTAACCTATTAATCTAGAGCCTAGTGTCAGTTTCTGTTTTTTCCTTGTTTTTGAGTTTCACAGATAAGGAATATTAAACGGAGTCCAAACGGAATAAAACCTCTGGAATGATTTTTTCTAGAATAAAAGGAAGCCACAAGACATGAGAACCAAGGCAGAGGAGCTGCCACGGGGCCACAAGCCCACTTGTCGTGGCCAGGGGGGCCACCCACGCCGGGCAGGCTTGTGGGCCCCTGGCAACTCCCCTAACCCTAATCTTCAGCCTATTAATTCCCAAATATTCCATCATTATCGAAAGGAGCCATAAAAACACTTTTCCGCCACCAGAAGCCTCCATTCCCGAGAGATCCAATCTTGGAGCCTTTTTCGGTAATCTGCCGGAGGGGGATTCGATCACGGAGGGCATCTACATCAACTCCATTGCCCCTCCGATGATGCGTGAGTAGTTCACCACAGACCTACGGGTCCATAGCTAGTAGATGGATGGCTTCTTCTCTCTCTATGCTTCTCAATACCATGTTATTCATGATCTTCATGCAGGTCAATCCGATGTAATACTCTTTTGCGGTGTGTGTTTTGAGATCCGATGAATTGTGGGTTTATGTTTAGATTATCCATGAATATTATTTGAGACTTTTCTTAATTCTTATATGCATGATTTCATATCTTTGCAAGTTTCTTCGAGTTATTGGTTTGGTTTGGCCAACTAGATTGGTAATTCTTGCAATAGGAGAAGTTCTTAGTTTTGGGTTCAATCTTGCGGTGTCCTCACCCAGTGACAAAGTAGGGGTAGCGAGGAACGTATTGTATTGTTGCCATCAAGGGTAAAAACATGGGGTTTTCATCATATTGCTTGAGTTTATCCCTCTACATCATGTCATCTTACTTAATGTGTTACTCTGTTCTTCATGAACTTAATACTCTAGATGCAGGCAGGAGTCGGTCGATGTGTGGACTAATAGTAGTAGATGTAGAATCGTTTTGGTCTACTTGTCACGGCCGTGATGCCTATATGCATAATCATTGCCTTGGATATCTTCATAATTATTCGCTTTTCTATCAATTGCTCGACAATAATTTGTTCACCCACCGTAATACTTGCCATCATGAGAGAAGCCATCTAGTGAAACCTATGGCCCTCGGGTCTATTTTCCACATTATACTTTCAGATCTAAAACCAAAAATACTTGCTACCCTATTTTTACTTTCAGTTTTACCTTCCGTTCAAGCATCCTATTATATCTATCTCTACTAGATCTCATCCTTGCAAAAAACCGTGAAGGGATTGACAACCCCTTTATAGCGTTGGGTGCAAGAGTTTGATTCCTTGTGCAGGTACATCTATTGGCGGCTCGCTTGTGTCTCCTACTGGATTGATACCTTGGTTCTCAACAACTGAGGGAAATACTTATCAACTTCACTGCATCACCCTCTCCTCTTCAAGGGAAAACCAACGCATGCTCAAGAGGTAGCAATTATCATCATTAACTTCCTCATCAATCGATGCAGGCTCTACAGAAACATCTTTCAGTGTTACACAACTTTCTTGTTGAAGTAAAGGTTCAATAACCTCATCAAGTTCTATTTTCCTCCCACTCAATTCTTTCGAGAGAAACTCTTCCTCAAGAAATGTTCCGTTCTTAGCGACAAACACTTTGCCTTCGGATCTGAGATAGAAGGTATACCCAACTGTCTCTTTTGGGTATCCTCCTATGATGACACATTTCTCTGCTTTGGCTTCCAGCTTTTCAGGCTGAACTTTTTGACATAAGCATCACATCCCCAAACTTTAAGAAACGACAACTTTGGCTTCTTGCGAAACCACATTTCGTATGGCGTCGTATCAATGGATTTCGATGGTGCCCTATTTGAAGTGAATGCAGATGTCTCTAATTCATAACCCCAAAATGATAGTGGCAAATCGGCAAGAGACATCATAGAACGTACCATATCTAATAAGGTTCAATTACGACGTTCGGACACACCATTACGCTGTGGTGTTCCAGGCGGTGTAAATTGTGAAACAATTCCACACTGTCTTAAGTGAATGCCAAACTCATAACTCAGATATTCTCCTCCTCGATCAGATCATAGGAATTTAATCTTCTTGTTACAATGATTCTCAACTTCACACTGAAATTGCTTGAACTTTTCAAATGTTTCAGACTTGTGCTTCATTAAGTAAATATACCAATATCTACTTAAGTCATCAGTTAAGGTGAGAAAATAACGATATCCACCGCATGCCTCAATGCTCATTGGATCACACACATCAGTATGTATGATTTCCAACAAGTCACTTGCCTCAGTATGTATGATTTCCAACAAGTCACTTGCCCGTTCCATTGTTCTAGAGAGCGGGGTTTTAGTCATCTTGCCCATGAGGCATTGTTCACATGTGTCAAGTGATTCAAAATAAAGTGACTCCAAAAGTCCATCAGCATGGAGCTTCTTCATGCGTTTTACACCAATATGACCTAAACGACAGTGCCACAAGAAAGTGGTACTATCAATATCAACTCTACATCTTTTGGCATCAATGTTATGAACATGTGTATCATCATTATCGAGATTCAGTAGGAATAAACCCCTCACATTGGGTGCATGACCATAAAAGATATTAATCATATAAATAGAACAACCATTATTCTCTGATTTAAATGAATAACCGTCTCGCGATAAAAAAGATCCAAATATAATGTTTATGCTTAACGCAGGCACTAAATAACAATTATTCAGGTTCATCACTAACCCCGATGGTAATCGAAGAGCGAGCGTGCTGACAGCGATCACATCAACCTTGGAACCATTTGCCACGCGCATCGCCAATTCGTCCTTAGCCAGCCTTCGTCTGTTCCGTGGCTCCCATTTTATAGTTGCAAATGTGAGCAATCGAAACGGTATCAAATACTCAGGCACTACAGCGAGAGTTGGTAAGGTACACATCAATAACATGTATATCATACATACCTTGTTTGGTGTTGGCCGCCTTATTGTCGGCAAGATACTTGGGGCAGTTCCGCTTCCAGTGACCAGTTCCCTTGCAATGAAAGCACTCAGTTTCTGGTTTGGGCCTAGCCTTGGGTTTCTTCACGGGAGGGACAACTGCTTTGCCAGTCTTCTTGGAGTTACCCTTCTTGCACTTGCCATTTTTCTTGAAACTAGTGGTTTTATTGACCATCAACACTTGACGCTCTTTCTGGATTTTAGACTCAGCAACTTTCAGCATCGCAAACAGCTCGGCGACTGACTTGGTCATCCCGTGCATGTTATAGTTCATCTCGAAGCTCTTGTAGCTAGGTGGCAATGATTGAAGAACTCTGTCAGTGATCGCCTTCGGTGGTAGGATCATCCCTAACTTAGCCAGATGGCTCGAATATCCAGACATTTTGAGTATATGTTCACTAACATACATATTCTCCTCCATCTTCCAAGCATAGAACTTATCGGAGGTCTCATACCTCTCGATCTGGGCATTCTTCTCAAAGATAAATTTCAACTCCTGGAACATCTCATATGCTCCATGACGTTCAAAATGTTTTTGAAGTCCCGGTTCTAAGCCATACAACATTGCACATTGAACTTTTGAGTAATCTCCAGAACATGTCTGCCAAGCGTTCTTAACGTCTTCGGATGACACGGGAGCAGGTGGCTCACAAAGCGGTGCACCAAGGACATAAGCCTTCTGGGAAGCCCTCAGATTACGGGACCAGTCAACAAAGTTACTTCCATCATCTTTCAACTTGGCTTTCTCTAGGAACGCATTAAGATTCAGGGGAACTACTTCGCGAGCCATTGATCTACAACATAAATACGCAAAGTTTACTAAGACTATTGTTCAAGATAATGAGTTTTGTTAATCAAATTACTTAAAAACTCCCACTCAAATTGACACCCCTCCGGTCATCTGAGTGTCACATGATCCAAATTAACCAACTCAAGTCCGATCATCACGTGAGTTGAGGTGGTTTCAATGGTGAACATCATCATGTTGATCATATCTACTATATAACTCTATAACTCATGTTTGAACTTTCAGTCTCTTGTGTTTCGAGGCCATGTTTGTACATGCTAGGCTCGTCAAGTTTAACCCGAGTGTTCTACACGTGCAACATTGGCTTGCATCTGTTGTATGTGAACGTAGAGTCTATCACACCCAATCATCACGTGGTGTCTCGACAGGATGAACTTTCACAACGGTGCACACTCGGGGAGAACACAATTTTATCTTGAAATTTTAGCGAGGGATCACCTTATAATGCTACTGTCGTCCTAAGCAAAATAAGATGCATAAAAGAATTAACATCACATGCAAATCATAAGTGACACGATATGGCCATGAACTTGTGCTTTTGATCCCCATCTCCAAAGCACCGGCATGATCTGCATCGTCACCGACACGACTCCATGATCTCCATCAACGTGTCACCATGAAGTTGTCGTGCCAACTGTTGCTTCTACGACTATTGCTAACTCATAGCGATAAAGTAAAGCAAAAACGGCAAAAATATTTAAAGACAACCCTATGGCTGCTGATGGTTTCCGTACTCATCGACATGCAAGTCGTGATATTCTATACAAAACATTATCATCTCATACATCACATATATCACATCATGTAATTGGCCATATCACATCACAACATACCCTCCAAAAACAAGTTAGACGTCCTCTAATTGTTGTTGCATGTTTTACGTGGCTGCTACGGGTATCTAGCAAGAACAATTCTCACCTACAAAAAACCACAACGGTGATACACAAATTGCTATTCAACCTTCTCAAGGACCGCCTTTGTCGAATCCGATCCAACTAGAGTAGGAGAGACAGACACCTGCCGACCATCTTTATGTAACGAAGTCACATGTAAGTCCATGAAACCGGTCTCTCATAAGCGTAGGAGTAAGGTTGGCCCGAGCCGCTTCATCCCACAATACCGCTGAATCAAAAAATGACCAAGGGAGGAAGCAATTTGAGCATCAACTCCCAGAAAGTCCTTTGTGTTCTACTCATGATCTCATCTACACATAGACCTAGCTCATGATGGCACTGTTGGGGAACGTTGCATGGGAAAGAAAAAAATTCGTATGCACACGCAAGATCTATCCATGGTGATGAGCATCTACGAGAGGGAGAGTTGATCTACATACCCTTGTAGGTCGCTAAGTGGGAAGCGTTAAGAAACGCAGTTGATGTGGTCGAATGTCTTCACGATCCAAATCGTCAAGCGTCCAGCGATCTAATCACGATCCGTCCCGATCTAGCACCGAACGTACGACACCTCCATGTTCAGCACATGTACAGCTCGATGATGATCTCCACCTTCATGATCCAGCAAGAGGGGGCAGAGAGGTAAATGAGTTCTCCGGCAGCATGACGGCGCGGTGGCGGTGGTGGTGGAACTATTCCAGCAGGGCTTCGCCTAAGCACCACCAAAACTAGAGGATTTGATCTATCGGGGAGAGAGTGCTACACCGTGGCTAGGGTTTCTTATGCGGCTGCCCTCTCTCCCCTCTAGTATATATAGGAGGGAGGGGAAGGGTTGGCTGACCTAGGGATCCTCCTAGGAGTCGTCTGAAGGAGGTGGAGGTGGAGGAGTCCACCTCCAATCCTACTCCTAGTAGGATTCCATTCCTTTCCCCACAAGTCAAGCCACATAGGCCCACTTGGGATGGCCTCCCAGCCCACCAGGGGCTGGGGCGCCACCCTAAGGCCCATGTGGCCCTCTTGGGGTGTGGTGGCTCCACTTGGTAGACCCCCGGAACCCATTCGTCACTCCCGGTACACTGCCGAAAATGCCCAAAAATTTTCTAGAGTTCAAACACCACTTTCCTATATATCAATATTTACCTCCGGACCATTCCGGAGCTCCTCGTGACGTTCTGGATCTCATGCAGGACTCCAATCAACCTTCGGTCACCAACATACATAACCCAATACTACCGAAACGTCACCAAACGTTAAGTGTGCAGACCCTGCGGGTTTGAGAACTATGTAGACATGACCGAGACACCACTACGGTCAATAAAAAATAGCGGTACCTGGATGCCCATATTGGTTCCTACATATTCTACAAAGATCTTTATCGGTTGAACCTCTATGTCAAGGATTCAGTTAATCCCGCATGATGTTCCCTTTGTTCTTCAATATGTTACTTGCCCGCGATTCGATCGTCGGTATCTCTATACCTAGTTCAATCTCGTTACGGACTTACTCGTTCCGTAAAACAAGATCCCCTGGCTAACACTTTAGTCACATTGCTTGCAAGGTTTGTTGTGATGTTGTATTACCGAGTGGGCCCTGAGATACCTCTCCGTCACACAGAGTAACAAATCCCAGTCTTGATCCATGCCCACTCAACAGACACCCTCGGAGATTGTTGGAAATATTCCCTAGAGGCAATAATAAATTTTTTATTATCATATTTCTTGTTCATGATAATCGTTTATTATCCATGCTATAGTTGTGTTGATCGGAAACTAAGATACATGTGTGGATATCCCTAGTATGCCTCTAATAGACTACCTCATTGATCAAAGATGGTCAAGGTTTCCTAGCCATGGACATGAGATGTCATTTGATAACGGGATCACATCATTAGGAGAATGATGTGATGGACAAGACCCAAACTACAAACGTAGCATATGATCGTGTCAGTTTATTGCTACCGTTTTCTACATGTCAAGTTTCTATTCCTATGACCATGAGATCATGCAACTCACTGATATCGGAGGAGTACCTCGTGTGTATCAAATGTCGCAACATAACTCGGTGACTATAAAGGTGCTCTACAGGTATCTCCGAGGGTGTCTGTTGGGTTGGCATGGATCAAGACTGGGATTTATTACTCCGTGTGACGGAGAGGTATCTCAGGGCCCACTCGGCAATACAACTTCACAATAAGCCCTGCAAGCAATGTGACTAAGTATTAGTCACGGAATCTTGTATTACGGGACGAGTAAACAGACTTGCCGGTAACGAGGTTGAACTAGGTATGGAGATACTAGCGATCGAATCTCGGGCAAGTAACATACCGAAGAACAAAGGGAACATCATACGGGATTAACTGAATCCTTGACATAGAGGTTCGATCGATAAAGATCTTCGTAGAATATGTAGGAACCAATATGGGCATCCAGGTCCCGCTATTGGTTATTGACCATAGAGGTGTCTCGGTCATGTCTACATAGTTCTCGAACCCGCAGGGTCTGCACACTTAAGGTTCGGTGACGTTTCGATAGTATAGAGTAATGAATGGTGGTGACCGAA
Organism: Hordeum marinum; assembly: GCA_022496015.1. Classification (NCBI taxonomy): domain Eukaryota; kingdom Viridiplantae; phylum Streptophyta; class Magnoliopsida; order Poales; family Poaceae; genus Hordeum; species Hordeum marinum. The sequence goes on along the minus strand of CM039678.1, from coordinate 469,816,154 downwards.
GGTTGTTCGGAGTCCCGTATGAGATCCCAGACATCACGAGCAGCTACGGAATGGTCTGTACATAAAGATTGATATATAGGAAGTCATATTTTGGTCGACGGAAATGTTTCGGCCTCATTGGTAGTGCACCGGGAGTGCTGGTAGTGTACCGGGGGACCATCGGGAGAGGTACTTCGACCCAAGAGGCTACATAGGCTGTGGGAGGACTGATACCATCCCTTAGTGGGCTGGCCAAAGTCCCACACAAGGCCCATGCGGCTGGGGAGAGATTCCTAAGTGGAAAAGGTGGAAAAAGGCGAAAAGGGTGGAAATAAGGAAGGAGTCCTAATCCTACTAGGAGTGGAGGAGGAGGACTCCTCCTCTCCACTTCAGCCGAAGCCTAGAAGGGCTGGCCCTTCCACCAAGCCTCCTCCTCCTCTCCTCCTATATATACTAGAGGGTTTTAGGGTTTTGGCACAAGATTTTCGGCCACGTGCAACCCTACCCTCTAGTCCATAGTTTCTCCTCTCGATCGGTTTTAGTTGTGCCTAGGCGAAGCCCTGCTGAGATTACTCCACCACCATCGCCGCAGCACCATCACGCTGCCGGAGAACTCGTCTACCTCTCTGCTCCCTCTTGCTAGATCAAGAATGCAGAGATTGTCATCGAGCTGTACGTGTGCTGAACGCGGAGGTGACGTCCGTTCGGCGCTAGATTGGAAGGACCGTGATCAAGATCGTGGGACAGATCGTGATGAGTTTGTGGGATGGATCGTGATTGGATTGCGGGATGGATCCTGATGAGATCGCGGGATGCTCGGCGATTTGGATCGCGAAGACGTTCGACTACACCAACCGCGTTTCTTATCGCTTCCCGCTTAGCGATCTACAAGGGTATGTAGATCCACTCTCCCTCTCATAGATGCTCATCACCATGGATAGTTCTTGCGTGTGCGTAGGAATTTTTTTGTTTCCCATGCAACATTCCCCAACAATGGCATCATGAGCTAGGTCTATGTGTAGATGAGATCTCGAGTAGAACACAAAGAGTTTGTGGGCGTTGATGCTTAGATTGCTTCCTCCCTTGGTCGTGTTTTGGTTCAGTGCTATTGTGGGATGAAGCGGGCCGGACCAACCTTACTCGTATGCTTACGATAGACGGTTCCATCGACTGATGTGTAACTTCGTTGCACAAAGATGGCTGGCAGGTGTCTGTTTCTCCTACTTTAGTTGGATAGGATTCGACAAAGGCGGTCCTTGAGAAGGTTGAAAAGCAACTTATGTATCACCGTTGTGGTTTTGCGTAGGTGAGAATTTTTCTTGCTAGATACCCTTAGTAGCCACGTAAAACTTGCAACAACAATTAGAGGACATCTAACTTGTTCTTGCAGGGTATGTTGTGATGTGATATGGCCAATTACATGATGAGATATATGTGATGTATGAGATGATCATGTGTTGTATAGAATATCAAGACTTGCATGTCGATGAGTACGGCAACCGGCAGGAGCCATAGGGTTGTCTTTAATTATTGTATGACCTGCGTGTCAATCATTAAGCGCTATGTAATGCTTTACTTTATTGCTAAACGGTAGCTATAGTAATATGAGCATGGTGGGCGTGACAACCCCAATGATGACACGTTGATAGAGATCAAGATGATGTAGATCATGGTGTCATGCCGGTGACGATGGAGATCATGCTAGTGCTTTCACGATGGAGATCAAAAGCACAAGTTCATGGTCATATCATGTCACTTATGATTTGCATGTGATGTTAATCCTTTTATGCACCTTGTTTTTCTTAGGACGACGGTAGCATTATAAGGTGATCCCTCACTTAAATTTCAAGATAAATTGTGTTCTCCCCAAGTGTGCACCGTTGCGAAAGTTTTTCGTCGAGACACCACATGATGATCGGGTGTGATAGACTCTACGTTCACATACAACGGGTGCAAGCCAGTGTTGCACATGCGGAACACTCGGGTTAAACTTGACGAGCCTAGCATGTACAGACATGGCCTCGGAACACAAGAGACCGAAAGGTCGAACATGAGTCATATAGTAGATATGATCAACATGATGATGTTCACCATTTAAACCACCTCAACTCACATGATGATCGGACTTGCGTTGGCGAATTTGGATCATGTGTCACTCGAATGACCGGAGGGATGTCAATTTGAGTGGGAGTTCTTAAGTAATATGATTAATTGAACTCATTATCATGAACATAGTTAGTAGTGTATTTGCAAATTATGTTGTAGATTACTAGCTCAGGCTATAGCTCCCTTGAATTTTTATATGTTCCTAGAGAAATAGAGTTGAAAGATGATGTTAGCAATATTGCGGACTAGGTCCGTGATCTGAGAATTGTCCTCATTGCTGCACAGAAGGCTTATGTACTTAATGCACCGCTCGGTGCGCCACCCCCTCTAGTGTCATCTATAGATGTTGTGAACATCTGACAAGCACGTTCCGATGACTACTTGATAGTTATGTGCGTCATGCATTGCGGCTTAGAATTGAGGCTCCAAAACATTTTGAACGTCACGGAACATATGAGATGTTCTAAGAGCTGAAATTGGGATCTTAGGCTCGTGCCCGTGTTGTGAGATATGAGATCTCCAACAAGACTCTTTGCCTGCAAGATGAAGGAGAATAGCTCAATCGTTGAGCATGTGCTCAGATTGTCTGGGTGCTACAATCTCTTGAATCAAGTGGGAGTTGATCTTCCAGATAAGATAGTGATTGATATAGTTCTCTGAGTCACTATCACTAAGTTACTAGAACTTCGTGATGAGCTATAATTATACCAGGGATGGAAATGATGATCCCTGAGATGTTCGCGATGTTTGACACCGCGAAGGTAGAAATCAAGAAGGAGCATCAAGTGTTGATGGTTAGTAAAACCACTAGTTTCGAGAAGGGCAAGGGCAAGGAGGGAAACTTCATGGATGACAAGTTAGTTGCTTCTCCAATGAAGCAACCCAAAGTTGAACCCAAACCCAAGACTAAGTGCTTCTATTATGAGGAGATCGGTCGCTAAAGCGGAACAACCCTGGAAACTTGGTAGATAAGAAGGCTGGCAACGTCAACAGAAGTATATTTGATATACATGTTATTGATGTGTACCTTGCTAGTACTCCTAGTAGCACCTGGGTATTGGATACCGGTATGGTTGCTAAATGTTAGTAACTCGAAGAAAAGGCTACGGAATAGATGGAGACTAGCTAGGTGTGAGGTGACGATATGTGTTGGAAATGTTTCCAAGGTTGATGTGATCAACATCGCACGCTCTCTCTACCTTCGGGATTTTTTACGTAGTTTCGCTGTATGTTTTAATTAGATGCTCTAGAGAGCTATATGTTGTTCAATAATGACAACCATGTATGAACTGTACGTATTTATTTTGGTCATTACTGTACTTTGGCTTTAATGTGATGATGAATTTCTATTAATTTGGTCACTTCTCTATTCATGATATGTTGTAATGGCTTTAATACACTTTATTATATAAAGCACGCAGATGAACCGACAATGGAATGTATGGTGACCGACGCACCTCCGAGTATATTAAGGGCCTGCATAATTTTGAACACACAAAAAGCCTGGAGTTCAAATAAGTTCAAGAAAATAAAATGCCTTTTGTAACCGATGAGTTTCCGTCTGGAACCCTGATACTTCGAAAGAGACTGTCCGTTTTGTACATGAAGTGCATCCAGCTTTTGTCGTAATCCTCTCAACTTTTTAGCACATGCTATGTGGGTGAAATGATGATACCATGCCAACTTTCAACCTTTTCAGAGCTCATTTGTAGTGCTTTTCAATTTCAGGGTCATTTAGCTAAAAAAATCAATAACTGCATGAAAAATACCAAATGAAGTCAGAAAGGGTTGAAAATTGATGATGTGGCTTTGAATGGTGCATTTTGAACACACAAAAAGCCTATAGTTCAAATAAGTTCAAGAAAATGAAATGCCTTTTGTAACCGATGAGTTTCCGTCCGGAACCCCGATACTTCGAAAGAGACTGTCTGTTTTGTACACGAAGTGCATCCAGATTTTGCCGTAACCCTCTCAACTTTTTAGCACATGCTATGCGGGTGAAATGATGATGCCATGCCAACTTTCAACCTATTCAGAGTTCATTTGTAGTGCTTTCTAAATTTCAGGGTCATTTAGCTCAAAAAAATCAATAAGTGCATGAAAATTACCAAATTAAGTCAGAAAGGGTTGAAAATTGATGATGTGGCTTTGAATGGTGAATTTTGAACACACAAAAAGCCTGGAGTTCAAATAATTTCAAGAAAATGAAATGCCTTTTGTAACCGATGAGTTTCCGTCCGGAACCGTGATACTTCGAAAGAGACTGTCCGTTTTGTACACGAAGTGCATCCAGATTTTGTCGTAACCCTCTCAACTTTTTAGCACATGCTATGTGGGTGAAATGATGATGCCATGCCAAGTTTCAACCTTTTCAGAGTTCATTTGTAGTGCTTTCCAATTTCAGGGTCATTTAGCTCAAAAAAATCAATAACTGCATGAAAAATAACAAATGATGTCGGGAAGGGTTGAAAATTGATGATGTGGCTTTGAATGGTGCATTTTGAACACACAAAAGCCTGGAGTTCAAATAAGTTCAAGAAAATGAAATGCCTTTTGTAACCGATGAGTTTCCGTCCGGAACCGTGATACTTCGAAAGAGACTGTCCGTTTTGTACACGAAGTGCATCCAGATTTTGCCGTAACCCTCTCAACTTTTTAGCACATGCTATGTGGGTGAAATGATGATGCCATGCCAAGTTTCAACCTTTTCAAAGTTCATTTGTCATGCTTGTCAATTTCAGGGTCATTTAGCTCAAAAAACCAATAACTACATGAAAAATACCAAATGAAGTCAGAAAGGGTTGAAAATTGATGATGTGGCTTTGAATGGTGCATTTTGAACACACAAAAACCTGGAGTTCAAATAAGTTCAAGAAAATGAAATGCCTTTTGTAACCGATGAGTTTCCGTGCGGAACCATGATACTTCGAAAGAGACTGTCCGTTTTGTACACGAAGTGCATCCAACTTTTGCCGTAACCCTCTCAACTTTTTAGCACATGCTATGTGGGTGAAATGATGATACCATGCCAACTTTCAAACTTTTCAGAGTTCATTTGTAGTGCTTTTCAATTTCAGGGTCATTTAGCTCAAAAAAATCAATAACTGCATGAAATATACCAAATGAAGTCAGAAAGGGTTGAAAACTGATGATGTGGCTTTGAATGGTGCATTTTGAACACACAAAAAGCCTAGAGTTCAAATAAGTTCAAGAAAATGAAATGCCTTTTGTAACCGATGAGTTTCCGTCTGGAACTCTGATACTTCGAAACAGATTGTCCGTTTTGTACACGAAGTGCATCCAACTTTTGTCGTAACCCTCTCAACTTTTTAGCACATGCTATGTGGGTGAAATGATGATATTATGCCAACTTTCAACCTTTTTCAGAGTTCATTTCTAGTGCTTTTCAATTACAGGGTCATTTAGCTCAAAAAATCAATAACTAAAATTATAAACCTCTAGTATTTTTGAAACTAAAATTATATAAAACCTAAAAATTACCAAATTGAATATAATGTTAAAACAAAGTAATATTAAATAGCAGGAAAAATAGTAAAGAAATAACATAAAAATAGCAAAAGTGAAAATAGATGCGCTTACACTGAAATTCAACCTAAATTCAAGGTGCTAGTTAGGCACCTAACTAGCATTTTGAATTTAGGTCAAATTTCGTGTATAAGGGCATCTATTTTCACTATGAGAGAAGCTTGACAGGTCAAGCACATCGGGGCTTATAAATAGGTGTTGTCTCCCCTCGACTAGCGAGGTGGGACTAAACATCTGCTGCTTCCCCGCCGACCGACGAAAAGGGACTAGTGGTCCCGGTTGGTGCCACCAACCGGGACCAATGCCCCCCTTTCGTCCTGGTTGGTGCCACCAACCGGGACCTTTGGTCCCTGTTTCCCGCCCTTTGGGCTGCTGAAAAGAGGGCTTTGGTCCCGGTTGGTGGCACCAACCGGGACTAAAGGTTTGCATTGGTCCCGGTTGGTGCCACCAACCGGGACGAAAGGTCCATGTTTCCCGCCCTTTGGGCTGCTGAAAAAAGGGCTTTGGTCCCGGTTGGTGGCACCAACCGGGACCAAAGGTGGGCATTGGTCCCGGTTAGTGCCACGAACCGGGACCAATGCTCCCTGTATATAAGCAAACACTTAGCAGTTTTTGGCCCATTCTCTCCCCCGATGGCCAGATCCCCACCCACGCTGTTAGGCTGCCCGAATCTCGCGCGCTCTTCATCGCCGTTGACGCCGCCGGCCGCCGGCCCCCGCCCCCCCCCCCCCCCCCCCCCCGCCTCCTTCGCCCCCCCCCCCCCCCCCCCCGTCCCCTCCCCGCCGCCCCGATCGTCGTCGCCTCTCTGTTGCCGCCCCGCCCCCGTCGCCTCCGCGTTGCCGCCCCATTGCTGCCTCATCGCCTTCGCGTCACCGCCCCGTCGCTGGCCCACCGCCGCCGCCCCCGCTGTGAGCCTTAGGAAAAATTAGTATGTGTGAGCCTTAGGGTTTGTGTTTATATGATGAATGTTTATGTTTTAGTTGTTTTATGTTTTATCTAATTATTAGGAGTCTTAGGAAAAATTAGTATGTGTATGTTAGATTACAGAAATTTTTAGGGTTTTATGAAAAATTAGTGATTAAACGATAAGAAAACGTTCTCATAGGAATTTGTCGACAATGCCCGGCCCGCATCCTCATCGTCGAGTAGTCCGCGAGAGCCTGCTTGATAGGCGCCATATCCGGGACTGGGCTCCGTCGGGCTGGCACTGGGAGGTGCTACCTTCCTGGGCTTGGAGGTTGGTGAGGAATCCAGGTCTCGTCGTTGACCCGGACCTTCTGTGGTGGCGGACACACGGGCCACTTTCGGTGCGGAGGGAGCGGGCACCCGCGGAGGTGGTACGTCGTCGTGTCAGGGAGGAGGATGAGCACGTCCGTCGCTACATGGCGGCGTTGGACGCCAGGTTCGACAATACCTGGCAGATCCTTCAGGGATCTCACCCGAGTTATGATCCCGTGATGGTTCCTTATCTTTGGGTGTCCACCGCTGATGACTCAGAGACCGCTAGTGAACCGAGTTCACCGTCCTCCACTTTGGATTCTAGGATATTCGATCTGTATTAGTGATCTAATATGATAATATTCGAGATGTATTAGTTAATATTTGATGATGCATTAACTGGATTATTCCGGATGATGTATTAGTGATATTATATTCGAGTTCATTATAAATATTAATGTATTTGTGCTATTTTATCGGTATAATGCGTGTGTGACTTTCGGTGTGTCGTTGCTCCTTGTGTGACTTTCATGTGTGTTCTTGATGGAGGAATCCCGACTGTTGTCGTGGGGGCGCCTCCTCTTTCTTCTCTTCTTTGCGATTTACTCGTCGATATATTGCGCAAGAAGAGAAGAGGGGGGCGTCCATCACCAGCGGTCGAACTATTACTGTGAGACAGTGCCCACCAACATATATACACCACCATATCAGTGTGAGAGAGAGCGCACCAACACACCATGAGATATGAGAGTTAGTTAAGGAAAGCCTCGACGGAACGAAAGTCACACACGCATTAGGATCCAAAGCGTGTCGTAATTCTTGAACTAGCTTATTCAGGATGATGTATTAGTGATATTATATTCGAGTTCATTATAAATGTATTTGTGATTTGCAAGTCATTTCGGTAAAACATAGGGAATTTTTTCTATGTCATTGCTCGATATATGAAACGGGTTGACTTTAGGTCTGTTTTGGCTCCTTGCATGTCTTCCAGTGAGGTAGAGTGTCCACCATATATATATATATATATGAGAGAGGAAGAATCTCGACTGTTGTCGTGGGGGTCGCTTCTCCTTCGTTCCAGTGTGCTAGACATTTTGGTGTAATGCACTCTGGGACGAATGAAGGAGCCACCATCCCCGACGATCGCAATATCAGAGGGAGTGCCCACCATATACGTGAGACGAGAGTTTAGGAAGGAAAGACTCAACAGACCTAAAGTCAACCCGTTGCATATTGAGTAATAGTGATCTGTGTGTTGATCAGTTTTCTCGTAGTTTCCTTCGAACGATTTTAAATGTTTCAACTATGAACATAGGAAATGTCTGACGATGAAAGTGAATTCGGTATGTGCGAATACTGCAAAGACGAGCGCACCTGTGTGACAAGACTTTCCTAGTTGATGGTAGGTGCTTCAGCATCATGCTGGATGAGACCGTCGAAGTGGATACAATAAGTCAGAATGACAAGTCTTTTTTGTAATTAAGCATGGCTTCTGCCTCTTTTGCTTCAACTTATAACTAATTTTAATTTTTTTACTGTTCTACTAGCGTATCCCCTACCATGCAAGAATTGTTGTCTTGGATCAGATTGGTTTCAATACTAAAAAAGATATGGAGGTAAAGATAGTTCACTTGACGACCGAGCATGGTTTTACTTTTGTAGTAAAATTGTACCATGCAGACACCTATTGCTATTTTGAATGCAAAAATTGGCAAGCACTATGCAAGCCTTATGCATTTGAGCCTAATATGCTTATCACCTTTGATATTCGTTCGGAAGATGAAATTGAAGGTAATATCAACATCTGGGTCGATGTGCAGACGCCTCCAGTTCTACCATTATGTGAGTTTCTCAACCATATTTATTAAGTAATTTATATTGTTTATTTAAAAATAGTTGACAACTTATTTGCATTGACAACTTATTTTCATTCTTCAAAAAATGTACGGAAGATGGTAGACAGAACCTACTACTACAGTGATGAAGCAGAATTAACTTATAAGGAGAAAGATCATCTTACCGCATTTGTTAGTCATCCTGAGAATTACAATAGCTATTATCAAACTCCTGCACATTATGGTCAATATGTGCCACTAGTGCACGTGGTGAACTACGGTAACATCCATGGAGATTGCATGGTAAGATTTTAATTCTACTATTACGACAGCCGTGCATCTTTTGCATAAATTCTTCTAAAACTAAACTACATTGCTAACTACAAAGTTATTACTGTGTTTTTCAACAAAAAATCCCAGAGGATTGTGTGCCTCATCTGATGTTTCCAAGAGTTCACGTTGTTGTTACGACCTTAGGGCCACCACGGCCAGGTCAGCCTATGCATCACTCCTGTCCATACCGGATTTCTAAAACCGATGGAGTCATGACAATCAAAGATTGGAAAAAATGTATGCTCAATCGTAGAGAGCTACTTGGAAGCAACATTGTGCGTAGGCCAAGAATGGGAGACAGGATGATCTCTGTTCTCCATAATGGAGAGTCAGGGCCTATCTTGTTTTATGATATTGTACCTAAGAGAGGGTAGAGTAGGTCCTATGAGATAGGAGTACGTAGGTCCTAGGTACAATGTGTTAGAGTTGATGAGGAGGAGGAGGAGGAGGAGTTGTGATTATGACTAGTGACCAACTTGTTATATGATGTCTCACTGACGAAAATGATGATCAAATTGTGTTATATGTTCTATCTATAAGTATAGTACGTAGCGTCGTGACCAAGCACGGAGATAAGAGAGATCACTTATCTCTATTAGCTATCTAACAAAATATATGAAACCCCTAAATTAACCCTCCAAAACCCTCAACCCCCCCCCTCTTTAAAAAAAACAGCTCCTGAGCTGCTGACGCGTGGAGGCTCTTTGGTCCCGGTTGGTGTTACCAACCGGGACCAAAGGCCCCCCTGCCTGGGCTCGGTTGAGCAGACACGTGTAGGCCCATCTGTCCCGGTTCGTAAGTGAACCAGGACTAAAGGTCGTGGGCTTTAGTCCCGACCCTTTAGTCCCAGTTCCTGAACCGGGACAAATGGGCCTTATGAACCGGGACAAATGGGCCTTTTCCACTAGTGTTGCTCCAATAATTCTTAAATATTCCATAAAAAATCTCCATGAAGTTTCAGCTTGTTTGGAGTTGTGCATAATAGGTAGCCTGACATAGCTTTTCCAGGTCCAGATTTCCAGCTGTCGGAATTCTCCCTCTTGGTGTGTTCCTTGCAAATTATGAGAGAAAAGGCATTATAATTACTCCAAAAAGCGTTATTATGGATAAAAACATTATAAATAACAGCAAGAAAACATGATGCAAAATGGACGTATCAACTCCCCAACCTTAGACCTCGCTTGTCTTCAAGTGAAAACCGAAATCGAAAAACATCTCCACATGCTTTGAGAGAGAGGTGTCGATAAAAATAAAATACGGACATAGAAGCATCATGTTGATTATTATCACAGCAACAAAATTAAACATAGGACTTTTATCATATAATTCTCATGAATAAATAATATTTCATCACACAATCAAAGTATAAAGCAAAAACTCTATTAGAAACCAACAAACTATGTTCTCAGTCAACTTTGCAACTACAATTCATCATCTTTTCAGGAAGGGTCGCGTATTAGAGCCTTTAGGAAAGTCCACACACTCAACCATCATATAGTCTTGTATGATTTCTAACACTCGCCTCGTACCCATGAGCAAAACGGTTCAACCAGACACATAGAAAGATAGGGGCTTATAGTTTTGCCTCCCAACATCCTCACCTCAAGGGTGATGTCAACAATAATAACTCATGCTATCTCTATTCAACTGGACATATGTGCCTAGATCTTTCCTCACCACATGATGCTTGCCAAAGGAGAAAATAAAAGGAATAGAGAAAAACTTTGACTCTTGCATAAAAGTAAAAGATAGGCCCTTCGCAGAGGGAAGAAGAGGTTGGCATGCACTTATTTGTTTGTATGCTCAATCCCTTAGTGCAAGAGAACGTCACGTTGTATTGCCCCTTAAGATGACAACCTTTATTATGCAGTCTGTCACTTTTATTTTTTGTCATCGAAGTTCGTACAACGCTCAATTTTCTCTTACACTAAATGATCTTACACTTTTAGAAGCAATTTTTATTGCCTTATTGCACCGATGACAACTTACTTGAAGGATCTTTCTCAATCCATAGGTAGGTATGGTGGACTCTTGAAAATAGGATTTGGGTTTAAGAGTTTTTGGATGCACAAGTAGTATCTCTACTTAGTGCGGAATTTTTGGCTAGCAAAGGTAGGGGCAAGCATCACATGTTAAAGGATCTATGACAATATGACTTCTATGTGAATATAAACAAACATAAACCATTAAGTTGTCTTCCTTGTCCAACGTCAACAATTTTGGCATATAATATTTTGATGAGGGCTCACAATCACAAATGGTTTCTAGTATAGTATATTTATATGTGAATCTTCTCTTCCCTTATTAATTCTTTTCATGAGTTGCATCATTGACTAATGCTATGTTTGTCAATCTCTAATAAAATTTCTTACTTATACTTTTCCTTATGTGGTGCCATCACCTACCATAGGATTAGTATATGATCTTATTGATTTATTTCCTTTCTTTCCTTTCTTTCTTATTTCTTTTTCTTTATTTGCAACATGAAAGTAAAGAAAGCAAAAACTCAAACTAAACTTTATCATATAACTTGCACATGATTACAATGATAGATCACTAAGCAAACTCTCAAATAAGAAAGGATCGAACTGAACTTTATTTCATCTAGGCAAAAGATTGAACTAAGATAAGTAAAAGCAAAAAGATAGTGGGATGATACGATACCGGGGCACCTCCCCCAAGCTTGGCGGAATCCAAGGGGAGGGCCCATACTCGATACTCAATTCTCCTTTGGTGGTGAACAAGATGATGGTGATGAAGAAGCGATCCTATCCTTAAGGATCAAGAGGTTCTCCAACAGACGGATGACACCCCGGAGACGGATGATATGCTCTTGATGCAGAATATTCTCGCAAGTAAGATACTTATTCTGTATGTGGACTATTTCAATGACGCGAAAAGCTTCAATCTCAGCAGGAGTAAGGTGAGTAAGGTAGGGTTTAAGGATATCTTCCTCCTCCTCCTTGGCCAGAAATGCTTGTGCTGCCACCGGGGGTGGATCTACGGTAGCTTCCTTGCCCTTGTCTCCCTTAACGGTGTCCGTGGGCTCCTCCCTCTTCGTCTCGATCTTCATCAGCCAAGCATCTTCTTCCATGTTGGAGGAGCAAGAAGACATGGTGCCTAGCTTGACAAATTTGACCAGAGACAGCAAGAAAAGAGAACAGAGGATTTCTTTGTGATACGGTGGTTAATAGGTTCGGGAAGTATATATAGATTTTTTATCTTGGAGGACAAGTACATGGAAGAAAAACGGAGTACGGAAGGTGTCCTAGGTGGGCACAACCCACCTGGGCGTGCCAGGCAAGCCTAGTGCACCCTGATATCTTGTGCCCACCAGGGGACGCTTCCTGGGAGTTTCTTTATTTCCAAAATTCTAAAATATTCCAAAACTGACAGAAAATATTTTTGCGGATTTTTCGGAGTCCGTTTACTTACCGTATCACGTACCTCCTTATTTTCACGATTCTGGAGTGTTCCGGAAGGACTCTTTTATGTGTTCTTCCGATGTCAAAGTTTGGATAATATTACTTTCAACATTAATACGCGTACCTGAGATATAATGATTTATTCATTTTCCATTCACAACCTTCGGGTTAGTACCTTCGGAATTATTTATTTTGATGGCACCAGACCGGTAAACCTCCTCGATGACATATGGGCCTTCCCATTTTGAGAGGAGCTTCCCTGCAAAAAATCTAAAACAAGAGTTGTACAAAATAACATATTCTCCGACTTTAAACTCGCGCTTTTGAATTCTTTTGTCATGCCATCTTTTGACTTTTTCTTTGAATAATTTTGCATTTTCATAAGCTTGTGTTCTCCATTCATCTAATGAGCTAATATTAAATAACCTCTTCTCGCCAGCAAGTTTGAAATCATAATTGAGCTCTTTAACTGCCCAAAATGCTTTATGTTCTAACTCAAGAGGCAAATGACAAGCTTTTCCATAAACCATTTTATAAGGAGACATACCCATAGGATTTTTATATGCTGTTCTATAAGCCCAAAGTGCATCATCTAATTTCTTAGACCAATTCTTCCTGAACCTATTGACAGTCTTTTGCAAAATTAATTTTATTTCTCTATTTCTAAGTTCAACTTGACCACTAGAATGAGGATGATAGGGTGATGCAATGCTATGGTTAACATCATACTTGGCAAGCATTTTATGGAAAGCACCATGAATAAAGTGTGAACCACCATCATTCATTAAATATCTAGGGACTACAAACCTTGGGAAAATAACTTCCTTAAGCATTTTAATAGAGGTGTTTTGATCAGCACTACTGGTTTGAATAGCTTCTACCCATTTAGTAACATAATCAACAACAACCAAAATATGTGTATACCCATTAGAGGAAGGAAAAGGTCCCATGTAATCAAATCCCCAAACATCAAATGGTTCAACAACAAGTGAATAATTCATAGGCATTTCTTGACGCTTACTGATATTACCTATTCTTTGACATTCATCACAAGATGAGACATACTTACGGGCATCCTTGAAGAGAGTAGCCCAATAAAATCCAAATTGCAATACCTTATGAGCAGTTCTATCTCCAGCATGATGCCCTCCATAAGCCTTGGAGTGACATTTCCGTAGGATTTGTCCCTGTTCATGCTCATGTACAAAACGTCTAATAATACCATCTACTCCTTCTTTATAAAGATGTGGGTCACCCCAAAAGTAATGTCTTAAATCATAGAAGAATTTTTTCTTTTGTTGGTAAGTAAAGCTAGGTGGTAAATATTTAGCAACAATGTAATTAGCATAGTCAGCATACCAAGGAGTACTATTAGCAACATTTATTGTAGCTAACTGCTCATCAGGAAAACTATCATCAACAGGTAGTGGGTTATCAAGCACATTTTCAAGCCTAGACAAGTTATCAGCTACGGGGTTCTTAGCTCCTTTTCTATCAATGATATGTAAATCAAATTCTTGTAACAAGAGAACCCAATGAATACCTTTTATATCTTTAGGACATGGCATTTTCTCAATTGCATCAACCTTAGCTTGGTCCACTTCAATACCTCTTTCAGAAATTTTATGACCCAACACAATGCCTTCACTAACCATAAAGTGGCACTTATCCCAATTCAAGACAAGATTTGTTTGTTCACATCTCTGCAAAACTTGCTCAAGATTGCTTAGACAATCATCAAAAGACTTCCCATAAACAAAGAAGTCATCCATGAAAACCTCAACAATCTTTTCACAAAAATCAGAGAATATAGCCATCATGCATCTTTGAAAGGTAGTAGGTGCATTACATAAACCAAAAGGCATACGTCTATAAGCATAGGTTCTAAAAGGACAAGTAAAAGTGGTCTTTTCTTGATCAGGTTGTGATACAGGTATTTGTGAAAAGCCAGAATATCCATCAAGGAAGCAAAAGTGTGTGTGCTTAGATAATCTTTCAAGCATTTGATCAATAAAAGGTAAAGGGTAATGATCTTTTCTAGTTGCTTTGTTTAATTTTCTAAAATCAATTACCATTCTATAGCCCGTAACAAATCTTTGTGGAATAAGTTCATTTTTTCATTAGGAACAACAGTAATACCTCCTTTCTTAGGAACACAATGAACATGACTTACCCATCTACTATCATCTATAGGATAGATTATATCCGCTTCTAGAAGTTCTAATATTTCCGTTCTTACCACCTCTTTCATCTTCGGATTTAGCCGACGTTGGTGATCAACAACTGGTTTAGCATCAGGTTCCATATTGATTTTGTGATGACATAGAGTGGGACTAATGTCCTTTAAATTGTCAAGAGTATATCCAATAGCAGCCCAGTGCTTCCTTAGAACTTTCAATAATCTTTCTTCTTCATGTTCTGAAAGGTTAGCACTGATAATAACAGGATACATCTTCTTTTTGTCAAGATAAGCATATTTCAAAGTGTTTGGCAATTGTTTTAATTCAAACATAGGATCACCTCTAGGTGGAGGAGGACCTCCAAGAGTTTCAATAGGTAAATTTTGTTTAAGCAGAGGACGTTGTTCAAACAAAAATTTATATATTTCATTTCTTTCATGCATATGTAAATCCTTTTCATGGTCTAGCAGATATTGTTCGAAAGGATCAGTAGGTGGTACAACAATATAAGCAAGACCAATTAATTCATCCTTACTAGGCAATTATTTTTCATGATGATTTCTACTAAACTTGGAAAAATTAAACTCATGAGACTCATCACCAAAGCTAACTCCCACATTTTTTTTCTTACAATCTATCTTAGCATTAACTGTGTTCAAGAAAGGTCTACCAAACATAATGGGACAGAAGTCATCTTGTGGGGAACCAAGAACAAGAAAATCAGTAGGGTATTTTATTTTCCCACACAAGACTTCAACATCTCTAATAATCCCAATTGGTGATATAGTGTCTCTATTAGCAAGTTTAATAGTAACATCTATTTCTTCTATCTCAGTAGATGCTATGTCTTTCATAATCTCTTCATATAAAGTGTAAGGAATAGCACTCACACTAGCACCCATGTCACATAAACCATGATAATAGTGATCTCCTATTTTAACTAAAATAGCAGGCATGCCCAATCTTTAGAGTTGGGTTTAATTATTTCCAAAAGATCCCACCGGAATTCAATAGTCTTCTTCATAAGAGAACCAGCACAAGAAGTATCAAGCATGGTTTCATCATTACGAGAAAGTCGAGCATAAAAATTATGGATAATAATTTCTCTTGAGAGATCATGATTGGGGAATGAATATAACATTGACTTAAGCCTCCCCCAAGCTAGAGCGATACTTTATCCTTCACGAGGCCAAAAATTATATATATAATTCCGATCACGATGAACTAGATGCATAGGATAAAATTTCTGGTGGAACTCCAATTTCAAACGATTCCAATTCCATGATCCAATATCATCGCATAGCCTATACCATGCCAACACTTTTCCCTTAAAAGATAAAGGGAAAACCTTTTTCATAACTTAATCCCTGGGTAAACCTGCAAGCTTGAACAATCCACAAATTTGTTCCACATATATCAAGTGCATATCAGGATCTTCAGATCCATCTCCTGCATAAGGATTAGCTAGCAGTTGTTCTATCATACCCGAAGGAATTTCATATTCAATATTTTCAGTAGGTGCAGTAGGTTGAGGGGTAGCTAATTGTGGTTCCGGACGAGGTGAAGATACCCCGAACAAACTCCTCAAAGGATTGTTTTCCATAGTAACAAGTGACAATAAATTTCAGCACACTATATAAATGTTTCCTTACCAAATTCCACTTACAAAAGGCGCTTCACTCCCCGGCAACGACGCCAGAAAATAGCCTTGATGACCCACAAGTATAGGGGATCAATTGTAGCTCTTTTCAATAAGTAAGAGTCTCGAACCGAACGAGGAGCAGAAGGAAATGACAAGTAGTTTTCAGTAAGGTAATGTCTGCAAGTGCTGAAATTGTAAGTAGCGAAGTAGTTTGATAGCAAGATAATTTGTAACAAGCAAGTAACGAATATAGTAACAAAAGTGCAGCAAGGTAGCCCAATCCTTTTGAGGCAAAGGACAGGCCAAAGCGGTCTCTTATGATAAGCAAAGCGTTCTTGAGGGTACACGGGAATTTCATCTAGTCACTTTCATCATGTTGGTTTAATTCGTGTTCGGTACTTTGATAATTTGATATGTGGGTGGACCGGTGCTTAGGTGATGCTCTTACTTGAACAAACCTCCTACTTATGATTAACCCTCCCGCAAGCATCCACAACTACGAGAAAAGTATTAAGAATAAATTCAAACCATAGCATTAAACTTTTGGATCCAATCGGTCCCTTACGGAATAGCGCATAAACTGGGGTTTAAGCTTCTGTCACTCTCGCAACCCATCATCTAATTGCTACTCCACAATGCATTCACTTAGGCCCAAATATGGTGAAGTGTCATGTAGTCGACGTTCACATGACACCACTAAGGGAATCACAACATACATACTATCAAAATATCGAACACATATCAAATTCACATGATTACTTGCAACATGATTTCTCCCGCGACCTCAAGAACAAAAGTAACTACTCACAAATAATAATCATGCTCAAGATCAGAGGGGTATTAAATAGCATAATGGATCTGAACATATAATCTTCCACCAAATAAACCATATAGTGATCAACTACAAGACGTAATCAACACTACTAGTCACCCACAAGCACCAATCTATAGTTCCGGTAACAAGACTGAACTCAAGAGATGAACTAAGGTTTGAGAGGAGTTGGTGCTGTTGAAGATGTTGATGAAGATTGCCCTCCCCAAGATGGAAGAGTTGTTGGTGATGATGATGACGATGATTTCCACCTCCGGGAGGGAAGTTCCCCTGGCGGAATCGCTCCACCGGAGGACAAAAGTGCTCCTGCCCAAGTTCCGCCTTGAGGCGGTGGCGCTTCGTCCCGAAAGCCTTCGTCTTATATTTTCTAGGTCAAAATGACTTATATACCAGAAGATGGGCACCGTAGGTGGGACGAGGAGGGAACAACCCACCAGGGTGCGCCTGGGCTCCCTAGCGCGCACAGGTGGGTTGTGCCCACCTGGTGGGCTCCCTCCGGTAGTTATTTGCTTCAATAATTCTTAAATATTCCATAAAAATCTCCGTGAAGTTTCAGCTTGTTTGGAGTTGTGTGAAATAGGTAGCCTGACGTAGCTTTTCCAGATCCAGATTTTCAGCTGCCGGAATTCTCCCTCTTGGTGTGTTCCCTGCAAATTATGAGAGAAATGGCATTATAATTACTCCAAAAAGCATTATTATGTATAAAAACATTATAAATAACAGCAAGAAAACATGATGCAAAATGGACGTATTAGTGACCAACGTGAACTCCCTACGGTGAGCGGCGTCGGGACTACTCTTAATATGACATGTCGTGTTATTGACTCCATCCACACTAAATAAACAAATCAAACAACATCCAATGTATTTTATTGCGTAAAATGTGCTTTTAATCATTTAGTAGGAACCTTTTTTCCTTGATGCCAGCTAATATTGTTGAAATTGGCAATGAATTATCTGGGAAAGTTGACGAAGATGAGACAGAAAATACAAGAAGAGGAAGGGGATGGGAAGATCCATGGTTGCCGATAAGCTTTGATTAGGAAAAATTAAAGTTGTGCCATATAAGAAAACAATATGGCATTTTCACTCTATTCACAGCCTGGTGCACGCAAAACGCTAAGCTAAAACAAAAATTGAATACGACATCTTAGGTTGGCGCATTAAGTGAACCACTTAAGTTTCACTGTATTCATAGCATGTGTCCAGGACACGAAAGGTCACGAGTATGTAGTGACATAAATGTGTTGTATATGTAGGTTGTGTGTGTCTAGGTTCTCATCATTTTACTATCTCTGGTACCCAAAAAATATTGTACATTATCACAAACCATTGTGTCACCAACCTATTGGGGATCTTTCCATGATCCAGACTCATTTTTCTAACTTGAAGAGATTGAAAGTGATGGTATTGACATGTCTTTTAGCATACTATGATCAGCACAAATAATTAACGCAAGAAATATATATTCATCAATGAAAACATGATAACTAATGGTATCTGATAAGATTCAAGTTTTTTTCTAAGGACGAGTTCATTCAAAGGGACCACCACCACCATGAATGATGTGACCTGTAGGTCCTTCGCTCACCAATCACCATAGCAAGTCTATGTGAAAGGCTGGTTAATAAGCGTGAAAACAAATCTATGAAACCTAAAGCATAAGGATTTGTCGCTAAGACTGAATACAAACATAACGAGAGTGGCCAACGTGAACTCGCTACAGTGAGTGGCATTGGGGCTGCCCTTCTAATGACATGTCGTTTTATGACTCCCTCCACACTAATTAAACAAATAAAACAGCATCCAACATCTTTTTATTGCAAAAGATGTGCTTTTAGTCATTTAGTAGGAACCTTCCCCGCTCGACTAACATTGTTGAAATTAGTATTGAACTATCTGGGAAAGTTGACGTAGATGAGATGAAAAATACAAGAAGAGGAAGGGGAAGGGGAAAAAATCCATGGTTGCCGATAAGTTATGATTAGCGAAAACAAAAGTTGTGACATATAGAAGAACAATACATCATTCTCCACTCTATTCATAGTGTGGTGCACACAAAAGGCTGAGCAAAATAAAATTTGAATACGACATTTTAGGTGGATGCATTAAGTGTACCTATTAATTCTCACTCTATTCATAGCATGTTTTTTGGGAAAGAAAGTTCACGAGTCTGGGGTGACAGGAATGTGTTGTATATGTTGGTTGTGTGCGGATATTTAATTTGACTCCAGGGAGCATATGCTCATGCGTGCTGAAAATAAATTTTATAAATGTTATTTAAAAAAAATATATGTGTTCATTGTCACGTCCAAATGATATATGCAAATTCACAGGTGAAAAACTTAGGTATTTTGACATGTGCAGAAAAACAAGTCGAACGCCAAATGTTACCTCCAAATGTTACACTTAATTTTGTCTTTTTCACCGACGAAGCATCGCTGCCCTATATGACATGAAAATGGGCGAGCACACTTGCCACACTAATATAAACATCTAAAAAAAATCAGAATTTTTAAAATTCATTTACTATCTATTTTGATTTTACTGTTCATTATGAAGCATATGCTCCCTAGAGCCAAAAATCCGCGTCAGTCTATCTTGTGCACTTTATCATCTCTTAACAAAGAAACGTTGTACACATACCATTGTGTGACTAACCTAGCGGGGATCTTGTCATGATCGGCATGAGAGTCGTTGATGTAGCTTGAAGAGATTGAAAGTGATGCTATTGACAAGTCCTTTAGCATATATACTGTGATCAACAGAGACAATTCACACATTAAATGTATTTTTACCAACGAAAATAAGATAACAAATGACATTCGATAACATTCAGGGGAGTTTGCTAGGGATAACTACATTTGAAGAGACCTTCACCATCATGAATGATGTGAGATGGTGGGTCATCATTCACCGATCACCATAGACAGGTCTGTGCGAAAGGCTAGTAAATAAACACGAAAACAAATCTATGAAAACTAAAGCATAATGATTTGGTGCTAGACCCAAATGCAAACATAACAAAGTGGCCTAGGTGAACTCGCTACAGTGAGTGGCATTGGAACTACCCTTATAACGGCTTGTCTTTTTTCGACTCCCTTCATACTAAATAGATAAATAAAACAACATCCAACAACCTTTTTATTGAAAAAATGTGATTGCGTCTGTACTATATTAAAAGTAGGAACTTTTCCTGATCGATGCCGACAAATATTGTTCAAATTGTCAGTGAATTACCTCCGAAAGTTGATCGAGATGAGATGATGAAAATACAAAAAAGAAGAACTCATCCATGGTTGCCGATAAGCTTTGATTAGGCCAAAACAAATTAAAAGGCGCGGCAGCCATATATGGGGCGCATGGGCACGCAAAAGGCTAAGCTAAAACGTGTTGGCGTGCATGCAGCCTCCGCTGTCCGGCGCGCCCGTCATCCTCGCCGCTTCCGACACGTGCCCCCCTCCACGCGTCCCTGTCCACCCGTCTCCTCTCCTCTCCTCCCCGGAACCGGCCTATATACGCCCCCGCGCCGCTCCCCATCCTCTCCTTCTGTCCTCCGAACCATCGCGACGAGAGCAATAATAGCAGCTCCAATGGTGGCCGAGGCCATGGGCGTCTGAGCCGCGCGCCGAGGCCTGCGGGCGCCATTGATGAGAGCAGCTGCAGCACCCTTCACGGACGGACGCGATGTCCGTTGTGGCTGCGGCGGCCGCCGTGGGGCCCGCGCCGGTGGCGCCTTCCCCGGCGGCACCGTACGGGATGTGCGGCGGTGCCGGCGGTGGCGGGGCGAGGAAGAGGAAGGACGTTGTGCACTACCAGGAGGAGGAGGAGGCGGCGGAGGAGGAGGTGCAGCAGGGGAGGCGGCTTGGCGGTGAGGGCCACGGGCTGTTCGTGCTGGAGACGGTGGAGGAAGAGGAGGAAAGGGAGGCCGAGGCCGAGGCCGAAAACGAGCGGTCCTCCATTGGCCCCGTCTCCGAGGGGGACGACGAAGAAGGGGAGGAGGTGGAGAGCGCCAGGGAGACGACGCCGTGGCAGAGGAGGACGAAGAAGAGCGCCGGCGGGCTCGCCAGCCTCGACGCCCTCGACGACGCCCTCCCCGTCAAGTAATTAACCATTCCATTCCTTGCAAGAACCGCGAATTGTCTTCTTGGTTCGGTCGTCGGTGGATTAATCTGCGGAGCCGTTCCGATTTGGCAGGCGGGGGCTGTCGAGCTTCTTCTCCGGCAAGTCGCGGTCGTTCGCGAACCTGCAGGACGTGGCGGTCGCCGGCACCACCAGCAGCAAGGACGTGCTGGCCAAGCCGGAGAACCCCTTCAACAAGCGGCGCCGGATCCTGCGGTGCTGCTCCATCCGGCGGGTCTCCTCCACCTCGCTCACCGCGCTGCCGCCCTTCCTGCCGCCCGAGCCGTCCTTCAACATCGGCAACGACGGCGTCATCAACGGCGGCGGCGGTGGCTGATCATCAGCCGATCCAGGGACGCGTACGGCGTACGTGCACCGATCATCAAATTGATCCAAAAGAGAAAAGACATGCATATTCATGCATGCAAGTTTGCAAGGGAATTGGTAATGGAAACTACTCTACTAGCGAGGAGAGAGACAAGATGGATTGATGGATGGATGGATGGAGCCCACTTTGTAATAGTCCGGGATCTCACCCATCGCAGCTCGCATCACCAACAATGGCCGCCTAGAGCTTAGGTTTTTCTTAATTCTTTCACTAGCTGCTAGTCGTTGCATTTGACATGCAAAGAGAGTTTGAGGGAGAGAGAGCACCGAACATGGTGCATGTGCCGTCGATCCTAGCCTACAACAAGCTATATAATATCTCAATTGAGAGAATCCTGATTAACCTTTTCGATGCTAGTAGTATATGCAGATCAATTGATCATTGACATGTGTGTGTTCTAAATCGATCTCTAGGATGTTCCTTCGCAGTGCATTTCCACATATAAATGTATTATAATAATGCTAAAAAATAATTGAGGTTCTAACCCTTGCCAAGCACCATATACTTGACCCTATGTGTGTATTATGGTTGGTAAAAAAGTGGTGCTATTGGTACTTTGATTTTGTTTTTTCAGAAAAATACAATATATCCAAAAGGCTTCGTGATCAAATATAGTATAAGAATAAGTATGAAAATTTTATGGAGAACTCCATCCCATGTTACATAGCAAAAATTCTAAATGTTGCCGTACTCTAAAATATCTTTCGAAAATCCTTGGGGCCTTCACCATCCGGCACACAGCAGCTAGTAGGGTTGAGTTACGTACTCCCACATTAGCGTATGATAAAAGGTCAAGGCGACAAGGCCAAATTAATGGCGGCAGCGACGTGACGTGCGGGGAGATAGGATTAGGATAGGAGGGGGCGCGACAAGGATGTCAAAAGTGGCATGCAAGGGATAAGCTCCGGGGATGATGATAGCCGCCCGGGGCAGCGATAACGATCAGCAGCAGCAGCAGCACAAGAGAGAAGAGAAGAGGGAACGGGTGTCGCGTCGCGCGTGAAGCGCGGAGCGGATCGGATGGATGGGCCATGCGTTGCGCGGGGTGTACGTACGTTTGCGCTGGAGGCCTTATCCGTTCCCAGTTGGCCCGGCCGCTTTCGCCGATTAATTGATTAATTAACCCGTAATCAATCTGCTGCTGAAGGGATATGCGTGTCTGTTCACTGTTCTTTTCTTTTTTCCAGAAATGGAGGTGGAAAAGATTAGCACTACTCCATCCATCCGTTCCGTTCCTGAATATAAGACATTTTAAAGATTTTACTACGGATGTATATAGACATATTTTAGAGTATACATTCACTCATTTTGCTTCGTATCTAGTTCATAGTGTAATCTCTAAAAGACCTATATTTAGGAACGGAAGAAGTAGTAAAAATGATGTGCTGGAAGCTTCTTGGCGTGGCGCCGAGGTCGGTGGATGCCTATGTGCCATGAACTTGTTGGGATGTTTTGAAGAGCTTTGGTCTGCATCGACGACATCTCGGCCGGTGCCTTTACGATCTCTTAAGTTTTAATAAGTTTGTTCGTTTGAGATGGAGCACCAAAGGCAGTAATAAAATTTGCTCATAGCCCTGCCCGCGGATCCACGAGGACGAACACTTAGACATCTGGATGTATTTTCCAACTTTATTTCTCCCCTTTTATTTTATTTTTCTCAAAGACAGGTAGAAAAGATCAGCATGTTAACTCCAAACAACGAAAAAACGTCGTGGCAGAAGATATGTGTGAATAATTAAGCATACCCATATGGCCTCTGATTCGCTAGCTACATGGACAAATTCGCTAGCTAGTGACCTTAAGGGTTAGGGTTTCCGCCGCCATGGGCGATTCCTATGCTCCCGTCCAAGTCTAAGCCGTATTCCACCATGAGTCTACGTGGGAAACCGTCCTCCGGTTCGCGGAGGGAGTCTAAGTCGTCTACGAGTCGTCTCGGAAGGAAGGAGGACCCAGCGTTGGCCGTGGTAGGCAAGGAATCGGATCGGGGCGAGGGTCTTTAAGTCCCCTCGTCCGATGCAATCCTCCCGACAGGATTGTTGCCTTCAACAATCCGCTCTTCGATCCCGCTTCTTCTGTAGCGAGATCACGACTGCCGATGATGTCGTACGCCGGTGATGGAGGTGAAAAAGGAGGGGCCGTTGAGGCCCCTACCCACCCGAAGTCGCTCGGTGTCGATGCGATGGTGGCAGCGAAGGGCTCCAGAGGGTTGATCGTGCCGGTGGAGGAGTTTGCGCATAACAGCAACTGGGATGAGAGGGAAGCAGTCGGGCTGGATGGTCCAAACGTCAGAATTGACGGCGAGGTGCATCTGGATGATGACGTTGTCGTGGAAGAGGAACCGGAGGTGGAGCCAGTGGCAGTGCCACCACGGTGGAGACTGCTTGGCCGCTACGTCAGCATAGGGCGACCGAACGTCGACGACATGGCGGAACACTTCAGCGAGGTCTGGAAGGTTCGAACAGGCCTCAATATTGCAAGGATTAAGAACAATTGGTATTCTGTGACCTTTTTCTTTGAGGGAGATTATTACTTCGTGGCGCGGGGAGGACCTTGGATCTTCAAGGGAAACGCGCTCATTGTCGGCCCGTTCAAGGATGGAGAGCAGCCGTCAGAGGCTGAACTGAACTCGGTTCCGATCTGAGTCTGAGTGTATAATGTCCCATGGGGTAAGCAAACTGTCGCGTATAGCAAATTCCTTGGGGGCCTGCTGGGAACCACCATGGAGGTAGATGCGGAGGTTGATGAGAGCAGGGTTCGTGAGTTCTTGCGTATCCGTGTGGACCTTCCACTTGGCCGCCGGCTCTAGACTAAGATCACCATTGGCAAGGACCCGTCGAAGCAAGTAATCTATCCACTAAGGTATGAGAGGGTGCCTCATTATTGCTTCTGGTGTGGGTTCATTGGCCATGACGACAACTAATGTGAGAACAAAAGATTGAGGGTCCCGACCAGGGCTTATGATGAAGGGTTGCGGTGCTCCCCGTACAGGAAGTTTGAGAACAGATCAGCCTTTGTGGCTCCCGGAAGCCAGCCTGCAGCAAGACGGGGGCTGAACTTTGATAGCAATGCCCTGTCTGAAGTTCTGGGACAGCCAAGAGAGAGGCACCATGGAAAGGGGAACCAACAACAACAACAAT
This sequence comes from Hordeum marinum, assembly GCA_022496015.1. NCBI lineage: Eukaryota > Viridiplantae > Streptophyta > Magnoliopsida > Poales > Poaceae > Hordeum > Hordeum marinum. Next base: position 469,791,408 of record CM039678.1, on the reverse strand, counting down.
CAAGAGAGATACATGTACGGGTGGATGCCCGTGATGGTTTTGGAGAACACAGTAGCTCTAAAGGACACTACGTGGAAGCCGGCCTTACTGACCGTGTTTTAGCTATGCATGTGCGCTCAGCGGGATAGAGAGCTGAGGCTAGTAGAGGACGTACGGCGAGGGCGTCTTCTGAACCTCCTAAATTTGTCTTTCTAGGCGGACGAATCCCAGCGCCCCTGCCACTCTCACTTCGGCCGCCTGGGAGTGAAACGAGCCAAAGCAGCAGATTTGGGAGTAGAGACATGATCCCGGCCATACGGGACCTCGAGGCCACATCTGATTTTTCCTCAGCTGAGTCCAACCAGCACATGCAGGAGGCGGATTCTATCCTGGGTAAGAGATTCTTTCGTGGGCAAGCCCCTGTAGAGCTGATTCCTACACGGGGAGCTTTAGTGGTTCACACAAAGAGAGGGGCTGGTCATAAGTAGAAACGTGGGAAGATTCAACAAAGTGATTAGGGCAATAATCAAGAGGTGGAGATGCGAGACTCGGCTAGCTTGGAAGGAGTGGAGGCAACCGGCCTTGGGGCCGCCGGTACACTGACGGGGTCGGGTGAGCCGCCCCATCAGGAGCAATGAATTGGCTGAGTTAGAACTGTCGGGGGGCAGGGAACCCCTCGACAGTTCGTGATCTTGCGTCTCTTGTTAGGACGCATTCCCCTAGTCTCGTTTTCTTGCATGAGACTAGACAAAATAAAGATAAGATGTATCGCTTACGTAATAGGATAGGGCTCTCTGGCTTTGAAGGAGTTAGTAGTAATGGCCGTAGTGTCCCCGGATACACCATTATGGAGAGCCACATTTATATACGGTGAACCGAGAGTAGAGAACCGGCCTATGATGTGGGATAAGCTCAGAGGACTGCACGCTCAGAGTTCGCTGCCATGGGTGATCATTGGTGACTTTAATGAGGCGATGTGGGATTTTGAGCACCAATCGGAAACCCCGAGACCTGCTGGCCAAATGATTAATTTTCGGGATGCACTTCAAGCGTGTGGACTAACTGATCTTGGTTTTTCAGGTCATCCCTTCACATATGATAATAGGCGCAGGGGCAGGGCGAACGTCCAAGTTCGTTTGGATAGAGTGGTGGCGTCCAACGACTGGAGGGACTTGTTCATGCAGGCATCGGTGGCCCACCTTGTGTCGCCGGCGTCGGACCATAGTCCGCTGCTCCTTAGGTTCTCACTAGAGCGGGACGTGCGGCCTCGGAGTAGCCGCTGGTATGAGTTGATGTGAGAGCGATCGTCGGCTCTGGAGGCCATTATCGCTAATTCTTGGTCAAGCAAAGGTACGAAGAGGAATCTGGGAGATGTTAGGGAAGCTCTGGCTACTGTTATGGCTGATCTTCATACTTGGAGCAATAAGGTCTTTGGCAATGTGACTAGGGAAATAGAAAATTCACGTACTAGACTGGAGGAACTAACCAACATGAATGCAGATCGAGCTGAAATAACAAAGGAGATGGACAAGATGAATGAGCTCTTGTACAGGGAAGAAATGGTATGGCTCCAGCGATCGTGGATTGATTGGTTAAAGGAGGGGGACCGTAACACCAAGATGTTTCATCGGAAGGCAGTTTGGCGTGCAAGGAAAAATAAAATCCGAGGGCTGTCAGATGAGGTGGGGTTATACACTCTGAACAGGCTACTATGCTACAGATGGTTAACAATTACTTCCATAACTTATTCACAGCTGACCCTATGTTGGAGTCACATGATGTGCTACAGCTCATTCAGCCCAAGGTGTCTGCGGAGATGAACAATAGTTTGTGCAAGGATTTTACTGACGAGAAGATCTCGAATGCTATGTTCTAGATTGGGCCCTTGAAGGCGTCGGGGCCGGATGGGTTCCTCGCGAGATTCTTCCAACGGCATTGGTCGGTGATGAAGGATGACATAATTAGTGCGGTTAAATTGTGCTTCGCCCCTGGAGTCATGCCAGAAGGGGTTAACAGTACGGTCATTGTTTTGATCCCAAAGATCGACTCACCGTCTCGCCTCACCGATTTCCGGCCTAATGCCTAGTCAATAGACTGCAGCCCATCTTGGACGAGCTGGTGTCCCCGGAGCAGAGCGCATTTGTACCGGGCAGATTAATTACAGATAATGCTTTAATTGCTTTTGAGTGCTTTCATGCGATCAAGTAGGAGAAGGACCCGGAACAGGGCTTTTGTGCCTATAAACTGGACCTGTCCAAGGCCTATGATCGGGTAGACTAGGTTTTCTTGGAGCGAGTGATGCAACAAATGGTTTCTCTCATCGATGGGTGGATTGGATTATGAGGTGTGTCACCTCGGTGAGGTACAGTGTTAAAGTCAATGGAGCCCTCTCGGATTCATTCGCACCGTCTCGTAGACTACGACAAGGAGACCCCCTCTCACCCTTCTTATTCCTTTTTGTCGCTGACGGTCTTGATGCTATTCTAAAATAGGAGATTGCAGCTAATCGCCTCAACCCCCTCCGGGTGTGCCCCCAAGCCCCGGGCATCTCTCATCTGCTCTTCGCGGACGACACCTTGTTGTTTTTCCGAGCTAATGGACAGGAGGCTGCTCAAGTCAAGGAAGCACTCGGCACTTATGCTAGAGCTACAGGCCAGTTAATAAATCCAGCTAAGTGTTCTATAATGTTCAGCCCCAAGTTCTCACAAGCTAACAAACAGGTGGTCATGCAAACTCTGGACGTGGAGCACATGAGCTTTGAGGAGAAATACCTTGGCTTCCCAACGCCTAGTGGCCGCTTCACTAAAGGAAAACTACATAATCTACACAGCAAGTGACAAAGAGGATTATCCAATGGGGAGAATTGATGTCTCAGGCTGGACGTGAGGTGCTTATTAAGGCGGTTGCACAGGCCTTGCCCACATTCCTCATGAGCTTATTTAAATTTTCGCGAAGCACATGTGATGATCTGGGTCGGATGATCTACAGCTATTGGTGGGGCGCATACAGAGGCAAGAGGAAGACGCACTGGAAAGCTTGGGACACGATGCTCAGACCCAAGTCAGCCGGCGGCGGACACGATGCTCAAACCCAAGTCAGCCGGCGGCATGGGTTTCAAGGACTTCAGGCTATTCAACCAAGCATTGTTGGCGCGGCAAGCATGGCGTATTATGGTTAAACCGAAAGGCCTTTGTGCGCGAGTTTTGAAGGCAAGGTACTTCCCCAATGGACGTCTTGAAGATACTGTTTTTACCAGCAATGCGTCGCAAACATGGCAGTTCATTGTGCATGGGTTGGAATTGTTGAAGAAAGTCCTAGTCTGACGCATCGGTAATGGGCAGTCAGTCAGAATCTGGCGAGATTCATAGATACCACACCCTGTTGGCCGACCACCAATCACACAACAGGGGAGGTGTCGTCTTCGACGAGTTTCAGAGCTCCTGGACGAGCATGATGCATGGCGCGGTAATCTTCTCCGGCAGAATTTTCTACACGTTGATGTTCAGGAGATCTTGAAGATCAAGGCGTCCCCCCGGCTGGGGGCGGATTTCCTTGCATGGGGAGCGGAACATACTGGTATCTTCACCGTATGTAGCGCGTATCGGTTGGCGCTTGAGGACAAGCTTCGTCCTTCAGCAGTCGCGGCGAGCAGAGCACCGGACGGGCGACGTGTCGTTTGGGCATTATTATGGAGGTGCCCTTCCCCTCCTAAGGTGCGTGTGTTTGCATGGCGCTTGGCTACTAACTCCCAAGCCACATGGTCTAATAAATTCACTCGTCACATGAAGGTTATTGATATTTGCCCATTATGTGGTCTCGAGCACGAGGACACTTTCCATGTGTTTTGTAGGTGCCCACGAGCTGTGCACTTGTGGCGGACTATGGCGGAGGTCTGGAGCATACCGAACATTGAATCAGTGCTCAACATCGGTCCTGAGTGGTTCCTAAACCTTATTGCAGAATGCAATGAAGGGGACCGGCTGCGCCTGCTTATGCTATTATGGAGATGTTGGCATGTGCGTAATGAGATCACTCATGACAAACCGGCGCCGCCCATGGAGGTATCTCGATGCTTTTTGCAGAGCTATGTGACCTCGCTCCTCAGGACTCAGCAGTATCCGCTGGGAGAGTGGGACAAAGGGAAGATGCCCATCCAGAACGAAGGGGCTGAGCAACCTATATCACATGTGAGTGGTGCGATGCGGACACCCCGGAAGTGGAGCCCCCCGCCCGCCAACTGGACGAAACTGAATGTCAACGGCTCTTTCTCCCATGATGACGGAAGGGCCGGGGCGGGAATGGTGCTACGCAACCAGGAGGGGGCCATCATATTTTCTGCGTGTCGTTCGCTTTGGTCATGCCCGGATCCTCTGCATGCTAAGCTTGCTGGATGCATGAAGGGAATTGCTTTGGCCCTCCAATGGACGGAGCTGCCATTCATCGTCGAGACTGACAGTTTTTGCAGGCGGTGCAACTGATTTCTATAGCTGGCCAAGACCGTTCACAATATGCCATGGTGGTTTCGGAGGTGAAGCGTCTTATGAGTGAAAGGGAGTGTCGTGTCGTTCATATTTCTCGAGAGCAAAATAATGTAAGCCATACGCTGGCGAACTTTGGGTGATCTCAAGACCGAACTGTGGTCTGGCTCCGCTCTGACCCGGACAATGTCCCTAGCTTGTGTAGGGAGGACCTACTTGGCTCTTGAGTAATACAATCCCTTTCACCCCCGCAAAAGAAAAATTAAGCATACCCATGAATCGAAGGATTCAGACGACCCATGTGCTGGAACACTACTACTACTAAAAAAAATGCGATGACAATGTGCCTGCCATCTGTCAATTTCAACCATTCGGTTTGCATCTAGTCCCTTCGTCTAGAAATACTTGTTTTGAAAGTCAATGTATCTAAACTTATTTTAGTTATAGATACATCCATTTTATTTATTTCTAGGACAAGTATTTTCGAACGGAGGGAGTAGCAAATACTCTAAGATGGAAGTTGTGTGGGGGATCTTATTTGGAAGCCCAAAGTTCCGTAAAAAAATAAGAATTATTGTGTGGCAAGCTGCGTCCAACAGATTTATCCAGGTAAACAGAGGTGTTCATCACAAAACGATGTTAGGTATGTGCACTATATGTGGAGTGGAGGATGAACGCATTTTTCATGCCCTTGTGACTTGTCCTAAGGTGCGTGTTTTCCACTTCGCCATGAGAGAAGTGTGAAATATTCCTGGAGAGGAGTTGTTTAGATTTACCGGGCGGACTGTATATTTATTCTGCTTGATCAATTGGAGTCATTGGTCCGCGGGCAAGTTTTATTCATGCTCCGGAGAGCTTGGCACCTAAGGAATGATATGATCTTTGGAAGGGGAAAAGAATTATTATCTGCCTCTATAATTTTTGTCAGAAATTACTCGAAATCCTTCACATCAGCAAACCCCTCTGTGCAAGTTGATTTAAGCATCAAAGGTAAGGAGGTGATAAATAATTGGAGGTACATTATCTCAACCGAGAATGGTCGTCATGATTGGGAGCCTCCACATCCTGAGTATATTAAGAATTTAAGATAAATGTTGATGCTAGTTTCGTGGAGAGCATGAGATCTGTTAGTGTTGGGATTGTTGCCAAGAATCACCTAGGCGAAGTCTTGATTTCGTCATGGTATTTTAGCCGGTCATGCACTTATGTGGATGAAGCGGAACTTTGTGTGGCCCTTGTCGGGTTATACATTGATATTACTCACGAACCAATTATTCTCGAACTGACTGCACGTTTGTTGCATCATTTCTGGCAAAAGAATCCATTGATAGTTCTCCTCTTGTTGATCTGAAAAAGGAGGCGATGAGCGTTTCAAAGCTTATTAAGGATCTTACGATGGTGAAGATTGACATGCATGCTAATAGGGTAGCGCATGAGATTGCTAAATCCAGTTTTGATAGTAGGTCCGACGGTGTTTTATGTAACATTGTTTCGCCCTCCGTGGCTTGTTTTGTAATGAACGATTTGTAAGAATCCTGATTTATCTAATTAATATACGGGTGTTTTTTTAAAGATGGAAGGTGTGGTATTTTTGTGAAAAGACTCCAACTACTCCGTTCCACATTTGTGAAAAGCTCCTTAGTCTCTCTAGACCAGCTCCATCCCTTCTCCACCTCACCCAAACAAATAAGAGGAAAATGTATTATCAATGTTTGTGAACATGTAGTAGTCTATTTAGGATATATTAAAATGCACAGTACGTGCGATCAATGTATTTGACGGGGAAAATCGGTGTTTATTAAAGGATTTTTTGATAAATCGCATCCATGTTAACACATTTGAACTTTCATCAAAGTTGATAGTACAATAATCTAGTGTATTAGTACACCTGATTTTAACTATTTTGCATAATAAGCAAAATACTTCCATAAAAAGAAGAATGACATGATAGCAAGATGCCCACTAAGCCATCGCCCAGAGGCTGGCCAAAGGTGAAGACTCGATCGTAAGCAAGATAGAAATCGCCGAAGACTTGACGTGTATTTCAAGGACGACTTCTGTATCCGACATGTTAATCTTTAGCTGGCAACCGACCTAATGTGTAGCCGAGATACCCCGGGCATTTATATAAGCCGAGGGCTTTAGTCCGTAGAGACACAATTACTCACCTTAGGATGTGTTTGGTTAGAAGGACATGTTAGGATGGGTATGGGTATCCCCGTCCAGCTGGATATGGATGGCCATTTTTTCTGTTTCGTTGATGGTGAGGCTATCCCATGTGTTTGTTTGGTTTGAAGGAGATGTAGTAGTCCCTGACTTCCCTGTCGCCTTTGACCTGGTCTACTGCGGCACAAAACAATCAACAAAAAAGAAATTAAGGGTCCGTTCGGCTTACAGGAAAAACCGAAGGAATGAAGTTCCTGTGGGTTTTTTCACCTTCAGTGCGTTCGGAACGAAGGAAGCGTGAACGGGAAACCGGTGGAAAGATTGGCATATCGATCAGATTCCAGAGGAAATGAAACATTTGCCCATAGCTCTTTTTCTCGCATAGGCCCGAGGCAAGCAGAGAGAAGCACAGTGAATAAGCTATCATGTCCGTGTTTATTTCCATCACACAACGTACTATTCGAATATTTTAATCAACGTTGTGTCAGTTTTCCATGGTTTTCTGTCCTCTGATCTGAACACTGCCTTCTGGTTTTGGTCCTCAGTTTTACTACGGCAATCCTTTGCCTTCCACTATTCTTGTAGTTTTCCCTCCCTCCATTCCGAACAGTATTGACAGCAACAAGCAGCTAGCACGGCCGGCTGCACGCGCAGCTCCAGAGCACGGGGCGCAGAGCATGGGCACCTGCCGGAGATAAGCAGGGCCGGTGCAGCACGCGCAGCACTCGCGCACAACACGCGCACCGCCCGGAGTGAGCGGGGTCGGCGTTGCCGTCTGCAGGGCTACGGCGGCCGGATGGTACTCACCTGTTTGCCGCCGCCGCCATGACCTCTACCGGCAGAGGAGAGAAGGAGGGCCGGCAGAGGAGAGAAGGAGGGCCGGCAAGATAAGGCAGGAGATGAAACGAGACGGCCGCGAAAAACGCATCGCGGTTGTCTTCGCGTCCCCTGCGCGCGGGGATGCCCACATCCGCCAGATTTTCGCGGACGCCCGCAGCCTGATTTTGGACGAATATTCCAGGCATCTGGCTATCTCTATCCATACTCGCCAACGAATCAAACGATCGCTGTCCACATAAAAATGGCTATCCCTGTCCCACAGTGAGATAGCCCGGCATCCAAACACATCCTTAGTGTTCATAGCATAAACATACGATCTCAAGGTAGATCATGATACTTCATCACATCAATACAATCAGGCATGAAATAGGGTTTTACCTTCTCGAGAGGGCCCGGACCAGAGTAACATTGTCTTCCTTGTCTCTTGTTAGCCATTGATCTCAAATCCACAGCTCGCCCCCCTCCCCCCCTATCTGAGATCAATCGGTTTTAGTACCGACATATAATTTAGCAGAATTGTGATTGTGATAGAACTTAGTGAAACAGACCATCCTATTTTATTATTTGTCTACTGATACTTCTTGCCCATCTTAAAACTAAAATTAAAAACATAGTAATACTTAGTGTAAACGTTACAATGGTTCTGGACTAGCAAACTTTTTGTTCCCAAACACATAAAACAAGAAGTTGTGGAACAACAACTATGAAATTTACACCTTTCTTGTTGCCAACAGTCAAGCACCCATCTATGTTTTGTTGAAAGACCAATATGCTATTCTGATTACATGCAAATTTCTTGTTAAAAAATATTATAGATATTTAATATATTTTTCTTAGTGAATTTTTTATTCTGATTTTTTTATTTAGGAATCTAGAGCAAATTATCATGCACTAGCCACTAATAGGGTTATCTTCAAACGAACTTTTTACTCCATTCAATTACTATGTTGCTCCATATGTTTATCAGAAGAAGCAAATGCTTATTTGCTTGCATGTGATTTCTCAAGTTGGTTTGCACATTTGCTCCTCTAGCTGTTCCTTTTCTACAAGTGTTAACACCCCAAAATCTTCGCTAACGGAAACTAAACTAACATTCTCTGTTCCAACTTCCACTATATGTAGAGAACTGAATATATTTGTTATACTCTATAACCAGTGGCGGAGCTATGTTGGGCCTTTGATCAATTCATAACAAAAAAAAATTGGAGGCTTAGATTATATTTTTTTAGCACTTAGCACCCTCCTAAACACTAATGGTTTGTGTTTCGCCACCCTCCCCCCCTCCGGATTTTTGGCTAGCTCCGTCACTGCCTACAACTACGGGAGACGTTTTGATCTTGTACTTACAAGCAGTTTAAACATTGGGGAGATGTAGTGCCAGTGACAACGAGTGGCCAAGAAGATGGAGAAATGACCATTCAGATGAAGCATGAGGAGCATTCTCATTAGGTAAATAAAGTACTCTATAAAGGTCTAGATCAGAATGTATGTAGAATGTTGAGAAAAGGTTGCGGAAAAGGCTCCGAAAGAGAAGACCGAAAAAAACCATATGAAGAATGTTGTAGAAAAGGTTGCCGAGAAGGCCACACAAGAGAATATGAAAATTTCTGTGAAGAGCGAGACTATCAAGATATACTATCGATGACACAACAACAAAGCAATCACTATGGAGTACGGGGTGTCTACTTCATTGGCGTGGGGGCTAGAGAAATGTGGAACTTTTATTGTTAGCTTTAACTTGTACTATCTCTGAACACCAAAAAATTTCGTGACAATTGTTTGGTGAACCTGATTCTCAACTCAACATGGAGATTTTATTGTCAACCCGATGCCTTGTTTTCCTATAATTTGTTGTTCCAATCGGATACTTCATAAGCTAAATTTTTGGCAGAAACATGCGCATGTTTTGCACTCTTTTTTTATTACAAAGTGTTTCTTTCTGAACATGAATGTCATGGTGGCTATGCTCGTATTTTTAGTTAAACCCGATACAGTCATACAATTTGCATACCATACGATATTTTAGCCAGATCATGGCAGCTAGGGAGTAGCAAGGGCTGGTGGAGAGAAGGGACGGGGGCAAACGCCTCGCTGGGAGAGAAGCGGCTCTGGCAGAGCGAGCACGAGAGCACATAGAGTGTCCTGGTTTTGTCACGGCAGATGTCCTCATGAGAGAACTTAGGTGTGAGGTCATCGCGACTAGATTGAAGCTTGGATGGGGTTGATGGGAATCGAGAGACGCGAGTTTTACCCAGGTTCGGTCCCTCCGATGGAGATAAAAACCCGTGTCCTGATTTGTGTGTTATTGATGATGATAGTCTCGATTACAAGGGCACGGAATCGCTAACCTAGCTCTCGAGAGTTTCTTGTCAATCTTTTTTGACTTGTCTGTCTGTCTCCCCTTTTGGGGTGCCTTACCCCTCCTTATATAAGTTGAAGGGACAAGCTTACATGTAGAGTCCTAGTAGGACTACAACTAGTCTCTTTTCTATTACAAGTTGAATCCTAGTCCGGGTCTTTGCTTCCCTTGTCAAGGAACCTTTCCTCTTATTGGACCTTCTCTGCGAGCTACCCCTCCAGGCCTCTTCGCTAGTCGCCCTTCTGTCGGGTTGCACACTGGGCCTTAGTCTTTGTCATCCAGGCTAACCCGGTAACCGAGGTGACCCACGAGCTGTCAAGTGATAGGCCAGGTTATACCTCCTGGTCGGGTCAAACCGTGAGGAATATCCCCAACATTAGCCCCCAAGTTAGTTTGAATTTATTCATGCTAATCTCCTGAACAAAAATAAACCAGCTTCTGGAAAATTGCCTTTATTCAATAAACGGCTCGCCCAAAAAGCCGCCTTTATTCAATAAACCAACTTCTAGAAAATCCGGGTTTCTTTCTCATATCAACGAGTCGGCTTCACAATCAACTTGCTGGTGTGTGTCCTTTGCAATAAAATATTGGAAATAATAACCCATCCATTATTGAGCATGTCATGTTGATGTCATCTTCAACATGTTGATGTCATCTTCCTGAGACACAAAGTGTTTGCCGGGTTGTTTGACATAGTAAATGTCAAATTACGAATGCAATTGCTGGCTTGTGGATATAAACCTCGTCGAGTCACAAACGTCAAGCTTGTCGGGTGATGGAGGTCAATGCCGCCAAGTGATGAAATTGGACTCCTGAAAATTTTGGTTCTCTTTGTCATCGACAAGCTTGCTTCATAATCAACTTGCTCACCCTGGTTCCTTGCGGAAAAAATATTAGGAAATAAAATACCCATATGCCGTTAAGTCAGCCGCCAATTCTTTAGCTTGATAAAAAAATTGGAAATAAAAAAAATATGATGTTGAGTCGGCTTTCCGGGCCTTTTTATGAATAACCTAGAGGAGATAAACTTTGCAAATTTCTCCACCAAGAATATGAGATCTGGCTCACTCAAAATTGATAGGTTGAAGATATTCTTTTTTTATCATCATATTACCTGTAGCCCCAAGCTTCAAGTTTATCAGTTCATGATGACTTGATCCTTTCAGTAGAAAAATATCTTAATTGCATAGCCCTCAAATGCCGGATTGTCTTGTCTGCAGCAGCTTGTGATCTGTAATTGTTTATATCCCAACATAGAGATTGAGGAATGTTGCTATGGATTTAAAAGAATAGAGGTTTGTGACTTGTTTGGGCAGAAGCATTTTATTACTAGGGATTGGTATTGAATTGGACATAGTGGTATAGTTAGTAGCATCGAAAAATCGGAGCGGTGTTTCCCATAAGTGGGTTGGTCTTTGCATTGACATGTACTAATTTCATGAAATTTACATTGCCATATATTGAATTAACCATTTCTTTTACTCATGTTGCATGCGACATACAGCTAATGGTGTTTTAAATCAATGTCTCTATATTAAATTTTATTATTTCGTGGCAACGCATCGGCATTCGACTAAACGCTAAATAAGAAGAAAAATGTTTTCTTTCCACGGCCGGATCTACCGTTAGCGTCAACCACCTCTACCGTCCGTGACGTGTCACCTTGGCCCACGTCTTCCTCTCAATCTTATCCCTTCCAGAGAACTCGAAGCTTCATTCTCTCCCAAAAATATCCCCCGTCGCTCTCCTCTATCTCTCATGTCACCGCATACATTTTTCATTTCTCGCGTAAGAAGCTCAATGAAGAGTTTTCGCAACATGGTCTTTGTTTCAAAAAATTGGAACAAATATCTTGTTGCAAAAGTTTTTGTAACCTGACCTATGTTGCAAAAGTTTTCTGCAACATGACATTTGTTGCAAAAAAAAAATCCGTGACAGTACATATGTTGCAAAAAGACGAAAAAAAATATTCTGCAACCTGACCTATGTTGCAAAAGTTTTCTACAACATGACCTTTGTTAGAAGTTTTTATGACACGACCTTTGATGCAAATATTTTCACAACATTACCTCTGTTGCAAAAATAAAGAACGCCGTACGGCCACTCGATCACACAGGATCGGACGGCTCACGACCCGGCTGATTTTTTTGACGCGTAGCAGCCCCAAAATAAGAAACGCCGAACTTTTGCTCTCTCGTTAAAAAAAAAACTAACTTCACTCCGCAAAAAAGAGAAGAAGGGAAAAAAAAACTAGCACGAACGAACTCTGTTCCTTCTCCGTCGGTAAGCAGAGCACCAACCGAGCAACAACGACAAAGCGGAAGGCACTCACGGCCGGCTGCTTCCCCACTCCAATTCCCCCCAACCCGCACGCAGCTTGCCAGCGCCGGCGATGGCGACCGCGCGATTCCTAGCCCTGTCCTCCTCCTCCTCCTCGGCATCCGCAGCCGTCCCCCCCAGGGCCCTCCGCGCCGCGTCGTCCCGCGTGGCCGCGGCGGCGTCAGCGTCGGGCGAGCCCGCGCGACGGCTCGTGGCGGAGTTCGACCCGGCGATCCCGCTGGCCTCTGCGGTGACGCCGCCTAGCGGGTGGTACGCCGACCTGGATTTCCTCCGGCTCGAGCTCGACCGCGTCTTCCTCCGCGGGTGGCAGGCCGTTGGTACGCACGCTCGATTCCCTGGAATTTCCTTCCAGTTTTCAGGAGGAACAGTCGCTAGTTGTGTTGTGTCATTGGCGATCGATTGTAGTTGTTGATTTAGTTTGAGCTGCATGCATGCATCATGTGTCACTTTTCTGGGCAAAGTGACAGTTGAACCGACTGCTGAGTGTTCGCTGGCAGACAGGCTTGAAATGGATAGTTCAGGTCTTGGGTGATCAGGTCCCGTGGCTAACTAATTGGGATCATGGGCAAGGTCCCCGTATGTGATTAAATCACTTCCTATCGAAATACTAACATAATTGTAGTTTTGTAACAGGAGTTGCTGGACTGAACTCCTGGAGTGACCGTCCACTTGAGCCTCTTGGCTCATAGAGAATTGCGATATGGTTGATAGCATTGCTCACTTCAATGTTTACTGGTTACTGCCCGACATTTTCTAGTGTGCCAACGAATCACTGATTGCTTTACTCCGTCTGTTGTTTTTAAAAAAATCTAGAAAGTTATTAGAAAACATTACTCAAATACGCTCTCATAGGCCGTGCTTGATTTGGAAAAATATTAGAAAATATGTGGTGTGGCTGGCGATGAAAAAATGCAAATGGAAAGAAATTAAATAGGGGCACAGTTGGGAAACATCATTTAAGTTTACATGTATCTCCCTTTACATGTACCTACTGATTTGGTAGATCATTCAGTACAATTTATGTTTATCTGTTTTCATTAGTTAACCTCTGTAGTTTCTTACTGAAAGCTTACAAGGTACCGACTTGCATGCTTCTTTTCCAGGTCACATAGGACAAATCAAGAACCCAAATGATTTCTTCACAGGAAGGTGATTCCATCTTGCTTTCATGATTCTTCGACCTGAATCAATTCTACTTTCTGCTAACCTTTTATAAGTGTATAGGTTCTTATAATATTTCTAGAACTTCCAGCATGTAATCTGCAACTGATCTTGCCAAAATTATTTGCCTTAATGGAAACTGCTCAGGTGGGTTTAGGTCCCCAAAGACCTTTTTTTCCGTAAAACAAGGATCTGCATGCAGAACACTTGTTTGAAAATTTGCAACTTTCAGTCATGGTTACCTCCAAATTATCTTCCACTCATGGTTACCTCCAAATTATCTCCCAGTCATGGTTACCTCCAAATTATCTTCCACTCATGGTTACCTCCAAATTATCTCCCAGTCATGGTTACCTCCAAATTATCTTCCAGTCATGGTTACCTCCAAATTATTGTAAAATAAGATAATTCATGTTGGCGGTTGTTAATTTCAATCATCTAACAACGTGAACCAACAGCCTCGGAAATGTAGAATTTGTGATATGCCGGGATGCAAATGGAAAACTTCAAGCTTTTCACAATGTGTGTCGTCATCATGCCTCACTCCTTGCATGTGGAAGTGGTCAGAAGACTTGCTTCCAATGCCCTTATCACGTGAGTTACTTAATAAACACCTTGTAGATATGGTACATACTTGTGGTCTGTACTTGCATGTCATAATTTTTCTTCGACTTTCTAGGATAATCATCTGAATACTTCGGTTATTGACATCTGAGGTAAGAAATGTGGCCACATAACTTTTCTTCGGAAGTTGTTTAGTTGAAAATTTTCATGGGATGGGATCCACATGTTATTTACTAAAGATAGTTTAAAATGTTAATATAAGAATGAGGGAATACATGTCCCATGTGGAGATTAAATGCTTCAAGTTGAATTCCAAAAAAAATCGATGCAATTTTAGCTGGACCCCCAGCTTCTTGGTGTCTGCTGAACTGCCTGAACTAGAACAATGGAACAAAACAATAGAACATCCGTGGATTTCATATGCTTAGTGTAATTTTCATTATTGAGGGAACTAAGTGTTCTGAAGCCTGTGCTTTCTAGGTTCGGCAGAAACTGAACTTCATCATCATATCATTAGTTTTTATTTGCCTCATTTTTTCTTCAGTCAGTAGCTAACTAGCTATACAATTTTGTAGGGTTGGACATATGGTTTAGATGGTACCCTCCTGAAAGCTACAAGAATATCAGGAATCAAGAACTTCAATAAGAACGTATACCAAAACTCCTGTTGAGCCTCTATGCTTCTCAATCCCGCAAAATTGCAACTTATGCTTCTTTCTGGAAACAGGATTTCGGACTTTTACCAATTAAGGTGGCTACCTGGGGATCTTTTGTGCTTGCCAGATTTGATGACTCCTCTCAAGATACTGTTGATGATGTGGTTGGAAATGAATGGCTGGGTAGTGCTTCGGATCTGTTGAGTAGAAGTGGCATTAACACTTCACTACCCCATATTTGCAGGCGAGAATATATTATCGAATGTAACTGGAAGGTCCATTTTTTTCAAGTTCAATGTTTTGATGGCGTGTTACTGAAGCAATGAGATTCTCATGAGTCTATCTTTATGCCCATTATATTTTTTGTCATGCAGGTATTTTGTGACAACTATCTAGATGGTGGATATCATGTTCCATATGCCCATGGGGCCCTTGCATCTGGTCTTCAGCTTCAATCCTACGAAACACTTGTATAGTTTGTAAATCCCTTTCCTTCTGCAGTTTTCCTCTTGACAATATCTTATTTAGGTATAGTTGACTTGATTTCAACTAGTAATTTAATAACCAGTATGAATATTCTCTCTTTGTTTTTGTGTTGAAACTATCGAGTTATTACTTTTAATTAATCTTCATATCTGAACCATTGCCACTGCAATACTGAATTATTTGCTTGCAACTTTTGTGGTTTTGCCTTTTCTAGGATTACTTCTAACTAGATGTACTTATGTCCAGACATACGAAAGAGTTAGTGTTCAAAGATGTGAAAGTGCCCCAGCAGAACAAGAAGACATCGACCGCTTAGGGACGAAAGCTACCTATGCCTTTGTTTATCCAAACTTTATGATCAATAGGTGCAGTGGGCATCCTTCAGAACTTGTTATTTTAGTTTTCTCACATTAGATGTATGCAGATGTGAATAACTAATAATTTTCAGGTATGGTCCATGGATGGACACTAATCTAGCTGTCCCATTGGATGCAACCAGGTGTAAAGTGGTTTTTGATTATTTTCTGGACGAATCTCTTCTGGTATACATTCTCTTGATCTCACATATCCATTTTATGTTTTCAGTACATACTTATGTACTGCCCATATGTTCTCACATCTCAATAACATAACATGGTGTCTTTTACTCTTTAGTATTTACACAGCTCGCGTGGCACATTATTGTGATAATACTTCAACTGCAAATATGAGCACCTGCTTGTTACATATATTGTACTTATGTCTTGCTTGCACTTGATAAGATGAGAGTGATTTTGAAGAGTGTCTCTGCAATATCCCTGAACAGATCATGGGGGCACAACATGTTTGTAACTTTGTATATTATAAGTGGCAGCTTTCGTGTTTGATTCTTGAACATGCCTGGAAGCGTGTCTTTGCATCAAGAACGATTGAATGAGCTAAGATAGTGCAAACGACTTGTGAATGATAAGCAATACTAGTAGAAAGTAGTTGCATACCATGGCAAAGGCAGAGAAGCATAGTGTAGGAGCAGAGGAAGAAAGGTAAGGCGGTATATTAAGAATCACATTAGCACTAGTCATTTTCCACATTGACGGGAAGTTAATGTAGTGATGGGTCTTTGCTGCTCAACTGAATTCCAATGCTGAGAATCACCAAAGACGGAGGAACTGTGCTCCTCTTCTTTGGTTGGGACGAATCCATCCATAATAGATGGTCGTACTGGTCTAAGATCTAAAAGCCGAGTGATGTCTCTGAGACAAGTTTCCCTCTTAAACAAGTAATGATTGTTACATTGCTACAATCTAAAATGGAGTACCCTTGAGATGCACAAATTCTTTCCTGCTTGCTGTATGTATTTTCAATTGACTCATCCATAATGAATGTGCAGGATGACCAGGATTTCATCGATAGAAGCTTAAAAGACAGCGAACAAGTACAGGTATTACATCACAATAAAAGTACAAAACCGATGGTCAAGCCCAAAGGTAGCTTGATCCAATGTTGCCATCAGTCACTAAGTTCGTATTCAAGTAGAGATCTCTCTGTGCTAACAATCACTGCATAGTAAACCGCGTTCGCATATAGTCTTCTAACTGCACTTACAAGATGGACTCGAATGTTTTTTTCCCTATGTGTTTTATTACGAGTGCCATGCTCTGTGTGTGATGTAGACGCACAACACAGTACAGTAGCCATCGCATGAGCAACAAAACACAACTGTGAACTCGCTTCTGTGGTGGTACTATAACAAGCGTAGTCCGATGATGTTTGGTGCGTTTTGCCTGCCACAGATTGAAGACATTGCCCTGTGCGAGGGAGTCCAGCGGGGCCTGGCGTCGCCGGCCTACGGCGTGGGCAGGTACGCGCCGTCCGTGGAGATGGCCATGCACCACTTCCACTGCCTCCTGCACGCCAACCTCAGTGGCTAGTGATTCTTATGTGAAGGACTTAATGTCGTGTATATAATTGTGAACTGCTATGCTGGAAGAAGCACATAACCTTAGGACTGTAATTCTGCAGTTGGTCTTCTTGCACCATGGTATAAACAGAGTGTTCGAACCATTGAAAATTGGACCATGCGAGGTGAAAACTACTCCATTTCCGGACGGAGGGAGTATACAACAAAATGTGTGAAGCGGCAACCGGCTTCAGGCATGGAAAGACCTCCGAACCTTGATATTTGGGCCATGCTTCTCATCACTTATCAGTCAAAAATTAGGAAGAAGCTCAAAGAGCTCAGCAACGGGTCTGAACTTTTCAGTCAGAAGAAAAAGTGACCACTCGCTTGTGGTTCCGGATTATGGAGCGGCTGAGACTTTCAGATAGCAAGTAATCAACTGTTACGAGAGGTGAGGAACATTTTATACACTTTGGTCAAACTTCAGATCACGGGCAGGCAAAAAATAAAAATAAGAAGGATTTCCGTCGCCGGGACTTGAACCCGGGTCTCTCGGGTGAGAGCCGAGTATCCTAACCACCTAGACTACGACGGATGGTTTGTTTCTGATCAACAGTTAACCTAATTAGAATGTGAATCGCGTTTTACAAGTCTCTACAGCAGACAAATAGTCCATCCAGCTCCTCACACGAGAATCGGAAGTTTTCTCCGTGTAGGGGAATGTAGTACAGACAATCAAAAGGCGCCATGCTGTGCATGGAACCAAGTCACACATCAAGTTCAGCTGCAAATTCGTATCATGGCTTGGCTACAGCCGTGATATGAAGCTGGCTACAAATTCATGCAGATCTCGCCACATTGAAGACCAGACACTCTTGTGGTACAAAAATGTTACGAGAGAAAGAGTAGTTTTTCCAAGAAAAAAGCCTGTTTATTCAGACGAAAAATAACACTAACACCACTTAATTACTTGACCAAGACGTATGAATAATAAGTGTGGTAAGCCACGATTGCGATAAGCAAACTTCGCTCATCACCAAACACAGCCTTCGTTTTGCCTACAGTTCATACCAGACAAAGAAATGTCTGTCATTGAAGGACACAGTGCAGTGCAGGCATAAATTTCACAGGTAAAGACACACAACGCACGGTTCCACATCGTACTCAGATATTACTTCATTTTATTTTCATGTCGAAATAAGATTGTTGTGATAGCACTACAAACATCCTAGTATGGACGTGATGAAAATATGCCCTAGAGGCAATAAATAAAGTGTTTATTACTATATTTCCTTGTTCATGATAATTGTTTATTATCCATGCTAGAATTGTATTAATTGGAAACAGGTGTCTCCGAGGGTGTCTGTTGAGTTGGTATGGATCATACTGGGATTTGTTACTCCGTGTGACGGAGAGGTATCTCAGGGCCCACTCGGTAATACAACATCACAATAAGCCTTGCAAGCAATGTGACTAAGTGTCAGTTACGGAATCTTGTATTACAGAACAAGTAAAGAGACTTGCCAGTAACGAGGTTGAACTAGGTATGGAGATACCGACGATCGAATCTCGGTCAAGTAACATATCGAAGAATAAAGGGAACATCATACGGGATTAATTGAATCCTTGACATAGAGGTTCAACTGATAAAGATCTTCGTAAAATATGTAGGAACCAATGTGGACATCCAGGTCCCAACATTGGTTATTGGCCGTAGAG
This sequence comes from Hordeum marinum, assembly GCA_022496015.1. NCBI lineage: Eukaryota > Viridiplantae > Streptophyta > Magnoliopsida > Poales > Poaceae > Hordeum > Hordeum marinum. The sequence goes on along the minus strand of CM039678.1, from coordinate 469,772,781 downwards.
GTGTTTCGGTCATGTCTACATAGTTCTCGAACCCGCAGGGTCTGCACACTTAAGGTTTGGTGACATTTCGGTAGTATAGAGTTATGTATGATGGTGACCGAAGTTTGTTCGGAGTCCCGGATGAGATCCAGGACGTCACGAGGAGCTCCGGAGGTAAAGATTCATATATAGGAAGTCCTATTTTGGTCCCGGGAAAAGTTTCGGGCTCATCGGTAGTGTACCGGGAGTGACGGTAGTGTACCGGGAGGCTTTCGGGAGGAGTATTTCGACCCAAGAGGCTACATGGGCTGTGGGAGAGTGGAAACCAGCCCTTAATGGGCTGGTGAAACAACCACAAGAGGCCCATGCGGCTGGAAGAAAAGAGTCCTAAGAGAAAAAGTGGAAAAAGGCAAAAAAGAGGGTGAATCCTAGTCCTACTAGGATTGGAGGTGGACTCCACCTCCACCCTTGGTTCGGCCGACTCCTTGGGCCAAGCCACCTCCTCTCTTCCTCCTATATATACTAGTGGTATTGAGGGGTTTTGCACTAGTTTTTCAGCCACGTGCTACCCGTTCCTCCAGTGCATAGTTTCTCCTCTAGATTGGATTTCTGCAGTGCTTAGGCGAAGCCCTGCCGGAATAGCTCCACCACCATCGCCGGAGCGCCGTCACGCTGCCGGAGAACTCTTCTTCCTCTCCACTCCTTCGTGCTGGATCAAGACGGTGGAGATCGTCATCAAGCTGTACGTGTTCTGAACGCGGAGGTGCCGTCCGTTCGGCGCTAGATCGGAAGGATCGTGATCAAGTTCGTGGGACGGATCGTGATCAAGTTCGTAGTACGAATCGTGATCAAATTCGTGGGACGGATCGTGATCAAGTTCGCGGGACGGATCGTAATTGGATCGCGGGATGCACGGCGATTTGGATCGCGAAGACGTTCGACTACACCAACCGCGTTTCTTAACGCTTTCCGCTTAGCGATCTACAAGGGTACGTAGATCCACTCTCCCTCTCGTAGATGCTCTTCACCATGGATAGATCTGCGTGTGCGTAGGAAATTTTTTGTTTCCCATGCAACGTTTCCCAACAGTGGCATCAGAGCTAGGTCTATGTGTAGATGAGATCTCGAGTAGAACACAAAAGGTTTGTGGGCGTTGATGCTTAGATTGCTTCCTCCCTTGATCGGATTTTGGTTCAGCGGTATTGTGAGATGAAGCGGCCCGGACCAACATTACTCGTACGCTTACGAGAGACCGGTTCCGTCGACCGCAACTTGTTGCATGGATGGCTTGCGAGTGCTAGTTTCTCTCACTTTAGTTGGATCGGATTCGACAAAGGCGGTCCTTGAGAAGGTTGAAAAGCAACTAGTGTATCACCGTTGTGGTTTTTGTGTAGATGAGAATTGTTCTTTCTAGATACCCGTAGCAGCCACGTAAAACATGCAACAACAATTAGAGGACGTCTAACTTGTTTTCACAGGGTATGTTGTGATGTGATATGGCCAATTACATGATGTGATATATGTGATGTATGAGATGATCATGTGATGTATAGATTATCACGACTTGCATGTCGATGAGTACGGCAATCGGCAGGAGCCATAGGTTGTCTTTAATTATTGTATGACCTGCGTGTCAATCATTAAGCGCTATGTAATGCTTTACTTTATCGCTAAACGGTAGCAATAGTTAGTAGAAGCATGTTGGGCGCGACAACCCCGATGGCGATACGTTGATGGAGATCAAGACGATGGAGATCATGGTGTCTTGCCGGTGACCATGGAGATCATGCCGGTGCTTTCAAGATGGAGATCTAAAGCACAAGTTCATGGCCATATCATGTCACTTATGAATTGCATGTGATGTTAATCCTTTATGCACCTTGTTTTGCTTAGTACGACGGTAGCATTATACGGTGATCCCTCACTTAAATTTCAAGATGAATTGTGTTCTCCCCGAGTGTGCACCGTTGCGAAAGTTCGTCGTGTCGAGACACCACGTGCTGATCGGGTGTGATAGATTCTACGTTCACATACAACGGGTGCAAGCCAGTGTTGCACACGCAGAACACTCGGGTTAAACTTGACGAGCCTAGCATGTATAGACATGGCCTCGGAACACAAGAGACCGAAAGGTTGAGCATGAGTCATATAGTTGATATGATCAACATAATGATGTTCACCATTGAAGCCACCTCAACTCACGTGATGATCGGACTTGAGTTGGTGGATTTGGATCATGTGACACTCAGATGACCTGAGGGATGTCAATTTGAGTGGGAGCTTTAGTAATTTGATTAACTAAACTCATTATCTTGAACAATAGTCTAAGTAAACTTTGCATATTTATGTTGTAGATCAATGGCTCGTGCAGTAGCACCCCTGAATTTTAATGCGTTCCTAGAGAAAGCTAAGTTGAAAGATGATGGAAGTAACTTTGTTGACTGGGCTCGTAATCTGAGGATTATCCTCACGACTTCCCAGAAATCATATGTCCTTGATGCACCGCTTGGTGACCAACCAGAAGAAATGGTCTCCGAAGAGGTTAAGAACGTTTGGGAGGCACGTACTGGAGATTACTAAATAGTTCAGTGTGCAATATTGTATGGCTTAGAACCGGGACTTCAAAGACGTTTTGAACGTCATGGAGCATATGAGATGTTCCAGGAGTTGAAGTTTATCTTTCAGAAGAACGCCCGGATCGAGAGGTATGAAACCTCCGATAAGTTCTATGCTTGCAAGATGGAGGAGAACGGGTCTATCAGTGAACATATACTCAGAATGTCTGGGTATTCAACTCGTCTAGCGGAGTTGGGAATTGCCCTTCCGCCAGAGGTGATCACTGACAAAGTTCTTCAACCATTGCCACCTAGTTACAAGAGCTTTGTGATGAACTATAACATGCACAGGATGAACAAGTCAGTCGCCGAGCTGTTTGCGATGCTAAAAGTCGCTGAGTCTGAAATCCAGAAAGAACATCAAGTGTTGATGGTCAATAAAACCACTAGTTTCAAGAAAAATGGCAAGGTCAAGGGCAAGGGCAAGAAGGGTAAAACCAAGAAGGATGGCAAAGCAGTTGCTACTCCTGTAAAGAAGCCCAAGCATGGACCCAAGTCAGAAACTGAGTGCTTTCATTGCAAGGGAACTGGTCACTGGAAGCGGAAGTGCCCCAAGTACATGGCTGACAAGAAGGCGGCCAACGACAAACAATGTATATATGATATACATGTTATTGATGTGTACCCTACTAGCTCTCGTAGTAGTGCCTGGATATTTGATACCGGTTGGGTTACTCAGATTTGCAAGTCAAAGCAGGAACTACGGAATAAACGAAGGCTGGCAAAGGACGAAGTGACGATGCGTGTGGGAAATGGTTCCAAGGTTGATGTGATCGCCGTCGGCACGCTCTCTCTTCAATTACCATCGGGATTAGTGATGAACCTGAATAATTGTTATTTAGTGCCTGTGTTAAGCATGAACATTATATATGGATCTTGTTTATTGCGAGACGGTTACTCATTTAAATCAGAGAATAAAGGTTGTTCTATTTATATGAGTAATATTTTTTATGGTCATGCACCTAATGTTAGGGGTTTATTCATATTGAATCTTGATAGTGATGACACACATGTTCATAACATTGATGCCAAAAGATGTAGAGTTGATAATGATAGTACCACTTTCTTGTGGCACTGCCGTTTAGGTCATATTGGTGTAAAATGCATGAGGAAGCTCCATGCTGATGGACTTTTGGAGTCACTTGATTTTGAATCACTTGACACATGTGAACCATGCCTCATGGGCAAGATGACTAAAATGCTGTTCTCTGGAACAATGGAACGGGCGAGTGACTTATTGGAAATCATACATACTTATGTGTGCGGTCCAATGAATGTTACAATGTGTGGTGGATATCGTTATTTTCTCACCTTCACTGATGACGTAAGTAGATATGGGTATATTTACTTAATGAAACACAAGTCTGAAATGTTTGAAAAGTTCAAGCAATTTGAGAGTGAAGTTGAGAATCATCGTAACAAGAAGATTAAGTTCCTACGATCTGATCGAGGAGGTGAATATCTGAGTTATGAGTTTGGCAGTCACTTAAGACAGTGTGGAATTGTTTTACAGTTGACACCGCCCGGAGCACCACAACGTAATGGTGTGTCTGAACGTCGTAATCGAACCTTATTAGATATGGTGCGTTCTATGATGTCTCTTGCTAATTTGCCACTATCGTTTTGGGGTTATGCATTAGAGACAGTTGCATTCACTTTAAATAGGGCACCATCAAAATCCGTTGAGACGACACCATATGAACTGTGGTTTGGCAAGTAGCCAAAGTTGTCGTTTCTTAAAGTTTGGGGATGTGATGCTTATGTCAAAAAGCTTCAGCTTGAAAAGCTGGAACCCAAAGCGGAGAAATGCGTCTTCATAGGATACCCGAAAGAGACAGTCGGGTATACCTTCTATCTCAGATCCGAAGGCAAAGTGTTTATCGCTAAGAACAGAACATTTCTTGAGAAAGAGTTGCTCTCGAAAGAATTGAGTGGGAGGAAAATAGAGCTTGATGAGGTTATTGAACCTTTACTTCAACCAGAAAGTAGCGCATCACAAAAAGATGTTTCTGTGGAACCTATGACGGTAGAAGAGGAAGTTAATGATGATGATCATGAAGCTTCGGATCAAGCTGCTATTGAACCTCGTAGGTCGACAAGGCCGCGTACTACCCCTGAGTGGTATGGCAACCCTGTCTTGGAGGTCATGTTGTTGGACAACAATGAACCTACGAGCTATGGAGGAGCAGTGATGGGCTCGGATTCCGAGAAATGGTTAGAGGCCATGAAATCCGAGATGGGATCCATGTATGAAAACAAAGTATGGACTTTGGAAGTATTACCTAAAGGGCGAAAGGCCATTCAGAACAAATGGATCTTTAAGAAGAAGACATACGCGGACGGTAATGCCACCGTTTATAAAGATTGACTTGTGGCAAAGGGTTTTCACAAGTTCAAGGAGTTGACTACGATGAGACTTTCTCACCCGTAGCGATGCTTAAGTCTGTCAGAATCATGTTAGCAATAGCTGCTTACTTCGACTATGAAATTTGGCAGATGGATGTCAAAACAACGTTCCTCAATGGTTTCCTTGAGGAAGAGTTGTATATGATGCAACCCGAAGGTTTTGTCGATCCAGAGAATGTTGACAAAGTTTGCAAACTCCAGCGATCCATTTATGTACTGGTGCAAGCATCTTGGAGTTGGAATAAGTGCTTTGATGAGGTGATCAAAGCGTTTGAGTTTATACAAGTTTAAGGAGAAGCTTGTATTTACAAGAAAGTGAGTGGGAGCTCTATAGCGTTTCTAGTATTATATGTGGATGACATATTGCTGATTGGAAACAATATAGAAATGCTGGAAAGCGTGAAGGAATATTTGAACAAGAGTTTTTCAATGAAGGACCTAGGAGAAGCTGCTTTCATATTAGGCATTAAGATCTATAGAGATAGATCAAGACGCTTAATAGCACTTTCACAGAGCACATACCTTGATAAAGTTTTGAAGAAGTTCAAAATGGATCAGTCCAAGAAGGGGTTCTTGCCTGTGTTACAAGGTGTGAAGTTGAGTAAGACTCAATTGCGAGTAACTGCAGAAGATAGAGAAAAGATGAGTGTCATCCCCTATGCTTCAGCCATAGGCTCTATCATGTATGCAATGCTGTGCACAAGACCCGATGACAGCCTTGCCATAAGTATGGCCGGAAGGTTTCAAAGTGATCCTGGAATGGAGCACTGGCAAGCGGTCAAGAATATCCTTAAGTACCTGAAAAGGACTAAGGAAATGTTTCTCGTTTATGGAGGTGATGAAGAGCTCGTCGTAAAGCGTTACGTCGATGCAAGCTTTGACACTGATCCGGATGACTCTAAGTCGCAAACCGGATACGTATTTATTCTTAACGGGGGAGCGGTAAGCTGGTGCAGTTCCAAGCAAAACGTGATAGCTGATTCTACGTGCGAATCGGAATACATCGCAGCCTCGGAGGCGGCGAAGGAAGGTGTCTGGATGAAGCAGTTCATGACAGGTCTTGGAGTAGTGCCCAGTGTACTGAATCCAATGAGCCTGTTTTGTGACAACACTGATGCCATTGCTCTAGCCAAGGAACCAAGGTTTCATAAGAGGACCAGACATATAAAGCGACGCTTCAACTCCATCCGATATTACATCGAGGAGAAGGACATAAATATTTTCAAAGTGCACACGGATCTAAATGTTGCAGACCCGTTGACTAAACCTCTTCCAAGAGCTAAACATGATCAACACCAGAACTGCATGGGCGTTCTGTTCATTACAATGTAAATCACATAGTGATGTGAGCTAGATTATTGACTCTAGTGCAAGTGGGAGACTGTTGGAAATATGCCCTAGAGGCAATAAATAAAGTGTTTATTATTATATTTCCTTGTTCATGATAATTGTTTATTATCCATGCTAAAATTGTATTATTTGGAAACATGGATACATGTGTGGATACATAGACAAACACAATGTCCCTAGTATGCCTCTAGTGAACTAGCTCGTTGATCGAAAGATGGTTAAGGTTTCCTAGCCATGGACATGAGATGTCATTTGATAACGGGATCACATCATTAGGAGAATGATGTGATGGACAAGACCCAAACTACAAACGTAGCTTATGATCGTGCCAGTTTATTGCTACTGTTTTCTGCATGTCAAGTATATGTTCCTATGACCATGAGATCATGCAACTCACGGACATCGGAGGAGTGCCTTGTGTGTATCAAACGTCATAACGTAACTGGGTGACTATAAAGGTGCTCTACAGGTGTCTCCGAGGGTGTCTGTTGAGTTGGCATGGATCAATACTGAGATTTGTTACTCCGTGTGACGGAGAGGTATCTCAGGGCCCACTCGGTAATACAACATCACAATAAGCCTTGCAAGCAATGTGACTAAATGTTAGTTACGGGATCTTGTATTACGAAACGAGTAAAGAGACTTGCCAGTAACGAGGTTGAACTAGGTATGAAGATACCGATGATCGAATCTCGGGCAAGTAACATACCGAAGAACAAAGGGAACATCATACGAGATTAATTGAATCCTTGACATAGAGGTTCAACCAATAAAGATCTTCGTAGAATATGTAGGAACCAATATGGACATCCAGGTCCCGCCATTGGTTATTGGCCGTAGAGGTGTCTCAGTCATGTCTACATAGTTTTTCGAACCCGCAGGGTCTGCACACTTAAGGTTTGGTGACGTTTCGGTAGTATAGAGATATGTATGGTGGTGACCGAAGTTTGTTCGGAGTCCCGGATGAGATCTCGGACATCACGAGGAGCTCCAGAATGGTCTGGAGGTAAAGATTGATATATAGGAAGTCCTGTTTTGATCGCCGAAAATTTTTCGGGCTCATCGGTAGTGTACCGGGAGTGCCGGTAGTGTACCGGGAGGCCTCCGGGAGGAGTATTTCGATCAAGAGGCTACATGTGCTGTGGGAGAGTGGAAACCAACCCTTAGTGGGCTGGTGGAACAACCACAAGAGGCCCATGCGGCTGGAAGAAAAGAGTCCTAAGAGAAAAAGTGGAAAAAGACAAAAAAAGAGGGTGAATCCTAGTCCTACTAGGATTGGAGGTGGACTCCACCTTCACCCTTGGTTGGGCCGACTCCTTGGGCCAAGCCACCTTCTCTCTTCCTCCTATATATACTGGTGGTATTGAGGGTTTTTGTACTAGTTTTTCAACCACGTGCTACCCGTTCCTATAGTGCATAGTTTCTTCTCTAGATTGGATTTCTGCAGTGCTTAGGCGAAGCCCTGTCGGAATAGCTCCACCACCATCGCCGGAGCGCCGTCACGCTGTCGGAGAACTCTTCTTCCTCTCCACTCCTTCGTGCTGGATCAAGACGGTGGAGATCGTCATCAAGCTGTACGTGTGCTGAACACGGAGGTGTCGTCCGTTCGGCGCTAGATCGGAAGGATCGTGATCAAGTTCGTGGGATGGATCGTGATCAAGTTCGTAGGGATCATGATCAAATTCGTGGGACGGATCGTGATCAAGTTCGCGGGACGGATCGTGATTGGATCGTGGGACGCACGGCAATTTGGATCGCGAAGACGTTCGACTACACCAACCGCGTTTCTTAACGCTTTCCGCTTAGCGATCTACAAGGGTACGTAGATCCACTCTCCTTCTCGTAGATGCTCATCACCATGAAGAGATCTGCGTGTGCGTAGATTTTTTTTTGTTTCCCATGCAACGTTTCCCAACAAAACGTTCAAGAGAATTTCACAAACCTCTAAACTTGCATGAAGATGCTAAAGTTGGCATTGGCAGGATTGCGTGTATGGCAGGACACAGCCAACACACATCTGTATCAAGAACAAACAGAAGCTACTGAAAATGAAAGGGTAAAGGGGATTTCGATCCTTAACAGGGAGCGCCCGTTCCGCAGATCACTTATGAGCTTTTCCGCTTCAAGCTGTAATTCTGCATTCTTTTGATGAAACTCGGCGACCCTTTTGCTACGTCGAGCTTCGATGTTCTGAAGATTATCTTTATGTTTCTTCAGTTCAGATTCCTGGGCATCGTGTTCCCGTTGTTTCTGCTCCATGGCCTTCTTGAGCTCACGTAAGCAAGGCAGCAAGCAGAGCTTCTATTATAGCCGACAGGTCAGCGATTCTTTTTTCCAATTCTTCGTCGACGATTCTGAGAGCGTCTTCGTTCGCGCGATTGATCTATAGAAGAACTCCCTGACTTGCACCCGCACCCACGGTTATAGTATTCAAGGTACCACTGGGTCATGGTTTGGACTGGTATCCGGTTCAATAAGAGATATGTTATGCGCTTCATCCTGCCCCATCTATATACAAAGGAGAATGTTAAAAAATTGACGTCAAATTTTAAGCATAGTAAAACGAATGTTTTTTATGACAATCTATATTGTCGCGAGGATGACAATTTTCTTTGGCAAGTATAGCAAATCCGTCAAAGACGTTGATTTTGTCATGCTTAAAAATTTGACATTCGCTAGCTATATGAAAGGTAAAACTATGGAACGCCTTCAAAATGTCAAAATAAGTAATAACAATAAGGACATGAAAATCACCAAGAATGAAGTGACAATTCGAGGGTAGAGAATCCTAGGTTAACATGCAGCACACAATTTTTAGTCTGAACAAAAAGGTGGTGGTTCTTAATAGTGAAAATTGATGACTAGAATGAATGAAAATACCAAGAAGTGAAATTACAATCCAAAACAGGTACTTCACATTGGTTTTCGCGGGAGTCAAGTTTCACAATCTTTGGTAGATTGATAGAAAAAATTATTTATATTTACAATATCAAATATATACCATAGAAAATGCAGAGACAGGGGGGCTTCGTTCCTCCTTTTAAAAAAAAACCATAGAAAATATATATACCGTAGGAAATTATATTTCATGATAAATCTAATTGTACTTATTCGATATTTTAGAGGCTGACTATTTTTTATGAGCTTTGTCAAAATTTATTAAAAGGGAAAAAGAAAGCACAGAAGCAAAAATTCCGTCGCGGGGACTTGAACCCGGGTGAGAGTCGAGTATCCTAACCACCTAGACTACGACGGATGGTTTGTTTCTGATCATCAGTTAACCTAATTAGAATGTGAATCGCATTTTACAGGCAAAAAATAAAAATAAAAAGGATTTCCGTCGCCGGGACTTGAACCCGGGTCTCTCGGGTGAGAGCCGAGTATCCTAACCACCTAGACTACGACGGATGACTGGGTGCGTATTGACAGTTAGCTTAATCAAACATTTTGGTTGCGTACTCTCGGAGGCGCATCTCAAGTCCACGCGGAAGACAAATAATCCATCCAGCTCCTGGGCATGGAGGCAGGTCACGGATCAATTTCAGTAGCACACTAGCACGATCGCATGCATGCATACTAGCACGATTTTCCCTTGTGAAACGTAGATTGACTGGTGCTATGCGCAATGATGTCTTTTTTTCTCTCAGATTAAAAGCTTCCTCGCAGGGCATGGCAACGCTGCCCTGTCGAAGAGAAAGAGCAGCTGACGCAAGTTCAAACTACGTATGGTCTTGATAGTGGGAGCCTTGCCGAACAAGCCCCCCCCCCCCTCAAAGATGCTCTCGAGGCGGTCTGGTCCTTCGCCAGTTCGCGATGGTTCGGGTGGCTTTGCGGTTTCTTCGTCGGCCCATGAGAGTGCCGGTGAGGAAGTCGGAGCAGCGGCTTCGGAGATTAGTGTTGTGAAGTGTTGTTTCTGGTCGCGTGGGCGGCAGAGTTGTCGGCTTGGATAGAGCGCGGCCTCAGGGCTGAGCGACGGCTCCGAGGAACACCTCGATGTTGTGGAGTGTCGGATCTCGTCATGCGGGCGGCAGAACCGTCGGCTCGTGTGGAATGCGGTCTCGGGGCCGACGTTGTGAATTGTTGAGGTTTGTAAACCGGAGTGGAGGCTCCAGGTCATGTGATATAGTGGCAACTCTGGTCATTTAGACGATAGGGGAGTCAGCTCTTTGGATGCGCAGCCTCGGGGCTGGTATGTGTTTCGTTGTATCTGTTTTAGGTCGCTTTTTTTATATAAATTGGTAAATTCTTTTCTTCTTAATGCAGAAGTAAAGCTCTTGATGGTTTCTCAAAAAAAAAAAGATGCTCGAGGTTCAAGGTGCTCGAGACACAGGTAATCCAAATGAAACTGACGCGCCACCTGTGACCCCCCATGGTACGCTTAACATTTTTAATATTTTTCATGGTCAAATTGTGTAACCCCTTTGCATGCCTTTTTGAAGTACAACCCTCATGAGATGACACCCTTGATTAAAAAAAATGGTCGCAACTTTTTGATGGTTGTGTGCAGCATTTGATGCAGATGCCAAAGATAATCCTCGTTTTCTAAAAAAAAAATCCTAGCTTGCCCGACTCATCAATTCAGGAGCGGCTGCCGCCTCGGTCTAATCTAGACATGAGAGAAAACGTCTAAGATGTATCTGAAAGAGATGAAGAAGGGGATTAAAAGAAACTTGCTAGCGACCATCATTTTTCTTTAGCACTTTTGCTTTGATACACCCCATTTAAACACATCAACAATTAAGATTGGCCCCTGTCCTTTCATAATTGAGGGTATGGTAGGCATCAAGAGATACTAATATTAAGTGAAGCTAACCCTGTTGAAACCCGTGTGATTCATTTTAATCCGTAAATTTCATATTTAGTATGGTTGTCATCACCCACTCCTCCTGATTGGCTCACCCTTGTAAACGGCTACATGCACCGGCGTGGCGCGTCCTTGGAAGACGCATCGCTTCCCTCCTCCCCGGCCCGTATTGTCCTACACTACATCCCATGCTGCCCCTCCTCTACATATGATATTGGTTTCCGCTTCATCCCACCTCACCTCTTCGTCCTGACCGACGGCACCTCGTGCCCTACCCGGCACCGCTTTCGTGTTGGCAACATGTCGGATTGGTTTGGTGGAGGTGGCCCAGGTTAGCGATGCTCCCATGTCGTGAGGTCAACGCATGGCGTCGAGCTCGCCATGTGCATCACAACGCCGCTCCAAGGACCAATCCAATTCCCATCGTGCTCCCCCCCCCCCCCCCGCGCGTCGAGCCTTGGTCGAGCTCCCTGTGTTTGTCGGTGTTCGTGCCACCTCCCACTCCAGACGTCAGTTTTTGGGAGCCAACACATAGCAAGATCGACACCCCCAACGACAGCAAGTCCATAGTCTCGCCGACATTGTCTAAGCTAGATGACCGCCAGTACGAGCTCCACCAAGAGGCGAAGGAGGAGACTAAAGTGGCATGAGAGGATCATGTGGTGAGAAATACTCCAAAACACACGAGAAAGGAACAGAATAGGTGAAAGGCGACCAAACCCAAGGCCTAGAAGAAGCTCGGCAGCAAATAAGTAAATTTTGGTGGTTCCATGAGGTAACGGTGGACAATCCATTGTTCATTAAATTCATCAAGATTGGTGCAGCTGGTCAGGTATAAGCAAGAGAATTCTTTCACACAACAATACTTGAGAATACAACCTAACCATATCAGCCTTTTGCCACAAGAGAGAGAGAGAGAGAGAGAGAGTCAGAGCGGGAGACTCACCGGTGAATGCATGCATTATCTCTTCCCACACAATGACATACATTTTATTTCACCCTTTATTTTTGAATGATTGATATCATTTAAACCAAATGTCCATTTTAAAAACTTTTTTACATATTTGAAATCATGATGACAAGACATTTAGATCAAGATCAATCTTGGATATATTTGAACTATATTTTATTTTATATATTTCAATTATCTTTGAAATCACATTATAAGATTGTTTTGCCATTTCATATAAGTGTTTTTGACTATTTTGCTATTTTCAAAAAATGTATTTCAGTCACTTTAAAATAAGTAATCTCACTCATTATTAAACATCGATTTTACTGATTTTAAAGCACTTATTTCACTCATTTGAGAAAACATATTTCACTCATTTACAAAAGATGGATTTAGGCCAATGATGGATTTCACTCATTCCAAATTTATTTCACACATTTCAGAAAACTGATTTCACCCATTTCATCAAAAAAACTGATTTCACTCATTTGATACAACTGATTTTAGTCATATCAATTGAAAGAAATACTTGTTTCAATAAATTTCAAAAGCTAATTTCACTCATTTCAAAATAAAAATATTCTCGTTTCAAGAAGTTGGTATATGTTAAATAAAAATAAACTTAAATTATTTCATAAAACTAACTTTACTCATTTGATTTCATTTGTTTTGAGTGACTCATTTCATTTATTCAAAAAAACAATTTGACTCAATTCAAAAAATTATCAGTTCAGACAACAAATTCGCTCACTTCATAAAACAGATTTCAATCGTTTCAAAAATTACATTTCACTCATTTAAGAAATGATTTCACTCATTCAATGAATTGCCATTCTTTATTAGATTTGATATGTTATGCAGTACACATATATAAGTGGGGGAGAGGGCTAGTCCCCCTCGCCCCATATAAAAGTGGGGGAGAGGGCTAGGGGAAATATCTTGTGCTTCGATGCCTCATGTGAAATAGTGATACGAGTTCCTGGAAGCTGTTGGATATCCTTTTGCAAAAAATCCCCTTCATAGTTCAAAAATCGTGCATACGTCCAACAGATCCAAACAACTTCCTAGATGTCGTCCGATCTAAGATCTGACAGCCCAGAAGCCCGTATCACCGTAGCACCTGAGGCACCAGAGCACCAGATACTCACTCAAAGGGTTTGCCCCCCATAATTCTAGCTTTAGTATTGATTCATAGATAACATAGTTAAATATCCATCAACAAAGTCATTCTTTATTAGAGTTGATGCGTTATGCAGTACACATTTTTAACAATGCATGAATGTATGTAGATGGGATGGGCCTTCCATACAAAATGTTGATGTAGGGACTGATGAAGCATAAGGAATCAAATAAGAGGCATGATATTATGTCATCGTGGAGAAGGTGATGATGTAGACTGTGCTCCAAAATTGTTCTTGAGAGAATTCCTTATTTAACATTGTCTAAAACTTTTTATTCCCTATTTGACACTAAAAAAACTATTTCTTCCCTATCTAACCCAAACTTTGAATTTTGTTCCCAATATAACACTTGCATCCATATTTTGTGCAAAGAGTGTTAAATGTCATGTGAAATGATAATTCTGCCTCGAACATATATTCAATCCTTTTTAATTCTGATGTCTTATTTAAGGGTGGGGTTCGCAGTTAGCATAACAAAATAAGGCTAAAGGTTAGAGTTAGACTAACGAATAGTTAGCATGACATACATCCAGCGCATGCCAACACCCAGTCCATATGAGAGGTGCGTTCAGAACGAACTAACGTGGATGCTTCATGTAGAAGATTAGAAGTAAAGATGAGTTATGTTGGATTTAGGTTTTCTAGTTATAATCAAGTCCCTCATCATGTATAGAGGTCTCCTCTACATCATCACTAAAATGGACACAGTTGTAGGATTCCAAGAACATGGTTGCAGAAGATTTCTAGTGTTTATTATGTCATATAAAATCAGCCAGAAGAAAATTTTGTGTCATAGCATACCGGAAGTCTTCCAAATGAGTTTGAAAATGTGATGAGTATTTGGGGGCGGACCAACAAAGCATTGTACATCTTCCGGGTGGAGTAACTGGGTGGTGTCCATGGATAACTTCAATAATCTCTCAGATCATTGACAATGGTATTTATGATGATGACTTGGATTTTAGAGAATCGATGGTGAGCAACAACAGAGAGATGTCTATGAAACATATTCTCAATATCTTCAACCTCCAGATCTTGTTTGAGGGTGACGCCTAAGGATGGCAATTTTACCCATGGGTACCTTACCCGCATGGGCCGGGTATGGGTACACTTTGATACCCATGGGTAGTACCCATACCCTACCCGTTAAGTCATGGGTAGGTTACGGGTATAGCCATGTACCCACGGGTATACCCATACCCTACCCGTTTGTGAAAGAATGTTAAATTGTCATCAATTAATCATTGATTTTTCATGTGATTCGTCTACTCCTATTGACTTATGAGTATTCTATGATTTCTAAAGTTTGATGGTGGTTAGGTACTCATCTACCCGTTATGTAGTTTAGATAATTGTTTTTTTGTTAAATATGCTATGAATGAGTGTAAAATTATGAACAACTTGTGTAATATTTGTAGTACCCTCTGGGTACCCAATGGGTACGCGTACCCGTTGGGTATGGGTATGGGTAAAGTTTCATACCCGTGGGTATGTATATGGGTAGAATTTTGTACCCACTGACTATTCGGGTATGGGTATGGTATTGGTCTACCCTGCCCATACCCTACCCATCGCCATCCTTAGACGCCTTTATTGATGGTAAATGAGTAGATCTCACAGAATTGATCTTGCAGTTTACGTTGCATCCATTTGTCATACCACAACAAAATTGTGCCACTCTTACCTGTCTCGTAATTTGCAAAAAATCTTAAAGCATGGTAGAAGTTTTAGGACAGATTTCCACCAAAATGAGCCAACCATCTTGTGATCTGGAGTATGTTGAGTGTAATATGTTTCTCAAATAATTTGAATCCAAGGAATATCTTCTTTGTTGAGAAATTCGTGAAGTTTTTTCATCAGGAGCGCCTGATTTTGAGTGTTAATGTCAAGAATGTCCAAACCACATGTAGTTAGGTTGGCATGCCTTGTCCCAGGAGATAAGAACCGGACTTCTTTCATCACCTCCATATTTCCTCCAAAAATAGTTCTGAAGAGATTTGTTGATTTGATGAACCAAAATCATGGGAAGTGTCAAGGTGCTCATGAAAAAATGGGCATGCTAGAGAAGACAAACTTAATTAGGATTAATTTTTTCCCATAAGATAGAAGGGTGGAGCAGCCTTGTAGCCCATTTTCAATTCTCTTAAGGAGGAGGAGTAATCATAACTCTTGGCTTGGTCCAGCTTAAAAGAAGACCCAAATAGGCAGTGGCATAGTACCAATTTGACATCTCAGGATAGCAGCTAGTTCGATCATCTTGTGCTTAGGAGTGTTGGTAGCAATCATGGTAAATTTATTGTAGTTAACCTCCAAACCAGTGCATGCAGCAAAATGTAATAGGAGATTCTTGATGTGTTGCATTTGGTTAACTTCAGCAGGCAACACAAGTATAGTGTCATCTACGTATTAAATGATTGGGAAATCAGGGCATGTTGCATGATAATAGGGACACTAAGAGTGATTTGGCCATTTCTTCATTCATCATGGTCTGTAAAAAAACTGCTACTAACACAAAGATGGGAGGGGAGATGGGATCCCCCTTGTCTAACACCCCTTCTGCGGAGGAATTGCTTGCCTAGCACCCCATTGTTAGAGCATATTTCTCTATATGTGGTTTGGTAATTGTTGGCAATCCCTATGGACTAATGGTTGCCTTGAGTTATATTCGAAGAATTTTCCATAGGCACTTATTGAAGTCCATTTGTTGGTTTCAAGGAGTTTATATTGTGACCAAGGTGGTATGTAAGGTTTTATCCAAAGATTGGCCATGTGAAAGTTGAGCTTATTGCAAGCATGTCTTGAAGAACAAGATTGTGTGAACATTCATGTTTACCTTCAAGACATCATATTTGTGAAGAGAGAAGATAAGACACAAGGATGATCGAGACTAAGGCAAAGAATGATTCAAGTTGATCAACACACAAAGCGTAGAAAATGTACCAAGTGGTATCAAGTGATCTCATGGTATGGTAAGTATTGTCTATTACCCTTTGTGTACTAACCCATGTTCCTTGTGAGTGTTCTTTGTGGGTTTAGGTATATTTCCATGGGCTTGCATCAAGAGGAAGATCCCATACAACCCATGGAAGATGACATCAAGTGGTGATCGTCATCAAGGTTGCGGTGTGCAAGTTCAAGTGAATCATCACGTAGAGATCATGCTTGAAGCTTGCCATCCATTTTGGTGACAATGGAATTGTGAGGATGTGATGAAGAGTGGATCACCCATAATGGAGTATGGGGGAGCAATCTACTAGTCTTCATCGAGCCAGCACAATCAAGAGAAGTGGTCCATCTTGAGGAGGACAAGATCGTCATCATCTAGCTCAAGTGGACAATGTGCAAGGCAAAGGTTTGAAATTGATAGGGTTTTTCTGTTCTACGGGTCTCATGGTGGTAGTTCGGAGACCGGGTTATAGGATCGATAGTTGTACTATCAAGGGGGGGGGGCTCTCTCAAGTGAGTAGCTTGATCATATCGTTCGTTGAGAGCTCAAACCATTGCATTCTTGGCATCATAATATTTCTTGATACTTGGTTGGCTTTTATCTATGTGGGTTCTCGAGCTTATGGTTAGCTTCATGACAAGCTCGAGTTCATCTAAAATCAAGTCCATATGCATCTTCTATGATGTTTTCGATGTTGGAGTCTGTATCGGTTCTTCATTCATAAAGGTTTCACATCTATATATCATTGGCATTTCCATACTGCATCTTCTTAATGTAACCAAGAATCAAAAGGTTTCATCTCTGTTTGGATAGTACTTGTCGTCTGCTATCCAACAAGCTTGAGTTTGCTCAATTCGGAGCTCGTATGCGAAAGTTATGGCAGTTTTAGTGCCAGAGCAGTTTTTCTCTGATCAGGCGGTAGTACCGCTTGGGCAGTACTTCCGTAGTGTACTACTGCTACTACTTCCGCCTATATTTTGCTCTTTCGATAAGTTAGTTTACTAGGCGGTTCTTGAGCGGTAGTAGCGGACGATAGTAGGGAGGTAGTACCGCCCGCGCGGTACTACCGCTCTCTAGTACTGTTGCTACTACCGCTTATTTTGGGGGTACTTGAGTCTTATTGCATCCCCAGCAGAACTACTGCTGGGTAGGCCGCCGCTGATGACCCACAAGTATAGGAGATCTATCTTAGTCCTTTCGATAAGTAAGAGTGTCGAACCCAATGAGGAGCAGAAGGAAATGACAAGCGGTATTCAGTAAGGTAGTCTCTACAAGCACTGAAATTATCGGTAAAAGATAGTTTTGTGATAAGATAATTTGTAACGGGTAACAAGTAACAAGTGTAGCAAAGGTGAAGCAAGGTAGCCCAATACTTTTTTTAGCAAAGGACAAGCCTGGACAAACTCTTATATAAAGTGAAACACTCCCGAGGACACATGGGAATTTCTGTCAAGCTAGTTTTCATCATGCTCATTTGATTCACGTTCGTTACTTTGATAATTTATATGTGGGTGGACCGATGCTTGGGTGCTGCCCTTACTTGGACAAACCTCCCACTTATGATTAACCTCTCTCGCAAGCATCCGAAACTACGAAATAAGAATTAAGATAAATCTAACCATAACATGAAACATATGGATCCAAATCAGCCCCTTACGAAGCAACACATAAACTAGGGTTTAAGCTTCTATCACTCTAGCAAACCATCATCTACTTATTACTTCTCAATGCCTTCCCCTAGGCCCAAATAATGGTGAATTGTTACGTAGTCGACGTTCACATAACACCATTAGAGGAGAGACAACATACATCTCATCAAAATATCGAACGAATACCAAATTCACATGATTACTTACAACAAGACCTTTCCCATGTCCTCAGGAACAAACGTAACTACTCACAAAGCATGTTCATGTTCAAAATCAGAGGAGTATAATTATCATTATGATCTGAACATATGATATTCCACCAAGTAAACCAACTAGCATCAACTATAAGGAGTAATCAACACTACTAGCAACCCACGGGTACCAATCTCAGGTTTGAGACAAAGATCGGATACAAGAGATGAACTAGGGTTTGGAGAGGAGATGGTGCTAGTGAAGATGCTGATGGATATTGACCCCCTCTCGATGAGAGGATCGTTGGTGATGACTATGGCTTCGATTTCCCCCTCCCGGAGGAAAGTTTCCCCGGCAGAACAGCTCCGACGGAGCCCTAGATTGGTTATGTCCAAGTTCCGCCTCTAGACGGCGGCGCTTCGTCCTGAAAGCTCTCTCTTGATTTTTTTTCCACGTCAAAACCCTTTATATAGTAGAAGATGAGCACCGGAGGCCTGCCAGGGGGCCCACAAGCCACCAAGGCGCGGCCAGGGGGTAGGCCGCGCCTGGCAGGCTTGTGACCTCCTGGTGGGTCCCCTCTGGTATTTGTTTCGCCCAATATTTTTTATATATTCCAAAATAATTCTCCATAACTTTTTAGGACTTTTGGAGTTGTGCAGAATATGTCTCTCATATTTGCTCCTTTTCCAGTCCAGAATTCCAACTGCCGGCATTCTTCCTCTTCATGTAAACCTTGTAAAATAAGAGAGAAAAGGCATAAGTATTGTACCATAACGTGTAATAAGATCCCATAATGCAATAAATATCAATATAAAATCATGATGCAAAATGTACGTATCAACCGCCTCGAGGTTTCTGCCATTTTGCACGCTTTTCCTAAAACTACCATGCTAGGCGGTAGTACCGCTTGTGCATGATCTGTGCACATAACGGTTGGATTTGGGGAGGCCTATAAAAGGGGGTCTTCTTCCCCATTGCCCCCCAACTCTTGAGCTCGTATTCTCCCCCCATTGTTGACCTTCTTCGAGTTTGCTAACTCTCAATCCCTCCAATGATTATTGCTAGTTCTTGAGGGAAAAGAGAGAGGAGATCTAGATCCACATTTTCACCAATCACTTTCTCCTCTATGTGAGGGGAACCCCTTGGATCTAGATCTTGGATTTCTTCATGTTCTTCTTCATTCTTCCTCTCATTTTCCTCCATAACATTAGTTGTTGTGGTGAGATTTGGGAGAGAAGTACTTGGGCACTCCGTGTGCCCTTGCCATTGCATTTGGTGCATAGGATTGAGTTCTCCATGGTGATACGTGGAAGTGAAGTTTGAGAAGGTTATTACTCTTGGGTGTTGGGGCACCCCAGAGCTTGTGCCTCTTGGGTGCTTTGGGGCCCTAGATGGTTGGTAGTGCCTCGGAGCTCAATCATTGTGGTGTATAGCTCCGGGCAAGCGTCACGATCTCCAATTAGGTTGTGAAGATTGCCCCGAGCGTCTGAGGTCTCCTCGGAGCCACGATCCATTGTGGTGAAGCTTCTTGGTGTTGTTGGGAGCCTTCAATTAAGTTGTGGAGATTGCCGCAACCTTGTTTGTACAGGTTCGGTGACTGCCCTCAAGGGTCCCTTAGTGGAATCACGACTTATTGCATTGTGCGGGGGCATGAGGAGATTATGGTGGCGCTAGTGGCTTCTTGGGGAGCATCGTGCCTCCACACCGCTCCAAGCAGAGATTATCATCTGCAAGGGTGTGCACTTCGGGATACATCATCGTCTTCGCGTGCCTCGGTTATCTCTTACCCGAGCCATTTACTTATGTACTTAACTATTTTATAGCCATATTGTTTCTTGTTATATATCTTGCTATCACTTGGTTGTGTATCTTGCTTATCATAAGTTGTTGGTGCATATAGGTGAGCCTAGTTGTTTTAGGTTTTGTGCTTGACTAATTAAATGCTAGTTTTATTCCATATTTGTTCAAGTCTAAAACGTAATTATTTTAAAGCGCCTATTCACCCCCCACTCTAGGCGACATCCACGTCCTTCCACCCATTAAGAATCTAGTGTTATATATCTATTTAATCCATTTAATACAGCTCATCCATTTGGCCCCAAAGTCATTTGCCTCCATAATTTCAATGATAGAATCATGACTCAACATATCAAATACCTTTTCAAAATCTTGTTTGAGAACTAAGATGTCTTCCTTGGACTGCTTAAGTTAGTGGATGTATTCATATGACCAGGCGAGACAATCTTGTAAGCATCTGCTATTGAGGAAATCACATTCATTTTTATGGACCAAGTTGAGTATCACCTTTTGCAATCTGTTGGCAATGAGCTTGGAGATGAGTCTGAACTCACGGGCAATGGCAACAGAGTTGATCTTAGGTATCAAGATAATGTATGAGCAATTTATTGTCTGAATATTAATTGTGCAAAAACTACCACTAGAGATTACATAATTTAACAGATATGATAAGTCGGTATCATTAGCGATGGTCACGAATTTAACACCATCACTAGCCATAGTCGAGTAAGTACTCGCACACGGCGTTCATTCAGATGCTTTGCCCCTTAAAATTCATCCAACAATGCATCAACGTGAAGGATTTTTCCTTCGTTATTTGGTACAATGCAGCAACACAGCAGTGCTATACGATCATCAAGTTGCAACACTAAGTTAATCAGGTATAGCTATAATAAGCAAAACTTACGATCTCCATGATTGACGCGTCAGTGGCCCCTTCGTTCCACGTGTGCGAGTGGGGAAAGGTGGTCTGAAAGAGGCGAAGGTCCGGACTCCAGCAAACCTCGCACCAGTTTGGTGCTGGTTTGGGGGAATTCGGACACGCAGATGCATCCGCGGTTGCGGGACGGCGTTGTATGACAAAAATGTTCACACACCATGGTTTGGATATAGGGGATTGGTTGGAGATGTTCTTAGGGGAGTATATTTGCTCCTCTTGAAAAGTGCGGTTTTTATTAGATCCCCTAAACTTAACTCTCTTTTTTTTTGCCAAGTCTTTATAGTTTTAGTTTACACACTAGATTTCAGCTATAAATTGGCACATATATTAAATCCAAACATAATAATAAGGTCCATACAATTCATGAATATCACAATTTTAGAGTTTACAAACCAAATTATTCTAATTCAAACACACAGAAGGGTTCAAATGAAGTAAAAAGCATGATAAAAGCACAACTATGACGCGGTATGGAGATGACACCGATGCTCAACAAGACCATCTTGTTCATACAGATTTGGTAGAGATTTCGAACCTCCCACCAAATCTTGTTCATACAAATTTGTTCCTACATGGCGAGGGTCTGGACTCCCGCAAACCTCCCACCAGTTTGGTGCTGGTTTGCGGGATTTCGAACACCTAGACGTGTCCGCATTTGTGGGATGGCGTTGTATGACAGGAAACAGTCGGACACCACGATTCGGATTATAGGGGATTTGTTAGAGATGTTCTTAGAGGACTATTTGCTCCTCTTGAATAGTGTGGTTTTTAATGGATCCCCTAAATTTGACTCCCTATTTCTATTTTTGTCAAATCTTTCTAGTTTTAGTTTACATACTGAATTTCAGCTACAAACTAGCACATATATTAAATCCAAACATAATAACTAAGGTTCACACAATTCACGAACATCACAATTTTTAGAGTTTATAAACCAGATTATTCAAATTCAAACACATAGAAGGGTTGAAATGGATTAAAGAGCATGATAAAAGCACAACTATGACGTGCTATGGAGATGCCACTGATGCTCAACAAGACCATCTTTTTCTCGGTTCTGAAATGTGTTTCCGTAAAGAGAAGCCAATCCCCACATTATGAAATTTCTTTACATTTTTCTAGGGAAAATGAACGCTTGGTCAGAAGCTACACATCTCATTGTCTAAAACTGAACATCTTATACTACTCGCTATGAAACTACCACTAGCTAGCAACAAATCCAATCCCCATTCTCTCCCCCACCCCACCCATGTACCTCTTTGTTTTCTCTGGCCGATCGACTGTCCTGTCTGAATATGCAGTTTTGCTACCTCGGCCCTGACAGCTCCATCTCCTCCGCCATGTCGAATGACCGCGCCCCATCGCTGCCGAGGCTGCTGCCGTTGTCATGGCAGTCGTTGAAGGAGCCCCACACGCTGGGGTCGTTGCGGTGGTCGTCGCCGCCGAGGCCGTCGCGCGGCGGCCGGTTGGTGGCCTCCCATTTGTCGGCGAGGCCGTCGCCCTCGAGCATCCGCACCACCTCGGCCATCCTCGGGCGGTGCGACGGCTGGAACTGGGTGCAGAGCAGGGCGACCTGCACCATCTCGGCCACCTCGATCCTGTCGTAGTGAGCACCCAGCTCCTGGTCCACCAGCATGTCCAGCATCTTCTCCTGATGCACCTTCCTCACCTTCCAAATGACCAGAGCAAATATTCCCGTTGATTTTTACGGACATGAATGAATCAGTTAATTAAGAGATGAATGGTGGGGTACGTACCCAGTCGAGCATGACGCCTTTGTGGGTGAGGTTGAGGCCGGAGCCCTTGCCGACCTCGAGGGCGCGCTGGCCGGTGACGAGCTCGAGGAGCAGGACGCCGAAGCCGAAGACGTCGGTCTTGTCGGAGGACTGGCCCGTGGAGAGGTACTCGGGGGCGATGTGGCCGACGGTGCCGCGCACGGCGGTGGTGACGTGCGAGTCGCCGTGGTCGAGCAGCTTGGCGAGGCCGAAGTCGCCGACGACGGCCTCGTGGTGCTCGTCCAGCAGCACGTTGGCGGCCTTGACGTCCCGGTGGATGATCTTGGGGTCGCACTGCTCGTGCAGGTACAGCAGCCCCCGCGCCGCCCCCACCGCGATCCGCTTCCGCGTCTGCCACCCCAGCGCCGGCTTCCCTGCTCGCACCCAGCCAAGCCCAAAAGCACCAACGTGCATGAGGTTCGAGCACGATCGATCGACATGCCAAGGCCAAGAGATCATACTACTACATATACAAGAGGAAACTACGTTGCTCATACGTTGATTGAAATGCTGGGTCCAAAGGGTACCAGGCTACGTAGTAGAGTTACCGGCTACAGTAGCAAATAATGCAAGCTGCAACAGCGACCGGGCACGAGCTCGTACCACCTGTGTGCCCTGCCCTCCCTGTCGCAGCTGCAGCAAGGCCGAAAGGAAGCATGAAACAAAACGTAATCCTGGGCTGCGAGTCTGCGACTGCGCGCCCTGCGCCCTGCTACGTCTACGTACGCCTCCGGCATGCCGGGACCACGTATTCATATCCATGAGGTGCATGCGATACGGCCTGTGAACCGACCGGGCAGCATTCGTGGTCGCACCCTGGCACCCGTGCCCAGCCGTAAGTGGCTGCTGCTGGGCAGTGAAGTAACTGTGCTGTGCTGACTGTAGTGACTGGAGCACCGCTCCGGCAGTCGTGGTGGCGCAGGGCCGGCGTGCCGGGCGCCGCGGCAGCGGTGAATGATGCGGACAAAACGTGAGCGCGGTGGCCTGAGCCGCGCTCTGCGTGGGCGGGCCACGGCCGGCAGCGACAAGTACAGGACGCGGTGGGCGCGACCACGCCTGAGGCACCGACTGACATGCACAGGGCGGACTACGGCCTCCCTCCCATGCATGCATGCACGACTCCTGCACTGCGCTGCGCTGCATGGTCCCCTGCCTCGCCGACCTCACGACCGGCGCCAACGCGACCGGCGCCAGGGTGTATGTATGTATCGTGCATGTCACGTACGTACCTCTTAGGCGGGCGGCGACGCTGCCGTTGGGCATGAAGGGGTAGACGAGGAGGCGGTCGCCGGAGGCGGCGGCGCAGAAGCCGATGAGGCGGAGCAGGTGGCGGTGCACGGCGAGGCTGATCATCTCCACCTCCGTGCGGAACTGCGCCTCCCCGGACGCGCCGCTGGGGTCCTTGAGCCGCTTCACGGCCACCGCCGTGCCGTCCGCCAGCCGGCCCCGGTACACGTCCCCGAACCCGCCCCTCCCCAGGATGTTCTTGGCGCTGAACCCGTCCGTCGCCGCGTGCAGCTCCCGCAGCCCGAACTGCCGCACGTTCCCCAGCCGCGCCGCCACCCCGCCGCCCTCCACGTCGCCGCCACCTCGCTCTGCATCCACACGATGGCATATAATCAACGTACGTACGACAGAGGCGCGACAGAGGAGGAGGGTGATCGGGGACGGCGGCGGTTACCGAGGAGGAGGGAGGGGCAGCGCTGCCGGCGGCTGCGCCTCCAAAGAAGACAGGACACGGCGAAAAGCACAAGGGCGGAGGCGCCCAGGCCTGCCCCTGCTCCCACTGCGCCAGCCTTTGACCTGGTCCCTGCAGCACAGGAATCCAAAATTACAAACGTTGATGATCCCCAGCTGTCGTCCCCACAAGACCAGAGGAGAGAGACGTCTGCCTGACTGCCTCTGCTCCCAATCCCAATCCCAGTCGCGTCGCGCGCTACAGGGCAAAGCAAAGTGGGGTGGGGGAAAGGAACGGAAGAGAGAGCTCGAGCTCTCGCTCTCGCTCTCCACCACGCACTCCGAGAAAGCAAAGGCAGAAAAGCAACCACGACTAGACAGGATGGGGTAGCAATGGATAGAGTGCTCACTGCTGCTCGTGCTCGGGGTGGACGTGGATTCCAGCGGGAATGGCCCGGTGGCCGGCGCCAGCGCGGCGGCGCAGTCCCGGCGGCTCCCGCAGATCATCGGATTGCCCACGATGCTGCACGCACGCACGCACCAAGACACAAATCTGGTTAGTTGATAACAGGATGTGCTATTACAGCGGCGATTGGTCTGGGGTGGCAATTCGAATTGAATAAGGAGTGAGTGAGCAGTGCAGCTAGCATACTTGAAGGTTCTTGCGGGGAAGAACGGGACGGGGCCGGAGAGGTTGTTGTAGGACAAGTCCCTGTGATGTGAGTGACACAGGCAGCAACGGCGTCAGATCACGGATTCAATTCAACCGATTATTAGAAAGACAAATGGTAAAATGGTGGGGATGATTTGGTAGCTTATTACAGGAAGGAGAGCTGTGGGATGTTGGCCAGCGACGCGGGGAACGGCCCCGACAAGCTGTTGTTGTTCAGCCTCCTGCGGCAAAACACACACACAGAGACATAAGGTAATGCGACTGTTCAACGATCTAGTGGTGGTGGTGGTGGTAACAGTGGCGAGGAGTGCATTGAAAATGTTTTTGGGGTGGCTCACTCACAGGTACCGGAGCTTGGAGAGGCGGCCCAGCGCGCCGGGCACGCGGCCGGAGAAGCGGTTGTTGGAGAGGTCCAGCGTCTGGAGCCTCGGCAGCGCGCCCAGCTCCGGCGGCAGCCGCCCCGTGATGTTGTTGTTCTGCAGCAGCCTGAAAATTGTTCGCGCAGCGTGTCTCAACTCTGACGAAGCAAGCAAGCAAGAAGCAGTGGAGGTTAGTGTGTGGACGATTACTCACACTTGCTCGAGATTGGTGAGGTTGGCGATCCGTCCGGACAGCGTCCCCGACAAGCCCTGGCTCGGCGCTCCCCTGAGACGCGGCCGATTAGTGGAGCTGCAACAAGGAAGGAAGAGGAGAGGATGCGGGAGGGAGAGCTGGTACTGAGCAGAGCTTACAGGCCGATGACGAGGTTGTGGGGCGAGCAGGTGATCATGGCCCAGCTGCAGGGGTCGACGGAGTCCTCGTCCCAGTTGCTCAGCACGCCGTGCGTGTCCACCAGCCCCTGCTTGATGGCCACCAGCGCCATCACTGCACGTCAACCCGCGACAACAACAGGTGATTAAATTAAGAGATCAACCACGACGGCGATGGGCGGCGGCAAGAAGCGCGTGGAAAGACGGACGAATACCTTCGGCGTTGAGGGGCTCCGAGGAGAATGCGAGGAAGGGGGCGGCGCCGAGGAGGAGGAAGAGGACGACGACGGGGAGGAGCGGGGGGTCAGAGACAGACGGAGCCATTGGAGGCAGCAGCGGTGGGGGGAATGATGGTGGCGAGAGGCGCCCGAGGCGAGGCCGAGAGCAGAGAGGCCGGGAGAGTGAGAAAAGCGGTGGGAGGGAGAGAGCGCAGAGAGCAGAGATGATGGGGGCGGCCTCGCTTTGCTTTGCGTCGCTGCTTTCTGAGGCTCGTCTCGTGTGGCGCAAGAGAGAAAGGGAAAGAAGAAAGAAAAGGCTGCATGCATGCATGCCATTGCCATGGCATCTTTCGAAAATCGATGGCACGAAAACGATCATGGCGTGGAAACTGACGGCCGGCTGAATGGCTGGTTGCTCTGCGTTGGAGCTTGTATTTCCTTTCTAGATTTCCAGTCCTGGCTGTTGGGAGCCGGAAACGAACCTTTATTTTGTTGTTTTTCCCTGTTGGGCTTGGGCATGGTGGTGGTGTGTGAGACGAGGCACTGAGCTGGTCATGACTGCCTGCTCGGTAGGGTGAGTGGAGTTGAGTGGAGTGGGGTGGATCTGTGGATAAAACATGTCATGGGAGTAGAGGGTAGGTGCTGCGACGGTGCTTGTCATTTTGCCAACGCATGTCATGTACATTCGCACAAGGTACACTAACTCGTTTTTGTCATATCATCTTATAAAGTCATAAGCATGTTTAGTTGCTGAGAACAATCAATGAGTACCAGCACATGAGCAAGTAGACAACGCCTTCAACAAGGTAACGTGGCTTCCGAGCCCTGAAAAAAAAATGCCAGGACAAGAGCTTTCACCCTGGAAATGTAGCGGTATTCTAATCAACCTCTTGACGATGGAACATTCGATAGTCACACCGCCTAGTACTCCATGGCACAACCAGAAAGTGTAACAGCCCCCCAGACAATTTTCACGTTATTTTCTTCTTCTACGTTATCATGCCACCATTGCATTCTATTAATTAAACATGATCATGATAATTGCAATAATATTTTGATATAGTAGCAAACTCTAATTAATATTTCCATTATTTATAGTATGCATTTTATACCACTTTCTAGACCTTTTTGCCCATCAACACCATGACTCACTACCATTGCACATGGTGATTCTTTACTCAACAGAATGGTACCATCAGATTTCGGTAATGTTAACAAGAAGACATCGGATTTTTTAACCATGGAAAATTTAATGTTAATAATCATACAATAAAATGAAGTGAACTCACACGTCGGATTTCTAACCACGGCAAATATTTGTCATGCTTGCTAAAGGTAATTGTCATCACCCCGACAACTAAATTTGCCATAAAAAGCGTTTGATTAGCCATGCTCAGAGACATTCAATTTGTAGGGAAGTCTTATTTTTTTGGACTTTTAGACCACTCCTATCTTGCACTTCTAGTTCAAACCCACTTCTTGCTCTTTTTGTTTGAATTCAAATTCAACTGAAATCTTATTCAGACCTTATGTATGTTTATCGGAGCTTTGCAATATGTCAAAGAGGTTTGGCATTCATGTATAATAGGTGAATGCGGTTGTACCGCTCCCTTGTGGATTGGTAAATGCAGGCACTGCCTCGTCGGTTGTACCGAGGGCAGTGGTGTTTGTATCGCCTCCTTCGCAAGCGGTACTACTGAACCTTGCACCAGTGCAACTACCGCAGGTGGGGTGATTCCCACGGGTATGGCAGCGGTGCTCCTCCGGCGGCGGCCCGATAGTTTCAGTTTATCATTATTTAACTGGTACTACCGGGGTCCTGGGATGTTGTACCAACCCGGACTTAGTGGCCAAAAGAGGATGCATTCTGGGCGGTTGTACCGCCCCTGTGCATTTCTGCACATAACTATTGGATTTGATGGGACACTATATAAGGAGTTGGTTCTTTCACCTCCCACCTACCTCTTGTCTCTCTATATATATCCTCCCCTAATGCCCAAAACTTGTTCTTGCCCGATATCCTTCTCTAGCCAACCAAACTTGGTGATTTGCTATGGATTGAGGGAGGATACCTACGTCTACACCTCCATCAAAAGAATTTTTATTCCCCATACATTTCTTATGCATCTTTGTTACTCTTGGGTATTTGGGTATCCTACAGGGAAGAAGTCACCTCTGAGCAACATTCCATTATGGTGAAACTCTATGGTGGTGTTGGGAGCCTCCAATTAAGTTGTCTAGAGAGCCCCTACATTGTTTGTAAATGCCCCGTTTGTCGCCTTCAAAGGCATCGCTAGCCTTCAAAGGCATCGCTAGTGGATTCTCGACACCTTGCATTATGCAAGTGCATGAGGAGAATAGGGTGAGTCCTTGGGATGCTTGAAGTGCATCGCACCTCCACACCCTCCAACAGAGACGTACCACCCCCAAAGAAGGAAACTTTGAAAAGACATCCTCATCTTCATTGACTCCATATGTGGTTATTTCGGTCCTTTACTTTGTGCAAGTTTATATCTTGTGTTTACTCTTACTTGCACTGGTTATTTGTCTTGCCTGTCATATAGGTTGTCCACCTAGTTGCATATCTAGAAAACCTACCTTTCTTGTTGAGCCTAAAATTTGTAAGAGATCTTAAGAAAATGTTAGTCGCCTAATCACCCCCTCTAGTCGTTCATATCAATCCTTTCAGTCGCCACATTCAAGTTTCAGTTTTTTTTTTGAAATTTATTTGGCCCTTCATATAGATTCAGAACCCTCCTTTATATTTTCTATTTAAAAGGAAATGAAAATACCCCCATTCTAATTCAACCCAACGGGCCCATTAGAATATTCGATGTGTGTGGACCCATTACATTAGGAGTAGTTGGCCGGCCTAACTCCACCTAACCAGTCCTAACTAGTCCTCCTTGATATGCCTCAAATGTATCAGTAATTTATTATTATCTCTAATATGTTATATCATTTCAGCATAATTTCGACACCAATTTTGTTATTTTTTTGGACTGAACTATTAACCCAGTACTCATTGTTGGTTGTTTTATGCATGTTTTTGGACTCTAAGGAAAATCACTTTTACGGAACTACAAAAATCGTAAAAAAATATCCATTTTCTGCGCCAGGAAGCTTTCAAAGTACCTAGGGTCACACAGGGGAGCCTTGTGGGCCCCAGGAGGACATAGGGTGGCCGTATGGCCCCCGCGATGCTCCTTTCCACCACCACACGGCGCTTACTTTTTGGTTCATCCTAATACCCGCAAATATAGAGCCATAGCTTTTCGCCGCCGCACCTCTCTATTCTGAAGTGACCCAATATGAAGGCCTTTTTGGTACTCTGCGGCAGGAGAATTCATCTCGCTAGCTATCTAAATCGACCTATCCGTCACCATGACTGTTCATGACTAGTTTCTGTTGGACTATGGTTCCATAACAATAGTTAGAAGCTTTTTCTTGCCCTTGTTTCTCAATGGAAAGATCACATGACCTGCCCTACATGAATATGCTAATCCCAGTTTCATTGGAAGAAGCAGTAGGAGGTTCATCATCAGAAAGACATAGGACAACAAACTCTCTTGAAGCTTTCCTTAAATAAGTCTTTCACTTGACTAGGCTCAGTAGAGGCTATGCTTCGATCCTTAGCCCAAACATCTCTAAAAAATCATAAACAATAGACATTGTAAAGATTGATACTTGCAAACTAATGATTATAAGTCTTACAATGTTGCTGATCACGATGTACTCTCGATTACAAGTTTTATGCCTAATGGATATGTAGCCTACGGTGGAGATGGCAACATTCTAGATGTTCTGATGAATGGTTTTCACGATCTGTCCTCCGACGATGGAGGGTTTCCTCTTCTTTATAGTGCGGTGGAATGGGTTTTTCGGGCGCCTCCAATGTGAATCACCCAAAACCCCTTCACGGAAGTTGTCAAACATGACGTCACATGGTAGATGATAGACAGTATGAGTGTGGGCATCCACGCTCGTACCACCCGTCGTCTTGTCATCTGGATACCGTTGTGCGTCTTGTTATGATTGGAATTGACATTCACGCCCAATATATTTCCTTTATGACTTGATTTATCACCTAAAAAGCTCATTTATGTAGGAAATAGAATAAACAAGGAGATTTAAAATCCATTGTGACTATTAGTTATTAAAAGACTAATTGGAGTGAATATCCCATAAAAATCTTAGAATATTCAGTTTAAACATGGTCAATATAAGTGAATTACATTCAATCATCAATTTTTGCGCAACACTTAACATTCTGTGACGTTTCGGTACTATTGAGATATATGTGTTGGTGATCAAAGGTTGTTCGGAGTCCCGTATGAGATCCCGGACGTCACGAGGAGCTAGGGAATGGTCCGAAGGTAAAGATTTATATATAGAAAGTTGGTATTTGACTTCCAAAAAAGTTTCGGAAATTATCGGGGTTACCGGAAGGGTTCCGGGGGTCCACCGGGCGGGCCCACCCACACCAAAGGGCCCCATGGTATGTCAGAGGAGGAAGACCAGCCCTTGGTGTGCTGGTCGAACCCCCCACCAGGGCCCATGCGACTGGGGTGTGGGAAAGGGAAACCCCAAAGTGGGGGAAGGAAAATCCAAGTAGGGAAAGGAATCCTACTTGGAGTAGGATTGGAGGGAGGCTTGGCCTCCACCTCCTTCAGCGGAACCCCTAGGGAAACTCTAGGGATCCAACCCCTCCCCTCCCTCCTATATATATTGAAGGGGAGAGAGGGCAGTCGCACCCAACCCTAAGACACGGTGCATCCCTCTCTCCCCACATTAGATCGTCACCTCATCTAGTTTCGGCGGTGCTTAGACGAAGCTCTGTCGGAACAGCTCCACCACCATCGTCGTCGCGCCATCGCGCTGACGGAGTTCTCATCTACCTCTCCTTTCCCTCTTGTTGGATCAAGAAGGCGGAGATCGTCATCGAGTTGTACGTGTGCTAAACGCGGAGGTGTCATCTGTTCGGGGCTAGATCGGGACGAATCGTGATTGAATCGTGGGACGGCTAGCGATTTGGATCGCGAAGACGTTCGACTATATCAACCGCGTTTCTTAACGCTTCCCGCTTAGTGATCTACAAGGGTATGTAGATCCACTCTCCCTCTCGTAGATGCTCATCACCACGGATAGATCTTGCGTATGCATAGGAATTTTTTTGTTTCCCATGCAACGTTCCCCAACTGGAGCCCTATGGGCCCCAAAAGGCCGGAGGGTGGCCGCATGGATCCTCGTGGTGCTCCTTTCCACCACCACTCGGCGCTTATTTTTTTGTTCATCCTAAAACCCCTAAATATAGAGCCATAGCTTTTCGTCGAAGCACCTCTCTATTCCTAAGCGATCCTGCTAACTACCATGATTGTTCGTGACTAGTTTCCTTTGGACTATGGATCCATAACAATAGCTAGAAGCTTTTTCTCGCCCTTGTTTCTCAATGGAAAGATTACATGTTCTGCCCTATACGAATATGCCAATCCCAGTTTCATTGGAAGAAGCGGTAGGAGGTTAATCATGAGAAAGACATAGGACATCAAACTCTCTTAAAGCTTTCCTCAAATAAGTCTTCCACTTGACTTGGCTCAATAGAGGCTATGCTTCGATCCTTAGCCCATACATCACTAAAAAATCATAAGCCATAGACATTGTAAAGATTGATACTTGCATATGAATGATTATAAGTCTTACAATGTTGTTGATCACGATGTACTCTCAATTACAAATTTTATGCCTAGTGGATATGTAGGATACGGTGGAGATGGCGGCATTCTAGCTGCTCTGATGAATGGTTTTCACGTTCCGTCCTCTCGCGGTGGAGGGGTTTCCTCTTCTTTATAGTGCGGTGGAATGGGTTTTCCGGGCTCCTCCAATGTGAATCACCCAAGACCCCTTCACAAAAGTTGTCAGACATGACGTCACATAGTAGACGGCAGACAATATGAGTGTGGACAGCCACGCTCGTACCATACGTTGTCTTCTCATCTAGACACCGTTGTGTGGCTCGTTATGATTGGAATTGACATACACGCCCAATATACTTCCTTTATGACTTGATTTATCACCCAAAAGCCCATTTATGTAGGAAATAGAATAAAAAAGGAGATTTAAAATCCATTGGAGTGAATATCCCACAAAAATCTGAGAATATTCAGTTTAAACATGGGCAATATAAGTGAAAAATCACTCATCATTTTTTACGCAACACGGGTGGCAGCATAATTTTCGGATTGATTCATCCACTCATTTAACATAGAAATAGTTCCGGTCTAATATAACTTTATTGTTGATATTACGTTGTCTTTTTTACCATGTTGAACAATTGGGTTGGTTATGTGCATTTTTGCTATGATGTGGCCAGATGTTGTTCGTCGTGCTTTTTATTTCTTTTTTATGTGTGTGGAATTTCGTGCTTTATATTCACTTGATCCTGCATTATGAATCATAAAAGAATGTCATTTTTTTATGAAACTGAGGAAGCACTTGAGAAGCCGACAATGAGCCATCGAGCACCTGTACCAGTCCTGATTTAGCATTCACAAAACGAGGCCTACAACTTGATGGTCTTTTTGCTTCGATGAACGGATGGTGGCTGCAAGCACCATGAGTGGTAATCACCGGCTTTGGCATCGTTAACAGAGGGCAATCAGAACCTGCAAAAAAGGAAAAAGAGGGCAATTAGCAGAGAGATACTGTGGGCGTCACAATAATCGCACAACACGACGGCATCAAAGTTCACCGAAACATGCCCTCCCCTCGTCCCCAGCCACACGCACATCACGCGTTTTTCCTTTTCTTTTACGGAAATGACCTCGAATGTATTTACATTTTCTCTTTCCAAAATGAGTAATATCCCTGGCCTTTGCATCGACCGATGTATATGATCATTTTATTATATTATCTCACATAGTCAAGCAAGCCAAATACAATGATCAAATCAAAACCATCATTCTGACCACTACTGCTGCTAAAGCTAAAAAATGGAAGACGTGCCTAACCGTACATCAACACACAACATCTGCTCCGGTGGCATCACGAAGTTGCTCGCTAGCAGGTTAAGAGCACCAAACGGTCTAGCTAGAACCTCTGTGCGCATTGCATGCACACACTCTAGGATCAGCTGTCATCATCTTCCGCCGTCCCATCTTCAGTAGTGATCAATTCATTCACCTCGTGAGGTCATACTACCATCAATGCCATCATCATGCCTGAGAGAGCCACCATCCTGCACGCGTCATCCACATGCGCCCGTCGCGGAAACTCCGATGCGCCATGCCGCTGAGACCTGCCGTCGATGATGCGGTAGAAACCACGTCGCTCCACCACATGTGCACTCGAATCGGCACCAGCTCTAAAACTATTCCTGCAACAAGGAGCACGGCACGAGACGTCGTCATCGTCCGATCCAGGTAATCTAGGGTTTCCCCAGAGTAGGACGAAAGGAAGAACCCGACATGCTATGACGATGTTTTCAACAAGGTAACGACGCCAAGAGATGCCGCCATCGTCTGCGTCCTAAGTCGAGTCGGTCTTCACCGGTTGTCTTGTCGCTCCAAATTTGCCACTGGATATATCTGAGGACATATTTGCCGCCACCTCCTGGTCGGCTGCCATCACCACGCAAGCACACAACATATTTAACACGTTTCAGGTAACTTTTCAGTGAAATTTATTATGGTTTTGTAGCAATGTATGGAATCGTGGTCAGTACTCCCTCCGTTCCAAAACAAGTGTCGCAAACTTTATACTAAACTAATATAAATTTTGTACTAGTTTATCAATACTTATTTTTTGACAAAAGGAATATAACTTATGCTGCATACATATCTTTTTTCCATTTCAGTATTAAATCATGACAAGAAATACTCCCTTTCAAGTCCCTAAAATGTCTTATATTTGTTTACATAGGAAATAGTTTTCACCGTAGCTTTGCTTCGACTTTGTCACAGGAACCACCGTGATCTAAAATGTTGGTTCATAATCGAATTCGCAGATACTCCCTCCGTCCAAAAATACTTGTTCTACATTTGAATAAAATTGAATGTATATATAATTAAAATAAGTTTAGATACATTTATTTTTAAGACAAATATTTTCGGACGGAAGGAGTATGTGATACGGAATACTTATCAACACAGCCATATGGTGCCACGACTAACTGTGTCATCTCAATTTGTGCAGGATTGCGGAGAAGTAAGCTTGTCCAATGATGTAGCGCTAGTTTGCAGTGCTAATATTCTGAGGGGAGCATTAATGGCAGACACTCTACTTCTCGTTCTCAGAAAAGTTGCTCTGATCCTGGGAGAAGGGGCGTTAGAGAATCTGAGAACAGAGGTGGTGGAGGAAGCATCGGCTGTCACTGGTTTCGAGCATGGCATGAAACAGATCGTGGGCGAGTTCATGATTCTGCAGGCGTTTGTTGGCCAGGTTAGCACACAGAATGTTGGTGACAAGACATTTGATACCTGGCTGGACCAACTTACAACGGTTGCACATCAGAGAGCCAACTTCTCTAACGTGCGGCTCCCTGCCGTTCGGCCATTGACATATGAACCGGGTTCTCCGCAGACAGACATGCTAATGGCCGAACGGCAGGATGCCGTGTGTCAGGGGATCCTCGTTCGCACATCAGATAGAAAACATCGTCGACGAGTATAGTTTCCTTACTACGCAAGCTGCCGTCATAAACAACTTCTTCAAGAGGAAATTCCATCAGGCCAAGAGCTTTGCAGCATGGCGAGCCTGTCAAGCCAGATTGATCAAGTAGAAACTCGAATTCAGCGTCTATCAACGATGAAAGATCGTTATGGCATTTCCGTAGGTGAACCGGGGCAGGAGTAGCACGTCGCAATATGCGAGGCAGCTCTCTGTATTAGACTCTGCCTACCTATCTGATGATATACTGAATTAGTGGGCAGTGCCTACGAAATTGGAAGGTTGATACAATGGTTACTCTCGGAGCGGCAAGACCGATCGATCATGCCCTACCTTGCTATGGGAGGTTCATGCGAAACAACCATTTTCTTAGAAAAGAAGCTTTATCTTCGATCTCTGCATCAGTATGATGCATACGGCCTCATTATTAACGATAATAGATAACAAATAGTTTACGGTCTCGGCAAAACTGTAAAGAAGCAGTAATATGGTTCGAAAAACAAATGAAAGAAAAAGCCACAACCAGCAAAAATAGGCATAGATGCCCAACCAACTATCCTATTATTGGACCGTCATCCAAACCGGTTGAATATATTCCGAACTACCATTTCTCACCGAGCAGACTCAGTAACCAAAGGTCCCTGGTTTTCGCAGGAGTGAGTAACGACCACGTACGGATCAATACCGACGCCCTGTGTAGTACCTGCAAGAAATGTATACGTATTTATCTGTTAAAAACCATGCCATTCCTGCAATTTCATATAGCCCATAGTAATGCATAAACTCCTATGCATATATGTTTAGCAGTGTTTATATCAACTCCATTCAGCCACGTGCCAAACAACGTGTCAATGCTATCTGGAGGATCAATATTAAAAGTGACTCTAACAGTTTGTCATAATAGTTTCGCTAACGGGCAATGAAGAAAGAGATGTTGGATGGTATCCTGATGATCACAAAAACTACATCGCGTACTCCCTGGCCAATTACGCTTTGCAAGATTGTCCTTAGTGAGAATCACCTTGTTGTGAACAAACCACATGAAGACTTTGATTTTTAGAGGAACCTTGACCTTCCAAATGTGAATTGACTTGGGCAAAGCCGTCGTGTCAATAAGGTCAAGATACATTGATTTTACCGTAAATATGCCAGAAGCTGTGAGCTGCCACGTAATCTTGTCGGGTTCTTCCGATAGTTGTACCTCCATGAGTCTTGTAACTAAGTGCACCCACTCCGCCCAACGATGTCCTATCAACGTGCGCCTAAACTGAATGTTTAAAGGAGTGGACTGTAATATTGTGACAACATATCTCTCTTTACGTTGTATAATATTATACAGAGATGGATACTGTACGACCAAGGGCGTCTTTCCCAACCACGTATCTTCCCAGAATCTAGTTGTCTCTCCATTTCCAACGATGAATTTAGTTCGGTGGAAAAATTGAGCCTTGACCTTCATCAGGCCTTTCCAGAATGAAGAGTCGGTCGATCTAGCAGAGACCTGGGCTAGCGTTTTGGAATACAGATACTTATTACGTAAGATTTGCACCCACATCCCTTCCGTCTCTACAGATAATCTGAACAATCATTTGCTAAGCAGACATCTATTCTTAACTTCTAAATTCTCAATTCCTAGACCTCCCTGGTCTTTGGAACGACCAATAATGTCCCATCCGGTAAGTCTATATTTTTTCTTAACCTCATCACTCTGCCAAAAGAAACGGGATCTATAGAAGTCCAATCTTTTGCTTACCCCTACTGGTATCTTAAAGAAGGACAAGCGGAACATGGGCATACTTGTAAGAACCGAGTTAATCAATATTAGTTTTCCTTCATAAGACAAAAGCTTGCCCTTCCAGCAGCTCAACTTCTTCTCGAATTGGTCCTCTGTTCTCTTCCATTCTTGGTTTGATAGCTTACGATGATGAATAGGTATGCCCAAGTAGCTGAACGGTAGGCTACCCAATTCATACCCGAACAACTGTTTGTAATTCTCTTGTTCTTCTTTGGCTCTCTCAAAGCAAAACAATTCACTCTTGTGAAAGTTGATTTTTAAACCCGACAGTTGTTCGAATAGGCAGAGGATAAGTTTCATGTTTCTAGCCTTCGCTATGTTGTGCTCCATAAAGAGGATCATGTCATCAACATATTGTAAGATGGACATCCCATCCTCGACTAGATGAGGCACTAATCCACCTATCATGCCTTCCTGTTTAGCTCTTCCTATTAGTATTGCAAGCATATCTGCAACGACATTAAATAGGATAGGGGACATAGGGTCTCCCTACCGGAGACCTTTGTGAGTTTGGAAAAATGACCTATATCATCATTCACTTTAATTCCAACACTTCCTTTTTTAACAAAAGATTCGACTTGTTTCCTCCATAGCTCGTCAAACCCTTCATACGCAATGCTTGTTGTAGGAATGACCATTTTACTTTATGATATGCCTTTTCAAAATCCACCTTGAAGACAACCCCATCTAGTTTCTACAAGTGAATTTCATGAAAAGTTTCATGTAGCACAACTACCCCCTCCAGAATATTTCTACCAGGCATGAACATTGATTGACTAGGTTATACCACAGCATGCGCAATCTGCATCAGTCTATTAGTTTCAATCTTAGTAAATATTTTGAAGCTCACATTCAGAAGGCAAATGGGTCTGAACTGTTCAATACGCACCGTCCCCTCCTTCTTTGGCAACAACGTGATAGTCCCAAAGTTTAGATGGTACAACTGCAAGTGCCCTAAACAGATCCTGAAACATCGAAATGAGGTCCCCTTTTATAATATGTCAACATCTCTTATAAAACTCAGCTGGAAACCCATCTGGCCCTGGTGACTTGTTATTCTTCATTTGCAACATAGCATCAAACACCTCTTTCTCCGTGAACGGTATAGTTAATATCTCATTCTCGTCCGTCACGAGTTGAGGTATATCCCTGACCGCCTACTCATCCATGGATATTGTATTATCCTCAGGGGCGCCAAACAATTTCTTGTAATATTCCGAGATGTACAACTTTAGGTTATCCTGCCCAACGATTGTACCCTCGTCTTGTTCTAGTTGATAAATTTTCTTTTTTTGTGTGTGTTTTTCATTGACAATCAGATGGAAAAATTGTGTATTGTCATCCCTTCAATCACCTGGCGCACCTTTGCTCAATCGTCAGGTGTTGTTCATCGTGCTTTTTATTTCCCTTTTTGTGTGTCTGGAATTTGTGCTTTATATTCACTTGATCCTGCATTATGAATTATACAAAATTGTCGTTTTTTTAAGAAACTGGGGAAGCACTTGAGAAGCCGACAATGAGCCATCGCGCACCTGTACCAGCCCTGCTTTAGCATTCACAAAACGAGGCCTACAACTTGATGGTCTTTTTGCTTCGATGAACGGATGGTGGCTGCAAGCACCATGAGTGGTAATCACCGGCTTTGGCATCGTTAACAGAGGGCAATCGGCACTTGCAAAAAAACAAAAAGAGGGCAATTAGCAGAGAGATGCTGTGTGCGTCACAATAATTACACAACACGACGGCATCAAAGTTACCCGAAACATGCCCTCCCCTCCTCCCCAGCCACACGCACATCACAGGTTTCCCTTTTTATTTTATGAAAATCCTATTCGGGCCGGTGGATCTTGAACCTCATGCGTTACTACGTGACCGTGAACGTGTATCTAGGTCAATTCCAATGCACGACCTCATCCTGTCCGTCCGTGTCCGTTTGGTGTTAAACGGACACAACATGCCTCCCAACACGCGGCGCAAACGGATGACGGTCCGTTTTCTGTCCGCTTTGGACCTATTCCTGGCCCAATTTTAAGCCGACTTTGCGACCGAACGGACAGCGCGCGGATGGGTGGGACGCACGCATTTGTCCTCCCCTGGCCCGCCCATCGGTAGCACAGCCGTCCACTTTCCCTCCCTTTCCTTCAAAACCCTCCCGCGCCCCGCCCTCCACTCTCACGCGCCCCCGCCTTCCCCCTCCCTCCACCATGGCTGACGATGCAAATCCCGGCGACCCACCACCTGCCGCCCGGTCCGTGGCAAAGCCTGCGAAGAAGAAGCTTGTGAAGAGGAAGTCTCGGTTGGACCTCACGCTAGCGGAGGCCGCAAAGCTCGATAAGGAATCGACCAAGAGGAAGGACCGACAAGCTGTGGAAAAGGACAAGAAGGCCACCGCGCAGTACGCTTCCGAGTGTGCCCTATGGCATGTGATGCAACACCAGGCCGACATTGACGACAAGGAGTCCATCGTCTCCAAGGCGCACGCCCTCCTCATGCTGGGTTTGGCCCGCCCCTCGCCGACCGCGGCTAGCACAGGCTAGTCGGCCCATCGACCGCCGCAGCACCGTTCCTCGAGCCCGTCCTGTTGGGGAACGTTGCATGGGAAACAAAAAATTTCCTACACACATGCAAGATCCATCCATGGTGATGAGCATCTACGAGAGGGAGAGTGGATCTACGTACCCTTTTAGATCGCTAAGCGGGAAGCGTTAAGAAACGCGGTTGGTGTAGTCGAACGTCTTCGCGATCCAAATCGCTGAGCATCCCGCGAACCAATCACGATCAAGCACCGAACGGACGACACCTCCGCGTTCAGCACACGTGCAGCTTGATGACGATCTCCGCCTTCTTGATCCAACAAGAGGAAGCGGAGAGGTAGACGAGTTCTCCGGCAGCGTGACGCCGCCGCGGTGATGGTGGTGGAGCAATTCCGACAGGGCTTCGCCTAAGCACTATAGAAAACCGATCTAGAGGAGAAACTATGCACTAGAGGAGAGGGTAGCATGTGGCTGAAAATCAAGTGCAAAAACCCTAAAACCTCTAGTATATATAAGAGGAAGAGAGGAGGAGGCTTGGCGCAAGGGCAAAGCCCTCTAGGCTTCGTCCTAAGTGGGAGGAGAGGAGGAATCCTCCTCCAATCCTAATAGGACTAGGACTCCTCCTTATTTTTGTCTTTTTGCCCTTTTTCACCTTTTTCTCTTTGGACTTTTCTTTCCAGCCGCATGGGCCTTATGTGGGACTTACACCAGCCCACTAAGGGCTGGTATTCACTCTCCAACAGTCCATGTAGCCTCTTGGGTCGAAATACCCCTCCCGATGGTCTCCCGGTACACTACCGCACTCCCAGTACACTACCGATGAGACCGAAACTTTTCCGGCGACAAAAATAGGACTTTCTATAGATCAATCTTTACCTCCCGATCATTTTGGAGCTCTTCGTGACGTCTGGGATCTCATCCGGGAGTCCAAACAACCTTCGGTCACCACCATGCATAACTCTATATTACCGAAACGTCACCAAACCTTAAGTGTGCAGACCCTGCGGGTTCGAGAACTATGTAGACATGATCGAGACACCTCTACGCTCAATAACCAATAGCGGGACCTAGATGCCCATATTGGTTCCTACATATTCTACGAAGATCTTTATCGATCGAACCTCTATGTGAAGGATTCAGTTAATCTCGTATGATGTATCCTTTGTTCTTCGGTATGTTACTTGCCCGAGATTCGATCGTCGGTATCTCCATACCTAGTTCAACCTCGTTACTGGCAAGTCTCTTTACTCGTTCCGTAATACAAGATCCCGTGACTAACACGTAGTCACATTGCTTGCAAGGCTTATTGTGATGTTGTATTACTGAGTGGGCCCTGAGATACCTCTCCGTCACACGGAGTAACAAATCCCAGTCTTGATCCATGCCAACCCAACAGACACCCTCGGAGATACCTGTAGAGCACCTTTATAGTCACCCAGTTACGTTGCGATGTTTGATACATAGAAGGCACTCCTCCGGTGTCCGTGAGTTGCATGATCTCATGGTCATAGGAACATATACTTGACATGCAGAAAACAGTAGCAATAAACTGACACGATCATATGCTACGTTTGTAGTTTGGGTCTTGTCCATCACATCATTCTCCTAATGATGTGATCGCGTTATCAAATGACATCACATGTCAATGGCTAGGAAACCTTGACCATCTTTGATCAACGAGCTAGTTCACTAGAGGCATACTAGGGACAAAGTGTTGTCTATTTATCCACACATGTAATGTGTTCCCAATCAATACAATTATAGCATGGACAATAAAAAATTATTATGAACAAGGAAATATAATAATAAACACTTTATTTATTGCCTCTAGGGCATATTTCCAATAGTCTCCCACTTGTACTAGAGTCAATAATCTAGTTCACATCATTATGTGATTTACATTGTAATGAATTGAACACCCATGTAGTTCTGGTGTTGATCATGTTTAGCCCTTGGAAGAGATTTAGTCGACGGGTCTGCAACATTCAGATCCGTGTGCACTTTGTAAATATTTATGTCCTTCTCCTCGATGTAATCGCGAATGGAGTTGAAGCGTCGCTTTATGTGTCTGGTCCTCTTGTGAAACC
Source organism: Hordeum marinum (assembly GCA_022496015.1). Classification (NCBI taxonomy): domain Eukaryota; kingdom Viridiplantae; phylum Streptophyta; class Magnoliopsida; order Poales; family Poaceae; genus Hordeum; species Hordeum marinum. Next base: position 469,731,797 of record CM039678.1, on the reverse strand, counting down.
TTGGTTCCTTGGCAAGAGCAATGGCACGAGTGTTTTCATAGAACAGAGTCATTGGGTTCAGTGCACCGGGCACTACTCCAAGATTTGTCATGAACTGCTTCATCCAGACACCTTCCTTCGCCACCTCCGAGGCTGCGATGTACTCCGCTTCGCATGTAGAATCGGCTACCATGCTTTGCTTGGAACTGCACTAGCTTACCGCTCCCCCGTTAAGAATAAATACACATCCGGTTTGTGACTTAGAGTCATCCGGATCAGTGTCAAAGCTTGCATCGATGTAACCCTTTACGACGAGCTCTTCATCACCTCCATAAACGAGAAACATTTCCTTAGTCCTTTTCAGGTACTTAAGGATATTCTTGACCGCCGCCCAATGCTCAATTCCAGGATCACTTTGAAACCTTCCGGCCATACTTATGACAAGGCTGACATGGGGTCTTGTGCACAGCATTGCATACATGATAGAGCCTATGGCTGAAGCATAGGGGATGACACTCATCTTTTCTCTATCTTCTGCAGTCACTCGGCATTGAGTCTTACTCAACTTCACACCTTGTAACACAGGCAAGAACCTCTTCTTGGACTGATCCATTTTGAACTTCTTCAAAACTTTATCAAGGTATGTGCTCTGTGAAAGTGCTATTAAGCGTCTCGATCTATCTCTATAGATCTTAATGCCTAATATGAAAGTAGCTTCTCCTAGGTCCTTCATTGAAAAAATCTTGTTCAAATATTCCTTCACGCTTTCCAACATTTCTATATTGTTTCCAATCAGCAATATGTCATCCACATATAATATTAGAAACTCTATAGAGCTCCCACTCACTTTCTTGTAAATACAAGCTTCTCCATAAACTTGTATAAACCCAAACGCTTTGATCACCTCATCAAAGCGCTTATTCCAACTCCGAGATGCTTGCACCTGCCCATAAATGGATCGCTGGAGTTTGCAAACTTTGTCAGCATTCTCTGGATCGACAAAACCTTCTAGTTGCATCACATACAACTCTTCCTCAAGGAAACCGTTGAGGAACGCTGCTTTGACATCCATCTGCCAAATTTCATAGTCAAAATAAGCAGCTATTGCCAACATGATTATCACATACTTAAGCATCGCTATGGCTGAGAAGGTCTCATCGTAGTCAACTCCTTGAACTTTTGAAAAACCCTTTGCCACAAGTCGAGCTTTATAGACGGTGACATTACCGTCCGCGTCCATCTTCTTCTTAAACATCCATTTGTTCTTAATGGCCTTTCGCCCTTCAGGTAATACTTCCAAAGTCCATACTTTGTTTTCATACATGGATCCCATCTCAGATTTCATGGCCTCTAACCATTTCTCTGAATCCGGGCCCATCACCGCTCCTCCATAGCTCGTAGGTTCATTGTTGTCCAACAACATGACCTCCAAGACAGGGTTGCCGTACCACTCAGGAGCAGTATGCGCCCTTGTCGACCTATGAGGTTCAATAGTAACTTGATCGGAAGTTTCATGATCATCATCATTAACTTCCTCTTCAACCGTCGTAGGCTCAATAGAAACATCTTTCTGCGATGTGCTACTCTCTGGTTGAAGTAACGGTTCAATAACCTCATCAAGCTCTATTTTCCTCACACTCAATTCTTTCGAGAAAAACTCTTTCTCAAGAAATGTTCTGTTCTTAGCGACAAAAACTTTGCCTTCGGATATGAGATAGAAGGTATACCCGACTATCTCTTTCAGGTATCCTATGAAGACGCATTACTCCGCTTTGGGTTCCAGCTTTTCAGGCTGAATCTTTTTGACATAAGCATCACATCCCCAAACTTTAAGAAACGACAACTTCGGCTTCTTGCCGAACCATAGTTCATAGGACATTGTCTCAACGGATTTCGATGGTGCCCTATTTAAAGTGAATGCAGTTGTCTCTAATGCATAACCCCAAAACGATAGTGGCAAATCAGCAAGAGATATCATAGAACGCACCATATCTAATAAGGTTCGATTACGACGTTCGGACACACCATTACGCTGTGGTGTTCCACGCGGTGTCAATTGTGAAACAATTCCACATTGTCTTAAGTGATTGCCAAACTCATAACTCATATATTCACCTCCTCGATCAGATCACAGGAATTTAATCTTCTTGTTACGATGATTCTCAACTTCACTCTGAAATTGCTTGAACCTTTCAAACGTTTCAGACTTGTGTTTCATTAAGTAAATATACCCATATCTACTTAAGTCATCAGTGAAGGTGAGAAAATAACGATATCCACCATGCACTGTAACATTCATTGGACCGCACACATCAATACGTATGATTTCCAATAAGTCACTTGCCCGTTCCATTGTTCCAGAGAACGGCGTTTTAGTCATCTTGCCCATGAGGCATGGTTTACATGTGTCAAGTGATTCAAAATCAAGTGACGCCAAAAGTCCATCAGCATGGAGCTTCCTCATGCGTTTTACACCAATATGACCTAAACGGCAGTGCCACAAGAAAGTGGTACTATCATTATCAACTCTACATCTTTTGGCATCAATGTTATGAACATGTGTGTCATCACTATCAAGATTCAATATGAATAAACCCCTCACATTGGGTGCATGACCATAAAAGATATTACTCATATAAATAGAACAACCATTATTCTCTGATTTAAATGACTAACCGTCTCGCAACAAACAAGATCCAAATATAATGTTCATGCTTAATGCAGGCACTAAATAACAATTATTCAGGTTCATCACTAATCCCGATGGTAATCGATGAGAGAGCGTGCCGACGGCAATCACATCAACCTTGGAACCATTTCCCACGCGCATCGTCACTTCATCCTTTGCAAGCCTTCGTCTATTCCGTAGTTCCTGTTTTGAGTTGCAAATGTGAGCAACCGAACCGGTATCAAATACCCAGGCACTACAACTAGAGCTAGTAAGGTACACATCAATAACATGTATATCATATATACCTTGGTTGTCGTTGGCCGCCTTCTTGTCAGCCAGGTACTTGGGATAGTTCCGCTTCTAGTGACCAGTTCCCTTGCAATGAAATCACTCAGTTTCTGGCTTGGGTCCATGCTTGGGCTTCTTTACAGGAGTAGCAACTGCTTTGCCATCCTTCTTGGTTTTACCCTTCTTGACCTTGCCCTTGCCATTCTTCTTGAAACTAGTGGTTTTATTGACCATCAACACTTGATGTTCTTTCTGGATTTCAGACTCAGCGACTTTTAGCATCGCAAATAGCTCGGCGACTTGCTTGTTCATCCCGTGCATGTTATAGTTCATCACAAAGCTCTTGTAACTAGGTGGTAGTGATTGAAGAACTTTGTCAGTGATCGCCTCTGGCGGAAGGGCAATTCCCAACTCCGCTAGACGAGTCGAATACCCAGACATTCTGAGTATATGTTCACTGATAGGCCCATTCTCCTCCATTTTGCAAGCATAGAACTTATCGGAGGTCTCATACCTCTCGATCCGGGCATTCTTCTGAAAGACAAACTTCAACTCTTGGAACATCTCATATGCTCCATGACGTTCAAAACGTCTTTGAAGTCCCGGTTCTAAGCCATACAATATTGCACACTAAACTATTGAGTAATCTCCAGAACGTGCCTCCCAAGCGTTCTTAACGTCTTCGGATGACATGTCTTCTGGTTGGTCACCAAGCGGTGCATCAAGGACATATGATTTCTGGGAACCCATGAGGATAATCCTCAGATTACGGGCCCAGTCAACAAAGTTACTTCCATGATCTTTCAACTTAGCTTTCTCTAGGAACGCATTAAAATTTAGGGGTGCTACTGCGCGAGCCATTGATCTACAACATAAATATGCAAAGGTTACTTAGACTATTGTTCAAGATAATGAGTTTAGTTAATCAAATTACTAAAGCTCCCACTCAAATTGACATCCCTCAGGTCATCTGAGTGTCACATGATCCAAATTCACCAACTCAAGTCCGATCATCATGTGAGTTGAGGTGGTTTCAATGGTGAACATCATCATGTTGATCATATCTACTATATGACTCATGTTCGACCTTTCGGTCTCTTGTGTTCCGAGGCCATGTCTGTACATTCTAGGATCGTCAAGTTTAACCCGAGTGTTTTGCATGTGCAACACCGGTTTGCACCCGTTGTATGTGAACGTAGAGTCTATCACACCCGATCATTACGTGGTGTCTCGACACGACGAACTTTCTCAACGGTGCACACTCGGGGAGAACACAATTCATCTTGGAATTTAAGTGAGCGATCACCTTATAATGCTACCATCGTCCTAAGCAAAACAAGGTGCATAAAAGGATTAACATCACATGCAAATCATAAGTGACATGATATGGCCATGAACTTGTGCTTTTGATCTCCATCTTGAAAGCACCGGCATGATCTCCATCGTCACCGGCAGGACACCATGATCTCCATCAATGTGTCACCATCGGGGTTGTCACGCCCATCATGCTTCTACTACTATTGCTACCGTTTAGCGATAAAGTAAAGCATTACATAGCGCTTAATGATTGACATGCAGGTCATACAATAATTAAAGACAACCCTATGGCTCCTTCCGGTTTCCGTACTCATCGACATGCAAGTCGTGATATTCTATACAACACATGATAATCTCATACATCACATATATCACATGATGTAATTGGCCATATCACATCAGAACATACCCTGCAAAAACAAGTTAGACGTCCTCTAATTGTTGTTGCATATTTTATGTGGCTGCTATGGGTATCTAGCAAGAACAATTCTCACCTAACCATAAACCACAACGGTGATACATAAGTTGCTTTTCAACCTTTTCAAGGACCGCTTTTGTCGAATCCGATCCAACTAAAGTAGGAGAAACAAGCACCCGCCAGCCATATTTGTGCAACGAGGTTACACGTGAGTTGATGGAACCGGTCGTAAGCGTCCGAGTAAGGTTGGTCTGGGCCGCTTCATCCCACAATACCACTGAACCAAAACACGACCAAGGGAGGAAGTAATCTAAGCATCAACTCCCACAAACTCTTTGTGTTCTACTCGAGATCTCATCTACACATAGACCTAGCTGATGATGCCACTATTGGGGAACGTTGCATGTGAAACAAAAAATTTCCTACGCACACGCAAGATCTATCCATGGTGATGATCATCTAGGAGAGGGAGAGTGGATCTACGTACCCTTGTAGATCGCTAAGCGGGAAGCGTTAAGAAACGCGGTTGGTGTAGTCGAACGTCTTCGCGATCCAAATTGCCAAGAGTCCCGCGATCCAATCAAGATCCGTCCCGATCAAGCACCGAACGGATGACACCTCCGCGTTCAGCACACATGCAGCTTGATGACGATCTCCGCCTTCTTGATCCAGCAAGAGGGAGCGGAGAGGTAGACGAGTTCTCCGACAGCGTGATGGCGCCGTGGCGTTGGTGGTGGAGCAATTCCGGTAGGGCTTCGCCTAAGCACTGCAGAAAACCAATCTAGAGGAGAAACTATGCACTAGAGGAGAGGGTAGCACGTGGCTGAAAATCAAGTGCAAAAACCCTAAAACCTCTAGTATATATAAGAGGAAGAGAGGAGGAGGCTTGGCGCAAGGGCCAAGCTCTCTAGGCTTTAGCTGAAGTGGGAGGAGAGGAGGAATCCTCCTCCAATCCTAGTAGAACTAGGACTCCTCCTTATTTTGGTCTTTTTGCCTTTTTCCACCTTTTTCTCTTTGGGCTTTTCTTACCAGCCGCATGGGCCTTACGTGGGACTTCCACCAGCCCAATAAGGGCTGGTATTCACTCTCCCACAGCCCATGTAACCTCTTAGGTCGAAATACCCCTCCCGATGGTCTCCCGGTACACTACCGACACTCCCGGTACACTACCGATGAGCCCAAAACTTTTGCGGCGACCAAAATAGGACTTCCTATATATCAATCTTTACCTCCGGACCATTACGGAGCTCCTCGTGAAGTCCGGGATCTAATCCAGGACTCCTAACAACCTTCGGTCACCACCATGCATAACTCTATACTACCAAAACGTCACCAAACCTTAAGTGTGCAGACCCTGCGGGTTCGAGAACTGCGTAGACATGACCGAGACACATCTACGGTCAATAACCAATAGCGGGACCTGGATGCCCATATTGGTTCCTACATATTCTATGAAGATTTTTATCGGTCGAACCTCTGTGTCAAGGATTCAGTTAATCTCGTATGATGTTCCCTTTGTTCTTCGGTATGTTACTTGCCCGAGATTCGATCGTCGGAATCTCCATACCTAGTTCAACCTCGTTACCGGCAAGTCTCTTTACTCATTCCGTAATACAAGATCCCGTGACTAACACGTAGTCACATTGCTTGCAAGGCTTATTGTGATGTTGTATTACGGAGTGGGCCCTGAGGTACCTCTCCGTCACACGGAGTAACAAATCCCAGTCTTGATCCATGCCAACCCAACAGACACCCTCGGAGATACCTATAGAGCACCTTTATATTCACCCAGTTATATTGCGACATTTGATACACACAAGGCACTCCTCCGGTGTCTGTGAGTTGCATGATCTCATGGTCATAGGAACATATACTTGACATGCAGAAAACAGTAGATATAAACTGACATGATCATATGCTATGTTTGTAGTTTGGGTCTTGTCCATCACAACATTCTCCTAATTATGTGATCCCGTTATCAAATGACATCACATGTCAATGGCTAGGAAACCTTGACCATCTTTGATCAACGAGCTAGTACACTAGAGGCATACTAGGGACAAAGTGTTGTCTATTTATCCACACATGTAATGTGTTTCCAATCAATACAATTATAGCATGGACAATAAACAATTATTATGAACAATGAAATATAATAATAAACACTTTATTTATTGCCTCTAGGGCATATTTTCAATAGTCTCCCACTTGCACTAGAGTCCATAATCTAGTTCGCATCATTATGTGATTTACATTGTAATTAATCGAACACCCATGCAGTTCTGGTGTTAATCATGTTTAGCCCTTGGAAGAGGTTTAGTCAACGGGTCGGCAACATTCAAATCTGTGTGCACTTTGTAAATATTTATGTCCTTCTCCTCGATGTAATCGTGAATGGAGTTGAAGCGTCCCTTTATGTGTCTGGTCCTCTTGTGAAACCTTGGTTCCTTGGCCAGAGCAATGGCACAAGTGTTTTCATATAACAAAGTCATTGGGTTCAGTGCACTGGGCACTACTCCAAGATCTGTCATGAACTGCTTCATCCAGACACCTTCCTTCGCCGCCTCCGAGGCTGCGATGTACTTCGCTTCTCATGTAGAATCGGCTACCATGCTTTGCTTGGAACTGCACTAGCTTACCGCTCCCCCGTTACGAATAAGTACATATCCGGTTTGTGACTTAGAGTCATCCGGATCAGTGTCAAAGCTTGCATCGATGTAACCCTTTATGACGAGCTCTTCATCACCTCCATAAACGAGAAATATTTCCTTAGTCCTTTTCAGGTACTTAAGGATATTCTTGACTACCGCCCAGTGCTCCATTCGAGGATCACTTTGAAACCTTCCGGCCATACTTATGGCAAGGCTGACATCGGGTCTTGTGCACAGCATTGCATACATGATAGAGCCTATGGCTGAAGCATAGGGGATGACACTCATCTTTTCTCTATCTTCTGCAGTCACTCGGCATTGAGTCTTACTCAACTTCACACCTTGTAACACAGGCAAGAACCCCTTCTTGGACTGATCCATTTTGAACTTCTTCAAAACTTTATCAAGGTATGTGCTCTGTGAAAGTGCTATTAAGCATCTCGATCTATCTCTATAGATCTTAATGCCTACTATGAAAGCAGCTTCTCTTAGGTCCTTCATTGAAAAACTCTTGTTCAAATATCCTTCACGCTTTCTAGCATTTCTATATTGTTTCCAATCAGCAATATGTCATCCACATATAATATTAGAAATGCTATAGAGCTCCCACTCACTTTCTTGTAAATACAAGCTTCTCCATAAACTTGTATAAACCCAAACGCTTTGATCATCTCATCAAAGCGCTTATTCCAACTCCGAGATGCTTGCACCAGCCCATAAATGGATCGCTGGAGTTTGTAAACTTTGTCAGCATTCTCTGGATCGACAAAACCTTCTAGTTGAATCATATACAACTCTTCCTCAAGGAAACCGTTGAGGAACGCTATTTTGACATCCATCTGCCAAATTTCATAGTCGAAATAAGCAGCTATTGCCAACATGATTCTGATAGACTTAAGCATCGCTACGGCTGAGAAGGTCTCATCGTAGTCAACTCCTTGAACTTGTGAAAAACCCTTTGCCACAAGTCGAGCTTTATAGACGGTGACATTACCGTCCGCGTCCATCTTTCTGAAAGATCCATTTGTTCTGAATGGCCTTTCGCCCTTCAGGTAATACTTCCAAAGTCCATACTTTGTTTCCATACATGGATCCCATCTCGGATTTCATGGCCTCTAACCATTTCCCGGAATCCGGGCCCATCACCACTCCTCCATAGCTCGTAGGTTCATTGTTGTCCAACAACATGACCTCCAAGACAAGGTTGTCGTACCACTCAGGAGCAGTACGCGCCCTTGTCGACCTACGAGATTCAATAGTAACTTGATCCGAAGCTTCATGATCATCATCATTAACTTCCTCTTCAACCGTCGTAGGCTCCATAGAAACATCTTTCTGCGCTGCGCTACTCTCTGGTTGAAGTAACGGTTCAATAACCTCATCAAGCTCTATTTTCCTCCCACTCAATTCTTTCGAGAGAAACTCTTTCTCAGGAAATGTTCCGTTCTTAGCGACAAAAACTTTGCCTTCGGATATAAGATAGAAGGTATACCCGACTGTCTCCTTCGGGTATCCCATGAAGACGCATTACTCTGCTTTGGGTTCCAGCTTTTCAGGCTGAAGGTTTTTGACATAAGCATCACATCCCCAAACTTTAAGAAACGACAACTTCGGCCTCTTGCCAAACCATAGTTCATACGACATCGTCTCAACGGATTTCAATGGTGCCCTATTTAAAGTGAATGCAGTTGTCTCTAATGCATAACCCCAAAACGATAGTCGCAAATCAGCAAGAGACATCATAGAACGCACCATATCTAATAAGGTTTGATTACGACGTTCGGACACACCATTACGCTGTGGTGTTCCACGCGGTGTCAACTGTGAAACAATTCCACATTGTCTTAAGTGATTGCCAAACTCATAACTCATATATTCACCTCCTCGATCAGATCGCGGGAATTTAATCTTCTTGTTATGATGATTCTCAACTTCACTCTGAAATTGCTTGAGCCTTTCAAACGTTTTAGACTTGTGTTTCATTAAGTCAATATACCCATATCTACTTAAGTCATCAGTGAAGGTGAGAAAATAACGATATCCACCACACGTTGTAACATTCATTGGACCGCACACATCAGTATGTATGATTTCCAATAAGTCACTTGCCCATTCCATTGTTCCAAAGAACGGCGTTTTAGTCATCTTGCCCATGAGGCATGGTTCACATGTGTCAAGTGATTCAAAATCAAGTGACTCCAAAAGTCCATCAGCTTGGAGCTTCCTCATGCGTTTTACACCAATATGACCTAAACGGCAGTGCCACAAGAAAGTGGTACTATCATTATCAACTCTACATCTTTTGGCATCAATGTTATGAACATGTGTGTCATCACTATCAAGATTCAATATGAATAAACCCCTCACATTGGGTGCATGACCATAAAAGATATTACTCATATAAATAGAACAACCATTATTCTCTGAGTTAAATGAGTAACCGTCTCGCAATAAACAAGATCCAGATATAATGTTCATGCTTAACGCAGGCACTAAATAATAATTATTCAGTTTCATCACTAATCCCGATGGTAATCGAAGAGAGAGTGTGCCGACGGCGATCACATCAACCTTGGAACCGTTTCCCACGCGCATCGATACTTCATCCTTTGCCAGCCTTCGTCTATTCCGTAGTTCCTGTTTTGAGTTGCAAATGTGAGCAACCGAATCGGTATCAAATACCCAGGCACTACAACGAGAGCTAGTAAGGTACACATCAATAACATGTATATCATATATACCTTGTTTGTCGTTGGCCGCCTTCTTGTCAGCCAAGTACTTGGGGCAGTTCCGCTTCCAGTGACCAGTTCCCTTACAATGAAAGCACTCAGTTTGTGGCTTGGGTCCATGCTTGGGCTTCTTTACAAGAGTAGCAACCGCTTTGCCATCCTTCTTGGTTTTACCCTTCTTGCCCTTGCCCTTGCCATTCTTTTTGAAACTAGTGGTTTTATTGACCATCAACACTTGATGTTCTTTCTGGATTTCAGACTCAGCGACTTTTAGCATCGCAAACAGCTCGGCGACTGACTTGTTCATCCCGTGCATGTTATAGTTCATCACAAAGCTCTTGTATCTAGGTGGTAGTGATTGAAGAACTCTGTCAGTGATCGCCTCTGGAGGAAGGGCAATTCCCAACTCCGCTAGACAAGTCGAATACTCAGACATTTTGAGTATATGTTCACTAATAGACCCGTTCTCCTCCATTTTGCAAGCATAGAACTTATCGAAGGTCTCATACCTCTCAACCCGGGCATTCTTCTGAAAGATAAACTTCAACTCCTGGAACATCTCATATGCTCCATGACGTTCAAAACGTCTTTGAAGTCCTGGTTCTAAGCCATACAATATTGCACACTAAACTATTGAGTAATCTCCGGAACGTGCCTCCCAAGCGTTCTTAACGTCTTCGGATGACATGTCTTCTGGTTGGTCACCAAGCGGTGCATCAAGGACATATGATTTCTGGGAACCCGTGAGGATAATCCTCAGATTATGGGCCGAGTCAACAAAGTTACTTCCATCATCTTTCAACTTAGCTTTCTCTAGGAACGCATTAAAATTCAGGGGTGCTACTACGCGAGCAATTGATCTACAACATAAATATGCAAAAGTTACTTAGACTATTGTTCAAGATAATGAGTTTAGTTAATCAAATTACTAAAGCTCCCACTCAAATTGACATCCCTCGGGTCATCTGAGTGTCACATGATCCAAGTTCACCAACTCAAGTCCGATCATCACATAGACCTAGCTCATGATGCCACTGTTGGGGAACGTTGCATGGGAAACAAAAAAATTCCTACGCACACGCAAGATCTATCCATGGTGATGAGCATCTAAGAGAGGGAGAGTGGATCTACATACCCTTGTAGATCGCTAAGCGGGAAGTGTTAAGAAACACGGTTGGTGTAGTCGAACATCTTCATGATCCAAATTGCCAAGCGTCCCGCGATCCAATCACGATCCGTCCCGATCAAGCACCAAACGGATGGCACCTCCTTGTTCAGCACACGTGCAGCTTGATGATGATCTCCACCTTGTTGATCCAGAAAGAGGGAGCGGAGAGGTAGATGAGTTCTCTGGCAGCGTGACGGCTCCGCGGCGGGTGGCGGAGAAATTCCGGCAGGGCTTCGCCTAAGCACTGCAAAAAACCGATCTAGAGGAGAAACTATGCACTAGAGGAGAGGGTAGCACGTGGCTGAAGATCAAGTGCAAAACCCCTAAAACCTCTAGTATATATAAGAGGAAGAGAGGAGGAGGCTTGGTGCAAGGGCCAATCCCTCTAGGCTTCGGCCAAAGTGGGAGGAGAGGAGGAATCCTCCTCCAATCCTAGTAGGACTAGGACTCCTCCTTATTTTGGTCTTTTTGCCTTTTTCCACCTTTTTCTCTTTGGGCTTTTCTTCTCAGCCGCATGGGCCTTATGTGAGACTTTAACCAGCCCACTAAGGGCTGGTATTCACTCTCCCACAGCCCATGTAGCCTCTTGGGTCGAAATACCCCTCCCGATGGTCTCCCGGTACACTACCAGCACTCCCGGAACACTACCGATGAGCCCGAAACTTTTCCGGCGACCAAAATAGGACTTCCTATATATCAATATTTACATCCGGACCTTTTCGGATCTCCTCGTGATGTCCGAGATCTCATCTAGGACTCCGAACAACCTTCGGTCACCACCATGCATAACTCTATACTACCGAAACGTCACCAAACCTTAAGTGTGCAGACCCTGCGGGTTCGAGAACTATGTAGACATGACCGAGACACCTATATAACAAATAGCGGGACCTGGATGCCCATATTGGTTCCTACATATTCTATGAATATCTTTATCGATCGAACCTCTATGTCAAGGATTCAGTTAATCCCGTATGATGTTCCCTTTGTTCTTCGGTATGTTACTTGGCCGAGATTCGATCGTCGGTATCTCCATATCTAGTTCAACCTTGTTAACGGAAAGTCTCTTTAATCGATCCGTAATACAAGATCCCGTGACTAACACTTAATCACATTGCTTGCAAGGCTAATTGTGATGTTGTATTACTGAGTGGGCCCTGAGATACCTCTCCGTCACACAGAGTAACAAATCCCAGTATTGATCCATGCCAACCCAATAGATACCCTCGGAGATACCTATAGAGCACCTTTATAGTCACCCAGTGACATTGCAACGTTTGATACACACAAGGCACTCCTCCGATGTCCTTGAGTTGCATGATCTCATGGTCATAGGAACATATACTTGACATGTAGAAAACAGTAGCAATAAACTGGCACGATCATATGCTACGTTTGTAGTTTGGGTCTTGTCCATCACATCATTATCCTAATGATGTGATATCGTTATCAAATGACATCACATGTCAATGGCTAGGAAACCTTGACCAAATTTGATCAACGAGCTAGTTCACTAGAGGCATACTAGGGACAAAGTGTTGTCTATTTATCCACACATGTAATGTGTTTCCAATCAATACAATTATAGCATGGACAATAAACAATTATTATGAACAAGGAAATATAATAATAAACATTTTATTTATTTCCTCTAGGGCATATTTCCAATACGTCCATCTCACACGACATGCCGGATTTTCTTGCTCCCCCGCCGCACGGCCATGGGCAAACGCGATTCTCTATGTCGCCGGACTGCATGGTGGTCGATCCGACCACACCCGCGGGTGTCATCGACCTTGACATCAGACCGGGGTACAGTGGCGCTGGCCATTGTGAAGACAGCGTGCAAACGAAGTAGCCCCGGTCGTTCGAGTCGGCTAACATTGCCGGCGCCCGCAAGCTGTTCGGCGATATGCCACCGCATACGCGGACATCGATGGTCGACGTCTCTTACTACTCCTCATTCATGCAGAACATCATCTTCGAGGGTCGTGGTGATGCGCTCCGCGTCGACGGCCAAGAGCAACCTTTTGATGCCGACGTGACCCAAAGCCAGGATGGTCGTGATCCCTATGATGACTCTCAGTTCGGCGGCCATGATGTTGATGATGAGCAGGAGGACCATGACAACTCGTGGCATGAAGAGGATTACTTGTATTGTGAAGATGAAGAAGAAGAGATTGACATTTCCGCGGAGCCATTGTGTTTCATCGATGAGCTCACCCAAAAGGCCGAAGGACAAAAGAGAAGGAAGAGCATTCGCATAGGATCATATAGCCAAGCTGAGGGCACTTTGATTTGCGAGAGTTGGAAGGAGATCGTCCAAGATCCAATCAAAGGTGCCGAGCAAAAAGGAGTGGTCTTTTGGACAAGAGTTCACAAGAACTTTCATGAGCGAAGAAAGTTTGCCCCCTACCAATTCAAAAGCACTCCCGTCATCAATTCAATCCAAAAAAGATGGGGATTCATCCAACAAGAATGCAACAAATATTGTGTCACGCTTGAGAGCGTCAAAGCTCGTCCCGTGAGCAGCCTAGGCCTTGGTGACTTGGTATGAACTTATCTCTTTTCCATCATGTGTCCATTCATGTCGGCATGCCATTTAAGTTTCATGCATTCTATGTCCTTTCATGTTACAATTGTGGCCACATGTTTGATTGTGTAGGCATTCCAATCTTTGGAAGCCTTCAAGGCCTGACACAAAGACAAGCCATTCACTCTCACGCATTGTTGGGTGCTCATCAAAGATTGCCCCAAGTTCAGGTAGCAATACAATGCAGCAATTGCCCCAATCTTTGTAAACCGTTAAGGAAACGATGTTTTGACATCCATCTGCCAGATTTCATAATTGAAAATGCAGCAACTGCTAACATAATTCCAACAGACTTTTAGCACCACTACGAGTGAGAAAGTCTCATCGTAGTCAACTCCTTAAACTTGTCACAAACATCTTTGCAACAAGTCGAGCTTTACAAATAGTGACATTCACCATCAGTGTCTGTCTTCATTTTAAAGATCCATTTGTACTCAACGACCTGCCGTCCAACGAGCAAGTCTACCAAAGTCTACACTTGGTTTTCATACATGGATCCTATCTCGGATTTCATGGCCTCTAACCATTTGTCGGAATCCGGGCCCATCATCGCTTCTCCATAGCTCGTAGGTTCATCGTTGTCCAACAACATGATCTCCAAGACAGAGTTGTCGTACCACTTAGGAGCAGTACACATCATTGTCGACCTACGAAGTTCGATAGTAACTTGATCCTGAAGCTTCAGATCATCATCATTAACTTCCTCTTCAACTAACGTAGGCTTCACAGAAACATCTTTCTGCGCTGCGCTACTCTCTGGTTGAACAAGGTTCAACAACCTCATCAAGTTCTATATTCCTCCCACTCAATTCTTTCGAGAGAAACATTTCCTCGAGAAAGGATCCGTTTAAGCAACAAACATTTTGCACTAGGATCTGAGATTGAAGGTTCACCCAACTGATCTTAGGGTATTCTATGAAGATGCAATTTGTCCGCCTTGGGTTCAACCTCATTAGGTGAAAACATTTTCCACACAAGTGTCACATCCCAAAATATTAAGAAATGACAGCTTAGATTTCTATCAAACCATAATTCACATGGTGTCATCTCAACGGATTTAGATGGTGCCCTATTTAAAGTGAATGTAGTTGTCTCTGATGCATAACCCCAAAATTATAGTAGTAAAACGACAAGAGACATCATATTACGCACCATGTCCAATAGAGCATAACTATGATGTTCGGACACACCATCACACTATGGTGTTCCAGGTGGTGTTTAGTTGTGAAACAACTTTCACATTGTCTTAAGTTGTATGCCAAACTCGTGACTCAGATATTCACCTCCACGATCATATCACAGTCATTTTTATCTTCTTGTCACGATGATCTTTAAACTTCACTCTGAATTTGCTTGAACCTTTCAAACGATTCAGACTTGTGTTTCATTAAGTAAATATACACTATATCTACTCAAATCATCAGTGAAGGTAAGAAAATAACGATATCCACTGCACGCTACAAGACTCACTAGATTGCATACATCAACATGTATCATTTCCAATGAATCACTTGCCCGCTCCATCCAACAGGGTCCTTTAGTCATCTTGCCCAAGAGGCATGGTTCGCATGTCTCAACCGATTCGAAATCGAATGAGTCCAAATATCCATCAGCATGGAGTTTCTACATGCGCTTTATACCAATATGACATTTAGCGGCGGTGCCACAAGTATGTGGTACTATCATTATTAACTTTGTGTCTTTTGACATCAATGTTATGAACATGTGTAATACTACGATCAAGATTTCAACAAACCATTCTCACTGGGTGCATGACCATTGAAGGTATTATTCATGTAAACAGAATAACCATTATTCTCTAACTTAAATGAATAACCGTATTGCAATAAACATGATCTAATCATGTTCATGCTCAACGCAAAACACCAAATAACATTTATTTAGGTTCGTCACTAATCCTGAAGGTAGAGAGAGCGTGCGATGTTGATCACATCAACCTTGGAAACACTTCCAACACATATCGTCACCTCACCCTTAGCTAGTTCTCCGTTTATTCCGTAGCTTTTATTTCGAGTTACTAACATTTAGCAACCGAACCGGTATCCAATACCCAGGTGCTACTAAGAGTACTAGCAAGGTACACATTAATAACTTGTATATCAAATATACTTCTGTCGATGTTGCCAGCCTTCTTATCTACCAAGTATCTAGGGTTGTTCCGCTTCAGCGACCTCTCACCTCATAATAGAAGCACTTAGTCTCGGGTTTGAGTTCAACTTTGGGTTGCTTCACTGGAGCAGCAACTGACTTGCTATCCATGGAGTTTCCCTCCTTGCTCTTGCCCTTTTCGAAACTAGTGGTTTGATTAACCATCAACACTTGACGCTCCTTCTTGATTTCTACCTTCGCGGTGTCAAACATCGCGAACAGCTCAGGGATCAATACTTCTATCCCTGGTGTATTATAGTTCATCACTAAGTTCTAGTAGCTTTAGTGATAGTGACTTGGAGAACTATATCAATCACTATCTTATCTGGAAGATCAACTCCCACTTGATTCAAGCGATTGTAGTACCCAGACAATCTGAGTACATGCTCAACGATTGAGCTATTCTCCTTCATCTTACAGGCAAAGAATATTGTTGGAGATCTCATATCTCGCAACACAGGCACGAGCCTGAGATCACAATCTCTGCTCCTAGAACATCTCATATGTTCCGTGACGTTCAAAACGTTTCCGAGCCTCAATTCTAAGCCGTAATGCATGACGCACTAAACTATCAAGTATTCATCGAAACGTGCCTGTCAGATGTTCACAACATCTATAGACGACGCTAGAGGGGGTGGCGCACCGAGCGGTGCATTAAGGACATAAGCCTTCTGTGCAGCAATGAGGACAATCCTCAGATCACAGACCCAGTCCGCAATATTGCTACCAACATCTTTCAACTCTATTTCTCTAGGAACATATAAAAATACAAGGGAGCTACAGCGCGAGCTAGTAATCTACAACATAATTTGCAAAGACACTTTGACTATGTTCATGATAATGAGTTCAATTAATCATATTACTTAACAACTCCCACTCAAATTGACATCCCTCGGGTCATTCGAGTGATACATGATCCAAATTCACCAACTCAAGTCCGATCATCACGTGAGTTAAGGTGGCTTCAATGGTGAACATCATTATGTTGATCATATCCACTATATGACTCATGCTCGACCTTTCGGTCTCTTGTGTTCCGAGGCCATGTCTGTACATGCTAGGCTCGTCAAGTTTAACCCGAGTGTTCTGCGCGTGCAAATCTGGCTTGCACCCGTTGTATGTGAACGTAGAGTCTATCACACCCGATCATCACGTGGTGTCTCAACACGACGAACTTTCGCAACGGTGCACACTCGGGGAGAACACAATTTATCTTGAAATTAAGTGAGGGATCACCTTATAATGCTACCGTCGTCCTAAGCAAAACAAGGTGCATAAAAAGGATTAACACAAATCATAAGTGACATGATATGGCCATGAACTTGTGCTTTTGATCTCCATCTAGAAAGCACCGGCATGATCTCCATCGTCACCGGCATGACACCATGATCTCCATCAACGTGTCTCCATCGGGGTTGTCACGCCCTGCATGCTTCTATTACTATTGCTACCGTAGCGATAAAGTAAAGCATTACATAGCGCTTAATGATTGACACGCAGGTCATACAATAATTAAAGACAACCCTATGGCTCCTGCCGGTTTCCGTACTCATCGACATGCAAGTCATGATAATCTATACATCACATGATCATCTCATACATCACATATATCACATCATGTAATTGGCCATATCATATCACAACATACCCTGCAAAAACAAGTTAGACGTCCTCTAATTGTTGTTGCAAGTTTTACGTGGCTGCTACGGGTATCTAGCAAGAACGATTCTCACCTACGCATAAACCACAACGGTGATACATAGATTGCTTTTCAACCTTCTCAAGGACCGCCTTTGTCGGATCCGATCCAACTAAAGTGAGAGAAACTGTCACCCGCAAGCCATCTAAGCAACAAGTTGCATCGAGGGAACCGGTCTCTCGTAAGCGTACGAGTAATGTTGGTCCGGGCCGCTTCATCTCACAATCCCGCTGAACCAAAATCCGACCAAGGGAGGGAGCAATCTAAGCATCAACGCCCACAAACCTTTTGTGTTCTACTCGAGATCTCATCGAACCATCAACCTAGCTCATGATGCCACTGTTGGGGAACGTCGCATGGGAAACAAAAATTTTCCTACGCACACGCAAACCTATCCATGGTGATGAGCATCTACGAGAGGGAGAGTGGATCTACGTACCCCTGTAGATCTCTAAGCGGGAAGCGTTAAGAAACGCGGTTGGTGTAGTCGAACTTCTTCGCGATCCAAATCGCCGAGCGTCCCGCGATCCAATCACGAACCGTCCCGCGAACACATCATGATCCGTCCCGTGAACTCATCATGATCCGTCTCACGATATTGATCACGATCTGTCCCGCGAACTCATCACGATCCGTTCCGTGATCACATCACGAACCGTCTCGCGATCTCGATCACGGTCCTTCCGATCTAGCGCCGAACGGACGGCACCTCCGCGTTCAGCACACGTGCAGCTTGATGACGATCTCCACCGTCTCGATCCAGCGAGAGGAGGTGGAGAGGAGAGAGAGTTCACCGGCAGCGTGACGGCGCTCCGGTGATGGTGGTGGAGCAATTCCGGCAGGGCTTCGCCTAAGCGCTGCGGAACTACGATCTAGAGGAGAAACTATGCACCGGTGAAACGGGTAGCACGTGGCCGGAAATTCTGTCCAAAAACCACCCAATCCACTAGTATATATAGGAGGAGAGGAGAGGAGAGGAAGCCAAGGCCTTTGGGTCGGCCTAAGTAGGAGGTGGGAGCAATCCTACTTCACCTCCAATCCTAGTTGGAGTAGGATTGCCTCCTATTGGCTGATTTTCCACGTTTTGCTTTAGGACTTTCTCTCC
This sequence comes from Hordeum marinum, assembly GCA_022496015.1. Taxonomy (NCBI): domain Eukaryota; kingdom Viridiplantae; phylum Streptophyta; class Magnoliopsida; order Poales; family Poaceae; genus Hordeum; species Hordeum marinum. The sequence goes on along the minus strand of CM039678.1, from coordinate 469,713,010 downwards.
TGCGCCATGGGCCTTTGTGGCTGTTTTACCAGCCCACTAAGGGCTGGTTATTATTCTCCCACAGCCCGTGGACCTCTTGGGGTCGAAATACCCCTCCCGGAGGTCCCCCGGTACACTACCGGCACTCCCGGTACACTACCGATACTCCCGGTACACTACCGATGAGCCCGAAACTTTTCCGGCGACCAAACTGGGACATCCTATATATGAATCTTTACCTCCGGACCATTCCGGAGCTCCTCGTGACGTTCGGGATCTCATCCGGGACTCCGAACAACCTTCGGTCACCACCATACATAACTCTACACTACCGAAACGTCACCGAACCTTAAGTGTGCAGACCCTGCGGGTTCGAGAACTATGTAGACATGACCGAGACACCTCTACGGTCAATAACCAATGGAGGGACCTGGACGTCCACATTGGTTCCTACATATTCTACGAAGATCTTTATCGGTCGAACCTCTATGTTAAGGATTCAGTTAATCCCGTATAACGTTCCCTTGTTCTTCGGTATGTTACTTGCCCGAGATTCGATCGTCGGTATCTCCATACCTAGTTCAACCTCGTTACTAGAAAGTCTCTTTACTCGTTCCGTAACACAAGATCCCATGACTAACACTTAGCCACGTTGCTTGCAAGGCTTGTTGTGATGTTGTATTACCGAGTGGGCCCTGAGATACCTCTCCGTCACACGGAGTAACAAATCCCAGTCTTGATCCATGCCAACTCAACAAACACCATCGGAGATACCTGTAGAGCACCTTTATAGTCACCCAGTTACGTTGCGACGTTTGATACACACAAGGCACTCCTCCGATATCCGTGAGTTGCATGATCTCATGGTCATAGGAACATATACTTGACATGCAGAAAACAGTAGCAATAAACTGACACGATCATATGCTATGTTTGTACTTTGGGTCTTATCCATCACATCATTCTCCTAATGATGTGATCCCGTTATCAAATGACATCTCATGTCCATGGCTAGGAAAACTTAACCATCCTTTGATCAACGAGCTAGTCCATTAGAGGCATACTAGGGACATGGTTTTGTCTATGTATCCACACATGCATTTAAGTCTCTGATCAATACAATTATAGCATGGATAATAAACGATTATCATGAACAAGGAAATATGATAATAACTAATTTATTATTACCTCTAGGGCATATTTCCAACATGACGATCAAATCTCGGGCAAGTAACATACCGAAGAACAAAGGGAACAACATACGGGATTAACTGAATCATTGACATAGAGGTTCGACCGATAAAGATCTTCGTAGAATATGTAGGAACCGATATGGGCATCTAGGTCCCACTATTGGTTATTGACCGTAGAGGTGTCTCGGTCATGTCTACATAGTTCTCGAACCTGCAGGGTCTGCACACTTAAGGTTCAGTGACGTTTCGGTAGTATAGAGTTATGTATGGTGGTGACCGAAGGTTGTTCGGAGTCTCGGATGAGATCCCGGACGTCATGAGGAGCTCTGGAATGGTCCGGAGGTAAAGATTGATATATGGGATAATAGTGTTTGGTCTCCGGAAGGGTTCCGGAATTCACCGTAAATAGTTTTGGGTGTTTCCCGATATGTTTGGGGTACAAGGACACTTTATTTGGGCCAAGGGGTAAAGCCCATGAGGCTTTAGGAAGGTGCAAAAGATGTTTTGCGGAGGCCAGGGGACAGACGCCGAGGACCTTGGCGTCTGGTCCTGGAGTCCGAGAAGGACTCTTGCCTTGTGGGCAAACCGACCTTGAGGAGGATTTTTCTCCTAGTTTCGACCCCAAGGCTCAGCATATAAATAAAGGGGCGGGGCTAGCACTTGGAACACATCAAGAAACCCTAAGCCACGTGTTGCCTCTCCACTAGTTCCTAGTTTCTCCTCTAGATCGGTTTCAGCGGTGCTTAGGCGAAGCCCTGCTGGAATTGCTCCACCACCATCGCCGCAACGCCTTCGCTCTGCCGGAGAGCTCGTCTACCTCTCCGCTCCCTCTTGCTGGATCAAGAAGGCAAAGATCGTCATCGAGCTGTACGTGTGCTGAACGCGGAGGTGCTGTCCGTTCGGCGCTAGATCGGAAGGACCATGATCAAGATCGCAAGACGATTCGTGATTGGATCGCAGGACAGATCGTCAGGACGGATCGTGATTGGATCGCGGGACGGATCATGTTGGGATCGCGGGACTCTCGGCAATTTGGATCGCAAAGACGTTCGACTACATCAACTGCATTTCTTAACGCTTCCCGCTTAGCGATCTACAAGGGTATGTAGATCCACTCTCCCTCTCGTAGATGCTCATCACCATGGATAGATCTTGCGTGTGCGTAGGAATTTTTTTGTTTCCCATGCAACGTTCCTCAATAGTGGCATCATGAGCTAGGTCTATGTGTAGATGAGATCTCGAGTAGAACACAAAGAGTTTGTGGGCGTTGATGCTTAGATTGCTTCCTCCCTTGGTCGTGTTTTGGTTCAGCGGTATTGTGGGATGAAGCGGCCCAGACGAACCTTACTCGTACGCTTACGAGAGACCGGTTCCATCGACTGACGTGTAACTTTGTTGCACAAAGATGGCTGGCGGGTGTCTGTTTCTCCTAATTTAGTTGGTTCGGATTCGACAAAGGCAATCTGAGAAGGTTGAAAAGCAATTTATATACCACCGTTGTGGTTTTGCGTAGGTGAGAATTGTTCTTGCTAGGTACTCATAGCAGCCATGTAAAACTTGCAACAACAATTAGAAGACGTCTAACTTGTTTTTGCAGGGTATGTTGTGATGTGATATGGCCAATTACATGATGATATATATGTGATGTATGAGATGATCATGTTTTGTGTAGAATATCATGACTTGCATGTCGATGAGTACGGCAACCGACAGGAGCCATAGGGTTGTCTTTAATTATTGTATGACATGCGTGTCAATCATTAAGCGCTATGTAATGCTTTACTTTATCGCTAAACGGTAGCCATAGTAGTATGAGCATGGTGGGCGCGACAACCCCGATGGTGACACAATGATGGAGATCATGATGATGGATCTTGATCGTAGTAATGCACATGTTCATAACGTTGATGCCAAAAGATACAAAGTTAATAATGATAGTACCACATACTTGTGGCACTGCCGCTAAATGTCATATTGGTATAAATCGCATGAAGAAACTCCATGCTGATGAATCTTTGGACTCATTCGATTTCGAATCGGTTTTGACATGCGAACCATGCCTCTTGGCCAAGATAACTAAGGACCCCGTTTTCCGGTTTGATGGAGCAGGCAAGTGATTTATTGGAAATGATACATGTTGATGTATGCAATCCAATGAGTCTTGTAGCGTATGGTGGGTATCGTTATTTTCTTACCTTCACTGATGATTTGAGTACATATTTACTTAATGAAACACAAGTCTGGATCGTTTGAAAAGTTTAAGCAAATTTAGAGTGAAGTTTAAGATCATCGTGACGAGAAGATAAGATATCTACGATATGATCGTGGAGGTGAATATCTGAGTTACGAGTTTGGTATACAACTTAAGACAATGTGAAACTTGTTTCACAACTCACGCCACCTAGAACACCATAGTGTGATGGTGTGTTCGAATGTCATAGTCGTGCTCTATTGGATATGGTGCGAATTATGATGTCTCTTATCGTTTTACCACTAACGTTTTGGGGTTATGCATTAGAGACAACTACATTCAGTTTAAATAGGGCACCATCTAAATCCGTTGAGATGACACCATATGGTTTGACAAAAACCTAAGTTGTCATTTCTTAATGTTTGGGGCTGCGACACTTATGTGAAAAGGGTTTTCACCTAATGAGCTTGAACCCAAAGCGGACAAATGCATCTTCATAGAATACCCTAAGAACAGTTGGGTATAGCTTCTATCTCATATCCAAGTGCAAAGTGTTTGTTGCTAAAAATGGGTCCTTTCTCGAGAAAGAGTTTCTCTCGAAAGAATTGAGTGGGAGGAAGATAGAACTTGATGAGGTTGTTGAACCTTTGTTTCAACCAGAGAGTAGCGCAGCGCAGAAAATTGTTTCTGTGGATCATACGTTAGTTGAAGAGGAAGTTAATGATGATGATCATGAAGCTTCGGATCAAGTTACTATCAAACCTCGTAGGTTGACAAGGACGCGTACTGCTCCTGAGTGGTACGGCAACCCTGTCTTACAGGTCATGTTGTTGGACGACGATGAACCTATGAGCTATGAAGAAGCGATGATGGGCCCAGATTCCGACAAATGGTTAGAGGCCATGAAATCCGAGAAAGGATCCATATATGAAAAGCAAGTATAGACTTTGGTAGACTTGCTCGTTGGACGATAGGTTGTCGAGTACGAATGGACCTTCAAGATGAAGACAGACGCTGATGGTAAATGTCACCATTTATAAAGCTCGACTTGTCGCAAAGAAGTTTCCGACAAGTTCAAGGAGTTGACTGTGAGACTTTCTCACTCGTAGAGATGCTAAAGTTTGGTGGAATTATGTTAGCAGTTGCTGCATTTTTCAATTATAAAATCTGGCAGATGGATGTCAAAACATCGTTTCCTTAGCAATTTACTTGAGGAAAGGTTGTATGTGATACAACCAGAAGGTTTTGTCAGTCCTAATGATGCTAAAAGGTGTGCGAGCTCCAGCAATCCTTCTATGGGCTGGAGCAAGCATCTTGGAGTTGGAATATACGCTTTGATGAGGTTATCAAAGTTTTTGAGTCTATACAAAGTTTATGAGAAACTTGTTTTTACAATAAAGTGAGTGGGAGCACTATAGAGTTTCTCATAAGCATATGTGGATGACATGTTGTTGATCAGAAATGATGTAGAATTTCTGGAAAGCATAAAGGGTTGTTTGAAAAGAGTTTTTTAAAGGAAGACCTGGATAAAGCTACCTAATTGTTGAGCATCAAGATCTATAGAGATAGATCAAGATGCTTGATGAGACTTTCAATGAGTACATACCTTGACAAGATTTTGAAAGAGTTCAAAATGGATCAGTCAGAGAAAGAGTTCTTGCCTGATTTGTAAGGTGTGAAGTTGAGTAAGACTCAAAGCTCGACCACGACAGAAGAAAGAGAAAGGATGAAGGTCGTCCGCTATACTTTAGCCTATATAGTATGCCATGTTGTGTACCGCACCTCTGTGTGCCTTGCCATGAGTCCGTCAAGGGGTACAAGAGTGATCCAGGAGTGCATCATGGGACAACGGTCAAGATTATCCTTAGTAAGTAAAATACTAAGGAAATGTTTCTCGATTATGGAGGTGATAAAGAGTTTGTCGTAAAGAGTTGCGTCGATGCAAGCTTTAACACCAGTCCGGATGACTCTTAGTAGCAATCCGGATACGTATAGTGGAGTAGCCATTTGGAATAGCTCCAAGTGGAGTGTGGTAGCAGTATTTACAGTTTGACATAGAGATTTGCAAAGTACACACGGATCTGAATGTCGCAGACCCGTTGACTAAAATACCTCTCTCACATGCAGAGCATGATCGAGCCCCAGAACTCATTGGGTGTTAGATTCATAACAATGCGAATCACATGGTGATGTGAACTAGATTATTGAGTCTAGTGCAAGTGGGAGACTGTTGGAAATATGCCATAGAGGCAATGATAAATTGGCTATTATCATATTTCATTGCTCATGATAATCGTTTATTATCCATGCTATAATTGTATTGATCGGAAACTTAGATACATGTGTGGATACATAGACAACACCGTGTCCCTAGTATGCCTCTAATAGACTAGCTCATTGATCAAAGATGGTCAAGGTTTCCTAGCCATGGACATGAGATGTCATTTGATAATGGGATCACATCATTAGGAGAATGATGTGATGGACAAGACCCAAACTACAAACGTAGCATATGACTGTGTCAGTTTATTGCTACTGTTTTCTGCATGTCAACTATTTGATCCTATGACCATGAGATCATGCAACTCACTGACACCAGATGAGTGCCTTGTGTGTATCAAAAGTCGCAACGTAACTGGGTGACTATAAAGGTACTCTACAGGTATCTCCGAGGGTATCTTTTGGGTTGGCATGGATCAAGACTGGGATTTGTTACTCCGTGTGACGGAGAGGTATCTCAGGGCCCACTCGGTAATACAACATCACAATAAGCCTTGCAAGCAATGTGACTAAGTGTTAGCCACGGGATCTTGTATTATGGAAATGAGTAAAGAGACTTGTCGGTAACGAGGTTGAACTAGGTATGGAGATACCGACGATCAAATCTCGGGCAAGTAACATACCGAAGAACAAAGGGAACAAAATACGGGATTAACTGAATCCTTGACATAGAGGTTTGACCGATAAAGACCTTCATAGAATATGTAGGAACCAATATGGGCATCCAGGTCCCGCTATTGGTTATTGACCGTAGAGGTGTCTCGGTCATGTCTACATAGTTTTCAAACCCGCAGGGTCTGCACACTTAAGGTTCAGTGACGTTTCGGTAGGATAGAGTTATGTATGGTGGTGACTGAAGGTTGTTCGGAGTCCCGGATGAGATCCCGGACGTCACGAGGAGCTCCGGAATGGTCCAGAGGTAAAGATTGATATATGGGATAATTGTGTTTGGTCTCCGGAAGGGTTCCGGAATTCACCGGAAATAGTTTCGGATGTTTCCCGAAATGTTCGGGGTACAAGGACACTTTATTAGGGCCAAGGGGTAAAGCCCATGAGGCATTAGGAAGGTGCAAAAGATGTTTTGCGGAGGCCAGGGGCCAGACGCCAGGGACCCTGGCGTCTAGGGCCAGACGCCGAGGACCTTGTTGTCTGGTGCTGGAGTCCGAGAAGGACTCTTGCCTTGCGGGCAAACCGACCTTGAGGAGGATTTTTCTCCCAGTTTCGATTCCAAGGCTCTACATATAAATAAAGGGGCGGGGCTAGCACTTGGAACACATCAAGAAACCTTAAGCCACGTGCTGCCTCTCCTTTAGTTCGTACTTTCTCCTCTAGATCGGTTTCAGCGGTGCTTAGGCGAAGCTCTGCTGGAATTGCTCCACCACCATCGCCGCAATGCCGTCGCGCTGCCGGAGAATTCGTCTACCTCTCCGCTCCCTATTGCTTGATCAAGAAGGCGGAGATCGTCATCGAGCTATACGTGTGCTGAACGCGGAGGTGTCGTCCGTTCGGCGCTAGATTGGAAGGACTGTTATCAAGATCGCAAGACGATTCATGATTGGATCGCGGGACGGATCGTGATGAGATCGCCAGACGGATCGTGATTGGATCGCGGGACGGATCGTGATGGGATCACGGGACGCTCGGCGATTTGGATCGCGAAGACGTTCGACTACATCAACGGCGTTTCTTAGTGCTTCCCGCTTAGCGATCTATAAGGATATGTAGATCCACTCTCCCTCTCATAGGTGTTCATCACCATGGATAGATCTTGCGTTTGGGGTCGTGCGTTGAAGTTGGCCTTACTTTCTTTCGAAAATGAGGAATACCCCTGGCCTATGCATCAACCCACACCGATGCGTACAACCATTATATTATATTATCCTACATAGTCAAACAAACCAAATACAACGATCAAACCAAAGTCACCATTGTGACCACTACTGTCGCTACACCTAAAAAACTAAAGATGTGCCCTGACCGTATATGAACACAAAACATCTATTCCGGTGGCATCATGAAGCTGCTCGCTAGCAGCTAGCAGGCGAGAGCACTAAGCGGTCTAGCTAGATCCTCCATGCATACCGCATCACTCAAACATGTTGGTCATGGTCCAGTCTGATACATTCGTGACGCTTTTGATCCTGTCAAATGATAACTTGTCACGTTCGGCATATGGCATCCTGTTGCTGAGAAGCAGTTATGGAAGATAGGCAGTTTGTTCCTCAGAAGGTACAACGAGATCAGAATAGGATAGCAAATCAAGTGGCTAATTACAGTGGTATACATAATCAACCACTCTTGTATGGTTAAATAGAAGCCCTCCTTGTATCGTGGACCTTTTTCCACTAGATTATAATCATGTTATTATGGGAAAACTCTCATTTTCGCTGGAAAAAGTAGTTCAGTTAGCACGTGATGTTTCACTAGTCAGCCCATGCTAATTACTCCCTCCGTAAAATAATATAAGACGTTTTAATTCACTAAAGTAATAATATAAAATGTTTTAAATCGTTAAAGTAGTGATATAAAATGTTTTAAATCACTAAAATAGTGATATAAAATGTCTTATATTTATTTACAGAGCGAGTAAAACAAACTGTCATTAATCACTGCTAGTGTCAAAAAATGTCTTATTTTGAGTCAGAGAGGGTATTATACATGCTAACGGAAGCAACTGTCGTTAATTAGACAACCCTTGAAAGAAAGGTCAACAGGAGAAGCACAAAAAAAGGCTAAGGAAGCATAAAAAGGTTTCCGTCGCCGGGACTTGAACCCGGGTCTCACGGGTGAGAGCCGAGTATCCTAACCACCTAAACTACGACGGATCAGTTGCCAACATGTAAACAGTAAGCGTAATTACATTGCTAATTCCTTAGCCTCAGAGGAATTAGAAATCTTGCTACAGACAACAGTCCATCCACCTGAGCATGGAGGTCAGGAGGTAGGTCACAGATCAGTTTACACGATCGCATGCATGCCTACTGAGATACAATTTGGCCTTCTTAAACATACATTGCACAGTATAAGCTTGCATGCGTGGATAACGCTGTCTCTTTTTCTTTTGTGGCTCAGATAATAATCTCTACCTAATATTAAAGGGAGGATTGTTTCTCTACTTTTTTTGTCAATCAATTAGTTTCGTACGTTTACTGCAGTTTCGTATATATACGTGGTCCTTTGTTTTTCGTACGTCGCTGCCCTGCAGCACGCGTCAAAAAGTAAACTGGCATCGATGGGACTCGAACCAAGATGGCAAAAAATACACAAGCCCACGTACACCAACTCCACTAGCTGATCCTCTTATCCAAAACAAACAAAAACAACTTCTTATTAACGACGAGAGTTTCCTTAAAAAAATATATTGAACATTTTTGTGATATACTCTGAACAATTTTTAAATACGCATTCAACAATTTTGTGATATACATTGAACCATATTTAAATACATATTGAACAAAAAATAAATGTATGTTGAAATGTTTTGTAATACACATTGAACATATTTAAATTTACATTGAGCATTTTTTTATATACGCAGAAGAAATTTTTAATTGTAAACAAATTTTTTAAAACATGAACATTTTTGGAAAAAAGAACAATGTTCCAAAATATAAGTATTTTCTAAAATATAAACAATTTTAATAATTATGAACACATTTTGCAAATGAGGACATTTTTTGGCATTCCAAACAATATTTTAAATTTAAGAACAACTATATGAAAACAGAACAAAAGTAAAGGAAAAGGGAAAACATAAAGAAGCATAAAAATAGCGACACCTACATGAGCCGTTCCAACTAGGAGCACCTTCAGCGAAGCCCTGACGTTTTGACGCTACCCTCGATATGCGTCATTAGCCGATAGAAGCTAAATTATACATACATGATGGATGTACATACACTGCTACGGACTATACACAAACAAACCATAGTAGCCGCTCACTATAGCAATGTCAATGTGGCATTACACATCCTCTCCTATAAAGGGACGCAGGAACACATGCGTCACATCTGGCCGTGTGACATCCAACCTCTACATTCTTCCCTCTCACTTCGCAATCGATGAACCTTTCATCTCCAGTGATGTGTCGCGATCTACCTCCTTGACCGAGCTAACCCTGATTCATAATAATAATTGTTTGATAGGACAAAACAGAGTAAAAGTATGAGGGAAGGTGTACGGACTAGCTGTAAGGAATAGCTTGTCGAGATTAGTTGTTGAAGTTTTGAACATTTTCTTGCGTGGGCAAAACGATCGGTGTAATATATGGTAACGATCGGTGTAACATGTGATGGTGAACCCATCGCCTTAAATTGACCACATTTGATGTGTTATCGCCTTAGAATTGACCACATTTGATGCGTTGCCATCAGATGGGCATCATGGTGACCGTCTGCGAGGGTGGGAAGAAGGATATGTGGTGACGCGGTCAGGCGTCATGTCAAATTAGAGGATGTATATCTAGGCCATATTTATTGAGATGGAGTCATGATAGTATTTTTTTTCTCCTGTTGCGACGCACGGACATATTTGCTAGTCAGATTAAAAGCTTGATCGGAATAAATGAGCAGCTCTAGGTCAAACAACATGTCTCTACCAAACTGGGGTCAGCAAGATCGTCAGGCGAGATCGACGCAACGGCCGCCATCGGGGTCACGGCGACGGGCCGTCCGGAGATCCGTCTCTAGCTCGTGGCCCGAATCATGAGGCTCGCTGTCACCAGTCACCACCATGCTTTATGGATCGGAGGGGTAGTAATTGTAAAAAAAAGTCCAAAACGTTAAAAAAATCGGAATTATGATAAAGTATTAAAAAAACGCCATGGAATGACTTTCATGGCATTCTGGCAAAAATAAACAAATCAAAATGCTATATACAAGCTACTTTGTTGTCATAATTTTTTTAAACACATAAATTTATTTATTTATTGCCCTGAAGTCAACGGGTATCATTCCTTGGCCAAACTTCTCATACGAGTACAATACTTATCTTATTTGATTCAAAAAAAATACTCCCTCCGTCCGATAAAACTTGTCCAGAGCACAGTGTATTTGTTTTTTTGCAAAAATAAATAAATAACTCCATCTCCTTCCTTCCTCTTTCCCGTGCCTTGCAGCCATCGTCGGCGTCCCACCCGCGCTGGCGTCCGCCTGGACCTGCACCGGGACCAACACCAGCGCCGCCGCCTAGCGTGCCACCAACATCAGCGCCGTCGCCCGCCTGGACGTGCGCCGCGGCTTCCCACCTGTGTCGCTCGCCACGAAGGCAACCCGCGTCGGCGCCCGCCTCGAGTTGCGCAGTCGGCCCTGTTGAATCTCACCGCCCACGTTCGCCCACCTGCGCCACCTGCGGTCGCCCACCTTTGCCGCCCACTTGTGCCTCCAACTTCGTTCACTTCGGCTGCCGGCGCCGTGGACAATTCCGGCCACTCCCGCCACTGATGCTGCTATTGCTGGTGGGCGACGACGACGTGGACCTCTGATGATGCTTCTTCCCTTTCCCCCGCCTCGCCTCTGCTGCTACTGGTGCTGTTGAGTCTACCCCGCCCGCCTCTGCTACTGCTGCTGTTCGACTAGTGTTGTGGTAGGAACTAGGGCTCTACCGGGTCGAGGACGGAGGTTGTAGGGGAAGGAGGGAGTTGGGCATGGCCGAGCATGCGGCCGCCGACGGCTGGGTGCCGTCGTGCGCGTGGGAGGAGGCGGTGGCAATGGTGACAGGCGGCGGCTAGGGTCTAGGGTTCCGGCTCCTCTTGGAGCCGGGCAATAGAATTGTCTTATTGCTTAATCTCCAAAAGAGTTTTACAACTTGTTTATATAACCACGATGCTAAAAAATAAGATAACTTGTGGGCCAAGCTCCTAACTAAACCGGCCCAGTGGGCCTCCTATGGGTATAAGTTACCCCGGTCATAACATCTCTTCCCGCCTGCGCAAACAGCTCGTCCTCGAGCTGGAAGTCTGGGTAAGTGTTGGCGGAACTCATCGCGCTGCTCCCAAGTAGCCTCCTCCTCCTCAAGGCCAGCCCACTATATCAACAAGTACCACACCCCGCGACGTAGCTAGGCATGCAACACCCTCTCTGGTCCCGGAAGGAGGAGCCCGTCGGAGGTCGGAGGAAGCGCGAGAGTGGACGCCGGTGGCTCCTCACGGAAGGGCTTCAATAGCCCCACACGAAAGATGTCGTGGATGCGAGCACCGGCCAGAAGCTGAAGGCGGTAGGCCACCTTCCTGATGCGCTCCAAGACGGGAAAGGGCCCGGCGTAGCGAGGGCCCAGCATGCGCTTTGCGCGTGGGTCCAGGGACTGCGTACAGCGGTGAAGCAGACGCAGCCACACCCAATCGCCCACCACAAACTCCACCTCGCGATGGTGGCCGTCGTAGTAGTGCTTGGCCAGCTGCTGAGCCTGAATGAGGCATTCTCATACCTTCGCAAGCATCTCGTCGTGGCTGCGGAGAAGATCGTCGATTGCCTCCGTCTGAGCTGTCGCCGGGTCAACCTGTAGGATGGGCGGGGGCGGTCTGCCGTAGACCACCTCGAATGGTGTGGCACGCAGGGCGGAGTGATAGGAGGTGTTGTAGCAGTACTCCGCCCATGCGAGCCAATCCACCCAAGTGCGAGGACGATCACCTGTGACACAATGCAAATACATGGCAATCACCTTGTTGACGACCTCGGATTGGCCGTCCGTCTGAGGTTGGAAGGCCGTGCTCAGGCGGAGTTTCACGCACGCCATCCGAAAGAGGTCGCGCCAGACATGCCCCGTGAACACCGGGTCCCGATCACTAACGATCAAAGAGGGAAACCCGTGGAGGCGGACGATGTCGTCGAAGAAGGCACGAGCCACGGACGTGGCAGTGTAGGGATGGCCGGGCGCGATGAAGTGAGCATACTTGGAGAAGCGATCGACCACCATGAGGATGACGGACTTGCCACCCACCTTGGGAAGGCCCTCAATGAAGTCCATGGAGATATCAGCCCAGACCTGAGAGGGCATATCCAAGGGCTGCAGCAGACCAGCCGACCGTAGTGTCTCCGGCTTGTTGCGCTGGCACATCACACAAGACCGCACCCAGTCCCGGACCAAGGCCCGATCACCGGGGATGTAGAAGTCGGCGTGGAGACAATGGAGGGTTTTCTACACACCCTTGTGGCCCACCGAGTGGGCCAACAACAGAACCTGGTGACAGAGGTCGTCGTGCTCCGGCACGAAGATACGGCGCCCATGCAGGAGCAAGCCGTCCGCTAGGCGCCATGGCTCCTCCAGGTCGCCCGCAGCAAGCCGCTGCTGAAGGAGCAGCGCGTCCGGCGCGGCTGCAGTGGCTCGACGGACGTCGGTGGGGAGGGCGAAAGAGGGCCCCGAGCGGATGCAGAGCACCGCCCCCTCAGTGTCGCCGATGGTCGTGTCGGCGTCGGCGTCGCGGCGAGATAGGGCGTCGGCCACAATGTTAAGGCGGCCCGGACGATACCCGATGGTGAAGTCGAAGCCAAAGAGCTTGTTGATCCACTGATGCTGCAGCATGGTAGACAACCTCTGGTCCAATAAGAACTTGAGGCTATAGTGATCCATGTGAATCCAGAACGACCGGCCCCAAAGATAGAGCCGCCAATGGCGCACCGCCTGCACCAAGCCGATGAGCTCCCGCTCATAACCCGCGTGTTTAAGATGGCGCACGGCGAAGGGCCCGCTGAAGAAGGCGAGGGGTCCATCGCCCTGATGAAGGACGGCGCCGAACCTTGCACCGTAGGCGTCGCAGTCCACGACGAACGGGCAGTCGAAGTCGGACATCTGAAGAATGGGGCCCGTCGTAAGGGCCCCCTTGAGGGCCTCAAACGTTGTTGTCGCCTCCTCATCCCAGGCAAAGGCATCGCGACCCAGCAGGCGCTTGAGTGGTGACGCGATGAGGCCGAACTCCCGGATAAATTTCCGATAGTACCCTGCGAGGCCCAGGAAGCCGCGAAGAGCCCATGGTGAGTGCGGTTGCGGCCAGGCCGTGACAGCCGCCACCTTGTCGACGTCCATAGCAACCCCCTCGACCGAGATGACGTGGCCGAGGTAGGCGACTGAAGGCGTCCCGAACAAGCACTTCGAGCACTTAAGATGAAGATGGTGCGCTCGAAGCTCGTTGAAGACGATGGCGACGTGCTGAACGTCCTCCGCCCACGAGGCGTTGTAGATAAGAATATCATCAAAGAAAATGAGCACAAACCCGCGTAAGTAGGGGCGGAGGACGTCGTTCATCAAAGCCTGGAAGGTCGCCGGGGCATTGGAGAGGCCAAAAGGCCTCACCAAGAACTCGAAGTGGCCTTGATGAGTCCGAAACGCCATCTTGGCGACATCATCCGGGTGCATCCGCACCTGGTGGTAGCCCGACCGGAGGTCAAGCTTGGTGAAGAAGCGCGCCCCATGTAGCTCGTCTAGTAGCTCGTCGATCACCGGGATAGGAAACTTGTCCTTGAGCTTCATTGCATTAAGGGCGCGGTAGTCGATGCAGAAGTGTCACGTTTCGTCTGACTTGCGGATGAAGAGGACCGGTGCCGAAAATGGCGACGTGGAGATCCGGATGATGCCCAAGGCGAGCATGAGCACTCACTGTCACTCCAACTCGTCCTTCTGTATCTGAGGATAGCGATAGGGCCGCACGACAACCGGCGCCGTGCCCGACAGGAGATGAATGCGGTGATCATACACCCAGGCTGGCGGAAGGCCTTGAGGCTCGTCGAATAGGTTGTCGTGCTGCTGCAGGAGGTGATCCAACAATGGGTGCTCAGGCTCGGCGGCTGTCGTGGCCAGCTGAAGCTGCAGCATCACTGGTGAGGCACCCCCAACGCCCTCCCAACTGACACGGCGGTCGAGACGCCAGAAGGTCATCGTCAGGGCGTCGAAGTCCCAGAGGATGGGACCGAGAGTCCGTTAGAAGTCGACGCCAAGGATGAAGTCGAAGCAGCCCAAGTCGATGCCGGTGCACGTGATGGTGAAGTGCTCATCGCCGATGGTGATGGGCATGTTCCGCGCCAGCCCATGGCACCGAAGGCGGTCATCGTTAGCCACCGTGACCCGGAGTTGCTCCCCGCCCGTCGACTGAAGCACTAGGCGGCGCATGGTAGCCCTGGGCAGGAAGTTATGCATGGAGCCCGTATCCAGGAGGGCCACCAGGCGCTGGCCGTGAATCATCACTGGCAACAGCATAGTCCGCTCGCCGCGGAAGCCGGAAAATGCATGGAGGGAGACCACGAGCGTTGTGGCCGGGGCGGGCACGGGAGCGGCGGCAGCCGCCACTTATGGCGGCAACTCGCCGAGCCCGTCGGCGGGTGTGTCCTCCTCGACGTAATTGGCCGTCTCCAAGTAGAAGAGGCGCGGGCAGACGTGGCCCGACACATAGGGCTCATCGCAGTTATAGCACAGCCCTTGGCGATGTCGCTCGAGCTGCTCGACCGGAGAAATCCAACGGAAGGGCTGCATCGGGGCCGGAATGGGAGCCGCTGGGGCAGCCGGCCCGACACAGGTGCTATCGGGGGCGGTCTGGCGGCCGGGCAGCCACCTTGCATCGGTGTCGCCTGCTGCAAGGCCCGCATGACGCTCAAAGGCGCGCGCATAGTACATGGCTGTCTGGAAGTCCTGGGGTCCCCGCAGCTGCACGTCCACGCGGATGTGATTCGGAAGACCGCCGATGCAGAGCTCAGCCCGCTGCTGCGCCGTCACACCCGGCGCGTGGCATGCGAGGGCCCGGAAACAATCGGCGAAATCCTGCACCGTGGAGGTGAAGGGAAGGTGGTCGAGCTCCGCCAGTCGGCTCCCGCAGATCAGCGGCCCGAAAGGAAGGAGGCATAGCTCGCGAAAGCGCTCCCAAGGGGGCATGCCGCCCTCGTCCTGCTCGAGGGCGTAATACCATGTCTGTGCGACACCCCGGAGGCGGTAAGAGGTGAGCCACGTGCGGTCCGACGCGAGGATGCGTTGCCCGCGGAAGAACTGCTCGCACTGGTTGAGCCAGTTGAGAGGGTCCTCAGTCCCGTCGTAGGTGGCAAAGTCGATTTTGGCGAATCATGGCGGCGACTGGGTATGGTCGCCATAGCCGCACGGCTCGGTGGTGCGAAGCGCCCGGTCGGTGGAGACCGGGGGTTCCCCGTGTGACGATGGACCCACGGAGCCAGGCGGATCACCGTACGGTAGGGTGGGCGCCGGCTGGTCCCCGGGGCGTAGTGTAGACAGGCGGCGGCGATGACTCGGACAGCCAGGCTGGGAGCGGTGATGGCAACGATGGGAAGCAGACCTGCTGGATCGGGACGCCTCCCGGCATGGTCGGGGCCAGGCCGGTGCTACGCAGCGGAGGGCCCTACAGTGGTAGTGGCTGCTGCATGGGGGCGATGGCGCGGGGGGTGGGGGGCGAGGGCCGGCGACAGCCATTGTGGCCACTGCGGCATGGTGGCGGGCGGCGGCTGCAGCGGCACAGCGAACACCACGGCTGTCACCGCGTGCGGCGAGGACGACGGCAGGGCCGGCGGACCAGTGGCGGCAGCCGATGGCTGCGGTGACGGCGACCATAGGGACTGGCCAAGTACAGTCGGATCGCCTAGACTGCTGTGACGAGGTCGTGGAGGACCCCGGTGACCTCCTTCGAGGTGTAGACGGTGGCGGCCAGCACGGTGAAGGGGGGCGGCAGCTGGGCGGTAGGTGCGCCAAAGTTGGGAACCAGCGACTCGGATGGATAGTGCGGCGGCGTGATGGTGATGGACAGCGGCGCGGTGGTGGAGGTTGGCAGCGGGAGGGATAGGGTTGGCGGCGGTGAAGACATGATCGAGGCTAAGCTAGCTGATACCAAGATGGTAGGAACTAGGGCTCTACCGGGTTGGGGAGGGAGGTTGTAGGGGAAGGAGGGAGTTGGGCGCAGCCAAGCACGCGGTCGCCGGCGGCTGGGTGCCGTCGTGCACATGGGAGGAGGCGGCAGCGGTGGTGACACGCGATGACTAGGGTCTAGGGTTCCGGCTCGTCTGGGAGCCGGGCAATAGAATTGTCTTATTGCTTAATCTCCAAAAGAGTTTTACAACTTGTTTATATAACCATGATGCTAAAAAATAAGATAACTTGTGGGCTAAGCCCCTAACTAAACCGGCCCAGTGGGCCTCCTACGGGTATAAGTTACCCCGATCATAACATGTTGTGAGTTTGAAGATAATTGATGTGGCTGCTCGAGAACCTGCAAAGATAATTGCTGAACCTGCAAGATAGTTGTTGAATTGAGTTGAGTGGAGTTGTCATGCTGATCTTTTGCAATGTTGATGGAAAAAAATTCTGTTAACTTTTCAACACAAGTTAACTGCATCCAAATCTGTTGATGCATTTAGATTTTGGAAAATTTCAATCATTGTTTGCTCCAGATTTTGGATGCTCTAGATGCATTCAGATTTTGGAAATTTTCAATCATTGTTTGCTCCAGATTTTGGATGCTCTTGATGCATTCAGATTTTGGAAATTTTCAATCATTGTTTGCTCCAGGTTTTGGATGCTCTTGATTTAGAAGTGTATAAACAAACAATGCAGAGATCTGTACTTAATTCAGTTCCAAACAAATTGCAGAGATCTGTATAAACAACATATCTTCTTATGAATAAACATCAACGTTTTTGAAGTTGGGTTAAATCTGTCAAACTCCAATGTTAGAGCTAAACTTGCTGGGAATTCTGGAGTGATTCAGTTATTTCTGGACTTGTCAAGATTCAGTTAGAGCCACTGCTTGCAAGAATTTAGTAGTGATCACTGTTCTTAGCCTCTGCTTGTCAAGATAATTTAGTTAGAGCCACTGCTTGCCAAGATAACTATTGTAGCTGCTGGAGAACCAGTGTTGTTCATCCGTCCATCATCATTATAAACAGAAACATGCGGGGAGTGTCGTCGTTTTCTCACGACAGATGCCATGGGTAGTCTTATCGAAGGTAGTTGGGGCCGAAGGACACTGACGGGCTCCGGGTGCGGGATTAGGCACAAGCAGTGATGACACACGATGTATCCAGGTTCAGGGCCCTCCGTGGGAGGTAACACCCCTAGTCCTGCTTGGTCTAGTTGATGGATGGGTATGGTTACAAGGTTGCTCCTGGAGCTGTTGTCTAGAGGAGGAAGAGGGAGCAGCCGGCTCGCCTTCCTTTGCTACGAGGGTGAATGCGTGGGAAGCTTCCCGTGGGTGTGTGTACGTGAGATTCATCGTCCCCGTTGCATGGGGGGCTCGGGGTTTTTTATAGGCCAAGCCCCCGACTTACAATACTCTTAAGGTACAGAATAGGGGGACCCGGCTGGTAGCCTCTCCGGCTGGCCAAGGGGTCCCGCCCCTTGATCCATCTCGCCGCTCATAGGGTCCACCGGTTGCGTGGTCCCATAGCCCGTTAGGGCCCGCCAACTGGCTCCGCGATTGGCTCGCGCCCACCTGCTACGGCACGGTCCGCCCGGGTGGCGTCGTCTTGCGCCAGCCGACCAAAGTCTCCGGTACGACCGGCTGCACTGTAGCCACGCCGGAGCAGGTAATTGAGTGGGCGGAGGCATGCCGACACTGTTTCCCCGCCTAGTCGCGGTCAACCAAGGTCAGAGGTATGACCAGCTGAACTGTAGCCATGCGCACCCACGCGTCAGCGGTCATTGTGGCTACATTGGGGCGCATCATGAGGGTCCCGTCTGGTCGTCGTACCCGCATGCAGAGGGATGGGACGGGAGCTTGTCTGCCCAAGGGTCAACAGAGGAGGCGGTTCGAAGGCAGCCGGCCGCGACCAGCCGGCCGGGGGCCAAGCCGGCTCCTTCGACAGCCTTCCTCGATCCAGGCGGCAACGCACCTACCGGTCGCGCGCCGGCCGACCGGGAAGCAACCGACCACATATTTTTTTCTTGAAGCGAGGGAGAGAACCCTGTTGCTTTGGCCTACCCAGGGGTAATAACCCCGTCAGTAGTCCCTGAAGCCGACGGGGGGCCACGTCCACTAGACAAAGGGGAGCCGGCGGCTTCCCCCTCGTGGTGCCCGCCTCTGGCATGAAGCCGGACGGTTAGCCGGGTCAGCGGCCGCTCCCGACACCTTGGGTTCCGACGTGTCGCCTCGGGACCCGGGCCAGCCCACAGCATGCCACGCGGTGAGTAATGATGTCATGGGTCCCACACACGTGGGCAGACGGGACGTCACCCTAGGCCTAGCCTGCTAGGCCAAGGGCGTAGCGGAGTAGGCCTTGGGATGCAGGCCGAGATCTTCTGTGCCCCGAAGCGACAGTTGTGGCCCGTAGTGCCCACGCGCGCGTGGAGATTCCTGGGGAGTGGGCGCAGTTAATCCCCACCTCCCCCGGTTGTGGCCTCCTCATTTAAAAGGGGAGAGAGGGCAAAGGGCGGAAGCACCCACGCCCCATTTGCCCCCTCGTCTTCCTTTCCTTCGTCTTCTCTGCTCCCTCTTGCACCTCCGTTCTTCTTGCTCGCGACCCCGCTCGCATGCCCTCCCATGCAGCCCTGCCATCGCAATGGTCGAAGGATGCCCGGGGAGCTGGGCCGGCTCCGTTGTCACGAAGGCCACCATCGTGGAGCTCCACCGTGCACGCATGCTGTCGGTGGCGGAGCGCGTGACTGCTCGCGCGCGGGGCGACAAGGTGGTGCCCTAGCTGAAGGTGGTAGAGTTCGTCGTCTTCTCCTACCACTTCTCTCGCGGCTTCAGGTTACCGGTGAGCCATTTCTTCCGTCTCATGATGGACACTTTCGACCTCTAGCCGCACCACCTCGGCCCAATGCTATTCTTTACATTGTGGGCTTCGTGACGCTGTGCGAGGGATACTTGGGGATGCTCCCCTTCGTGGATTTCTTCAAGGCTTTGTTCTACCTCAAGGCGCTGAAAAGCGCCGAGGAGCCGTTCGCCTGTGGGGGCGCGGTAGTGTGCTGCCGTAGTTCGCGCTTCCCGCACTTCAGCCTCATCGACTCCGTTAAGGGCTAGCACAGGACATTCTTCTACGTGAAGAACGCCGACCCGCATCGAGATTACATCCGGCTGCCAGCGTACGTCAACGCCCCGTCCTCCAGGGTGAACTGGTCGAGGACCGCTCCGCCCAGAGCTGCACTTGAAGAGCTCGACCGGCTCGTGGAGATGAGGAGCGGGGAAGACCTGGTCGCCTCCGATCTGGTGGCCAACTTCATCGTGTGCTGGGTGCTTCCTCTCCAGATGAGGCCACACCAGATCTGTGACATGTCCGGCCACCAGGACCCGTGCTGGCTGACGACCGTCGACCTGACGCCGGCTCAGGTGGCGAAGCGGGTGAACGCCATCACCACCTTCAAGCTGGCGCCAACGACGTGGCCCTTCGTCAAGGAGCCATATGACCGGCACCACCGAGCACCCCTGGTACGTTCCGTCGAGGTGGCCTTTCTTGTCCGAACCCCTCTGGTCGGCGCCCGATCTTACTTTTCTATGCTAACCGCAGTTGTTCGTGCGACAGAACACGCCGGACGGCTCGCACCCCCAGATCTTCGAGGCGGAGCGCGACCATTCCAACTCCGAGGATTAGGAGCAAGGAGGCTCGCCCGAAGAGGGGGTCGACTCCTCAGGGGAGGCCGAGGAGGCAGCCAACCCGGGAGCCGGAGGGCCCAGCGCGGCCGATGAGTTCCCTCCTGGCCCCATGATCAGAGATTGAACCGATGATGATGATGATGTTCGGATCTTGAACGCACCTCACCCCTCAGCTTAGCAAGGCCGGCGCGGGCGGAGCGAGGAGCAGCCGGCTCATGCCCCGACGGTCGGGGCCACCAGCCGGGGGAAGAGGCCGGCTCAGGAGGAGCCGACGGCCCCACCGCTGGCATGCAAGCGGGTGAAGGCAACTGTGTAGAAGCCATCGGCGTGCGCCAGGCGGGCTCTGCCCATCGTCACTGGGTAAGTGACATTCCTATTGCATGGGTTCCTCTCAAAGTTGTGTGTTGGCAGGTGTTTGATCCCTATGTGCTTCAGGGACCCCATCGAACTCCATGACGTGGAGTCGACAGTCGACCCGACGGGGTCCGCCGGCCGGCGAGCCTGCGAGCATGCGGCCACGCAGCGCGAGGAGAAGAGGAGGCTCGCGGAGCCGTGGGCCTCGAAGGCCGGAGCCCAAGGCGGGGCCTCGCGCTCCGGGACCTCGAGCGGTGGGAGGCGGAGGAGGTCCGCGGACCCCGTGCGAGCATCCGACTCGGCGGCAGAATCGACTCGCATGTCAAGGCCCCCGTCAAGCGAGCCATGAGGGGCGGCCACGGAGCCGGCTGCGCCCCCCGTCTACGGAGGAGGCAACCCGACTGGGGTGGCGGCTATGAAGACCCGACCGATGGTGCCAGACGCGACGCGGCCTGCGCCCGAGCCGGCCCGGGTCAATGTGCCGGAGGTGCCGGTGGCTCCGGAGGCGGCGCCGGAGGTGCCGGCCATGGAGACGGAGGCACCGGCCATCACGATCGTCGCGCCGAGCCGACAGGAGGAGGAGACGGCACCAGTGCTGAGCGAGGGGCAACTGGGAACCGATTCTCGTGCCCTCTTTGTTATCAACCATTCCCCAGCAGCCGGTACCGTGACGAACGCCGGGATGGGCGGTGAGGATAGCCAGACCCGAAGGTCTATGCTGGACGTGATCCAGGACTGGGAGGCATTAGCGTGCGTCCCTACCCTCCCGCCTCCACCGGCAGGCGGCCCAGTCCCCGCGTTTGGGGAGCTGGGGAGCATCCTGGAGCGGTGTCGCGAGGAGCTGGCCTGGTTCGTGGAGGCGACCAACAACATCCTGCGGCGCACGGAGGTAAGCTTCGCCTATCTTTGTTAAAAATTTCAGTGGGGGTGCGCGAGCGCACCCACTGGGTGTATCCCTTGAGATGCGGGTCGGCTGACCGGCTGTGGGGCAGCCGGGCCGGATCTCTTTGTGCGTATTCTGAGTTTGGCCTCCCGTGGCAGGCGGGGAGCGCCTGGCGGTAGGAGCTGTTCGACGAGGCGGTTGCCATCCACAGCCGCGGCAACCATGGATTTTACCGGTTGGAGGAGGAGCTGGCGAGGGTGCGAGGTATGTTTTGATCTTATGGGGGTGTGTAGCCCCCAGGAGCCGGGCCGGCTGCTTGGCAGCCGAGCCAGGCCTGAAATGTCTTGCTGACGCCGGTTTTGCTTCGCAGGGGAGCTGACCACCCTCCGGGAGGAGAAGGCCGGGGCGGTCTCCAAGCGGGACCGGCTGGCGCAGAGTGTCCAAGCGATCATCCAGGAGAGGGACCGACTGGGCGCCCTGCTGGTGGACGGGCAGGCGGCTCAGGACTGCCTGCAAGCCGACATGGCGCGGGAGGCAGCGGCCAAGGAGAAGGCTGCCAAGGAGGCGGCAGACGCCGCCCAGCGGACCGCCGCCCTCCAGAGCGAGGTGACCCGCCTCGAGAAGATGCTCGAGGAGCACAAGGTTTCCCTCATTGAGGTGGGGGCGACGCTGGCATCGGAGCGGGACTCGACACTCCACTTTGCCATCGAGCTGGACGACTCCTTCGAGCGTAAGTATTAGTTTTTTCTTTTTCAGTCGACCGCTTTCTTCTTGCCCTTGAGTTGCCTTCTTCTTATTTTCCCTTTCTTCTTTAGGACGCTTCCCGGAAACCCAGCGCCGCGCTGAGTGTGCCGTCGAGGAGCATCGGTAATATCTCTGGGGCGTGGGCGCAACATCGAGGAGGACACCGGTTGGGACATGGAGGAGCTTGTGCTATCCATAGAAAACCGGTTGGTCCATCTCGAGCGGAGCGTGGAGCGGCTGAAGATGGCCGAAAAGGAGGTTATCGCCACCCTGTGACCGGGTCATGGGGCTCCGGAGAGCCGCGTCGCCATGTGGCTGGAGAACGCCGTGGCCCGGATCGAGGTCTGGAAGGCATCAGCGGCTCGAGCCGACGCGCAGATGGTGCTCCGGTTCGTCACATCGTGGTACCGCGGCGTCGACCTGGACCGGCTGGCCACCATGCGGGACGAGCCGGCAGAAGAGCGGGCGGCATGCGAGCCCACCCTCATCCGCCGGGCCAACGAGCTCGCCTCGTACGTTGACCCGGACGAGCTTCTGCCGGCCCTTGGCGAGGATGGCGAGCCGGTAGCCGAGGACTCCTTCGGCAACCCCCAAGGTCCAGAGGACGAGGAGGTCATCGATCAGAGCACCGACTCCAGCACTAATAGTGGCGGCGAGACGGCTGGGACCACGGAGGCTGACCCAAAGGCCACGGAGGCCGACCCGAAGGCCGCGACCTCTTCCGGGCCGAACGTCGAATCGGCTGGCGACGCGCCGGTAGCCTGAGCCCCCGGGCGTCTTTACTTGTCTTTTATTTTGTCTGCATGTTAGACTCAGGTCCACCCACTGGGGGTGTATTGTAATGAACGTGTGGCCATGGGCCTTTACTATTTTAAACTTGTGTTTTGAATGTGCGATGTGCTTGTTTATTGTGCGTGTCAGCTCGTTCTTATCCCTTTTTGGCCCCCTTTGGTTCCGTTCGTGCGGCCCCTTTTCCCTTTGGTTTCGGCCCCGCCAGCCCGCCAGCCGGGAGCCGGTCTGTAGCTGGGTCGGGGCGTCCGCCTCGAGGGAGCCGGTTCCAAACTTGAGAACCTGTTCGCACACGAACACGTCACCGTGTACCCTCGACGCAAGGAGTGATGCACCGTAGCTCACGTTGAAGGAGACCCGTCCGGAAGCGCGGTACGCAAGCAATCCGGGGGGTGCTTTTGAGAACCCGAAACCCCACACGTCTGGGATGGACCCCATCAGGGCGCATGACGGCTATGGGCTGCCCTAGGTCGACCTGATCGCCCCTAGGGCCTCGTGGATCGTTGCCCTCCAAGAGAAGAACGAACGAAGAACGAGGAAGAAGATACGAGGGTAGGGAATAGATGAACACGAAAAAGTAGTAGATGTATTTGTTCGATTGTGTGTTGTTCAATCGACCATCACCTCTCATCTATTTATAAGGCGGTTGGACTTCCCATACAAGAAAAGGACTCCAAATCACGTCCAAATCTTTCCAAAATTAATCGAACTCGGATTTAGGTATGTCTAGGACATTAGTTCGGTTTTTAGGTCCCACAGGCCACAAACGATCTCGGATGAAGATGCTCCCAAAATCAAATTTGAACGCTTCAACGAGATGAACAACTTTCGTGTTGAACATTTTTCGATTAGAAGGCATCTTGAGGGACGATTCTATTACACAAAACAGCTGATTGGTGGCTCTACCCATCAGACACGTGTCTGGTGGGGCGCGCCATATTTTGCCTCCTGGCAGGGCTGCATTCCGATGGCTCTAACTTTTGCATACATATTCGGATTGAAATTTTTTATAGAAAAATCAACCGCTTCGACAAGACAAAGACAATCCCTGTAGAAGCATTTCTCATATGAGGCCGTCTCGGGGGCGTAATCATCCGAATAGTATTCTACATACAAAATCTCAGTACTTCGAACACAGCTTCGGCCTTAGAGATGAGATCGGATGGCTATGGCCCCAATACCAAAGTTTCTTGTTTCGACGATACGAAACGTTCTCACTTTGAGAACTTTTCCATTTGAGACCTTCTTAATTACGTTTTCGACAATGCCAAAGTCGGGTGTCAACACATGCCCCCCTGTTTTTCGGTAAAACTTGTATACCGAAAAATAATTTGCAATGTATTTTCTCTAAACACGATGTCAACACTCCATAGGTTGTGCATGCTGAGGACGATAATCATTATTAGCCATATGATCAGGTCTGTTGTTGCTCGAGTGGAACCTCTTTAGATGATATTCGTCTGAGAACAACCAATAGATGTCACAAAGGCCTCCATGCAAGTCTCTCATGTCATTCCTGGCCTTGTTTTGTCCAGACACTCCTTTGGGTATATTAGAACCATTCCACAATAGATGCCGAACAATTATGACCATGCACTCAAAAGAATACCATCAACTGTTTGGCGACTCAACTCATTGTTGATCAAAGTATCCCATCAAGCCTCCGCCGAACAACGTTTGTCTCCTGACTTGGATCCTGCAGATATCTATCACCAAGAGTTGAAGCCTTTTGTACACCAGGACCCTAATTAATGGTCGACTCAATAACTAAGTCGGCCTTGTCAGTATTGACAAACACTAAGCATCGGCTATAGAAGTACGAGACAACCATGATGAACATCGTTAGCCAGATGCCAGCTTTGCCAACACAATGAACTCTCAGGGCGATATGAAAATATCGGCCACGCATTCTTATCTCAAAGGAGCTCGGGAATCCGTCCACCAAAGTGTGAATAGCCTAAATAAATCAGATGTTTCGGCTAGGGATATATTCCATAGCGCCTATTTTGATGGTATTGTTGAATGACATGGATGACGGGCCTCTTGGAGTCTCCTATAGTGAGATGAAAACTGTCGTCGTGACCTAACGGCTTCATGATTGTCGTCTTCGCAACATGAGATGGCACATCATTCTCGCCTTGACAGTTTCCCTTGGGGATCCATGCCATGTTCCTCTCGTCTAACTCTTTGGCCCTAAGCCACTTCGGTTTCTTGTCTTGCAAATATGACAAGCCAAGTGGCCATCTCGGTTGTGGCTTTTGTTTACGTACTGGCAAGTTCTTACTTGCTTTGGGAACCTCTGGCTTGGCCTGTCCAGACTCAGCGATTGGGTCCTTAAAAGTTACTCGCTTCACTCTCTTTCCCTTTGTAGCCAACATCAACTCAGTTGGATTTTGGTTATTTGGAGCCGGGTTTGAAACAACATCGTTGCGGCCATCTCTTTTTACTTGGTAGACCTGCTTGATCACCTCCTTTATCCTCCATGAGCTTCTGGACGACTCTTGATTAAGCCGGTCTTTGAATATGGTTGCTTGCTAGATTTTCTTGGA
The DNA here is from genome assembly GCA_022496015.1 of Hordeum marinum. Classification (NCBI taxonomy): domain Eukaryota; kingdom Viridiplantae; phylum Streptophyta; class Magnoliopsida; order Poales; family Poaceae; genus Hordeum; species Hordeum marinum. Next base: position 469,687,536 of record CM039678.1, on the reverse strand, counting down.
GCCGCATAAACTTGGCAAGGTGATTTATCGTAAGAATGATGGTGTGCCTGTGAATTATAATTGTCCCATGATTGATATGATTATAAGCCGGCATGGGAAGTCCTGGATGACTTTGGCGTTGGCGGCCCAAAAGAAGTTCGTGGAGTCAGCGTGTTTAGCTTCTTCCTTCGCCAATCACGATCTACAGATTTACACCTTGGGGGTGACTTTGATGCTTTCAGTTCACTTGGCCGATAAGCACTCTTCACCTCACTTATCTTCTGATATTTTTCCAATAATTGCGTGAAAGTGACTTTCGGCTTTTTACCTATGTGCTTACCATGAACCTTGATTTGTTTGGTCTCGCATGCATCGGTCTTTGGATTTTCTTGTTGCCCCCCAGTGCTAGATGTCTCTGATGTAGATTTGATGGAATTCATGTCTTCAGGATTGCCGGTTTGAATAATTTATTTACATGATGAATTGGCCCCATCATATTCAGTGTGCGCCCGTTCGTCTTGGGATGAGTCGGCTTGCAGTTGGGTCGACACATGATTGCCGTCCAGATTACTGTTGGCTGGCTGGCCATCATCTTATGGTCCAACAATTTCCAATCTTCCTTCGGCTGATTGTGTGACTTGATGAAGCATGTCGTGGTCTCTGATTTTCTGCTTGAATGAATTGCGCATTCGCTCTTGTCTTAATGGCTCAATATGTCGATCTTCTATGATAATTGGGTTAACCAGCGATGCACCAATGATGAGATCATCTATGCCCAAACTGAAAGTACACTGCTCACCCATTAACCGATATTGTGATACTAGTTGTGGAATTAAACAACCGAGTGATGTCGGCTTAACAACATCTAACTCGGCTATACATCGTCTTCTATCCTCCTTTTCTGTTTTTTCTGAATTGGCTATTTTGAAGGACTTTGAATCTGGCTTTATGTTTCTGCAACCAAAATAGTTACAAAATATATGTCTCATCTGAGACCAAATGTTAGCCAGGCATGAAACAGTCAAAGTTGTCCATATGAAAATAAAGCTTAGCTGACATGATGGTGACAACTTTGGTTGGAACAAATTGCCACCATTATCCCCTATGAATGGTACAATATGTTGACCAGCATAATTAGTGACAAGATTATTACTAGAAAATAAATTACTTATCTTGACTGGTCTTTCAAAATTTATTAGAATTGTAGCGGAAGATGCATCGATACTATAATTTTGATCAAATCGAAAGACAAGTAAATTGTTGGGAGAATGTGATATCGGCACAACACGAACAATGCTTTGATCCACCTCTGGATATCTCTCCAACGCTTTGACTTCCTCTTCTGGCTCTCATGTCGTGTCACTCAGACCCTCCTTATTAACCGAACATTGTCTAGCTTTACTTTCTGGCTCTTGATGTTCATCTATAACTGGATCTTGTTTGATCATCTCCTTTTGTTCTTGATGCTCATCATCTTTGGCACGGAACTCATCGGGTAGGACGTAAGCTCCCTTACATCCAGAAAAATCGAGCACAGCCAATTTTCTGCATCTGTCGTTCCTTAGCTCGGTGAAGCTTGCATCTTTTACTTTGGTACACCTGTCCATGATTGGGTTGATGCACTCGGCATTAGCCAAGGATGTACTCAGATGGATCCATGCACTAGGCTGGCATGTTGTACTCGGTTGGCTCGATGCGCTCGGGTGACTTGTTGCACTCGACCTTAACTGGCTCGATGCACTCGGTCTTGACTATATGCGCTCGGCCTTAACCATCTCGGTTCTCAATTCGATTCGAACGGAATACATCATTGTCTTGGCTTTAAAGGAAACATTTGACTCGGCTATAGACGACTTAGTCGTATTTGTCTTCGTTTCAACCGGATCCAACATACTAGCTGAGTGAATATTTTTTTGCTGATTTGTTTGCAAAGCTTCTTTTTTATCTTGCAGTAACATCACAGAAAGGCCAACATGATTGTTTCATGGAGGAAGGAACTTGATATATTCTTGGAAATCTTCCTCTTCACTCTTCTTCTTGAGTGCTTCATAAGCCTGTCGACATTCTGTTGGTAACTCGTCAAGTGTCGGTGTAGTGAAATTATTGATGCAATTTCCTATGAGCTTTGGCTTGACCTCATCCATTCGGGCCACATGTGTTTCTTTAGACTCATCTCTAGATGGATCTACTTGCCCCCCAATGCTTTTAGGATCTTTCATCAATGAATTTATGTTGCCGAAATTTTGCAATTGTATTGGGGGTGTATAACATGCTGCAACAATAGGCGAAGAGATAGGCATTGTTGTTGAATATTTTCTCTTGACAATTTGATCAATTGGCAACAGTTCATCTTCTTGCAAAACCCTAGATCTTATTCCCTCATAATCAGGAACAAACCCCTTATCATGTTGCTCGAGACAAAGAGCGCTAGTCTTCTTATTTTGGGCTAAACACTTTAATGCAGCCAAATCCACCTCATCTCCTACAATATTAGACACAAATGCTCCTGTAGAATCTCCATTCACTCGGCGATAACCATGAAGGCGAGTCGAGTCATGAATATTTTTAGTTGCATATGTAGCTGAACAATTAATCTCACGAGGTGTAGTATATGATGATTGGGGATAATCGGCCAAATAGCTAATGGAAGTGTGGCCGATTCTCCCATCCATCGGCATGTTCGGGGATGAACCCGCATATTGCGAGTCAGTTCTCGATGAATAAAGTTGCGGGACACACTCCTGTACACGAGATGTCTTATATTTAGCATCTGAACTCATTTTGTTGTTCACCGGCATATTGAAAGGTGTTTCCGATGCACGGAAGTTCGGATCCATAAGTTGCATGTTGCGATTATGTAAATTCCAAGCTCCTTCACCAGAATAACTAGTCGGCCTTTGCTCGTTAGGGCTGGCTGACATGACATGTCCATTGAAAGATCTAGCAACATAACATGATGGCTATTTGCATCTACGTAAGAGGATTGATGATACATCTTACCTCGTAGATTGCAGCCGCTAGATGACGTTCTCCTCGTAGCAAGAACGGGCTGGAAACCGTTCAAAGCTTCTGTCCCCAATGGAGTCACCAAAAAGTGTGTTCACACATGAACACGTCACCGTGTACCCTCGACGCCGGGGGTGATGCACTGCAGCTCACGCCGAAGGAGGCCCGTCCGAAAGCGCGGTACGCAAGCAATCCGGCGGGTGCTTTTGAGAACCCGAAACCCCACACGCCCGGGAGGGACCCCATCAGGGTGCGGCGCAGCTATGGGCTGCCCTACGTCGACCTGATCGCCCCTAGGGCCTCGTGGATCATTGCCCTCCAAGAGAAGAACAAACGAAGAACGAGGAAGAAGATACGAGGGTAGGAGATAGATGGACACAAAAAAGTAGTAGATGTGTTTGTTCGATTGTGTGTTGTTCAATCGGCCATCACCTCTCATATTTTTATGAGGTGGCTGGACTTCCCATATAAGAAAAGGACTCCAAATCACGTCCAAATCTTTCCAAAATTAACCGAACTCGGATTTAGGTATGTCTGGGACATTAGTTTGGTTTTTAGGTCCCACGGGCTACAAACTACCTCGTATGAAGATGCTCCCAAACAAAAATTTGACCGCTTCGACGAGACGAATAACTTTCATGTTGAATGTTTTTCGATTCGAAGCCATCTTGAGGGCCGAATCTCTTACGCAAAACAGCTGATTGGTGGCGCTACCCATTAGACACGTATCTGCTGGGGCGCGCCATATTTTACCTCCTGGCAGAGCTGCATTCCGATGGTTCTAACTTTTGCATACATACTCGGATTGAGATGATTTTTTATCAAAATCGACCGCTTCGACGAGACAAAGACAATCACTGTAGAAACATTTCTCATATGAGGCCGTCTTGGGGGCGTAATCATCCGAATAGTGTTCTGCATACAAAATCTCAGTACTTCGAACACAACTTCGGCCTTAGAGATGAGATCGGATGGCTATGGCCCAAATATCAAAGTTTCTTGTTTCGATGATACGTAGCTTTCTCACTTTGAACACTTTTCCATTTGAGACGTTCTTAATTATGTTTTCGACCATGCCAAAGTCGGGTGTCAATAGAATCGCGAGGGACTTTAGGGTAAGTTGAGTGGCAGAGGCGAGGACGAGGTCCGGCTCGACCTAGCTGGCTACCTCCTTGCAACCAATTTTTCATGTGCGCCAAGTTTTGCTGCCCTGAGGCCCCGTCAGCCGGATTGCCGGGAGCCGGTATGTAGCTGGGGTGTGGGAGGGCTTGTTTGGTTCACACTACTTAGTCGGTTTCGGGAGGAGGCCTAGGACCAGCCGGAAAGCCCCCGGGCCCGAGATCCGGTTAGTGAGGAGACCTTGAATAGAAACATAAATGGCGTGCCCCAAGAGCTGGCCTTGGGCACCCATTGCATTCATAAGCTCCGAAGAGGGGAAGATACATACATACACTGGTTTTTTAGCAGTAAAACGGACGGAGGAGCGCCGCGTTCCACGGGCGCTCCGTCTCCTCACCGGAAGCGTCTCTCTTGCGCTTCTGCGGATTTTGGGCGTCTATTAGGTAGTACGTGTTGTTGTCTAGCGCCTTGATGACGATGAACGGGCCCTCCCAATGGGAGGACAGCTTGTGTTGGCCGGCTGTCTGCTAGATCCGCCTGAGCCCCAGGTCCCCTTCACGGAAGGAGAGTGGATGGATCCACTTGCTATGGTAGTGCCGGAGCTTCTGCTGATAGATGGCCGTCCGGCTCAATGCTAGTTCGCGGGCTTCTTCAAGTAGGTCTACGCCGTCTTCTCTCGCCTCCTTTGCATCCTTCTCCGTGTATAGGGCTACCCGAGGCGAGTCGAACTTGATGTCGGTGGGAATGATCGCCTCGGACCCGTACACAAGGAAGAAAGGTGTGTAGCCGGTTGATCGGTTGGGAGTGGTCTTGAGGCTCCAAAGGACAACCAGCAGCTCGTCGACCCAACGGCCAGTTGACCTTACCAGCGGCGTTACGAGCCAGGGCTTGATGTCGGATAGGATTAGGCCGTTCGCCCTCTCGACCTGGCCGTTTGACTGTGGATGAGCGACGGAAGCCAGGTCGAGCCGGATGCCTTGCTTGGAGTAGAAACGCCCTAGCGCGCCCTTGGCGAAGTTCGTGTCGTTGTCGGTGATGATGCTGTGGGGGACGCCGTAGCCAACCGTGATGTCATCGATGAATGAGACGGCCATGGGGTTGTCCAGCTTCTTGATTGGCCTGGCCTTGATCCACTTGGTGAATTTGTCGACGGACACCAGCAGATGTGTCATGCCGCCTTGTGCGGTTTTGAAGGGAACCACCATGTCCAACCTCCAGACGACGAAAGGCCATGAGAGGGGATGTTCTGGAGGGTCATAGCCGGTAGGTGACTCTGCATGCTGAAGCGCTGGCAGCCTTCGCACTCGTCGACCAACTTCTTGGCCGCCTCCAAAGCGGCCGACCAATAGAATCTGTGGCGGAAAGCTTTGGCCACCAGAGTCCTGGAGGCGGCATGGTGCCCGCACTCTCCCTAGTGGATGTCGAGGAGGATCCCCTAACCCTTCTCCGGCTCGACACACTGTTGGAAGACGCCAGTGGTGCTACGGTGGACGAGCTCCCGATTGATGATGATGTAGGCCAAGGCCTGGCGCTGGATTTGTCTTGCTATGGCTTCATCTAGGGGGAGCTCGCCGCGTAGAAGGAATGCTAGGATGGGCTAGGCCCATGAGGGATCCGAGGTGGGGGCCGGCTCGGGAGCTCCCGAGCCTGGGTGATCACTCCCCGGGACCGGCTCGCCAGCCCCCGAGTTGGGGACGACAGGAGGGGCATCGATTGCCATCATGACTGTCGTGGCATCAGAGCCGACTGCCTCGGATGTAGCCGGCTAGACCGGCTAAGCCAGCGCCAACAAGAAAGCCGGGGTTGAAGGAGCCAGCGGCGAAGATGCCAAGGGAGAAGCCGGAGCTGTCGATGGGCCGGCAGCATCAGCCGGTACGAAGATGGACTCCGACTCTGGGGAAGGCTTGATCGATGGTTTGAGAAGCTGCTCGAGGGAGATGCCGGCTGGGATGGCCTGTCGGGTGGAGCCGATCTTCACCAGTGTATCGGTCGCCTTGTTGTCTGCCTGCGGGATGTGGTGGAACTCACAGCCCTCGAAGGAGCCGGTGAGTTGTTGTATGAGGAAGCGATAGCTGGCCATGTTGGCGTCCCTGGCATCCCATTCGCCAGAGACCTGCTGCACCACGAGGTCGGAGTCACCGAAGCATAGGATGCGCCTGATGCCGATCTCCTTGGCGAGCCTGAGGCCATGGATGATGGCCTCGTATTCGGCCACGTTGTTGGAGGCGGCAAAGTGGATCTGGAGGGCTGATGTCTACTACGCAACTTTATTCTTGTAGACACGTGTTGGGCCTCCAAGCGCAGAGTTTTGTAGGACAGTAGCAATTTTCCCTCAAGTGGATGACCTAAGGTTTATCAATCCGTGAGAGGTGTAGGATGAAGATAGTCTCTCTCAAACGACCCTGCAACCAAATACAAGAAATCTCTTGTGTCCCCAACACACCCAATACAATGGCAAATTGTAATGGTGCACTAGTTCGGCGAAGAGATGGTGATAAAAGTGTAATATTGATAGTAGAAATACATTTTTATAATCTGAATAAATAAAAACAGCAAGGTAGCAAATAGTAAACGGGCACAAAAACGGTATTGCAATGCTTGAAAACAAGGCCTAGGGTCCGTACTTTCGCTAGTGCAATCTCTCAACAATGCTAACATAGTTGGATCATATGATTATCCCTCAAAATGCAATAAAGAATCACTCCCGAGTTCCTATTGGCGGAGAACAAAAGATAGAAATTGTTTGTAGGGTACGAAACCACCTCAAAGCTGTTCTTTCCGTTCAATCTATCCTAGAGTTCGTACTAGAATAACGCAAGCTATTCTTTCCGATCGATCTACTCAAGAGTTCGTACTAGAATAACACCAAAGCAAATTCATATTCATAATACTCAATCCACACAAAGAACTACAAGGGATCCCCAAAGTTTCTATCAGAGAAAAGATAATAAAAATGTGCATCAACCCCTATGCATAGATTACCCCAATATCACCGCGGGAATCCGCAAGTTGAGTGCCATAACGTATCAAGTGAACCAATAAGATACCTCAATGTCACCTCAAGTATTCATACCGCAAGACATACATCATGTGTTCCCAAATCTGAACATTCAATCCGACATAACAAAACTTCAAAGGGTAAAGATTCAATTCATCACAATAAGAGTATAGAGGGGAGAAACATCATATGATCCATCTATATTAACAAAGCCCATGATATAGATCACGAGAGAGAGAGAGAGAGATTAAACACATAGCTATTGGTACAAACCCTCAGCCCCGAGGGTGGACTACTCCCTGCTCATCGTGGTGGCCGCCGGGATGATGAAGATGGCCACCGGAGATGATTTCCCCCTCCGACAGGATGCCGGAACGGGGTCTAGATTGGTTTTCGGTGGCTACAGATCCTTGCGATGGCGGAACTTCTAATCTAGGTTAACCTCGAAGGGTTTCGGAATATTTGGGAATTTATAGTGCAGAGAGGGGGGTGCGGGAGGCCATCGAGGTGGGCACAACCCACCTGGGCGCGCCAGGGGGCCCAGGCGCGCCCTGGTGGGTTGTGCCCCCCTCGGGGCACCCCCAGGTACATCTCTGGCCCATTGGGTTCCTTCTGGTGCAAAAAAATCTCCAAAAAGTTTCGTGGTGTTTGGACTCCATTTGATATTGATTTCCTGCTATGTAAAAATCAAGCAAAAAACAGCAACTGGCACTGGGCCTGGGTCAATAGGTTAGTCCCAAAAAATGGTATAAAGTTGCTATAAAATGATTGTAAAACATCCAAGAATGATAAAATAATAGCATGAATACTTCATAAATTATAGATATGTTGGAGACGTATCAGCATCCCCAAGCTTAATTCCTACTCGTCCTCGAGTAGGTAAATGATAAAATAAATAATTTATGAAGTGTGAATGCTAGCAAAGTGCATAAGTTTGATCAATGATAATTTCAATCACTTTTCCTAGCATAATTACAAAAATTCTTTTCTCATAAAGTTTTTTCATGTTAAAGTAGCAACCAATTCACATGGTAAGGTTCAAACAATGAATTCTCTTGAAACCCAACAACATATGTTCTCAGTCACCTAGCAATTGCAATTCAACTTATTCAATAGAGTTTAAGTAAGAGCTCCACATACTCAACCATCATATAGTCTTCTATCATTGCTAACACTCACCGCATCAACATGGTTAAAACGTTTCAACCAGACACATAGAAAGATAGGGGCTTATTGCTTTGCATCCCAACGTATTCACCTCAAGGGTGATGTAAACAATAATAACTTATGCTACCCATATTCAACTGGACATATGTGCCTAGATCTTTCCTCACCACATGATGCTTTCCAAAGGAGAAAAATAAAAAGTAATAGAGAGAAAAACTTTGACTCTTGCATAAAAGTAAATACATAAATTAAAAGATAGGCCTTTCATAGAGGGAAGCAGAGGTTGCCATGCGCTTATTTGTTTGTATGCTCAACCCCTTAGTGCAAAAGAATGTCACGTTATATTGCCCCTTATAATAGCAACCTTTATTATGCAGTCCGTCACTTTTATTACTTTGCCATCACAAGTTCATACAACGCTCAATTTTCTCTTACACTAAATGATCTAACACTTTTAGAAGCAAATTTTTATTGCCTTATTGCATCGATGACAACTTACTTGAAGGATCTTGCTCAATCCTTAGGTAGGTATGGTGGACTCTTGAAAATAAGATTTGGGTTTAAGGGTTTTTGGATGCACAAGTAGTATCTCTACTTGGTGCGGAATTTTTGGCTAGCAAAGATGGGGGGCAAGCACCACATGTTGAAGGATCTATGATAATATAACTTCTATGTGAATATGAACAAAGATAAATCATTTCGTTGTCTTCCTTGTCCAACGTCAACAATTTTGACATATAATATTTTGATGGGGGCTCACAATCACAAAAGATTTCCAGGATAGTGTATTTGCATGTGAAAGTTCTCTTCCTTATACTAATTATTCGTGAATTGCTTGTATGACCAATATTGTGATTGTCAAGCCTCAAAAGATTTCACTTTCTAAACCCAATGTGAAGCTACCACTAAGCATGATATGGTTTCAACTTGATGACATTCAATTTATTCAAAAAATTACTCATAGGATATAAGTGAAGCACAAGAGCAATTCCAATGAAAAGAGCTTCGTTGATGGGATGTGAATGCCGCTTACTTAGCCTCCTTGGCAACTATTTGAGGACTCTATTTTATTTAAAACTTTAAGATCTAAGTATTTTATTAAAACAGTAATCAAAACAAAACAAAATAACATTTCAAGAATAGCACACATCATGTGAAGACGCAAAAACTTAGGATCAACAGATACTAACCGATAATTGTTGAAGAAGAAAGGTGGGATGCCTACCGGGGCATCCCCAAGCTTAGATGCTTGAGAATTCTTGAATATTATATTGGGATGCCTTGGTCATCCCCAATCTTGAGCTTTTGTGTCTCCTTAATTCTTTCCATATCACGGTTTACCTAATACTGAAAACTTCATCCACACAAAACTCAACAAGAACCCGTGAGATAAGTTAGTATAAACCAATGCAAAAACCTTATCATTCTCTAGTGTAGAAAATCACTAAAATTATCATTCAACATTTCATACTAAATGTATCTGCATATTTATACTCCTATCCTAAAATACAATCATTAAACAAGCAAACATATGCAAACAATGCAAACATAACAGCAATCTGCCAAAACAGTACAGTCTATAAAGAATTCAAGAGTATCCATACTTATTCTACTTTACAAATTCTTAAAATTTAACACACTGTATAAAATTTATCATATCTTATTTTTCAAAAAGTTTCAACAATTTATCACATTCTGAATTTTCTAGGGAAGTTTTGCAACATCGATAAACTTTCTGTTTTCAAACAGCAACATGTAGACTTGTAAAATAAGCATAGTAAAGGCTATCAATGCCACTTTTATTGAAACAAAAGATGCAAAAAATTATTATAAATAACAGATATAAAATAATAACAAAATAAATTGACGCTTTAAGTAAAACTCATATCATGTGACGAATGAAAGCATAACTCCAAGTGAGGTTACCGATAATGTTGGAGACGAAAGAGGGGATGCCTTCCGGGGCATCCCCAAGCTTAGTTGCTTGGGTATTACTTTAATGTTACCTTGGGGTTTCCTTGGTCATACACAATCTTAGGGCCTTGTCACTCCTCATTCTCCTCATATCGACATCTCACCCAAAACTTGAAAACTTCAATCACACAAAACTTAACGGAACTTCGTGAGATGAGTTACTATGATAAAGAGCAAGCCATTCACTTTGGTACTGTCAAGACAAGATACATAATTGTTCTCACACAATTACTACTGTAGAATATCATTTCCACAATTTATATTGAGTATACAAGCCATATAAACTAGAAAACAAGCAAACTATGCATTTAAAACAGAATCTGTCAAAAATAGAACAGTTTGTAGTAATCTGTACTCCAACCATACTTTTGCTACTCTACAAATTCTGAAAAATTAGTACCATGTGAAAAATTTGTATATTAATCTTATTAAAAATAATCAACTCAAAAGCACACTTCTGTTAAAAATTATAATTATTTTCGTGAGCGCAAAAAGTTTCTGTTTTTCAACAAAATCAAACCAATTATCACCCCACATGATCCCAAAGGCTTTACTTGGTACTTTATTGAAACAAAAGCAATAAAACACTATTACTACAGTATCTTAATCATGTGAACACACAAAAACAGTAGGTAAAAGTGTTGGGTTGTCTCCCAACAAGCGCTTTTCTTTAATGCCTTTTAGCTAGGCATGATGATTTCAAGGATGCTCGCATAAAAGAAAAGAATTGAAACATGAAGAGAGCATCATGAAACACATGTCAAGCATATTTAAGTTTAACCCACTTACTATGCATAGGGATTTTGTGAGAAAGCAACCCGTGAAAACAAGAACCAACTAGCATAGGAAGGCAAAACAAGTACAACTTCAAAACAATCAACACATAGAGAAGAAACTTGATATTATTGAGATATGTAAGAGCATAAGTTCCTCTCTCATAATAATTTTCAGAGGCATCATGAATGGATTCAACAATATAACTATCACATACAACACTCTTTTCATGATGCACAAGCATAGAAAATTTATTACTCTTTATGGCATACATGTCATCATAATAATCATCATAGATAGCAACTCTATTGTCATAGTCAATTGAAACCTCTTCCAAAATAGTGGATGTATCACTAAATAAAGTCATGACCTCTCCCAATCCACTTTCATCAATATTGTAATAAGATTCAACATCCTCCAAAATAGTTGGATCACTACCCTAGAGTTGACACTCTTCCAAACCCACTTTCATCAATGTAATCATCATAAATAGGAGGCATGCTATCATCATAATAAATTTTATTATCGAAAGTAGAAGGAATCAAAGGATCATATTCATTAAGGAAATCATCCCCAAGCTTAGGAAAAGCATTATTTCCAGCAAATAAATCTTCAAACATATCAAACTCATTAACACATAGCATCCCCAAGCTTGTGGTTTTGCATATCATTACAATCATTCTTATCAATAGCATGAATGGCACCAATAGTATAACAAAAATTATTATCATATTCTTCCAAGAAAGTGATAAAAATATTCTCAAGATCATAAGGTACATCATTGCCTTCCCAATCATAATCATTACAACAATTACTAGGTATCACAAAATCATACTCAATATCATCATCCTCCATCAACATATTTGATTCACTTTCATGAGGCACAATGGTGATAGGAGCAACATTATTTTGGAGAGATACATTTTTACCTCTATTCTTTCTTCTTTTCTTCTTCACCACATCATGTGTGTGTTTAATTAATTTTTTCAAGCTTCTTGTTGAAGAGATTGATTGGATAGGAAGCTCCTCCTCGTTAACTGATTCATCATAATAAACACTAGCAGGGTATTGGGAAATATTTTCCCTTTCATTAGTACTCTCTTCATATTCTATTTGTTTTCTTGTCTTTAGATAAATGGCAATATAAGGATTCTCAATGCAATTTACCGCACAAAACATATAAATTTACTCTAGATCAAAATTAAGAAATCTTTCAGGATTTGGAAAACCCTTAGTTATACGTTTCATTTCTTCATACCCCAAAAGAAGACTAAGCTCTTTATGATGCTCAAGAGTAATCAAGTTGTCACAATTTTTGGACACGATTTGATCATGAAATAATTTGCATTGGAGATTTAAATGACCACGTTCATTGCAAACTTGACAAGGATGGTGAAAGAAATTACATCTTTCAGCACAATCATCTAGCCTCTCTTGTAACTTTTTCGTTTCTAAATATTTATGCTTCTTACAAAATCTATCTTCCCTTTTTGGTGTGCATTTGAACTCCCAATTCACTCCGCAAAAATTGACATGCTTATAAGAAACATTTTTGTCATGACTTGTGAAATCATCATTAACATTTTGGATAATCAAAGAATTCATACTAACAACATTACAATCATGCTCATCATTCAAATATTTTGTGCCAAACATTTTATTGACTTCTTCTAACAATTGAGCACAATTTTCCGATCCATCATTTTTAAGAAACATATTATAAAGATGATCAATAATATGATGCAACCACAATTCCATTTTTTGTAGTTTTCTTTAATAAACCAAACTAGTGATAAAACAAGAAACTAAAAGATTCGATTGCAAGATCTACAGATATACCTTCATGCACTCACCTCCCTGGCAACGGCGCCAGAAAAGAGCTTGATGTCTACTATGCAACTTTATTCTTGTAGACACGTGTTGGGCCTCCAACTTTATTCGACGAGGAAGCCGGCCAACGCCTGTGACTTGATGGCGGTACATGGCTCGTACCGGACCTCGTGGTCGGCGAGGGCGATGACCCATTTGGCGATCTGGCCGGTGGAGTCCCGGCCGCTCATGATCTCGCCGAGTGCGGCCGTACTCACCATGGTGATGGTGTGCTATTCAAAGTACTGCTTGACCTTCTTGGCGGCAAAGTAAATGCCATAGCACATCTTCTGGTAGTGGGGTTGTTCTGCTTGGAGGCGGAGAGGACCTCGTTGAGGTAGTTGACGGGATGCTGGACCGGCAAGGATTTGCCATCCTTCGGCCGCTCGACCACTAAGACAACGCTGATGACGCGTGTGGTCCCCGTGATGTAGGCGAGCAAGGGCTCCTTCTTAGCCGGTGTGGCTAGGATGGGCGCGCAGGTGAGAGCCTGCTTGAGGCCACGGAAGGCCTCGTCCGCCTCGTCGGGTCAGTCGAACATAATTAGCCTCTTCATGTGGCTCGACTTGACCAGCGACGTCTTGTGAAGGAGCCCATAGAGGGGCAGGGTCTTTTCCCCCAGCCGGTTGATGAACCGGCTGAGTGAGGCAAGGCAGCCGGTGAACTTCTGGACATCGCGGAGCCAGGTCGGTTTGGGCATGTGCTCGATCGTGTTGATCTTCTCTGGGTTGGCTTCGATGCCGCAAGCAGACACGAAGAAACCCAGGAGCTAGCCGGTTGGGATGCCGAAGACACACTTCTCCGGGTCGAGCTTGATCTTGTACTCGCGCAGGTTCGTGAAGGTCTCCCGGAGATCGTCGAGGACGATGTCGTCCACGCAGACGTGGGCGTTCCTGTCTATCTGAGGCAGGAGGCACTTCTGCATGCACCGCTAGAAGGTGGTGCCTGCGTTCTTTAAGCCGAAGGACATGGTGATGTAGCAGTAGGCCCCGAAAGGCGTGATGAAGGAGGTCTTGAGCTGGTCCTCTGGGTCCAGCTTGATCTGGTGGTAGCCGGAGTAGGCATCCAAGAAAGACATCAAATCACAGCTGGCCGTGGAGTCGATGACTTGATCGATCCGTGGCAGGGCGAATGGGTCCTTGGGGCATGCCTTGTTCAGGCTGGTGTAGTCAATGCACATGCGCCAGGTTTTGTTCTTCTTCAGCACCGGGACTGGGTTGGCCAGCCAGCCCGGGTGGAAAACTTCCGTGATGAAGCCGGCTACGAGCAATCGAGCGATCTCTTCTCCTATAGTGCGCCGCTTCTCCTTAGAGAAATGGCGTAGGGGTTGCTTGACCGGTTTGGCGTCCGGTCGGATGTGTAGTTTGTGCTCGGCGAACTTCCTCAAAACACCCGGCATGTCTTTGGGGGACCATGCAAAGATGTCCCGATTCTCATGGAGGAAGTCGACGAGCTCGCCTTCCTATTTGCTGTCGAGGTGGGAGCCGATGGTGACGTACTGCGCGGGGTTGGCCGGGTCGAGTGGATCTGCTTGGTGTCCTTGGACAGCTGGAAGGAGGCCTCGCCGACTGACTACGAGGAAGGAGCCGGCACGGCCGGCTAACTGGCAGCAAGGGCCAAGAGCCGGTCGAGCTGCCGCTTCTCCTCGGCTATCTCCAGGGCCTCAGCTAGCCAGTTGCCATATCGAGCGCACTCGAGGGACATCTTGTAGTCACCCGCGATGGTGATGATTCCCTTTGGGCCAACATCTTGAGCTTGAGGTAGGCGTAGTGGGGGACCGCCATGAACTTGACGAGAGCCAATCGGCCCAGTAGTGCATGGTAGGGACTCTCAAGGTCCACTACCTCGAACAACGCTGGCTCGCGGTGGAAGTGACCGGGACCACCAAAGAGGATGTCAAGCTTGATCTTGCTGACAGGCGAGCAAGAATTTCCTGGCACGATGCCATGGAAAACCATCCAGCTCGCCTGCGGGTCTTCTATTTTCAGCCCCAGCTTGCACATCATGTCGAGGTAGAGGATGTTGATGCTGCTGCCACCATTAATCAGCACCTGTGTGAAGCGGCAGGTGCGTTTCTTGGTGGCGATGGTGGGGTCGAGGACAAGGGCATAGCTGCCGGGACTTGGCATCACTGCCGGGTGATCTGCCTGGTTCCAGGAAATCGGCTTCTCTGACCAGTGCATGAACTGGGGAGTTGCCGTCATGGTGGTGTTCACCTCACGATGGAGTCGGCGCTGAGCATGTTTGCTCGTCTCTTCACCGGTGAAGACAACGTAGCAACCATCCTGGTTGGGGAACTGGTCGTGCAGGCGACTGTCATTCTAGGCCGGATCGGGAGTCGGCGTCGGGGCCGGCGTGTGGGCAGGCAGCACGGGGGGAGCCAAAAGGCCATCCCCCCGGGCCAGTCGCTGTGAGAAGTTGCACTGCCGGAGCGTGTGCGTGGAGGGCTTGGCCCCAGAGTGATTCTTGCAGGGGAGGTTGAACATCTGCTCAAACGTGAGCTTGGGCTGCCAGGAAGCCTTGCTAGTGCGTTGGCGCTGACTTGAAGACTGGGCAGCCGGCTCCTGCTCCTCGATGGTGGCAACTTGCCGGCTCCCATAGCGGGAGTCGAGTTGATCATTCTTGCGCTTCTTGTTCTGCGGTTGTCGGTTGTTGGCAGCCGGTCGGGATGCCGCCGGCGTCGGTGTTTCCTTGGCTGGCGGGGTTGTCTTGACCCGAATGGCGGAGTCGGCCGTGGCATACTTGTCCGCCTTGGTCATGAGCTCGACTAGCATAGCCGGCTCGGAGCACATGAGCTTGTGCTTGAAGGGAGTGCCATCGCGACAGCCATCGATAAAGTATTGTATGGCATGCACCTCGTGCACCCCCTCATAGGAGTTGCGGAGCTCAGTCCACCGGGTGAGGTAGTCGTGGAGGGACTCGTCCGGCCCGTGAACGCACATGGCTAGTTCATGGGGGCAGCCAGGGCGCTTGTAGGTGCCGGTGAAATTGCGGACAAAGGCTTCGTCGAAGTCCGTCCAGGTGTTGATGCTGCCGGCTGCCAGGCTATTGAGCCAGGTGCGGGCCGAGCCGATCAACATGAGGGGAGCATAGAGGATGGCTACCCGCTTGTTCCCCCTGGCGATGCCGACTGCGGTGGTGTAGTCGATCAGCCATTCTTCAGGTTTGGTGACCCCGTTGTACATCGGGGTGTCCCGGGGGAGCGTGAAGCCGGTCGGGAATAGATCATTGCGGATCCGGGGGCCGAAGCACACCGGGCCAATTGAGCCCTCCTCCTCGAGGAGGGCTGACTGCGCGAGCCGATCGATACGAAGGCGGGTGTTGATCTCACTGTGGGGGGCACATGGTATGAGCCAGGCCAAGAGTTCGGGGCGGATGACAGGTGGGACCGACCGTGCCGGCTCGTGCTGCGGAGGCGATGTGTGCCTGCGGCTACGCCGGCTGTCGGCAGCCGGTGCCTCGTGGTGGCGGCCGCTGCGAGGCGGGTTGTTGGTCCGCCGACTGTTCATAGCCGGTTGCTCGTTCCCCGACAGCTGAGAGTGCCGAGGGTTGCTTGCCTCGACCCGGCGGCCGAAGGCGCAAGGGGAACAGGAGTGTTGAGCCGGCTGACGGCCAGCGTTCCATGCCCTCGCGCTCAGGCCAAGGGCCTTTGAAGGCGGTGCCGCCTGCCGCGAGCTGGTGCTGCTGTGCGTCGGTGGCTTCAGTTATGTCCTTGATGTGATGCTCACGGTTTGCACGTTCTTCGCCCTCCAAGGTAGCCAAATCTTCGTAGGCTACCTTGGCGGCCCGCAGGTTGGCTGGTGGGGTGTCATAGACGGGCATGTTGCCGCCCAAGATTTCAGCGACCACGCGGCCGCGGGCGTGCACAGCCCCACGCCAGCTGGACTCGGTGCCAGCCAGGGTGAGACCGTAGGCGGAGGCATACTCCCGCTGAGAAGCCTCCATGCGACGTCGTGTGGCCACGAGGGCGCTGGCATCCCCGAACAGGAAGCGGCGAGCCGCTTTTGGGAGACGTAGTAGTAAATCAAAAAAATTCCTACGATCACCAAGATCTATCTATGGAGAAACCAGCAACGAGTGGGGAGAGATTTCATCCTCATACCTTTGAAGATTGCTAAGCGAAAGCGTTACAAGAACACGGTTGGTGGAGTCGTACTCGCAGCGATTCAGATCGCGGTGGATTCCGATCTAAGCGCCGAACAACGGCGCCTCCGCGTTCAACACACGTACATCCCGGTGACGTCTCCCACGCCTTGATCCAGCAAGGAGGAGGGAGAGGTTGGGGAAGAGCTCCAACAGCAGCACGACGGCGTGGTGGTGGTGGAGCAGCAAGGTATTCCGGCAGGGCTTCGGCTAAGCGCTGCGGAGGAGGAAGAAGAGAGGTAGGGCTTTGCCGTGAGAGAGAGAGAGAGAGAGAGTTCAGAACTGTTCTCAAAAGGCCAAAACCTCAATTATATATAGGAGGAGGGAGAGGGAGGGCTGTCTTGGTCCCTCCTCCAAGGAGGAGAGGTTCGGCCGAAGCTAGGGAGGAGTCCACCTTCCACGAGGGAGGTGGATCTCTTCTTTTTGAATCTCGTTTAGCCTTATCTCTTTATTCCTAGCAGCATGGGCCTTTTTGGAAGGACTTGGCCAGCCCAATAAGGGCTGGTACACCTCCTCTAACATCCCACAAAGTCCTTTGCTCGTCACACCCCTCCCGAGGGTCCACCAGCACCCTCCCGGCACTCCCGTTACACTACACATGAGCCCGAAAACTTTCCGGTGACCAAAACAGGACTTCCTATGTATCAATCTTTATCTCCGGATCATTCCGGAGCTCCTCATGACTTCCGGGATCTCATCCGGGACTCCAAACAACCTTCGGTAATCACGTATACCATTTCCCTATAACCCTAGAGTCATCGAACCTTAAGTGTGTAGACCCTATGGGTTTGGGAGACACGTAGACATGACCGAGACACCTCTCCGGTCAATAACCAACAACATGATCTGGATACCCATGTTGGCTCCCACATGCTCCACAATGATCTCATCGGATGAACCACGATGTCGGGGATTCAATCAATCCCGTATACAATTCCCTTTGTCTACCGGTATGATACTTGCTCGAGATTCGATCGTCGGTATCTCTATACCTTGTTCAATCTCGTTACCGGCAATCTCTTTACTCGTTCCATAACACATCATCTCGTGGCTAACTCCTTAGTCACACTAAGCTCATTATGATGATGTCTTACTGAGTGGGCCCAGAGATACCTCTCCGTCATACGGAGTGACAAATCCCAGTCTTGATTCGTGCCAACCCAACAGACACTTTCGGAGATACCCGTAGTTCACCTTTATAGCCACCCAGTTACGTTATGACGTTAGGCACACCCAAAGCATTCCTACGGTATCCGGGAGTTGCACAATCTCATGGTCTAAGGAAATGATACTTCACATTGGAAAAGCTTTAGCAGATGAACTACACGATATTGTGCTATGCTTAAGATTGGGTCTTGTCCATCACATCATTCTCCTAATGATGTGATCTCGTTATCAATGACATCCAATGTCCATGGTCATGAAACCGTGACCATCTATTGATCAACGAGCTAGTCAACTAGAGGCTCACTAGGGACACGTTGTGGTCTATGTATTCACACGTGCATTCTGGTTTCCGATTAATACAATTATAGCATGAACAATAGACAATTATCATGAACAAGGAAATACAATAATAACCATTTTATTATTGCCTCTAGGGCATATTTCCAACAGTCTCCCACCTACACTAGAGTCAATAATCTAGTTACATTGTGATAAATCGAACACCCATAGCATTCTGGGGTTGATCATGTTTTGCTCGTGAGAGAGGTTTAGTCAACGGATCTGCGACATTCAGATCCGTATGTACTTTAGAAATATCTTTATCTCCCTCCTGAATGTAATCACGGATGGAGTTGAAGCAGCGCTTGATATGTCTTGTCTTCTTGTGAAACATAGGCTCCTTCGCAAGGGCAATAGCTCCAGTGTTGTCACAGAATAGAGTCATCGGGCCCCGCATTGGGAATCACTCTTAGGTTGGTGATGAACTCCTTCATCCAGACTCCTTCCTTTGCTGCTTCTGAACCAGCTATGTACTCCGCTTCACATGTAGATGCCGCCATGACGCTTTGCTTGTTGCTGCACCAGCTGACTGCCCCTCCGTTCAAAATATACATGTATCTGGTTTGTGACTTGGAGTCGTCCGGATATGTGTCGAAGCTAGCATCGACGAAACCCTTTATGACGAGCTCTTCAGCACCTCCATATACGAGAAACATCTCCTTGGTCCTTTTCAGGTACTTCAGGATATTCTTGACCGCTGTCCAGTGTTCCACTCTGGGATCACTTTGGTACCTCCCTACCAAACTTATGGCAAGGTTCACATCAGGTCTGGTACACAGCATGGCATACATAATAGAGCCTATGGTTGAAGCATAGGGGATGACACTCATCTCTTCTCTATCCTTTGCCGTGGTCGGGCATTGAATCGTACTCAATCTCACACCTTGTAACACAGGCAAGAACCCCTTCTTGGACTGATCCATATTGAACTTCTTCAATATCTTGTCAAGGTATGTGCTTTGTGAAAGACCTATGAGGCATCTCAATCTATCTCTATAGATCTTGATGCCTAATATGTTAGCAGCTTCTCCAAGGTCCTTCATTGAAAAACATTTATTCAAGTAGGCCTTTACACTTTCCAAAAGTTCTATATCATTTCCCCTTATCAGTATGTCATCCACATATAATATGAGAAATGCTACAGAGCTCCCACTCACTTTCTTGTAAATACAGGGTTCTCCATAAACCTGTACAAACCCAAACGCTTTAATCACCTCATTAAAGCGAATGTTCCAACTCCGATATGCTTGCACCAGCCCATAGATGGAGCGCTGGAGCTTGCATACTTTGTTAGCATCTTTAGGATCGACAAAACCTTCCGGCTGCATCATATACAGTTCTTCCTTGAGGAAGCCATTAGGGAATGCCGTTTTGACGTCCATTTGCCAGATCTCGTAATCATTAAATACGGCAATTGCTAACATGATTCGGACAGACTTCAGCATCGCTACGGGTGAGAAAGTCTCATCGTAGTCAACTCCTTGAACTTGTCGATAACCCTTAGCGACAAGCCGAGCCTTATAGACGGTCACATTACCATCCGCGTCAGTCTTCTTCTTAAAGATCCATTTATTTTCAATGGCTCGCTTATCATTAGGCAAGTCCACCAAAGTCCATAATTTGTTCTCATCCATGGATCCTATCTCGGATTTCATGGCCTCAAGCCATTTTTTGGAATCTGGGCCCGCCATCGCTTCTTCATAGTGTGAAGGTTCACCGTTTTCCAACAACATGATCTCCAGGACAGGGTTGTCGTACCACTCTGGTGTGGAACGTGTCCTGGTGGACCTTTGACGTTCAATAGTAACTTGATCTGAAGTTTCATGATCATCATCATTAACTTCCTCTCCAGCCGGTGTAGGCTCCACAGAAACAACTTCCGGTGATGCGCTACTCTCCGGTTTGTGTGGAGGTACAATTACCTCATCAAGTTCTATTTTCCTCCCACTTACTTCTTTCGAGATAAACTCTTTATCGAGAAAGGATCCATTCTTGGCAACAAAGACTTTGCCTTTGGATCTGAGGTAGAAGGTATACACAATAGTCTCTTTGGGATATCCTATGAAGACGCACTTTTCCGCTTTGGGTTTGAGCTTCTCACGTTGAAGTTTCTTCACGTAAGCATCGCACCCCCAAACTTTTAGAAACGACAGCTTGGGTTTCTTTCCAAACCATAATTCATATGGTGTCGTCTCAATGGATTTTGACGGTGCCCTATTTAAAGTGAATGCAGCAGTCTCTAATGCATATCCCCAAAATGATAGCAGTAAGTCGGTAAGAGACATCATAGATCGCACCATATCCAATAGAGTGCGATTACGACGTTCAGACACACCATTTCACTGAGGTGTGCTAGGCGGCATGAGTTGTGAAACAATTCCACATTTCCTTAGGTGCGCGCCAGTTTTGTGACTTAAATATTCTCCACCACGATCAGATCGTAGGCACTTTATTTTCCTATCACGTTGATTCTCTACCTCACTCTGAAATTCCTTGAACCTTTCAAAGGTTTCAGACTTATGTTTCATTAAGTAGACATACCGGTATCTGCTCAAGTCATCAGTGAGGGTGAGAACATAACGGTAGCCACCGCGAGCCTCGACGCTCATTGGACCGCATACATCGGTATGTATTATCTCCAACAAGTTAGTTGCTCGCTCCATTGTTCCGGAGAATGGAGTCTTGGTCATCTTGCCCATGAGGCATGGTTCACACGTGTCAAATGATTCGAAATCAAGAGACTCCAAAAGTCCATCAGCATGGAGCTTCTTCATGCGTTTGACACCAATATGACCAAGGCAGCAGTGCCACATGTAAGTGGGACTATCGTTATCAACCTTACACTTTTTGATACTCACACTATGGACATGTGTAACATCACATTCTAGATTCATCAAAAATAAACCATTGACCAGCAGGGCATGACCATAAAACATTTCTCTCATATAAATAGAACAACCATTATTCTCAGATTTAAATGAGTAGCCATCTCGCATCAAGCGAGATCCAGATACAATGTTCATGCTCAAAGCTGGTACTAAATAAAAATTATTGAGGTTTAAAACTAATCCCGAAGGTAGATGTAGAGGTAGCATGCCAACGGCGATCACATCGACCTTGGAACCATTCCCGATGCGCATCGTCACCTCGTCCTTTGCCAGTCTCCGCTTATTCCGCAGCTCCTACTTGGAGTTACAAATGTGAGCAACTGCACCGGTATCAAATACCCAGGAGCTACTACGAGCGCTGGTTAGGTACACATCAATAACAAGTATATCACATATACCTTTAACGTTGCCGGCCTTCTTATCCGCTAAGTACTTGGGGCAGTTCCGCTTCCAGTGACCGGTACCCTTGCAATAAAAGCACTCAGTCTCAGGCTTGGGTCCACGCGTGTTCTTCTTCCTGGCAACTTGCTTACCGGACACGGCAACCGCTTTGTCGTCCTTCTTGAAGTTCTTCTTACCCTTGCCTTTCTTGAAACTAGTGGTCTTATTTACCATCAACAATTGATGCTCCGTTTTGATCTCGACCTCTGCTGATTTCAGCATCGAGTACAACTCAGGAATGGACTTCTCCATACCCTACATGTTGTAGTTCATCACAAAGCTCTTGTAGCTAGGTGGAAGCGACTGGAGGATTCTGTCAATGACCGAGTCATCCGGGAGATTAACTCCCAACTGAGTCAAGCGGTTGTGCAACCCAGACATTTTGAGTATGTGCTCACTGACAGGACTATTTTCCTCCATCTTACAACTGAAGAACTTGTCGGAGACATCATATCTCTCGACCCAGGCATGAGCTTGGAAAACCAGTTTCAGCTCTTGGAACATCTCACATGCTCCGTGTTGCTCAAAATGCTTTTGTAGCCCCGGTTCTAAACTGTAAAGCATGCTGCACTAAACAAGGGAGTAATCATTGCAGCGTGACTGCCAAGCGTTCATAACGTCTTGATCTGCGGGGAAAATGGGTGCGTCACCTAGCGGTGCATCAAGAACATACAATCTTTTGGAAGCTATGAGGATGATCCTCAAACCACGGACCTAGTCTGCATAGTTGCTTCCATCATCTTTCAGCTTGGTTTTCTCTAGGAACGCGTTGAAATTGAGGGTGACATTAGCGTTGGCCATTGGATCTACAATATAGATTGTAGCGACAATTTTAGACTAAGTTCATGATAATTAAGTTCACATAATCAAATTATTTAATGAACTCCCACTCAGATAGACATCTCTCTAGTCATCCAAGTGACACATGATCCACGTCAACTAGCCCGTGTCCGATCATCACATGAGACGGACTAGTCGTTCATGGTGAACATCTCCATGTTGATCATATCTTCTATACGACTCATGTTCGACCTTTCGGTCTTCCATGTTCCGAGGCCATGTCTGTACATGCTAGGCTCGTCAAGTCAACCTAAGTGTTTCGCGTGTGTAAATCTGGCTTACACCTGTTGTATGCGAATGTTAGAACCTATCACACCCGATCATCACATGGTGCTTCGGAACAACGATCCTTAGCAACGGTGCATAGTTAGGGTGAACACCATTCTTGAAATTTTATTGAGAGATCATCTTATTTACTACCATCGTTCTAAGCAAATAAGATGTAAATATGATAAACTGTCGGGGAACGTCGCATGGGAAACAAAAAAATTCCTACGCACACGCAAACCTATCCATGTTGATGAGCATCTACGAGAGGGAGAGTGGATCTACGTACCTTTGTAGATCGCTAAGCGGGAAGCGTTAAGAAACGCGGTTGGTGTAGTCGAACTTCTTCGCGATCCAAATCGCCGAGCGTCCCGCGATCCAATCACAAACCATCCCGCAAACACATCATGATCCATCCCGCAAAGTCATCACGATCCGTCTCACGATCTTGATCACGATCTGTCCCGCGAACTCATCACGATCCATTCCGTGATCACATCACGAACCGTCTCGCGATCTCGATCACGGTCCTTCCGATCTAGCGCCGAACGGACGGCACCTCCGCGTTCAGCACACGTGCAGCTTGATGACGATCTCCACCGCCTCGATCCAGCGAGAGGAGGTGGAGAGGAGAGAGAGTTCACCGGCAGCGTGACGGCGCTCCGGTGATGGTGGTGGAGCAATTCCGGCAGGGCTTCGCCTAAGCGCTGCAGAAAACCGATCTAGAGGAGAAACTATGCACCGGTGTAACGGGTAGCACGTGGCCGGAAATTCTGTCCAAAAACCACCCAATCCACTAGTATATATAGGAGGAGAGGAGAGGAGAGGCAGCCAAGGCCTTTGGGTCGGCCTAAATAGGAGGTGGGAAGCAATCCTACTTCACCTCCAATCCTAGTTGGAGTAGGATTGCCTCCTATTGGCTGATTTTCCACTTTTTGCTTTAGGACTTTATCGCCTGCGCCATGGGCCTTTGTGGCGATTTTCCCAGCCCACTAAGGGCTGGTTATTATTATCCCACAGCCCATGGACCTCTTGGGGTCGAAATACCCCTCCCGGAGGCCTCCCGGTACACTACTGGCACTCCCGGTACACTACCGATGAGCCCGAAACTTTTCCGGAAACCAAACTGGGACTTCCTATATACGAATCTTTACCTCCGGACCATTCCGGAGCTCCTCGTGATGTCCGGGATATCATCCAGGACTCTGAACAAACTTTGGTCACCACCATACATAACTCTACACTACCGAAACGTCACCGAACCTTAAGTGTGCAGACCCTGCGGGTTCGAGAACTATGTAGACATGACCGAGACACCTCTACGGTCAATAACCAATGGCGGGACCTGGACGTCCACATTGGTTCCTACATATTCTACGAAGATCTTTATCGGTCGAACCTCTATGTCAAGGATTCAGTTAATCCCGTATAACGTTCCCCTTGTTCTTCGGTATGTTACTTGCCCGAGATTCGATCGTCGGTATCTCCATACCTAGTTCAACCTCGTTACCGGAAAGTCTCTTTACTCATTCCGTAATACAAGATCCCGCAACTAACAATTAGTCACATTGCTTGCAAGGCTTATTGTGATGTTGCATTACCGAGTGGGCCCCGAGATACCTCTCCGTCACACGGAGTAACAAATCCCAGTATCGATCCATGCCAACTCAATAGACACCATCGGAGATACCTGTAGAGCACCTTTATAGTCACCCAGTTACGTTGCGACGTTTGATACACACAAGGCACTCCTATAATATCTGTGAGTTGCATGATCTCATGGTCATAGGAACACATACTTGACATGCGGAAAACAGTAGCAATAAACTGACACGATCATATGCTACGTTTGCAGTTTGGGTTTTGTCCATCACATCATTCTCCTAATGATGTGACCCCATTATCAAATGACATCTCATGTCCATGGCTAGGAAACCTTAACCATCTTTTGATCAACGAGCTAGTCTATTAGAGGCATACTAGGGACATGGTTTTGTCTATGTATCCACACATGCATCTAAGTCTCCGATCAATACAATTATAGCATGGATAATAAACGATTATCATGAACAAGGAAATATGATAATAACTAATTTATTATTGCCTCTAGGGCATATTTCCAACAGTCTCCCACTTGCACTAGAGTCAATAATCTAGTTCACATCACCATGTGATTCGCATTGTTATGAATCTAACACCCAATGAGTTCTGGGGCTCGATCATGCTTTGCATGTGAGAGAGGTCTTATAGTCAACGGGTCTGTAACATTCAGATCCGTGTGCACTTTGCAAATAACTATGTCAAACTGTAAACACTGCTACTACACTCCGCTCGGTACTATTCCAAATGGCTGCTCCACTATACGTATCCAGATTGCTACTACGAGTCATCCGGATTAGTGTTAAAGCTTGTATCGACGTAACTCCTTACGACGAACTCTTTATCACCTCCATAATCGAGAAACATCTCCTCAGTCTCTTAGTTACTGAGGATAATCTTGACCGCTGTCCAATGATCCACTCCTCGTTCACTCTTGTACCCCCTGATGGACTCATGGCAAGGCACACACAGGTGCGGTACACAGCATGGCATAATATAGAGCCTATGGCTAAGCCATAGGGGACGACGTTCGTCCTTTCTCTTTCTTCTGCCGTTGTCGAGCTTTGAGTCTCAGTCAACTTTCACACCTTACAAATCAGGCGAGAACTCTTTCTCTGACTGATCCATTTTGAACTCTTTCAAAATCTTGTCAAGGTATGCACTCATTGAAAGTCTCATCGAGCATCTTGATCTATCTCCATAGATTTTGATGCTCAACAATTAGGTAGCTTCATCCAGGTCTTCCTTTGAAAATCACTTTCCAAATGACCGTTTTATGATTTCCAGAAACTCTACATTATTTCTGATCAACAATATGTCATCCACATATACTTATCAGAAATTCTATAGTGCTCCCACTCACATTATTGCAAATACAAGTTTCTCGTAAACTTTGTATAAACATCAAAACTTTGATCACCTCATCAAAGCGTATATTCCAACTCCGAGATGCTTGCTTCAGTCCATGGAAGGATCACCGAAGCTTGCACACCTTTTAGCATCCTTAGGCCTGACAAAACCTTCTGGTTGTATCACATACAACCTTCCCTCAAGTAAACCATTAAGGAAACGATGTTTTGACATCCATCTGCTAGATTTCATAATTGAAAACACAGCAACTGCTAACATAATTCCAACAGACTTTAGCACCACTACGAGTGAGAAAGTCTCATCGTAGTCAACTCCTTGAACTTGTCACAAACATCTTTGCAACAAGTCGAGCTTTACAAATAGTGACATTCACCATCAGTGTCTGTCTTCATTTTAAAGATCCATTTGTACTCAACGACCTGCCGTCCAACGAGCAAGTCTACCAAAGTCTACACTTGGTTTTCATACATGGATCCTATCTCGGATTTCATGGCCTCCAACCATTTGTCAGAATCCGGGCCCATCATCGCTTCTCCATAGCTCGTAGGTTCATCGTTTGTCCAACAACATGACCTCCAAGACAGGGTTGTCGTACCGCTTAGGAGCAGTACACATCCTTGTCAACCTACGAAGTTCGATAGTAACTTGATCCTGAAGCTTCATGATCATCATCATTAACTTCCTCTTCAACTAACGTAGGCTTCACATAAACATCTTTCTGCGCTGCGCTACTCTCTGGTTGAACAAAGGTTTAACAACCTCATCAAGTTCTATCTGCCTCCCACTCAATTCTTTCGAGAGAAACATTTCCTCGAGAAAGGATCCGTTTAAGCAACAAACACTTTGCACTAGGATCTGAGATTGAAGGTTCACCCAACTGATCTTAGGGTATTTTATGAAGATGCATTTGTCCGCCTTGGGTTCGACCTCATTAGGTGAAAACATTTTCCACACAAGTGTCACAGCTCCAAATATTAAGAAATGACAGCTTAGGTTTCTATCAAACCATAATTCACACGGTGTCATCTCAACGGATTTAGATGATGCCCTATTTAAAGTGAATGTAGTTGTCTCTAATGCATAACCCCAAAAATTATAGTAGTAAAACGATAAGAGACATCACAGTATGCACTATATCAATAGAGCATGAGTATGATGTTCGGACACACCATCACACCATGGTGTTCCAGGTGGTGTTAGTTCTGAAACAAATTTCACATTGTCTTAAGTTGTATGCCAAACTCGTAACTCAGATATTCACCTCCACGATCATATCGCGGTCATTTTTATCTTCTTGTCACGATGATCTTTAAACTTCACTCTGAATTTGCTTGAACCTTTCAAACGATTCAGACTTGTGTTTCATTAAGTAAATATACACTATATCTACTCAAATCATCAGTGAAGGTAAGAAAATAACGATATCCACTACACGCTACAAGACTCACTAGATTGCATACATCAACATGTATCATTTCCAATGAATCACTTGCCCGCTCCATCCAACGGGGTCCTTTAGTCATCTTGCCCAAGAGGCATGGTTCGCATGTCTCAACCGATTCGAAATCGAATGAGTCCAAATATCCATCAGCATGGAGTTTCTACATGTGCTTTATACCAATATGACATTTAGCGGCAGTGCCACAAGTATGTGGTACTATCATTATTAACTTTGTATCTTTTGACATCAATGTTATGAACATGTGTACTACTACAATCAAGATTTCAACAAACCATTCTCACTGGGTGCATGACCATTGAAGGTATTATTCATGCAAACAAAATAACCATTATTCTCTAACTTAAATGAATAACCGTATTGCAATAAACATGATCTAATCATGTTCATGCTCAACACAAATCACCAAATAACATTTATTTAGGTTCGTCACTAATCCTGAAGGTAGAGAGAGCGTGCGATGTTGATCACATCAACCTTGGAAACAC
The DNA here is from genome assembly GCA_022496015.1 of Hordeum marinum. NCBI lineage: Eukaryota > Viridiplantae > Streptophyta > Magnoliopsida > Poales > Poaceae > Hordeum > Hordeum marinum. The sequence goes on along the minus strand of CM039678.1, from coordinate 469,659,648 downwards.
TTCCAACACATATCGTCACCTCACCCTTAGCTAGTTCTCCGTTTATTCCGTAGCTTTTATTTCAAGTTACTAACATTTAGCAACCGAACCGGTATCCAATACCCAGGTGCTACTAAGAGTACTAGCAAGGTACACATTAATAACTCATATATCAAATATACTTCTATCAATGTTGCCAGCCTTCTTATCTACCAAGTATCTAGGGTTGTTCCGCTTCAGCGACCGCTCACCTCATAACAGAAGCACTTAGTCTCGGGTTTGAGTTCAACTTTGGGTTGCTTCACTGGAGCAGCAACTGACTTGCTATCCATGAAGTTTCCCTCCTTGCTCTTGCCCTTCTCAAAACTAGTGGTTTGATTAACCATCAACACTTGACGCTCCTTCTTGATTTCTACCTTCGTGGTGTCAAACATCGCGAACAGCTCAGGGATCAACATTTCTTTCCCTGGCATTTTATAGTTCATCACCAAGTTATAGTAGCTCAGTGACAGTGACTTGGAGAACTACATCAATCACTATCTTATCTGGAAGATCAACTCCCACTCGATTCAAGCGATTGTAGTACCCAGACAGTCTGAGCACATGCTCAACGATTGAGCTATTCTCTTTCATCTTGCAGGCAAAGAATCTCGTTGGAGATCCTATATCTCGCAACTCGGGCACGAGCCTGAGATCACAATCTCAGCTCTTAGAACATCTCATATGTTCTGTTACGTTCAAAATGTTTCGGAGCCTCAATTCTAAGCCGTAATGCATGACGCACTAAACTATCAAGTAGTCATCAAAACATGCCTATCAGATGTTCACAACATCTACAGACGACGCTAGATGGGGTGGCGCACCGAGCGGTGCATTAAGGACATAAGCCTTCTGTGCAGCAATGAGGACAATCCTCAGATCACGGACCCAGTCCGCAATTTTGCTACCAACATCTTTCAATTCTATTTATCTAGGAACATATAAAAATACAAGGGAGCTATAGCGCGAGCTAGTAATCTACAACATAATTTGCAAAGACACTTTGACTATGTTCATGATAATGAGTTCAATTAATCATATTACTTAAGAACTCCCACTCAAATTGGCATCCCTCCGATCATTCGAGTGATACATGATCCAAATTCACCAACTCAAGTCCGATCATCACGTGAGTTGAGGTGGCTGCAATGGTGAACATCATCATGTTGACCATATCTACTATCTGACTCATGTTCGACCTTAAGGTCTCTTGTGTTCCGAGGCCATGTCTGTACATGCTAAGCTCGTCAAGTTTAACCCGAGTGTTCTGCATGTGCAAATCTGGCTTGCACCCGTTGTATGTGAACGTAGAGAATATCACACCCGATCATCACGTGGTGTCTCAACACGATGAACTTTCGCAACGGTGCACACTCGGGGAGAACACAGTTCATCTTGAAATTCAAGCGAGGGATCACCTTATAATGCTACCGCCGTACTAAGAAAAACAAGGTGCATAAAAGGATTAACATCTCATGCAATTCATAAGTGACATGATATGGCCATGAACTTGTGTTCAAGATCTCCATCTTCGAAACATCGGCATGATCTCCAGCGTCACCGGCACAACACCATGATCTCCATCATCTTGATATCCATCAATGTGTTGCCATTGGGGTTATGGCGCCAGCCCTGCTTCTACTTCTATTGCTACCGCTTAGCGATAAAGTAAAGCATTACATAGCGCTTAATGATTGACACGCATGTCATACAATAATTAAAGACAACCCTATGGCTCCTTTCGGTTGCCGTACTAAACGACATGCAAGTCGTGAAATTCTATACATCACATGATCATCTCATACATCACATATATCTCATCATGTAATTGGCCATATCACATCACAACATACCCTGCAAAAACAAGTTAGACGTCCTCTAATTGTTGTTGCATGTTTTACGTGGATGCTATGGGTATCTAGCAAGAACGATTCTCACCTATGCATAAACCACAACGGTGATACATAGATTGCTTTTCAACCTTCTCAAGGACCGCCTTTGTCGGATCCGATCCAACTAAAGTGAGAGAAACTGTCACCCGCAACCCATCTAAGCAACAAGTTGCGTCGAGGGAACCGGTCTCTCGTAAGCGTACGAGTAATGTTGGTCCGGGCCGCTTCATCTCACAATCCCGCTGAACCAAAATCCGACCAAGGGAGGAAGTAATCTAAGCATCAACGCCCACAAACCTTTTGTGTCCTACTCGAGATCTCATCGAACCATCAACCTAGCTCTGATACCACTGTTGGGGAACGTCGCATGGGAAACAAAAAATTTCCTACGTACACGCAAACCTATCCATGGTGATGAGCATCTACGAGAGGGAGAGTGGATCTATGTACCCTTGTATATCGCTAAGCGGGAAGCGTTAAGAAACGCGGTTGGTGTAGTCGAACTTCTTCGCGATCCAAATCGCCGAGCGTCCCGCGATCCAATCACGAATCGTCCCGCGAACACATCATGATCCGTCCCGCGAAGTCATCATGACCCGTCTCACGATCTTTATCATGATCTGTCCCGCGAACTCATCACGATCCGTTCCGTGATCACATCACGAACCGTCTCGCAATCTCGATCACGGTCCTTCCGATCTAGCGCCGAACGGACGGCACCTCCGCGTTCAGCACACGTGTAGCTTGATGACGATCTCCACCGTCTCGATCCAACGAGAGGAGGTGGAGAGGAGAGAGAGTTCACCGGCAGCATGACGGCGCTCCGGTGATGGTGGTGGAGCAATTCCGGCAGGGCTTCGCCTAAGCGCTGCAGAAAACCGATCTAGAGGAGAAACTATGCACCGGTGTAACGGGTAGCACGTGGCCAGAAATTCTGTCCAAAAACCACCCAATCCACTAGTATATATAGGAGGAGAGGAGAGGAGAGGCAGCCAAGGCCTTTGGGTCGGCCGAAATAGGAGGTGGGAAGCAATCCTACTTCACCTCCAATCCTAGTTGGAGTAGGATTGCCTCCTATTGGCTGATTTTCCACTTTTTGCTTTAGGACTTTCTCTCCTGCGCCATGGGCCTTTGTGTCTGTTTTCCCAGCCCACTAAGGGCTGGTTATTATTCTCCCACAGCTCATGGACCTCTTGGGGTCGAAATACCCCTCTCAGAGGCCTCCCGGTACACTACCGGCACTCCCGGTACACTACCGATGAGCCCGAAACTTTTCCGGAAACCAAACTGGGACTTCCTATATATGAATCTTTACCTCTGGACCATTCCGGAGCTCCTCGTGATGTCCGGGATCTCATCCGGGACTCTGAACAAACTTCGGTCACCACCATACATAACTCTACACTACCGAAACGTCACCGAACCTTAAGTGTGCAGACCCTGCGGGTTCGAGAACTATGTAGACATGACCGAGACACCTCTACGGTCAATAACCAATGGAGGGACCTGGACATCCACATTGGTTCCTACATATTCTACGAAGATCTTTATCGGTCGAACCTCTATGTCAAGGATTCAGTTATTCCCGTATAACGTTCCCTTTGTTCTTCGGTATGTTACTTGCCCGAGATTCGATCGTCGGTATCTCCATACCTAGTTCAACCTCGTTACCAGCAAGTCTCTTTACTCGTTCCGTAATACAAGATCCCGCAACTAACAATTAGTCACATTGCTTGCAAGGCTTATTGTGATGTTGCATTACCGAGTGGGCCCCGAGATACCTCTCCGTCACACGGAGTAACAAATCCCAGTCTCGATCCATGCCAACTCAACAGACACCATCGGAGATACCTGTAGAGCACCTTTATAGTCACCCAGTTACGTTGCGACGTTTGATACACACAAGGCACTCCTCTGATATCTGTGAGTTGCATGATCTCATGGTCATAGGAACACATACTTGACATGCGGAAAACAGTAGCAATAAACTGACACGATCATATGCTACGTTTGCAGTTTGGGTCTTGTCCATCACATCATTCTCCTAATGATGTGACCCCGTTATCAAATGACATCTCATGTCCATGGCTAGGAAACCTTAACCATCTTTTGATCAACGAGCTAGTCTATTAGAGGCATACTAGGGACATGGTTTTGTCTATGTATCCACACATGCATCTAAGTCTCCGATCAATACAATTATAGCATGGATAATAAACGATTATCATGAACAAGGAAATATGATAATAACTAATTTATTATTGCCTCTAGGTCATATTTCCAACATAAACATCACATGCAATCAATATAGTGACGTGATATGGCCAATATCATCTTGCTCCTTTGATCTCCATCTTCGGGGCACCATGATCATCATTGTCACCGGCACGACACCATGATCTCCATCATCGTATATTCATGAAGTTGTCTCACCAACTATTACTTCTACTACTATGGCTAACGTTTAGCAATAAAGAAAAGTAATTACATGGCAATCTTGATTGACACGTAGGTCATTCAATAAAACAAGAAAACTCCTATGGCTCCTGCCGGTTGTCATACTAATCGACATGCAAGTCGTGAATCCTATTACAAGAATATGATCAATCTCATACATCACAATGCATCACATCACATCCTTTGGCCATATCACATCACAAGGCATATGCTGCAAAAACAAGTTAGACATCCTCTAATTTGTAGTTGCAAGTTTTTACGTGGCTGCTATAGGTTTCTAGCAAGAACGTTTATTACCTACGCCAAAACCACAACGTGATATGCCAATTGCTATTTACCCTTCATAAGGACCCTTTTCATCGAATCGAATCCGACTAAGATGGGAGAGATAGACACCCGCTAGCCACCTTATGCAACAAGTGCATGTCAGGCGATGGAACTGGTCTCACGTAAGCGTACGTGTAAAGTTGGTCCGGGACACTTCATCCCACAATACCGCCGAATCAAGATAAGACTAGTAGTGGTAAGCAAATTAACAAGATCGATGCCGACAACTGCTTTGTGTTCTACTCATGCATAGATTCTACACATAGACCTAGGTCATGATGCCACTGTTGGGAGACATAGTAGTAAATAAAAAAAATCCTACAATCACCAAGATATATCTATGGAGAAACCAGCAACGAGTGGGGAGAGATTGCATCTTCATACCTTTGAAGATCGCTAAGCGGAAGGGTTATAAGAACGTGGTTGGTGGAGTCATACTCGCAGCAATTCAGATCGCTGTGGATTCCGCTCTAAGCGCCGAACAACGACGCCTCCACGTTCAACACACGTACAGCCCGGTGACGTATCCCGTGCCTTGATCCAGCAAGGAGGAGGGAGAGGTTGGGGAAGAGCTCCAACAGCAGCACGACGACATGGTGGTGGTGGAGCAACAGGGTATTTCGGCAGGGCTTCGCCTAAGCACTTTGGAGGAGGAAGAAGAGAGGTAGGGTTGCACCGTGGGAGAGAGATCAAATCTTTTTTCAAAACAGCCAAAACCTCAAGTATATATAGGAGGAGGGAGAGGGAGGGCTGCCTTGGCCCCTCCTCCAAGGAGGAGAGGTTCGGCCGAAGCTAGGGAGGAGTCCACCTCCCACAAGGGAGGTGGTTCTCTTCCTTCTGAATCTCCTTTAGCCTTATCTCTTTATCCCTAGCCGCATGGGCCTTTCCGGAAGGACTTGGCCAACCCAATAAGGGATGGTACACCTCCTCTAACTGTTGGAAATATGCCCTAGAGGCAATAAATAAAGTGTTTATTATTATATTTCCTTGTTCATGATAATCGTTTATTGTCCATGCTATAATTGTATTAATTGAAAACACATTACATGTGTGGGTAAATAGACAACACTTTGTCCCTAGTATGCCTCTAGTGACTAGCTCGTTGATCAAAGATGGTCAAGGTTTCCTAGCCATTGACATGTGATGTCATTTGATAATGGGATCACATCATTATGAGAATGATGTGATGGACAAGACCCAAACTACAAACGTAGCATATGATCGTGTCAGTTTATTGCTGTTGTTTTCTTCATGTCAAGTATATGTTCCTATGACCATGAGATCATGCAACTCACGGATACCGGAGGAGTGCCTTGTGTGTATCAAACGTCGCAACGTAACTGGGTGACTATAAAGGTGCTCTACAGGTATCTCCGAGGGTGTCTGTTGAGTTGGCATGGATCAAGACTGGGATTTGTTACTCCGTGTGACGGAGAGGTATCTCAGGGCCCACTCACAATAAGCCTTGCAAGCAATGTGACTAAGTGTTAGTTGCAGGATCTTGTATTATGGAACGAGTAAAGAGACTTGCCGGTAATGAGATTGAACTAGGTATGGAGAAACCGACGATCGAATCTCGGGCAAGTAACATACCGAAGAACAAAGGGAACATCATACGGGATTAACTGAATCCTTGACATAGAGGTTTGACTGATAAAGATCTTCGTAGAATATGTAGGAACCAATATGGGCGTCCAGGTCCCGCTATTGGTTATTGACTGTAGAGGTGTCTCGGTCATGTCTACATAGTTCTCGAACCCGCAGGGTCTGCACACTTAAGGTTTGGTGACGTTTCGGTAGTGTAGAGTTATGTATGGTGGTGACCGAAGGTTGTTCGGAGTGCCGGATGACATCCCAAACATCACGAGGAGCTCCGGAATGGTGGTCTAGAGGTAAAGATTCATATATAGGAAGTCCTGTTTTGGTCGCCAGAAAAGTTTCGGGCTCATCGGTAGTGTACCGGGAGTGCCAGTAGTGTACCAGGAGACCATCGGGAGGGGTATTTAGACCCAAGAGGCTCCATGGGCTGTGGAGAGTGTTTACCAGACCTTAGTGGGCTGGTGGAAGTCCCACAGAAGGCCCATGCGGTTTGGGAAAATAGGCCCAAAGAGAAAAAGTGGAAAAAAGCAAAAATAGGGTGAATCCTAGTCCTACTAGGATTGGAGGTGGAGTCCACCTCCTCCACCTGGTTCGGCTGACTCCTTGGAGGCTTGGCCCTTGTGCCAAACCTCCTCCTCTCTTCCTCTTATATATACTAGAGGTTTTAGGGGTTTTGCACATAATTTTCAGCCACGTGCTGCCCGTTCCTCTAGTGCATAGTTTCTCCTCTAGATCGGTTTTCTGCAGCGCTTAGGCGAAGCCCTGCCGGAATAGCTCCACCACCATCGCCGGAGCGCCGTCACGCTGCCGAATAACTCTTCTTCCTCTCCGCTCCTTCTTGCTGGATCAAGACGGCGAAGATCGTCATCAAGCTGTACGTGTGCTGAACGTGGAGGTGCCATCCGTTCGGCACTAGATCGGAAGGATCGTGATCAAGTTCATGGGACGGATCGTGATCAAGTTCGTGGGATGGATCGTGGTTGGATCGCGGGATGGATCATGATTGGATCGCGGGACGGATCGTGATTGGATTGCGGGATGCACGGCAATTTGGATCGTGAAGACATTCGACTACACCAACCGCGTTTCTTAACGCTTCCCACTTAGCGATCTACAAGGTACGTAGATCCACTCTCCCTCTCGTAGATGCTCATCACCATGGAAAGATCTACGTGTGCATAGGATTTTTTTTGTTTCCCATGCAACGTTCCCCAACAGTGGCATCATGAGCTAGGTCTATGTGTAGATGAGATCTCGAGTAGAACACAAAAGGTTTGTGGGCGTTGATGCTTAGATTGCTTCCTCCCTTGGTCGGATTTTGGTTCAGCGGTATTGTGAGATGAAGCGGCCCAGACCAACATTACTCGTACGCTTACGAGAGACCGGTTCTCTCGACCGCAACTTGTTGCATGGATGGCTTGCGGGTGCCAGTTTCTCTCACTTTAGTTGGATCGGATTTGACAAAGGCGGTCCTTGAGAAGGTTGAAAAGCAACTAGTGTATCACCGTTGTGGTTTTTGCGTAGATGAGAATTGTTCTTGCTAGATACCCGTAGCAGCCACGTAAAATATGCAACAACAATTAGAGGACGTCTAACTTTTTTTTGCAGGGTATGTTGTGATGTGATATGGCCAATTACATGATGTGATATATGTGATGTATGAGATGATCATGTGATGTAAAGATTATCATGACTTGCATGTCGATGAGTAAGGCAACCGGCAGGAGCCATAGGGCTGTCTTTAATAACTGTATGACCTGCGTGTCAATCATTAAGCGCTATGTAATGCTTTACTTTATCGCTAAACGGTAGCAATAGTAGTAGAAGCATGTTGGGCGCGACAACCCCAATGGCGACACGTTGATGGAGATCAAGATGATGAAGATCATGGTGTCATGCCGGTGACGATGGAGATCATGCCGGTGCTTTCTAGATGGAGATCAAAAGCACAAGTTCATGGCCATATCATGTCACTTATGAATTGCATGTGATGTTAATCCTTTTATGCACCTTCTTTTGCTTAGGACGACGGTAGCATTATAAGGTTATAAGGTGATCCCTCACTTAAATTTCAAGATGAATTGTGTTCTCCCCGAGTGTGCACCGTTGAGAAAGTTCGTCGTGTTGAGACACCACATGATGATCGGGTGTGATAGACTATACGTTCACATACAACGGGTGCAAGCCAGTGTTGCACGTGCAGAACACTCAGGTTAAACTTGACGAGCCTAGCATGTACAGACATGGCCTCAGAACACAAGAGACCGAAAGGTCAAACATGAGTCATATAGTAGATATGATCAACATAATGATGTTCACCATTGAAGCCACCTCAACTCACGTGATGATCGGACTTGATTTGGTGGATTTGGATCATGTGACACTCAGATGACCTGAGGGATGTCAATTTGAGTGGGAGCTTTAGTAATTTGATTAACTAAACTCATTATCTTGAACAATAGTCTAAGTAAACTTTGCATATTTATGTTGTAGATCAATGGCTCGTGCAGTAGCACCCCTGAATTTTAATGTGTTCCTAGAGAAAGCTAAGTTGAAAGATAATGGAAGTAACTTTGTTGACTGGGCCCGTAATCTGAGGATTATCCTCACGGCATCCCAGAAATCATATGTCCTTGATGCACCGCTTGGTGACCAACCAGAAGACATGACCTCCGAAGACGTTAAGAACGCTTGGGAGGCACGTACTGGAGATTACTCAATAGTTCAGTGTGCGATATTGTATGGCTTAGAACCGGGACTTCAAAGACGTTTTGAACGTCATGGAGCATATTAGATGTTCCAGAAGTCGAAGTTTATATTTCAGAAGAACGCCCAGATCGAGTGGTATGAAACCTCCGATATGTTCTATGCTTGCAAGATGGAGGAGAATGGGTCTATCAGAGAACATATACTCAGAATGTCTGGGTATTCAACTCGTCTAGCGGAGTTGGGAATTGCCCTTCCGCCAGAGACGATCACTGACAGAGTTCTTCAATCACTGCCACCTAGTTACAAGAGCTTTGTGATGAACTATAACATGCACGGGATGAACAAGTCAGTCGCCGAGCTGTTTGCGATGCTAAAAGTCGCTGAGTCTGAAATCCAGAAAGAACATCAAGTGTTGATGGTCAATAAAACCACTAGTTTCAAGAAAAATGGCAAGGTCAAGGGCAAGGGCAAGAAGGGTAAAACCAAGAAGGATGGCAAAGCAGTTGCTACTCCTATAAAGAAGCCCAAACATGGACCCAAGCCAGAAACCAAGTGCTTTCATTGCAAGGGAACTGGTCACTGGAAGCGGAACTGCCCCAAGTACCTGGCTGACAAGAAGGCGGCCAATGACAAACAAGGTATATATGATATACATGTTATTGATGTGTACCTTAATAGCTCTCATAGTAGTGCCTGGGTATTTGATACCGGTTCGGTTGCTCACATTTGCAACTCAAAGCAGGAACTACGGAATAAACGAAGGCTGGCAAAGGACAAAGTGACGATGCGCGTGGGAAATGGTTCCAAGGTTGATGTGATCGCCGTCAGCATGCTCTCTCTTCGATTACCATCGGGATTAGTGATGAACCTAAATAATTGTTATTTAGTGCCTATGTTAAGCATGAACATTATATCTGGATCTTGTTTATTGCGAGATGGTTACTCATTTAAATCAGAGAATAAAGGTTGTTCTATTTACATGAGTAATATCTTTTATGGTCATGCACCCAATGTTAGGGGTTTATTCATATTGAATCTTGATAGTGATGACACACATGTTCATAACATTGATCCAAAATATGTAGAGTTGATAATGATAGTACCACTTTCTTGTGGCACTGGCGTTTGGGTCATATTGGTGTAAAACGCATGAGGAAGCTCCATGCTGATGGACTTTTGGAGTCACTTGATTTTGAATCACTTGACACATGTGAACCATGCCTCATGGGCAAGATGACGAAAACGCCGTTCTCTGGAACAATGGAACGGGCGAGTGACTTGTTGGAAATCATACATACTGATGTGTGCGGTCCAATAAATGTTACAGCGCATGGTGGATACCGTTATTTTCTCACCTTCACTGATGACTTAAGTTGATATGGGTATATTTACTTAATGAAACACAAGTCTGAAACATTTGAAAAGTTCAAGCATTTTTAGAGTGAAGTTGAGAATCATCGTAACAAGAAGATTAAGTTCCTGCGATCTGATCGAGGAGGTGAATATCTGAGTTATGAGTTTGGCAGTCACTTAAGACAGTGTGGAATTGTTTCACAGTTGACACCGCCCGTGACACCACAGCGTAATGGTGTGTCCGAACATCCTAATCGAACCTTATTAGATATGGTGCATCCTATGATGTCTCTTGCTGATTTGCCACTATCGTTTTGGGGTTATGCATTAGAGACAGCTGCATTCACTTTAAATAGGGCACCATCAAAATCCGTTGAGACGATGCCATATGAACTGTGGTTTGGCAAGAGGCCAAAGTTGTCATTTCTTAAAGTTTGGGGATGTGGTGCTTATGTCAAAAAGCTTCAGCCTGAAAAGCTAGAACCCAAAGCGAAAAAATGCGTCTTCATAGGATACCCGAAAGAGACAGTCGGGTATACCTCTATCTCAGATCTGAAGGCAAAGTGTCTGTCGCTAAGAATGGAACATTTCTTGAGAAAGAGTTTCTGTCAAAAGAATTTAGTGGGAGGAAAATAGAGTTTGATGAGGTTATTGAACCTTTACTTCAACCAGAAAGTAGCGCAATGCAGAAAGATGTTTCTGTGGAAACTACGACGGTAGAAGAGGAAGTTAATGATGATGATGATCATGATGTGGATCAAGCTACTATTGAACCTCGTACGTCAACAAGGCCGCGTACTACTCCTAAGTGGTACGGCAACCCTGTCTTGGAGGTCATGTTGTTGGACAACAATGAACCTACGAGCTATGGAGGAGCAGTGATGGGCCTGGATTCCGAGAAATGGTTAGAGGCCATCAAATCCAAGATGGGATCCATGTATGAAAACAAAGTATGGACTTTGGAAGTATTACCTGAAGGGCAAAAAGCCATTCAGAACAAATGGATCTTTAAGAAGAAGACAGACGCGGACGATAATGTCACCGTCTATAAAGCTCGACTTGTGGCAAAGGGTTTTTCACAAGTTCAAGGAGTTGACTACGATGAGACCTTCTCACCCGTAGCGATGCTTAAGTCTATCAGAATCATGTTGGCAATAACTGCTTATTCCGACTATGAAATTTGGCAGATGGATGTCAAAACAGCGTTCCTCAACGGTTTCCTTATGGAAGAGTTGTATATGATGCAACCAGAAGGTTTTGTCGATCCATAGAATGTTGACAAAGTTTGCAAACTCTAGCGATCCATTTATGGGCTGGTGCAAGCATCTCGGAGTTGGAATAAGTGTTTTGATGAGGTGATCAAAGCGTTTGAGTTTATACAAGTTTATGGAGAAGCTTGTATTTACAAGAAAGTGAGTGGGAGCTCTATAGCGTTTCTAATATTATATGTGGATGACATATTGCTGATTGGAGACAATATAGAAATGCTGGAAAGCATGAAGGAATATTTGAACAAGAGTTTTTCAATGAAGGACCTAGGAGAAGCTGCTTTCATATTAGGCATTAAGATCTATAGAGATAGATCGAGACGCTTAATAGCACTTTCATAGAGCACATACCTTGATAAAGTTTTGAAGAAGTTCAAAATGGATCAGCCCAAGAAGGGGTTCTTGCCTGTGTTACAAGGTGTGAAGTTGAGTAAGACTCAATGCCCAGTGACTGCAGAGGATAGAGAAAAGATGAGTGTCATCCCCTATGCTTCAGCCATAGGCTCTATCATGTATGGAATGCTGTGCACAAGGCTCGATGTCAGCCTTGCCATAAGTATGGTCGGAAGGTTTCAAAGTGATCCTGGAATGGAACACTGGGCAGCGGTCAAGAATATCCTTAAGTACTTGAAAAGGACTAAGGAAATGTTTCTCGTTTATGGAGGTGATGAAGAGCTCATCGTAAAGGGTTACGTCGATGCAAGCTTTGACACTGATCCGGATGACTCTAAGTCACAAACCGGATATGTATTTATTCTCAACAGGGGAGCGGTAAGCTGGTGCAGTTCCAAGCAAAGCGTGGTAGCCGATTCTACATGTGAAGCGGAGTACATTGCAGCCTCGGAGGCGGCGAAGGAAGGTGTCTGGATGAAGCAGTTCATGATAGATCTTGGAGTAGTGCCTAGTGCATTGAATCCAATGAACCTGTTCTGTGACAACACTGGTGCCATTGCTCTGGCCAAGGAACCAAGGTTTCACAAGAGGACCAGACACATAAAGCGACGCTTCAACTCCATCCGCGATTACATCGAGGAGAAGGACATAAATATTTGCAAAGTGCACACGGATGTGAATGTTGCAGACCCGTTGACTAAACCTCTTCCAAGGGCTAAACATGATCAACACCAGAACTACATGGGTGTTCGATTCATTACAACGTAAATCACATAGTGATGTGAGCTAGATTATTGACTCTAGTGCAAGTGGGAGACTGTTGGAAATATGCCCTAGAGGCAATAAATAAAGTGTTTATTATTATATTTCCTTGTTCATGATAATCGTTTATTTTCCATGCTATAATTGTATTAATTGGAAACACATTACATGTGTGGGTAAATAGACAACACTTTGTCCCTAGTATGCCTCTAGTGACTAGCTCATTGGTCAAAGATGGTCAAGGTTTTCTAGACATTGACATGTGATGTCATTTGATAATGGGATCATGTCATTAGGAGAATGATGTGATGGACAAGACCCAAACTACAAACGTAGCATATGATCGTGTCAGTTTATTGCTGTTGTTTTCTTCATGTCAAGTATATGTTCCTATGACCATGAGATCATGCAACTCATGGATACTGGAGGAGTGCCTTGTGTGTATCAAACGTCGCAACGTAACAGGGTGACTATAAAGGTGCCCTAGAGGTATCTCCGAGGGTGTGTGTTGAGTTGGCATGGATCAAGACTGGGATTTGTTACTCCGTGTGACGGAGAGGTATCTCAGGGCCCACTCGGTAATACAACATCACAATAAGCCTTGCAAGCAATGTGACTAAGTGTTAGTTGCGGGATCTTGTATTACAGAACGAGTAAAGAGACTTGCCGGTAATGAGATTGAACTAGGTATGGAGATATCGACGATCGAATCTCGGGCAAGTAACATACCGAAGAACAAAGGGAACATCATACAGGATTAACTGAATCCTTGACATAGAGGTTCGACCGATAGATCTTCATAGAATATGTAGGAACCAATATGGGCATCCAGGTCCCGCTATTGGTTATTGACCATAGAGGTGTCTCGATCATGTCTACATAGTTCTCGAACCCACAGGGTCTGCACACTTAAGGTTTGGTGACGTTTCGGTAGTGTAGAGTTATGTATGGTGGTGACCGAAGGTTGTTCGGAGTCTCGGATGAGATCCCGGACGTCATGAGGAGCTCTGGAATGGGCTGTGGGAGAGCGAGCCCTTAGTGGGCTCGTGGAAGTCCCACACAAGGCCCATGCGGTTTGGGGATAAAGGCCCAAAGAGAAAAAAGTGGAAAAAGGCAAAAATAGGGTGAATCCTAGTCCTACTAGGATTGGAGGTGGAGTCCACCTCCTCCACCTGGTTCGGCCGACTCCTTGGAGGCTTGGCCCTTGTGCCAGGCCTCCTCCGCTCTTACTCTTATATATACTGGAGGTTTTAGGGGTTTTGCACAGAATTTTCAGCCACGTGCTGCCCGTTCCTCCAGTGCATAATTTCTCCTCTAGATCGATTTTCTATAGCGCTTAGGCGAAGCCCTACCGGAATAGCTCCACCACCATCGCCGGAGCGCCGTCACGCTGCCGGAGAACTCTTCTTCCTCTCCGCTCCTTCTTGCTGGATCAAGACGGCGGAGATCGTCATCAAGCTATACGTGTGATGAACGCGGAGGTGCCGTCCGTTCGGCGCTAGATCGGAAGGATAGTGATCAAGTTCGTGGGACGGATCGTGATCAAGTTCGTGGGACGGATCGTGATTGGATCATAGGACAGATCGTGATTGGATCGTGGGCTGGATCGTGATTGGATCACGGGACGCATGGCGATTTGGATCACGCAGACGTTCGACTACACCAACCGCGTTTCTTAACGCTTCCCGCTTAGCGATCTACAAGGGTACGTAGATCCACTCTCCCTCTCGTAGATGCTCATCACCATGGATAGATCTGCGTGTGCGTAGGAAATTTTTTGTTTCCCATGCAACGTTCCCGAACACTAACAGCCCACGAAGTCCTTTGGTCGTCACACCCCTCCCGGGGGTCCATCGACACCCTCCCGGCACTCCCGGTACACTACCGATGAGCCCAAAAACTTTCCGGTGACCAAAACAGGACTTCCTATATATCAATCTTTATATCTAGACCATTCTGGAGCTCCTCGTGATGTCCCAGATCTCATCCTGGACTCCTAACAACCTTCGGTAATCACGTATACCATTTCCCTATAACCATAGCGTCATCGAACCTTAAGTGTGTAGACCCTACGGGTTCGGGAGACACGTAGACATGATTGAGACACCTCTCCGGTCAATAAGCAACAGTGGGATCTAGATACCCATGTTGGCTCCCACATGCTCCACGATGATCTCATCGGATGAACCACGATGTCGGGGATTCAATCAATCCTGTATACAATTCCCTTTGTCTATCGGTATGATACTTGCTCGAGATTCGATCGTCGGTATCTCTATACCTTGTTCAATCTTGTTACCAGCAAGTCTCTTTACTCTTTCTGTAACACATCATCCCGTGGCTAACTCCTTAGTCACACTGAGCTCATTATGATGATGTCTTACCGAGTGGACCCAGAGATACCTCTCTGTCATACGGAGTGACAAATCCCAGTCTCGATTCGTGCCAACCCAACAGACACTTTCGGAGATACCCATAGTGCACCTTTATAGCCACCCAGTTACGTTGTGACGTTTGGCACAGCCAAAGCATTCCTACGGTATCCGGGAGTTGCACAATCTCATGGTCTAAGGAAATGATACTTGACATTGGAAAAGCTTTAGCAGATGAACTATACGATCTTGTGCTATGCTTAGGATTGGGTCTTGTCCATCACATCATTATCCTAATGATGTGATCTCGTTATCAACGACATCCAATGTCCATGGTCATGAAACCGTGACCATCTATTGATCAAACGAGCTAGTCAACTAGAGGCTCACTAGGGACACGTTGTAGTCTATGTATTCACACATGCATTCTGGTTTCCGGTTAATACAATTATAGCATGAACAATAGACAATTATCATGAACAAGGAAATACAATAATAACCATTTTATTATTGCCTCTAGGGCATATTTCCAATAGCCGCCTCCAGCTCGACTATGGCGACGTCAGGGTTCACCGTCGGGCGATGGGGGTGCTCAGGCCCCGAAAAGCCGTGCCGAGCGGGTCGGAGGTGTCGATGCGGGCCGCAGCGGCGTCAACCTCGGTCCACGCACGGCCACAAGAGGTGGAGGAGATGATGGCCATCGCTCCCACGCGAACGTGAGAGCCGCTGGACTGGATCGCGGTGAGTGCACCCACAACCGTGGGCGGGTCGGCGCGGTTGAGCACCTGGCTAGGGTACTCGTCGGTGACTGGTGCTTCATCAAGGCTTAGCCTGCCGAAGCGCTCGGTGAGCGCGTCGATGTCGGGCGTGAGGTCGACGATGCTGCCCGCAGGGCCTGCCGGAGCAAGCCCCACGAGCCCGCGGTTTTGCCTGGACGTGCGGCGGCGACGGGGAATGGCAAGGGGTCCCGCCTGGAGCATGAATCCGGCTGGTGCCGCGTACGGCCCCACGGTGGGCACCAACTGTCGTCGTTTTCTCACGATAGATGCCATGGGTTGGCTTATCGAAGGTGGTTGGGGCCGGAGGAGCCGACGGGCTCCGGGGGCGGGATTAGGCACAAGCAGGGATGACACACGATGTACCCAGGTTCAGGGCCCTTCGTGGGAGGTAACACCCCTAGTCCTGCTTGGTCTAGTTGATGGATGGGTATGGTTACAAGGTTGCTCCTGGAGCTGTTGTCTAGAGGAGGAAGAGGGAGCAGCCGGTTCGCCTTCCTTTGCTATGATGGTGAATGCATGGGAAGTGTCCGATGGGTGTGTGTGCGTGAGATTCGTCGTCCCCGTTGAATGGGGGGCTCGGGGGGGGGGGGTTATAGGCCAACCCCCGGCTTACAATACTCTTAAGGTACAGAATAGGGGGACCCGACTGGCAGCCTCTCTAGCTGGCCAGGGGGTCCCGCCCCTTGAGCCGTCTCGTCGCCCATAGGGTCCACCGGCTGCATGGTCCCATCGCCCGCTGGGGCCCGCCAGCCGGGTCCGCGATTGGCCCGCGCCCACCTGCTACGGCACGGGCCGCCCGGGCGGCGTCATCTTGCGCCAGCCAGCCAAAGTCTTCGGTACGACCGGCTGCACTGTAGCCACGCCGGAGCAGGTAATCGAGTGGGCGGAGGCGTGCCGACACTGTTGCCCCGCCCAGTCGCGGTCGGCCAAGGTCAGCGGTATGACCGACTGAACTGTAGCCATGCGCACCCGTGCGTCAATGGTCATTGTGGCTACATTGGGGCCCGTCGTGGGGGTCCCGTCTTGTCGCCGTACCCGCGTGCATAGGGATGGGACGGGAGCTTATCTGCCCAAGGGTCAACAGAGGAGGCGGTTCGAAGACAGCCGTCCGCGCCCAGCCAGCCGGGGGCTGAGCCGGCTCCTTGGACAGCCGTCCTCAATCCAGCCGGCAACACGCCTGCCGGTCGCGCGCTAGCCGGTCGGGAAGCAGCCGGCCACATATTTTTTCTTGAAGCGGGAGAGAGAACCCCGTTGCTTTGGCCTACCAGGGATAATAACCCCGTCAGGGAGGGAATCAAAATAACCAGACTTGGGCAAAATTTCAGATTTGACAATAAAATTCAAAATTTTAGACTTGGGCATGAGGAGGAGGAGCTACAGACTTGCAAAGCGCTGGGCACAAGGAGCATCTGAAGGAGGAGGAGGAGCGTGGGATGTTTAGGAGGAGCCGCCCCCGACTTTCGCAGCAGCAGCCGTCGTCTTCTTCCACCCTCTACCCCCGCACTAGCTGATGTCGTCTTCTTCCACCGTCGACCTCCGCATCAGCCGCTCGGGGCCCGAAGGAGGAGCTAGTGGATGAGGAGCTCAAGCACAAGGAGCGCCCATCCCATGTCGTCGCCATGCCTCCAGATCGAGTGCCAACTCATCGTCATGCCTCCAGATCGAGCGCCAACTCATCGAAGAAGGGATTTTTAGGACCTACGTGGCGTCGTGGAGGAGGGAGAGGAGGAGCTGCGTGGGGAAGTGGAGCAACGCATCATCGTGGAGGAGGGAGAGGAGCTCAGTGATGCGGCGTAGTGGAGGGGAGCGATACAGCGACGCGAGGCAGAGGAGCGTAGCGCGACACGAAAGGGAGCGGGCGTAGTGTTGGGAAGCGACACGACAACAGGACAGAGGGATGGGATTGCGGGTTGTGTCGGTACAAATTGGAGTTTTTTTTTGAAAAAATACCACAAGGACAAGTTTTATCAGACGAGGGAGTACAATTTTTTTTTTACAATTACTAAATTATTTGGCGCATATAGGGTGTGCTGGCACCCGGGAGCACCAGGTTTCCTTCCGAAGAGTACCCCTTCTTTCTCTGCCCCTCACCTCCTCACGCACAACATCTGCACGTAGGGCCTCCAGCACTAGCTGCATCTTCCCTTCCATGGCTCCCAAGTGCTCCCATATTGGTCCTAATCTAATCCTCCCCTACAGATTGCGTTCCCACAAATCAAGCCGTGACATGATACATTGGAGAAGAATGCTGCACTCCACGGCAATGCAACACAAAGTGTTTTCCGAAAAGCAAGAGAATTACACCGCTGTACTCGGCTTTATCTATTTGATGCCTGCCCATGACCTGAAAGCTCGGACATCATCAATCCTTTTGCTCTGAGCTTCTGTTTTGTCATGCAATGAATCCAAGTTCCTATACAGATTCTTGTGCAGCTTCAGAAAGACCTGCCTATATTTCCACTTGTCGCAGTAAATATTATGGGTTGACATGTAACTAATAACCTCCATCACCCTTGAAAAATAGCCACCTTTGAGGAAATCCAAAACCAAGCAGTCAAGCAAATCCCTATCCACAGATATTTCTCTGTACTCGAGTCTGCGCTTTATTTCTCCCCACAGTATGGTAATCTCCCTATACATGCTTAATGACGAATATCCACACAGTATGTGGCAAAACGTATGCAGATTGGGTCTAATATTTTGCTCTCTCATGCATTTATATGTGCGCAGAGCATCTTCCATCATTTTTGCCTTGCAGAAGAAAAGAATTGAATTATTGAACTCAAAGGTCAAGTGGTCTCCAGGGTTATAGTGTTCTGCTTCTTCAACCAAACTGGAAAGCAAAGATGATTTACTTTGGGGCATCCCGTCCTTGACAATTTTGGCAATGTCCTTTATTGTAAATGATGGACTAGTATGAAATTCATCCATGGTAGATGCTATTTTCTGTATCTGTTGGAGAAGCCCATTGAATTCTTCGGGTTTATGCTCATTCTCATATGCTCTGAGAAGAGACATGTAAGTACCAACCCCAACAGGAATCTCAGCTGACTCTAAAGCATCCAGGATATCATGAGCGGCATGCAACCATCCCATCTGAATGCATGCATTAATCACATCCGAAGCAGAAATTCCCTTTACTTCTTCCTTTTGCAATGTAATACAGAAGTTAGACAATGCACCCAGTTTCTCTGCTTTCACACAGCCTACAATAAGTTTAGCAAGAGCCTTCTCACTAGGAACAAGATTTCCGCTGATAGGAACAAGAAGGCCGGACTTGTTTTTTATATCTAAACCAAAACCTGTGTCCAATTTTGTTGGGTCAAACATTATCCTGTACCCACTTTTTAGGTTACCAGAGCCAATTTGTATCATCCCTTGTTTCTGCGCATCATTGCCGCATGAGTTCCGTTGCCGATACAGATTCATTATAAGATCTGCAGCAGCATCCATGTCATCACCACTGAATTGCAGGCTCAATAAACTGTCATAAAAATGCTGATATTGCTGAAAGAATGGCAAAGAGGAGAAAGAATCGATGCTTCCTTTCATGGTCATCAACTCATCTCGCTGCCCAACCATTTCACAGACACGGCTAGCGACCGCCACTGTATTCACATCCGCCACAACACCGACCAATGACATCAGTTCCATTATTTTCTGGGCTCTGATGATGCATTTGAAGTTAACACAAGACTCCAAAATCATATTGAACAAGGTGACATTGTTCTTGATTGGGTCCAATTTTTTCAGCTGTCGCCTATCTGAAATCTGATCCAGGAAACACTCACAGGTCTCAGCCAGAACATCAGCCGCAAGATAGGACCCTACTTGTGACTTCAACATGTGCAAAAACACCATGCTCAGCATATCAGCATCAGGAAGCTTGCCGCTCTCCAGTATGATCCTCAGGACCGCAGAGGCAGGAACAGGCGTCTGATCTCTTGCAAGTGCCAGAGCTAGCCTCATCAGCGACCTAGAGTTGAGGAGATTGGCGTTACACTGATAAACTGAGAGAACCAAGTCATAGGCTCTCTGAAGCCACGTCCGACTAGACGTGTAGGACAGCGACACAATGACACTGTTCAATACCCTTGGCTCGGGAAGGCCGTGCAGGCTTTTATAATTGCCAAATGCTCGCAGAGCCTCGTCGACATTGCCGCCTTTGAGAGCAGCATCGATTGTCCTCAGTAGAGTTTCACGGGATGGCGCTTCCCATGGCAGAAACGTGCCGGCAGTTGTGCTCGTGGAAAGATACTGTGCAGCTAGAACGCGATGCCTCCTCCATGGGCCGCTGCCGCCGCCGCAATTGGCCTAGGACAAGAGCAAAAGCATTTCTCTCAAATTCTAGTAGTAGTTAACTGAGAACAAGAGAGACTATGGAATCCAAGTACTACACTTGAACTGTACATTAATCACCCAGGTATTGCTCTTACAGTGAAGGAAGCTCCGGCAGCACGAGAGAAGAGTGTGAGACTGCAGCAATGGCGGCATGCCCGGAGCAAGATCCTCATTGCTTCAATCAAGCATAGCCAGCACGCTTGGACTTGGAGGAAGAAGCGAGGGGATACGAAGTGGTGGACTGATGCAACTACACAAACACGGAATGGAGGCTGGACTGGCGGAGGTGGAGCCGTGCCGTGGAGCCCTGCAGGGCGAGCCGAGTCGGGGAGCCGGCAAGGCCGGATGGCAGAGGCTGACTAGCGCCTGGCCTTGGCGGCGAGGGCCGGAAGCCGAGGCGAGGGATTCGCAAGGGGAGTGGAGGGGCCGAGGAGAGGGCGGCCGTCGGACTTGGAATCGCCGTCGCCGCCGCCGCCGCCGCCGCTAGGTTGGGGAATCGGTGGAGGTATCTCGGTCGCTGCTGTAGGTGCCAGTTCGGCCTGGACTCAGTGGGCCAAGTGCTTAGATGGGCCAGAGAAAAAGAAGCAGCCCAACTTCATATTGGACCTATCGCACACAGTCGCACAAACACTTCGATCCAACCAGTTCTTCCCGTCCCACTCCCCTCAAAAAAAAAAAAAGTTCTTCCCGTCCCTGACGGCCGGCTCCCCAGCGACTGAGCCGCCCCATCCCCGCCGCGGCGCTGCCTCGCCGGTCGCCGGCCGGAGCCCAGCCCAGCCACGCAGGAGTACCCTTCCTCTCCTTCCTGCCCGCTTGGCCCGCGGAGGCAGCGGCGCCCCTCTTCGAGCTGCGCCCCTGCTCTGCCCTGTCCACGGTCGTCTGGCGCCACTGCAAAGCCGGCGGCAGCTGCCTGGTCATCAGTCCGGCACTCGGCCAACAGCAAGTCAGCAAACCCTGCCCCAATCAGCCTGATTTAAGGTACCCAATTTATCCATTCCCCAATATCTTATTTAGCCATTTAGGGTTTGCTTTTTTGCTGTGCTATGGTAGCTATCCAGTACATGAACATGAAGTTCATGACGACATGAACCGAACACACACATGAATTTGGACATCATTTCTGCCTCAATTAGCCTTATTGATAGAAACTAAATTTTGTTGAAGAATGAAGAGGACCGGAGACATTGCCTCTCTTTTTCGTAGACATGCTTTGAAGATAGGGAAGAAGGAAGGGTCCATGCCGGATGTTGCCGAAGAACAAACCAGAGATATAATCGGTATTTTCGTGACCATGCAAAAGCGTAGGCCAGAAACATAGTCTTCTTTAACTTCGCAACGTGTGTACTATGTTATGTAAAAATTGTAATTTTAGTAAGATTATAAGACCATATATTGATCTATTTCTATGTGGTATTGGTAACTACTTCGAACGTTCACATAATCACATGGCATGTTTGTTGACCAAAAATAATTTAGGACCGCCCTGGTTTCAAATCCTAGATCCGCCACTGGCCATAGCATCTCCAGATCCACCACCGTCTGTGCTCTCGCTGCTGTGCATTCTAGTACTGTTAAAGTAGTTTGTTGGGTCGCAGCTCACAATTAATGCTTCTTGTTTTCTCAGGCAATCGATATCTCTGTCTGTTAGTGAAAATACTTCCAAATACATTTATCCGGTAGTATATACTAGATACTAGTAATAAGTTTTGAAGAAAGTTGGTAAAATAATTCATGAACCCAAACTGCTGTAGAAATGCTCTGCATGCTTCTGTCAACTATATCTATACACGGTTTATGATACTGCTCATCTTCCTTCAGGCTGAATACATTATTTGGGACCAATGGAAGAGGAAGACTATAGCACCGAATCATCCAATGAAGAAGACGTGCAGGAAGGTGCTGACAAGGAAAAAAACCTTGCTGAGGGCCATGTCTTTAGGCCGGTTGATATAGATCCAGAATGGATACCTAAAGTAGGGATGGTATTCGATTCAGAGGAAGACGCCTTTCAGTTTTATGTCGCATATGGCTGCCGCTCTGGTTTTGGTATCACAAGGAGATCTAACAACACCTTTGATGGTTTCCGCTATCGCTCTACCTTCATATGCTCTAAAGGAGGGCAATCTAGGCTCAGATCTGGTGTGACTAGGCCTGCAAGAAAGCGAGGCACAAAGACTGGCTGCAAGGCTAAGATCATTGTCAAGGACGCCCATTTTCAGAATCGTTGGGAAGTTATTGTTCTCGAGTTGGAGCATAACCATCCACTGGATCCCAGTTCGGTTAAATATAAGAAGCATTTGGAGAACTTCCCTTTCTCTCTAAATCCACCTCGCTCGTCTGAGGCACCGCAGAGTAGCTCAGTTATTGTAAATTCTAGTAGTTTTGGAGATAGTGGCATACCTTCATCTGCCCAGATTGAAATCAAGACCAAGATAGACAGAAATAGAAAACTGAAGCTTGCTGAAGGAGATTTAGAGGCATTAGTGAGGTTTTTCAACGACATGCAAGACCGAAACCCGTGTTTCTTTCACACTTTAGACATGAATGAGCAAGGACAGCTAAGGAATGTGTTCTGGGCTGATGCCAAATCACGTAGTTCTTACAATTACTTTGGTGATGTGGTTGCTATTAATGTCACAAACTTCAGTGATCAGTATGATATACAGTTTGTGTCATTTGTGGGCACTAACCACCATGCTCAACCACTGTTACTAGGGTGTGGTTTGCTTGCTGGTAGATCTCTTGGAGCTTACGTGTGGCTTTTTGATACATGGTTAAGATGCATGAATGCCACGCCACCACCTTCAATAATTACCAACTATTGTCATGATGTTGCAATAGCTGTTAAAAAGGTTTTCCCCAATTCACGGCACCGCTTTTGCCTTTGGCACATTTTAAATGAGCTTCCTGAAAAGTTGGCCGGAATGGAAAAGAAGGATGAAGTTATTTCTACTTTCAGCACATTGGCCTATGACTCAGTTACTATGCCTGATTTTGACAAAGAGTGGCAAGAAATGATACATCAATTTCAGTTGGAGGGAAATGACTGGCTGTCCAAATTATACGAGGTCAGGACACAGTGGGCTCCTATTTATGTGAAAGAATTTTTTTGGGCGGGAATGTCCGTCACAGACAGAAGTGACAGTGCAACTGACTATTTTGATGGCTGGTTAACGTCTGGTACATCTGTGAAAATGTTTGTTGAGCAGTATGAGGCAGCCGTTAAAACTAAGTTAGAAAAGGAAACCTATGAGGATTTGCAATCATCTCAGATGAGGCTACAGTTGATGACTGGATTGCCTGTGGAGGAGCAAGCAGCAAAGATGTACACGACAGAGATATTTCAAACTTTCTTGAATGAAATAGGGCATTCATTTCAGTGCAACTATAATATATTTGACCGGACTGATTCAGTAGTTACATACATAGTATCAGAGCATGTAAATCAAAGAAAGGTGGACTACAAAGTTGATTATGACAATACTGAAGATGATATATGGTGCATCTGCCGGTTGTTCCAATTTAAAGGTATATTGTGCAGACATGCTCTCACTGTGCTGAGGCAGGAGCTTGTACCGATGATTCCATCAAAATACATCATTCATCGCTGGTGCAAGGATTGTAAACTAACTTGTTCTCCCATGTCCCGGGACGTCTCATTAAGTACTCAGGAGTTGGGAAGTTATGATGATCTCTACAAACTAGGCCACCGATACTTTGCAGAAGTTGTGGAACTGGGTTCTGTGAACTCGGAATCAAAAGATTATTCTTTGTCAATCATGAGGGAGATCAGGGATAAAGTGATTTCTTATGAGAAGTCACTAAGAGATCAGAGGGTTGACAGTCAAGTTTCAACTGCCAATTTTGCATATAATCCAGTGAATGAGGATTTTACTGATGATGCATTACCCATTTCTCTTAGTACGAAGGGCTGGGATCTCATGCAAGGTCAGTCAAAACGTTCTCGCAAGAAGAAACTGATGACACCGACAGTTCTTGATACCCTGAAAAAGAAAACTAAAAGGGCCTATAACAAGAGGAGGAATGCCACTGCGAACCTAAACACAATGGTCACCGCAACTGACAGCATAGCTGAAAGCACAAATGTATGTATTGTTACTAGGTCCACACATTTGGTTGGTACTTTTTGTCCGTATAGTTCTTGATGATTAACATTGAAGTTTTCCCCATTAGGTTCAGCAGGATCAAGTAAATGAGGGATGGCCATTAACATCTACTGGTGCACCAGATACCTTCCCTTACGGAGTAAGCTCAAATATACCCTTCCGATCTCCCCCCTCTGTTCTTACTGGTCTTGGTGAATTCTCATAAACTAATTCTTGTTTTTCTTAAAATCGTTTGCCTTCTAGGTGGAGACCATATCTTTCGATTTGACACAATACAACAATGCGCCAAGCTTCCATTGGCCTGAAAGCAGTAGCAGGTCTCAGCTTCAGTGAAAGGAGGCAACACTTACATGTGCGTTCATGTAGCCTGTGTTCTAACATGATCACATGATGGGCAGAGTTAGTGTTGATAGTTCAGGTTCGCCCTTGTTTGCTCTGCTACTAGGAGGTTGCTGGCCGTCTGAACAAAGGTGAAAAAAGAAATTCAAACTTGGCGGAAACCAGTAAAAGTAAAACTACCACCCACTTCTAACCAACTTGGTCTAAATTGGTTCGGCTAATCTGGGACGCCCCTGATTATCCGCCTCCATTTAATAGCCCAGCTGTACATATTCATTTCTGTTTTTTCAGGTCCTTCAATATTTCTTGTTCCATTACTTTGGTTTACTTGAATCATGTTACGCTAAATGAACTTATATCTTGAATAATTTGACCTGATGTTATCCCTGTGTACCATTCATGTAGTGCATTGTTGTGTATGATTTGTTTGATAAAATCATTTGTTTGGCAGTCATCAGGTGATGTTGAGTTGCAGTCATCAGGTGCCTCGCAGCTCGTTTGCCCATAAGCAGCAAAAGCCAATTGTCGTATGTTCCTGTGTTATGTGTTACAGTAATGGGATAGTTCTTTTGCTGACTTCTAGAGTAAGCTAGAATAAGCTACAGTGATGGGCGTTGCAAAAAAGAAGAAGCTATAGTGATGGGCTCAGACAATTTAGATGGTTTGGTTGTACAACACGCCAACGTCCAGTTTACTCCCTACGACATTTATTTTGGATCGGAGGGAGTACAGCTCTGAGCGCGGCGTAAGTGTTTATTTTACAGTCGGCCCACAAATTCTGATTTCTTATATAATGGCTTAAAGCAGCTGATTCTTTATGCAACAAAATCTGAATAGTTAGATATTTCTAAAATCATGTGCAACCAAGCAACTGTACATTAACGCAAAGCCTAAACTGATGCCAAAAAATAAATGCAAGCTCAATGTAACAGTTTCTAGAATTTGAAACTTGGTCAAGATAGAAATAACAACTTCTAAATTCTCGGATGACTTAGAAATAGAGCAGTAAATACGTTTTCTTGAAAACAATAAAGCTTGCTGGATACGGTAGGAAAAATGAGGGAGCCATTTTCAGGTCTATGCAGGTGGAATGTAGAGCCATTTGCATCAGCAATCTACAGTAGTTGCCAATGCTATTAAAATGTTGCTACAGCATTCCCCGAAAAAAAACTTTTGGTACAAGAGAAATCTTCAATTACAGTTTGCAGCACACATGCTTCCCCCCTCCATGCAGCGGGGCAAGTGATTGCCTTACACAAGAACTACATATCTCCTGCCTGGAGCTTATGAAAATGTCGCGAAGCGTATCTACCTACCGTAGGAGTCCACGTATACTTACATCGCACGGTTAAGGTTGTTACAATCATATCATACATTTCACTCCAAGTTTATCTACATGTCAGAGGCGGTAGAACCCTAACCAACATAAGTATCTAGATATCTTAACAAAGCTCCCACCAGCCTGTGCCATACTTCTTTGCAAGATGTGGCAGAAGAACCATCTTCTTAACTGCAAGGTCAATCAATACAAGTTACACATTTACAGTCAGAAGAGATATTGGTATGAGTCAGAAGAGATATTTTTTAACCAGCAAGTCAAAGGAAATTGCTCAAGGTATTGACAGCGTACATATGGACATTACCTGCTTCAGAATTGAAGGAGTCAAAACTCTGGATGTCAGGTATATGCTCAACAATGTCACTGTCATCCCCTTGTAGCCTATCCATGAACTCCTTTCGCGTGTCTGTTAGAAGCATCTTCTGTAGTGTCTTAATGTGCTTGATGCCTCCAGGCACTATCTTTAGACTCTTTAGACCAACAATCTCCAAAGTATGTAGAACCTTCATTGTGCCTTCCTCAATCTCAATCGAATTTAGACGTTCCATGTCAACTAACGCAAGAGAACTGAGCTTGGGAAACCATCCTGCACGGAATGTTAATTGTTCCCCATCATAAGTTCTGTAAAGATTCAGATACACTAGATTCAGCATGTGAGCAAAGGAGCTAATAGGATCTTTCTTCAGACAGGAACAATCAAGTTTCAACGCAGCGAGCTTCTCAAAACTTGCAAACATCTGCGGGAGCACTCCCTCATACAACCTCCCTCGCAGCCAGAAAAACTTCAGATTTGGTAAGGGCTTTATCTTTGTCAGATCAAGAACCTCATCCTTGCTGTTAGCAAAAACAACCAACCTACTGAGGCTAGGCATCCTGGCCAAGGAGTCCCATAACTCTGCAATGTAGTTTTGATGCATTTTCATTATAGCCAAACTTCTCATCAGTGCCAACTCACCGAGCTGCGTAAGCAGGTCTTTATTGGCTGAAACAGATTGCAAGCTTTGCAGATTCTTTAGACGGCAAATATTGCCAGGGATATTTGTAGCAGAAAAGCAGTCAAATATCCTTTCTTGAACATCATGGAGCATGTATACATACAGATGCCTCAATTTGCTCAGGTTTGTTAATTCCCATGGCAGCTGCTCCACGTAGGTGAACCGCAGGTCCAGAACTTGTAGGTTCGTAAGTTTACCGAGCGATGCTGGTATATGCTTAACCTTTGTGTGAGCTAAATCCAAATAGTGCAGATTAAGCAAGTCTGGGACAACAGCCGGCACTTGATGAATGTTAGCAAACCTTAGACACAGGACACGGATCAGTCTGAAATTTGATGAAATGTCATCTATCCAAGAGGATGCAACTTGTGTGTCAAACAAAATTAAAGATCGGATCCGTGACGCTGCAGCAACCTTTAGAGACGGAGCATGCTTCTGAACAAATAAGCGGCGGACTTCAGAGTTAACCTGGGTTATACCAGAATTGCCGTATACAACAGCAAACTTCTCTCTGTTTGCAACAATCATACATGCATCACGCACAAGGTCATGCATTTGAAATGAGCTGGCTCTTCCATGAACATTCCTTTCTGCAACTTCAAGAAGAGAACGACGAGTGAGCTCCTTTAGGTAACACTCAGCAACTTCCTCCATTGTTGTCCCAGCACCTCTTTCCTCAACAAGACCTTCTGCGACCCAAAGCCTGCACATCCATCTTCTTCTAACCTTGTAGTCTTCAGGGAAAAGGCTGCAGTATAGGAAGCAATTCTTTAAATGACTTGGGAGATCATTCAAGCTAAGATTCAGAACACTCATAATCCAACTGAGCTCTGGATTGTTAGCTAGTTGCCAGCTAAGTTGGTTGTGGAGAGCGCTCCACTCTTGCTCCTCTAGTTCTCGGTACGACAAAAGGCTCCCAATTGCGACAATAGCCAGTGGAAGTCCTTGGCACTTTTTCACAATTTTCTCTGCCCAAGGCCTCAGAATTAGTGGACATATTTTGTCTTCTGATCTACGGAATGCCTTTTGACAGAATAGGTGCCATGCTTCAGCGTAAGGAAGAACTTTAAGCTCCACAACAAATCCGTCGTTTGCTAAGGAAGCAACATCCTTTTTGCGAGTTGTCACTAGCACTCTACTTCCACGATTGTTTATTACAAGTGCACGCTTCAAAAATAAACAGTCATCTTTGTCCCATACATCATCCAAGACAATCAGATATTTCTTTTCCTGTAGGGAGCTCTGAAGTTCCTCGATTAGCCTTATACGACTCATAGTCTCGATACCAGTGGCCATGTAGGCTCTTTGGTCCATCAGTTGCTTTATGATTTGCCTCAGTAGGTCTTCAACTAGATAATTCTGAGATAAAGTCACCCACACATGACAGTCAAACATTCTAATAATTTGTTGATTTTTGTAGACACTGCTTGCTATGGTTGTTTTGCCTAGACCTCCCATGCCAAGGATGGACATGATCAATCGGTCTTGTCGCTCTGTGAGTAGCCATTGTGTCAACATACTTATTTCACTGGCATTGCCCACTAACTCGGTATCATCAGACAGATAAGAAGAATCTGATAGAGAGAGCTGCCTGGCATATTGTAGTGTGCTACCCCTGCCCGGTTCTCCTATGGAAATTCCATAACGATCTTTCATTGTAGTTAGCCGCTGAATTCGAGTTTCTGCTTGATCAATCTGGCTTGACAGGTTCCGCCATGCTGCAAAGCTCTTAGCCTGGTGGAATTTCCTCTTGAAGAATCCGTCTATGGCTGCAGCTTGCGAAGTGAGGAAAGTATACTCATCAATGATATCTTCTACGTAATGGGCAACATCTCTAACTTGGTCCAGCCAGGCATCAAATGTCCTGTCACCAACATTCCGTGCGCTAACCTGGCCAATAAATGCCTGCAGAATCATGAACTCGCCCTCGATCTGTTTCATGCCATGCTCGAAATCCGTTAGAACTGATGCTGCCTCCACTACCTCTGTGCTCAGCTTCTCTGATGCCGCTTCTCCGAGGGAGAGAGCAATTTTTCTGAGAACAAGAAAGAGGGTGTCTGCCATGTGTGCTCCCCTCAAAATGTTAGCACAGCAGACTGGCACTACATCATTGAAGAAGCTTCATGTAAACGCAGATCTGCAATCATTTGGAGTAAATTGAAATGACAGAATCAGTCATGACATCGTATGGCTGCAGGGATAAGTATCACAGGTCACTGCAAAGGCCAGCCAGTTACCTGTTCCTGGAATTCCCCATGTGTAGGATGGATGAACTGCTAGTGAATTTATCTTCTCGGCAGCCTGTTTAGCAAGTGTAACAACAGATGAGCACAAAATATGATTGTGTCTGACACTAGCAATAGCGGCTAAGCTAGCAAGATATCGCAGCATGGGTGTACTGTACTACTACGTGTCATGTGAAGCATTTCAGAAGAGGGAGCTGCACAATCATGCATGAATTAGCCGCATGCTCAAGTGTTTCATTACAGTGTGGCTTTTACTGATGAAGTTTCACCATGTATCTCAGTTGTTTCTTTCTTTCTTCCTTTAAGAAAAGAGGGGACCCCTCCAATTTCTGTTATAAGAAACCAGCCAGTAGGTACAAGGAAAACAGGAACAGAAAGAGAACAAGACCACATCTGGCGAGTTCCAGTTTTTCCTCTGCACTGTAGGAAAGCATCACGTTCACATCTAAGCATAGCTATGTTGGAGATGCATTATCCCGTTAAAGTGGACGAACACTCCATGATATGGAAAGTCAAAATTTTAGACCAGGTGATACATTGAAATAGTCATGTCAGTTGTGTATTGACTGACCGTGCGTAGACTTGGTTTCAGATGTCATGTCCCAGCGCGTCAGATCGACCCAAAACAAGATGATCCAGGATGCTACCGGCAAAAGATTTCATATCCTCGACGAGACGTTCGAAAAGGAAGAGGCGGAGGGGAATTTTGTGGGCTGATTTGCCGGCCGGGGAGCAGAGATGAGGTGAGGAGATTACCGCCGGGGAGAAACGAGGGAGCGAGGCTCGCGAGTTCGCCGCCTGTCGCGCTCGCCGGCGCCGAAGAGGCCCTCGCTGTGGCGTGGCGCGGCGACGGTGGGGGAAAGCCCCGCCGCGACAGCGCCGCTGAAAATGGATGACGAGGCGATACAGCGTTGCCGGTTGCCGCATTCACACTACCGTCATCTGCCTTCGGGGTTGACTGAGCCACGAGATCCGACAATGAACGCCAATCGACTGCACTGCACATGGCGTTTTGATTTACATGATTTTATTTGTAGGAATTTTAGAGAATTACTCCCCCCG
The DNA here is from genome assembly GCA_022496015.1 of Hordeum marinum. Taxonomy (NCBI): domain Eukaryota; kingdom Viridiplantae; phylum Streptophyta; class Magnoliopsida; order Poales; family Poaceae; genus Hordeum; species Hordeum marinum. The sequence goes on along the minus strand of CM039678.1, from coordinate 469,629,270 downwards.
TTACTAGTATAAGTCTTTTTAGATATTTCGATACAGACTACATACGGATATATATAATTGTATTTTAGAGTCTGGATAGATTCATTTATTTTGCTTCATATGCAGTCCATATTAGATAGAATCTCTAAAAATACTGATATTTAGTAATGGTAGCAAATATAGAATCTTAGGGAATTTTCTTATGTGGTTTATACAAGTTATTTTTGTGGGTTTATATATAAGTTCTTTGATCCATAGGATTCAATCAAACCTATAAATTTTGCTAAACATTCCTTGCACTATGTTTCATAAAAAGTTTAACATCCACTTAAATATCCATGGTGTAACAACTGTGGTCCAGTGGTCTACCCCGTCGGCTGGCTGCGTGAAGGTGAATGTTATTGGATCTTTCGTCGAAACCAACGGTCGATTAGCAGGTGTCGGTATGATCCTACATGATAGCAACAACAACATTGTCTTCTCCTCTTGTCGTTCCATTATACATTGCTCTGGCCCGCCCGAAGCTGAGTTGTTGGCGTGCCGAGACGGTTTAAGCCTTGCTCCACAATGGTCTACTTGCCCAGGGGAAATCGAGATGGACTGTATGGATGCAGTCAAGTTGATCAATTCGTGCACAGTTGATAGATCGCCACGTAGAATGATAGTTCGGGATATTAAGAGGCTCTTTGGTGAAAGGGATATCTCTATTGTTCATGTAAGTAGGAACCAAAACGTTGTTAGCCACACTCTTGCTACTTTCACCCGATCAGAGGGTCGTACTACAGTTTGCTTGCGATCTGGACCTGCAGATGTTCCTCTGCTTTGTAGGAACAAATTTTGCAACAGTTGAGCAATAAAATCCTCTTAACCCTGCAAAAAAAAGACATCTTTTCCTTTACTCAATTAATAAACAAACCAAAGTTATGTAGGATTAAAGCAGGCATGACATGTAAATTTTGCAGTTGCTCTATTCAAACGTTTTAAAAATTCTTTAATCAAAGAGACCCTAAGAGCATCTCTAGTCATGGTGTGCATCACTTAAAGTGGTGTGCATTAGTTTGGATCAATCTTGCATGTAATCTACTGCAATGACCGGAGATGAAAAGGGCTTGTATTGAATTATTGCCACTAAGGGTTAATATTTAGTCGAAGATTAATAGTCCCCTATTCATAGCAGTATGACATCTTGTTAAATCCAATTACTCATGTTTACACTTAATATCCATATGATGCGGAGAGGATCTTGATCTATGGACGGGTTATTTAGCAATTGGATGAGAGAGGATCTCAGTTTAATAGTTTTTGGGCGCACCGCCTATATATGATATTTATTGTGCATTTTTCATATGATAATGTTACTCATCGCACTTTTATGCTTTGGCGAGTTAGACCAACTCCAATGCGTCATCAATTTTGTCTGCCCGCATCCGTTTGGGTCCGTACGGACAAAAGATGCGGCTTCAACACACTGACACAAATGGACGAATGTCAGTTTTGCTGTCTGTTTGGACCCATTTTCGGCCTAAATTTGGGCTGGATTTGCGTCCTCACAGACACGCAGCGAACAAATGCGACGTCCTCCCTTAACCTACCAATTAGTGGTACACACGCTATTCTTCCCCCGCCAACACACCTCGGCTTCTTCGCCATCACCACCGCCACCCGGCTTTCGGCCTCTTCGCCACCACCCCAGTCCCCCGCCGCCGCATCCACCGCCCCCCACTCAGCCGTCGTTGTGGCCGCTTCTTACCACGGATGAAGTAGTACAAGATTAGACTACCCAGGAGCGTCGGTTGCCTTTGGCATACCACTGATACATCCAAGGTCACCGCCAAAGGACGCGTGATTTGATCTCCCCGTTGCCTCTGTTTCCGTCAACGGGTCAAGGACGAGGCTATTCATGCGACTTGTCCATGCCTGCCTCTGTCACCGCCCACAAGGTGTTTGACCGTGTGGCCGACCCAGTCGAGGCTCGTTTACCCTGCCTCCGTTCGGTGAGATACATATTCATCACTCTAAAGGATCATGGTAGATAACTTCATATGATGATGATATCGTCTGAAGAATATTGTCTGGAGATGAGGATGTTGTGGTTGCTACTTTGGTTGTCAATGAGCACATTGCTAGGCAACGACCAATGTTTAGTGGATTGATCTCCGGCCATGCTACGGGGTTGAATCGTAACAGGGAAAGTGGACATTGCCTACTCGATTATTTCAAGCTCAATGAACCACTATTCTCTACCAAGCTTTTCCGACGAGGCTTCTGGATGGCGAGACATGTGTTCAACCGTATTCGGGATGGAGTGATAAAGTATTAAGATTACTTAAAATACAAGTCCGATGCCTTTGGAAAGGTTGGTTTCTCCTCTTATAAAATTTGCACCACAATTGTTCAGATGCTTGCATACATAATTCGTTATGATCTTGTGAATGAGTATGTCTGCATGAGTGAGTCCACATGTCTTCAGACATTGTACGACTTCACAAAGTTATGCTTGTAATGTTTGGTCTGAAGTACTTGAGAGAATCAAATGATGCCGATACAACCTGGTTGTTAGCGATCAGTGGTTGGAATCATAGATTGTATGCACTATGTGTTGGGGAACGTTACATAGAAAACAAAAAATTTCCTATGCACATGCAAGATCTATCCATGGTGATGAGAATCTACGAGGGGGAGAATGGATCTACTTACCCTTGTACATCACTAAGTGGGAAGCGTTAAGAAACGCGGTTGATGTAGTCAAACGTCTTCGCGATCCAAATCGCCGAGCGTCCCACGATCCAATCACGATCCGTCCTGATCTAGCGCCGAACGGACGGCACCTCCGCGTTTAGCACACGTACAACTCGATGACGATCTCCGCCTTCTTGATCCAGCAAGAGGGAGCGGAGAGGTAGATGAGTTCTCCGGCAGCGCGACAGCATGGCGACGGTGGTGGTGAAACTATTCCAGCAGGGCTTCGCCTAAGCACCATTGAAACGATCTAGAGGAGAAACTACGATCTAGAGGAGAGGGTAGCACATGGCTGATTTCTATTGTGAAAACCCCTCAATACCTCTAGTATATATAGGAGGAGGGAGGGAGGAGACTTGGCCCCCAAGGGGCCAACCCTTGGTTCGGCCGAAGTGGGAGGAGGAGGACTCCTCCAATCCTAGTAGGATTAGGACTCCTTCTCTCCCACTTGGAAACTCTTTTTCCACCTTTTTCTCCTTGGGTCTCTCCTCCTAGCCGCATGGGCCTCTTGTGGGACTTCGGCCAGCCCACTAAGGGCTGGTATACCTCCTCCCACAGCCCATGTAGCCTATTGGTCGAAATACCCCTCCCGATGGTCCCTCGGTACCCTCCCGGCACTCCCGGTACACTACCGATGAGCCCAAAACTTTTTTGGCGACCAAAACAGGACTTCCTGTATATCAATATTTACCTCCGGACCATTCCGGAGCTCCTAATGACATCCGGGATCTTATCTGGGACTCCAAACAACCTTCGGTCATCACCATACATAACTCTATACTACCGAAACGTCATCGAACCTTAACTGTGCAGACCCTGCAAGTTTGAGAACTATGTAGACATGACCGAGACACCTCTACGGTCAATAACTAATAGCGGGACCTGGATGCCCATATTGGTTCCTACATATTCTACGAAGATCTTTATCGGTTGAACCTCTGTGTCAAGGATTCAGTTAATCTCGTATGTTGTTCCCTTTGTTCTTCGGCATGTTACTTGCCCGAGATTCGATCGTCGGTATATCTATACCTAGTTCAATCTCGTTACTGGCAAGTCTCTTTACTCGTTTCGTAATACAAGATCCCATGGCTAACACTTTAGTCACATTCCTTGCAAGGCTTGTTGTGATGTTGTATTACCGAGTGGGCCCTGAGATACCTCTCCGTCACACGGAGTAACAAATCTCAGTCTTGATCCATATCACTCAACACACACTCTGGAAGATACCTATAGAGTACCTTTATAGTCACCCAGTTATGTTGCGACCTTTGATACACACAAGGCACTCCTCCAGTGTCAGTGAGTTGTATGATGTCATGGTCATAGGAACACATACTTGACATGTAGAAAAACTATAGCAATAAACTGACACGATCATATGCTATGTTTATAGCTTGGGTCTTATCCATCACATCATTCTCCCAATGATGTGATCTCATTATCAAATGAGATCTCATGTCAATGGCTAGGAAACCTTGACCATCTTTGATCAACGAGCTAGTCTACTAGAGGCATACTAGGGACAAAGTGTTGTCTATGTATCCACACATGCAATGTGTTTCCAGTCAATACAAATATAGCATGGATAATAAACAATTATCATGAACAAAGAAATATAAAAATAACCATTTTATTATTGCCTCTAGGGCATATTTCCAATAGTCTCTCACTTGAACTAGAGTCAATAATCTAGCTCACATCACTATGCGATTTGCATTGTAATGAATCGAACACCCATACAGTTCTGGTGTTGATCATGTTTACCCCTTGGAAGAGGTTTAGTCAACGGGTCTGCAACATTCAGATCCGTGTGCACTTTGCAAACATTTATGTCCTCCTCCTTGATGTACTCGCGGATGGAATTGAAGCATCGCTTTATGTGTCTGGTCCTCTTGTGAAACCTTGGTTCCTTGGCCAGGGCAATGGCACCAGTGTTATCACAGAATAGATCCACTGGATTCAGTGCACTGGGCACTACTCCAAAATCTGTCATGAACTCCTTCATCCACACACCTTCCTTCGCTGCCTCCGAGGCTGCGATGTACTTTGCCTCACATGTAGAATCGGCTGCCACGCTCTGCTTGGAACTGCACCGGCTTACTGCTCCCCCATTGAGAATAAATACGTATCCGGTTTGCGACTTGGAGTCATCCGGATCAGTGCCAAAGCTTGCATCGACGTAACCCTTTACAACAAGCTCTTGATCACCTCCATAAATGAGGAACATTTCCTTAGTCCTTTTCAGGTACTTAAGGATATTCTTGACCGCCGTCCAGTGCTCCATTCCTAGATCACTTTGAAACCTTTCGGCCATACTTATGGCAAGACTGACATCGCGTCTTGTGAACATCATTGCATACATGATAGAGACTATGGCTAAAGCATAGGGGATGGCACTCATCTTCTCTCTATCTTCTACAGTCACTGGGCATTGAGTCTTACTCAATTTCACACCTTGTAACACAGGCAAGAACCCCTTCTTGGACTAATCCATTTTGAACTTCTTCAAAACTTTATCAAGGTATGTGCTCTGTGAAAGTCCTATTAAGTGTCTCGATCTATCTCTATAGATCTTGATGCCTAATATGAAAGCAACTTCTCCTAGGTCCTTCATTGAAAAACTCTTGTTCAAATATTCCTTCATGCTTTCCAGCAATTCTATATTGTTTCCAATCAGCGATATGTCATCCACATATAATATTAGAAACGCTATAGAGCTCCCACTCACTTTCTTGTCAATACAAGCTTCTCCGTAAACTTGTATAAACTCGAACGCTTTGATCACCTCATCAAAGCATAGATTCCAACTCCGAGATGCTTGCACCAGTCCATAAATGGATCGCTGGAGTTTGCAAACTTTGTCAGCATTCTATGGATCGACAAAACCTTCCGGTTGTATCATATACAACTCTTCCTTAAGGAAACCGTTATGGAACACTGTTTTGACATCCATCTGCCAAATTTCATAGTCGAAATATGCAGCTATTGCTAACACGATTCTGACGGACTTAAGCATCGCTACGGGTGAGAAAGTCTCATCGTAGTCAACTCCTTGAACTTGTGAAAAACCCTTTGCCACAAGTCGAGCTTTATAGATGGTGACATTACCGTTCGCGTCCGTCTTCCTCTTAAAGATCCATTTGTTCTGAATGGCATTTCGCCCTTCAGGTAATACTTCCAAAGTCCATACTTTGTTTTCATACATGGATCCCATCTTAGATTTCATGGCCTCTAACCGTTTCTCAGAATCCGGGCCCATCATCGCTTCTCCATGGCTCGTAGGTTCATCGTTGTCTAACAACATGACCTCCAAGACAGGCGTGCAGTACCACTCAGGAGCAGCACGCGCCCTTGTCGACCTACGAGGTTCAAGAGTAACTTGATCCGAAGTTTCATGATCATCATCATTAACTTCCTCTTCAACTGTCGTAGGCTCCACAGAAACATCTTTCTGCGCTGCGCTACTCTCTGGTTGAATCAAAGGTTCAACAACCTCATAAAGTTCTATCTTCCTCCCACTCAATTCTTTTGAGAGAAACTCTTTCTCAAGAAATGTTCCGTTCTTAGCGACAATCACTTTGCCTTCGTCTCTGAGATAGAAGGTATACCCAACTGTCTCTTTTGGGTATCCAATGAAGATGCATTTCTCCGCTTTGGGTTCCAGCTTTTCAGGCTGAAACCTTTTGACATAAGCATCACATCCCCAAACTTTAAGAAACGACAACTTTGGCTTCTTGCCAAACCATAGTTCATATGGCGTCGTCTCAACGGATTTCGATGGTGCCCTATTTAAAGTGAATGCAACCGTCTCTAATGCATAACCCCAAAACGATAGTGGCAAATCGGCAAGAGACATCATAGAACGCACCATATCTAATAAGGTTTGATTATGACATTCGGACACACCATTACATTGTGGTGTTCCAAACGGTGTCAATTGTGAAACAATTCCACACTGTCTTAAGTGACTACCAAACTCATTACTCAGATATTCACCTCCTCGATCAGATCGCAGGAATATAATCTTCTTGTTACGATGATTCTCAACTTCACTCTAAAATTGCTTGAACTTTCAAATGTTTCAGACTTGTGTTTCATTAAGTAAATATACCCATATCTACATAAGTCACCAGTGAAGGTGAAAAAATAACGATATCCACCACGTGCCTCAATGTTCATCGGACCGCACACATCAGTATATATGATTTCCAACAAGTCACTTGCCCGTTCCTTTGTTCCAGAGAATGGCGTTTTAGTCATCTTGCCCATGAGGCATGGTTCACATGTGTCAAGTGATTCAAAATCAAGTGACTCCAAAAGTCCATCGGCATGGAGCTTCTTCATGCGTTTTACACCAATATGACCTAAATGGCAGTGCCACAAGAAAGTGGTACTATCATTATCAACTCTATATCTTTTGGTATCAATGTTATGAACATGTGTATCGTCACTATCAAGATTCAATATGAATAAACCCCTCAGATTGGGTGCATGACCATAAAAGATATTACTCATATAAATAGAACAACCATTATTCTCTAGTTTAAATGAGTAACCATCTCGCAATAAACAAGATCCAGATATAATGGTCATGGTTAACGCAGGCACTAAATAACAATTATTCAGGTTCATCACTAATCCCGATGGTAATCGAAGAGCGAGCATACCGATGGCAATCACATCAACCTTGGAACCATTTCCCACGTGCATCGTCACTTCGTCCTTTGCCAGCCTTCGTCTGTTCCGTAGTTCCTGTTTTGAGTTGCAAATGTGAGCAACCGAACCGGTATCAAATACCCAGGCACTACAAAGAGAGTTGGTAAGGTGCACATCAATAACATGTTTATCATATATACCTTGTTTGTTGTTGGCCGCCTTCTTGTCAGCCAGATACTCGGGGCAGTTCTGCTTCTAGTGACCAGTTCTCTTGCAATGAAAGCACTCAGTTTCTTGCTTGGGTCCAGCCTTGGGTTTCTTCATGGGAGGGGCAACTGCTTTGCCACTCTTCTTAGAGTTACACTTCTCCCTATTGCCATTCTTCTTGAAACTAGTTGTTTTATTGACCATCAACACTTGATGCTCCTTCTGAATCTTAGACTCAACGACTTTTAACATGGCAAACAGCTCGACGACTGACTTGTTCATCTCGTGCATGTTATAGTTCAACATGAAGCTCTTGTAGCTAGGCGGCAATGATTGAAGAACTCTATCAGTGATCGCCTCAGCTGGAAGGGCATCCCCAATTCGGCTAGACGGGTAGAATACCCAAAAACTCCAAGTACGTGTTCACTGGCAGACCCGTTCTCCTCCATTTTGCAAGCATAGAACTTATCGAAGGTCTCATACCTCTCGATCTGGGCATTCCTCTGAAAGATAAAATTCAACTCCTGGAACATATCATATGCTCCATGACGTTCAAAACATTTTTGAAGTCTCGGTTCTAAGCCATACAACATTGCACATTGAACCATTGAGTAATCATCAGAACGAGCCTGCCAGGCATTCGCAATGTCTGCAGACTCCACTGGAGCGGGTGGATCACCAAGCGGTGCATCAAGGACATAAGCCTTCTGGAAAGCCGTGAGGATAATACTCAGATTATGGGCCCAGTCCACAAAGTTACTTCCATCATCTTTCAACTTAGCTTTCTCTAGGAACGCATTAAAATTCAGGGGTGCTACTGCACGAGCCATTGATCTACAACATAAATATGCAAAGGTTACTAAGACTATTGTTCAAGATAATGAGTTTAGTTAACCAAATTACTAAAGGTCCCACTCAAATTGACATCCCTTAGGTCATCTGAGTGATACATGATTCAAATTCACCAACTCAAGTCTGATCATCACGTGAGTTGAGGTGGTTTCAATGGTGAACATCATCATGTTGATCATATCTACTATATGACTCATGTTCGACCTTTCGGTCTCTTGTGTTATGAGGCCATGTCTGTACATGCTAGGCTCGTTAAGTTTAACCCGATTGTTCCGCACGTGCAACACTGGCTTGCACCCGTTGTATGTAAATGTAGAGTCTATCACACCCGATCATCATGTGATGTCTCGACACGACGAATTTTCACAATGGTGCACACTCGGGGAGAACACAATTTATCTTGAAATTTAAGTGAGGGATCGCCTTATAATCTACCATCGTCCTAAGAAAAACAAGGTGTATAAAAGGATTAACATCACATGCAAATCATAAGTGACATGATATGGCCATGAACTTGTGCTTTTGATCTCCATCTTGAAAGCACCGGCATGATCTCCATCATCACTGGCATGACACCATGATCTCCATCATCTTGATCTCCATCAACGTGTCACCATCGGGGTTGTCGCGCCGACTGTTTCTTCCATGACTATTGCTAACTCATAGCGATAAAGTAAAGCAAAAGGGCGAAAATAATTAAAGACAACCCTATGGCTCCTGCCGGTTGTCGTACTCATCAACATGCAAGTCATGATATTCTATACAATACATGATGATCTCATACATCACATATATCTCATCATGTAATTGGCCATACCACATCACAACATACCCTGCAAAAACAAGTTAGACATCCTCTAATTGTTGTTGCAAGTCTTACGTGGCTGCTATGGGTATCTAGCAAGAACAATTCTCACCTACGCAAAAACCACAATGGTGATACATAAGTTGCTTTTCAACCTTCTCAAGGACCGAATTTGTCGAATCCTATCCAACTAAAGTAGGAGAAACAGACACCTGCGAGCCATCTTTGTGCAACGAAGTTACACGTCAGTCGATGGAACCGGTCTCTCGTAAGCGTACGAGTAAGGTTGGTCCGGGCCGCTTCACCCACAATACCGCTGAACCGAAACTCGACCAAGGAGGAAGCAATCTAAGCATAAATGCCCACAAACTCCTTTGTGTTGTACTCAAGATCTGATCTACACATAGACCTAGCTATGATACCACTGTTGGGGAACGTTGCATGGGAAACAAAAAAAATCCTAAGCACATGCAAGATCTATCCATGGTGATGAGCATCTATGAGGGGGAGAGTGTATCTACATACCCATGTAGATCGCTAAGCAAGAAGCGCTAAGAAACGCGGTTGATGTAGTCGAACGTCTTCGCGATCCAAATCGCCGAGCATCCCACAATCCAATCACGATCCGTCCCGATCTAGCGCCGAACGAACGACACCTCCGCGTTCAGCACACGTACAGCTCGATGACGATCTCCGCCTTCTTGATCCAGCAAGAGGGAGCAGACAGGTAGATGAGTTCTCCGGTAGCACGAGGGCGTGGCGGCAATGGTGGTGGAACTATTCCAGTAGGGCTTCGCCTAAGAACTGCTGAAACGATCTAGAGGAGAAACAACGATCTAGAGGAGAGGGTAGCACGTTGCATATTTCTATTATGAAAAACCCTCAATACCTCTAGTATATATAGGAGGAGGGAGGGAGGAGACTTGGCCGCCAAGGGTCCAACCCTTGGTTCGGCCGAAGTGGGGGGAGGAGTCCTCCTCCTCCAATCCTAGTAGGATTAGGACTCCTTCTCTCCCACTTGGAAACTCTTTTTCCACCTTTTTCTCCTTGGGTCTCTCCTCCCAGCCGCATGGGCCTCTTGTGGGACTTTGGCCATCCCACTAAGGGCTGGTATGCCTCCTCCCACTGGCCATGTAGCCTATTGGGTCGAAATACCCCTCCCGATGGTCCCCCGGTACCCTCCCAGCACTCCCGGTACACTATCGATGAGCACGAAACTTTTTCGACGACCAAAATAGGACTTACTATCTATCAATCTTTACCTCCGGACCATTCCGGAGCTCCTAGTGACGTCCGTGATCTCATCTGGGACTCGGAACAACCTTCGGTCACCATCATAGATAACTCTATACTACCGAAACATCACCGAACCTTAAGTGTGCAGACCCTGCGGGTTCGAGAACTATGTAGACATGACCGAGACACATATACGGTCAATAACCAATAGCGGGACCTAGATGCCCATATTGGTTCCTACATATTATACGAAGATCTTTATCGGTTGAACCTCCATGTCAAGGATTCAGTTAATCCCGTATGTTGTTCCCTTTGTTCTTCAGTATGTTACTTGCCCGAGATTCGATCATCGGTATCTCTATACCTAGTTCAATCTCGTTACTGGCAAGTCTCTTTACTCGTTCTGTAATACAAGATCCCGTGGCTAACACTTTAGTCACATTGCTTGCAAGGCTTGTTGAGATGTTGTATTACCGAGCGGGCCCTAAGATACCTCTCCGTCACATGGAGTAACAAATCCCAGTCTTGATCCATACCCACTCAACAGACACTCTCGGACATACCTGTAGAATACCTTTATAGTCACCCAGTTACGTTTTGACGTTTGATACTGTTGGGAGACGTAGTAGTAAATCAAAAAAATTCCTACAATCACTAAGATCTATCCATGGAGAAACCAGCAACGAGTGGCGAGAGATTGCATCTTCATACCTTTGAAGATCGCTAAGCGGAAGCGTTACAAGAACATGGTTGGTGGAGTCGTACTCACAGCGATTCAGATCGCGGTGGATTCCGATCTCAGCGTCGAACAACGGCGCCTCCGCGTTCAACACACGTGTAGACCGGTGATGTCTCCTATGCTTTGATCCAGCAAGGAGGAAGGAGAGGTTGGGGAAGGGCTCCAACAGCAGCACGATGACGTGGTGGTGGTGGAGTAGCAAGGTATTCCGGCAGGGCTTCGCCTAAGTGCTGCGGAGGAGGAAGAAGAGAGGTAGGGCTTTGCCGTGAGAGAGAGAGAGTTCAGAACTGTTCTCAAAAGGCCAAAACCTCAAGTATAGGGCTGTCTTGGACTCTCCTCCAAGGAGGAGAGCTTTGTCCGAATCAAAGGGAGAGTCCACCTCCCACAAGGGAGGTGGATCTCCTCCTTTTCAAATTCCTTTGCCCTTATCTCTACTCCTCCAGCCGCATGGGCCTTTCTAGAAGGTCTTGGACAGCCCAATAAGGGCTGGCACACCTCCTCTAAGGGCCCACAAAGTCCTATGGTCGTCACACCCCTCCCGGGGGTCCTCCGGCACCCTCCCGGCACTCCCGGTACACTACCGATGAGCCCGAAAACTTTCCAGTGACCAAAACTGGACTTCCTATATATCAATATTTACCTCCGGACCATTACGGAGCTCCTCGTGACATCCGGGATCTCATCCGGGACTCCGAACAACTTTCGGTAATCATGTATACCATTTCCCTATAGCCCTAGCATCATCGAACCTTAAGTGTGTAGACCCTACGGGTTCGGGAGACACGTAGACATGACCGAGACAACTCTCCGGTCAATAACCAAAAGCGGGATCTGAATACCCATGTTGGCTCCCACATGCTCCACGATGATCTCATCGGATGAACCACGATGTCGGGGATTCAATCAATCCCGTATACAATTCCCTTTGTCTATCGGTACGATACTTGCCCGAGATTCGATCGTCGGTATCACTATACCTTGTTCAATCTTGTTACCAGCAAGTCTCTTTACTCGTTCCATAATACATCATCTCGTGGCTAACTCCTTAGTCACATTGATCTCATTATGATGATGTCTTACCGAGTGGGCCCAGAGATACCTCTCTGTTACACGGAATGACAAATCCCAGTCTCGATTCGTGCCAACCCAACAGACACTTTCGGAGATACCCGTAGTGCACCTTTATAGCCACCCAGTTACGTTGTGACGTTTGGCACACCCAAAGCATTCCTACGGTATCCGGGAGTTGCACAACCTCATGGTCTAAGGAAACGATACTTGACATTGAAAAGCTTTAGCAAACGAACTACACGATCTTGTGCTACGCTTAGGATTGGGTCTTGTCCATCACATCATTCTCCTAATGATGTGATCCCATTATCAACGACATCCAATGTCCATGGTCATGAAACCGTGACCATCTATTGATCAACGAGCTAGTCAACTAGAGGCTCACTAGGGACATGTTGTGGTCTATGTATTCACACATGTATTATGGTTTCCGGTTAACACAATTATAGCATGAACAATAGACAATTATCATGAACTAGGAAATACAATAATAACCATTTTATTATTGCCTCTAGGGCATATTTCCAACAGTCTCCCACTTGCACTAGAGTCAATAATCTAGTTTACATTGTGATGAATCGAACACCCATAGCATTCTGGTGTTGATCATGTTTTACTCGTGAGAGAGGTTTAGTCAACGGATCTACGACATTCAGATCCGTATGCACTTTACAAATATCTATATCTCCCTCCTGAATGTAATCACGGATGGAGTTGAAGTGACGTTTGATGTGTCTTGTCTTCTTGTGAAACCTGGGCTCCTTTGCAAGGGCAATAACTCCAGTGTTGTCACAGAATAGAGTCATCGGGCCTGACGCACTTGGAATTACTCCTAGGTCGGTGATGAACTCCTTCATCTAGACTCCTTCCTTTGCTGCTTCTGAAGCAGCTATGTACTCCGCTTCACATGTAGATGCCGCCACGACGCTTTGCTTGCTGCTGCACCAGTTGACTGCCCCTCCATTCAAAATATACACGTATCCGGTTTGCGACTTGGAGTCGTCCGGATCTGTGTCGAAGCTAGCATCGACGTAACCCTTTACGACGAGCTCTTCGGTACCTCCATATACGAGAAACATGTCCTTTGTCCTTTTCAGGTACTTCAGGATATTCTTGACCGCTGTCCAATGTTCCGCTCCGGGATCACTTTGGTACCTCCCTACCAAAATTATGGTAAGGTTCACATCAGGTCTGGTACACAGCATGGCATACATAATAGAGCCTATGGCTGAAGCATAGGGGATGACACTCATCTCTTCTCTATCCTTTGTCGTGGTCGGGCATTGAGTCGTACTCAATCTCACACCTTGTAACACAGGCAAGAACCCTTTCTTGGACTAATCCATATTGAACTTCTTCAATATCTTTTCAAGGTATGTGCTTTGTGAAAGACCTATGAGGCGTCTCGATCTATCTCTATAGATCTTAATACCTAATATGTAAGCAGCTTCTCCAAGGTCCTTCATTGAAAACACTTATTCAAGTAGGCCTTTACACTTTCCAAGAGTTCTATATCATTTCCCATTATCAGTATGTCATCCACATATAATACGAGAAATGCTACAGAGCTCCATTCACTTTCTTGTAAATACAGGGTTCTCCATAAACCTGTACAAACCCAAACGCTTTAATCACTTCATTAAAGTGAATGTTCCAACTCCGAGATGCTTGCACCAGCCCATAGATGGAGCGCTGGAGCTTGCATACCTTGTTAGCATCTTTAGGATCGACAAAACCTTCCGGCTGCATCATATACAGTTCTTCCTTGAGGAAGCCATTAAGGAATGCCATTTTGACGTCCATTTGCCAGATCTCATAATCATAAAATGCGGTAATTGCTAACATGATTCGGACAGACTTCATCATCGCTACGGGTGAGAAAGTCTCATCGTAGTCAACTCCTTGAACTTGTCGATAACCCTTAGCGACAAGCCGAGCCTTATAGACAGTCACATTACCATCCGCGTCAGTCTTCTTCTTAAAGATCCATTTATTTTCAATGGCTCGCTTATCATCAGGCAAGTCCACCAAAGTCCATACTTTGTTCTCATACATGGATCCTATCTCAGATTTCATGGCTTCAAGCCATTTGTCGGAATCAGGGCCTGCCATCGCTTCTTCATAGTTCGAAGGTTCACCGTTGTCCAACAACATGATTTGCAGGACAGGGTTGTCGTACCACTCTAGTGCGGAACGTGTCCTAGTGGACCTTCGACGTTCAATAGTAACTTGATCTAAAGTTTCATGATCATCATCATTAACTTCCTCTCCAGCCGGTGTAGGCTCCATAGAAACAACTTCCTGTGTTGCACTACTCTCCCGTTCGAGTGGAGGTACAATTACCTCATCAAGTTCTATTTTCCTCCCACTTACTTCTTTCGAGAGGAACTCTTTCTCGAGAAAGGATCCATTCTTGGCAACAAAGACTTTGCCCTCGGATCGTAGGTAGAAGGTATACCCAATAGTCTCTTTGGGATATCCAATGAAGACGCACTTTTCCGCTTTGGGTTCGAGCTTCTCAGGTTGAAGTTTCTTCACATAAGCATCGCATCCCCAAACTTTTAGAAACGATGGTTTAGGTTTCTTTCCAAACCATAATTCATACGGTGTCGTCTCAACGGATTTTGACGGTGCCCTATGTAAAGTGAATGCGGCAGTCTCTAATGCATATCCCCAAAATGACAGCGGTAAGTCGGTAAGAGACATCATAGATCGTACCATATCTAATAGAGTGCGATTACGATGTTCAGACACACCATTTCGCCGAGGTGTGCCAGGCAGCGTGAGTTGTGAAACAATTCCACATTTCCTTAGGTGCGTGCCAAACTCGTGACTTAAATATTCTCCGCCACAATCAGATCGTAGGCACTTTATTTTCCTGTCACATTGATTCTCTACCTCACTCTGAAATTCCTTGAACCTTTCAAAAGTTTCAGACTTATGTTTCATTAAGTAGACATACCCATATCTACTCAAGTCATCAGTGAGGGTGAGAACATAACGGTAGCCACCACGAGCCTCGACACTCATTGGACCGCATACATCGGTATGTATTATTTCCAACAAGTCAGTTGCTCGCTTCATTGTTTCGGAGAACGGAGTCTTGGTCATCTTGCCCATGAGGCATGGTTCGTACGTGTCAAATGATTCGAAATCAAGAGACTCATAAAGTCCATCAGTATGGAGCTTCTTCATGCGTTTGACACCAATATGACCAAGGCGGCAGTGCCACATGTAAGTGGGACTATCGTTATCAACCTTACACTTTTTGGTACTCACACTATGGACATGTGTAACATCACGTTCGAGATTCATCAAAAATAAATCATTGACCAGCGGGGCATGACCATAAAACATTTCTCTCATATAAATAAAACAACCATTATTCTTAGATTTAAATGAGTAGCCATCTCGCATCAAGCGAGATCCAGATACAATGTTCATGCTCAAAGCTGGTACTAAATAACAATTATTGAGGTTTAAAACTAATCCCGAAGGTAGATGTAGAGGTAGCGTGCCGACGGCGATCACATCGACCTTGGAACCATTCCCGACGCGCATCGTGACCTCATCCTTTGCCAGCCTCTGCTTATTCCGCAGCTCCTGCTTGGAGTTACAAATGTGAGCAACTACACCGGTATCAAATACCCAGGAGCTACTACGAGCGCTAGTTAGGTACACATCAATAACAAGTGTATCACATATACCTTTAACGTTGCCGTCCTTCTTATCCGCTAAGTACTTGGGGCAGTTCCGCTTCCAGTGACCGGTACCCTTGCAGTAAAAACACTCAGTCTCAGGCTTGGGTCCATTCTTGTTCTTCTTCTTCCTGGCAACTTGCTTACCGGGCGCAGCAACAGCTTTGCTGTCCTTCTTGAAGTTCTTCTTACCCTTGCCTTTCTTGAAACTAGTGGTCTTATTCACCATCAACACTTGATGCTCCTTTTTGATCTCGACCTCCGCTAATTTCAGCATCGAGTACAACTCAGGAATGGACTTCTCCATCCCTTGCATGTTGTAGTTCATCACAAAGCTCTTGTAGCTAGGTGGAAGCGACTGGAGGATTCTGTCAATGACCGAGTCATCCGGGAGATTAACTCCTAGCTGAGTCAAGCGGTTGTGTAGCCCAGACATCTTGAGGATGTGCTCACTGACAGAACTATTCTCCTCCATCTTACAGCTGAAGAAAGTGTCGGAGACGTCATATCTCTTGACCCGGGCATGAGCTTGGAAAACTAGTTTCAGCTCTTGGAACATCTCATATGCTCTGTGTTGCTCAAAACGCTTTTGGAGCCCCGATTCTAAACTGTAAAGCATGCCGCACTGAACAAGGGAGTAATCATCGCAGTGAGAAGGCCAAGCGTTCGCAACGTCTTGCTCTGCTGGGAGAAGGGGTGGGTCACCTAGCGGTGCATCGAGGACATACAATTTCTTGGAAGCTATGAGGATGATCCTCAAACCACGGACCCAGTCCGCATAGTTGCTTTCATCATCTTTCAGCTTGGTTTTCTCTAGGAACGCGTTGAAGTTTAGGATGACATTCGCGTTGGCCAATGGATCTACAATATAGATTGTAAAGACAATTTTAGACTAACATGATAACTAAGTTCACATAATCAAATTATTTAATGAACTCCCACTTAGACAGACATCTCTCTAGTCATCCAAGTAACACATGATCCATGTCAACTAGCCCGTGTCCGATCATCACGTAAGACGGACTAGTCATCCATGGTGAACATCTCCATGTTGATCGCATCTTCTATACGACTCATGTTCGACCTTTCGGTCTTCCGTGTTCCGAGGCCATGTCTGTACATGCTAGGCTCGTCAAGTCAACCTAAGTGTTTCGCGTGTGTAAATCTGGCTTACACCCGTTGTATGCGAACGTTAGAACCTATCACACCCGATCATCACGTGGTGCTTCGGAACGACGATCCTTAGCAATGGTGCACAGTTAGGGTGAACACTCTTCTTGAAATTTTATTGAGAGATCATCTTATTTACTACCATCGTTCTGAGCAAATAAGATGTAAACATGATAAACATCACATGCAATCAATATAGTGACATGATATGGCCAATATCATCTTGCTCCTTTGATCTCCATCTTCGGGGCACCATGATCATCACTGTCACCGGCACGACACCATGATCTCCATCATCGTGTCTTCATGAAGTTGTCTCGCCAACTATTACTTCTACTACTATAGCTAACATTTAGCAATAAAGTAAAATAATTACATGGCGTTTATGATTGACACGCAGGTCATACAATAAAATAAGACAACTCCTATGGCTCCTGCCGGTTGTCATACTCATCGACATGCAAGTCGTGAATCCTATTACAAGAACATGATCAATCTCATACATCACAATGCATCACATCACATCCTTTGGCCATATCACATCACAAGGCATATGCTGCAAAAACAAGTTAGACGTCCTCTAATTTGTAGTTGCAAGTTTTTACGTGGCTGCTATAGGCTACTAGCAAGAACGTTTCTTACCTACGCCAAAACCACAATGTGATATGCCAATTGCTATTGACCCTTCAGAAGGACCCTTTTCATTGAATCCAATCCGACTAAGGTGGGAGAGACAGACACCCGCTAGCCACCTTATGCAACAAGTGCATGTCAGGCGGTGGAACCAGTCTCATGTAAGCGTACGTGTAAAGTCGGTCCGGGCCGCTTCATCCCACAATACCGCCGAATCAAGATAAGACTAGTAGTGGTAAGCATATTAACAAAATCGACGCCCACAACAACTTGTGTTCTACTCGTGCATAGATTCTACGCATAAATCTCGCTCTGATACCACTGTTGGGAGACGTAGTAGTAAATCAAAAAAATTCCTACGATCACCAAGATCTATCCATGGAGAAACCATCAATGAGTGGGGAGAGATTTCATCTTCATACCTTTGAAGATCGCTAAGCGGAAGCGTTACAAGAACATGGTTGGTGGAGTCGTACTCGCAGCGATTCAGATCGCGGTGGATTCCGATCTCAGCGTCGAACAACGGCGCCTCCGCGTTCAACACACGTGCAGCCCGGTGACGTCTCCTACGCCTTGATCCAGCAAGGAGGAAGAAGAGGTTGGGGAAGGGCTCCAACAGCAGCACGACGACGTGGTGGTGGTGGAGTAGCAAGGTATTCCGGCAGGGCTTCGCCTAAGCGCCGCGGAGGAGGAAGAAGAGATGTAGGGCTTTGCCGTGAGAGAGAGTTCAGAACTGTTCTCAAAAGGCCAAAACCTCAAGTATATATAGAAGGAGGGAGAGGGAGGGCTGTCTTGGACTCTCCTCCAAGGAGGAGAGCTTCGGCCGAATCAAAGGGAGAGTCCACCTCCCACAAGGGAGGTGGATCTCCTCCTTTTCAAATTCCTTTGCCCTTATCTCTACTCCTCTAGCCGCATGGGCCTTTCTAGAAGGTCTTGGCCAGACCAATAAGGTCTAGAACACCTCCTCTAAGGGCCCACAAAGTCCTATGGTCGTCACACCCCTCCCGGGAGTCCTCCGGCACCCTCCCGGCACTCCCGTTACACTACCGATGAGCCCGAAAACTTTCCGGTGACCAAAACTGGACTTCCTATATATCAATCTTTACCTCCGGACCATTCCGGAGCTCCTCGTGACGTCCGGGATCTCATGCGGGACTCCGAACAACTTTCAGTAATCACGTATACCATTTCCCTATAGCCCTAGCGTCATCGAACCTTAAGTGTGTAGACCCTACGGGTTCGGGAGACACGTAGACATGACCGAGACAACTCTCCGGTCAATAACGAATAGCGGGATCTGGATACCCATGTTGGCTCCCACATGCTCCACGATGATCTCATCGGATGAACCACGATGTCGGGGATTCAATCAATCCCGTATACAATTCCCTTTGTCTATCGGTACGATACTTGCCCGAGATTCGATCGTCAGTATCTCTATACCTTGTTCAATGTCGTTACCATCAAGTCTCTTTACTCGTTCCGTAATACATCATCTCGTGGCTAACTCCTTAGTCACATTGAGCTCATTATGATGATGTCTTACCGAGTGGGCCCAGAGATACCTCTCCGTTACACGGAGTGACAAATCCTAGTCTCGATTCGTGCCAACCCAACAGACACTTTTGGAGATACCCGTAGTGCACCTTAATAGCCACCCAGTTACGCTATGACGTTTGGCACACCCAAAGCATTCCTACGGTATCCGGGAGTTGCACAATCTTATGGTCTAAGGAAACGATACTTGACATTGAAAAGCTTTAGCAAACGAACTACACGATCTTGTGCTACGCTTAGGATTGGGTCTTGTCCATCACATCATTCTCCTAATGATGTGATCCCGTTATCAACGACATCCAATGTCCATGGTCATAAAACCGTGACCATCTATTGATCAGCGAGCTAGTCAACTAGAGGCTCACTAGGGACATGTTGTGGTCTATGTATTCACACATGTATTACGGTTTCCGGTTAACACAATTATAGCATGAACAATAGACAATTATCATGAACTAGGAAATACAATAATAACCATTTTATTATTGCCTCTAGGGCATATTTCCAACAGATACACACAAGTATACCTGGCCAAACCTCGGGTCGGGCCTAAAAAAGCCCGCGGTATAAAACTCAGGCCCGAGCCCGGCCCGGCCTTACCGTCGGGCCTATTTTTTTGGCCCAAGCCCGGCCCGAGCCCGAGAAAGCCCGGCCCGGCCCGGCCGGCCCAGCCCGACGTAGGCGTAAAAATGAATTTGCGCAAGCCCGAACCCGATTCGGCCCGACCTTCGGGCTTGATTTTTAGGCCCGGGACCGGCCCGTAGGCAAGCCCAGGCCCGGCCCGGCCCGGGAATTTCGGGCCGGGTCGGGTCGGGCTGACCGGGCCGGGCTGCCCATGGCCAGGTATAGACACAAGGCACTCCTCCAGTGTTAGTGAGTTGCATGATCTCATGGTGATAGGAACAGATACTTAACATGCAGAAAAACTATAGCAATAAACTGACATGATCATATGCTATGTTTATAGTTTGGATCTTGTCCATCACATCATTCTCCCAATGATGTGATCCTGTTATCAAATGACATCTCATGTCAATGTCTAGGAAACCTTGACCATCTTTGCTCAACGAGCTAGTCTACTGGAGGCATACTAGGGACAAAGTGTTGTCTATGTATCCACACATGCAATATGTTTCCAGTCAATACAACTATAGCATGGATAATAAATAATTATCATGAACAAGGAAATATAATAATAACCATTTTGTTATTGACTATGGGGCATATTGCCAACACTATGAGTGGAAGAACTATCCATTTGATTGTCATGGGCAATATGAGACATTTTAAAGCTTACACAACTATGCATATTTGAAGTTGTAGCATCACAAGAAATGTATGATTACACACTCACGTTTAACTTCAAATGATTCGGTTGAGCATACGTGGACTCACATAGAAACCAATAGGTGCATCTGCTTTTTTCTTTCAATGTAGTTGCTACAATTTTAAATTTATTTGGTTGTGAGTATGAGATTTTTTTATTATGTTGTAGAAACAATGTAACTTCTTTGTTTAATCATGTGCATTGCTTTATTTTTATTTGTTTATTTAATTTATATGCACAAAATGTCAAATTTGAGAAAAAATGGCAAAAAACGGCGAGGTGGACGAAATTGGTTGGCTGCTTGGCGCCCAGAAATGTGCAGCCAGGGTAGATGCCGACTCAAATGAACAAAAGGCGGGAAAATTTCACGTCCATTTGAGTTGGCGCATTGGAGGTGGCCTTACACTTGGTGATTATATGAACGTGTAGTCCGGGGATGGACTACTCACAACTCATCTTGGAGCATGAGTGTCGAGGTTGATGAAGATGAAGATGAATCCCCCTGACTGAGTTTTGGTTGGAAATGAAGATAGCCTAGGAAGTGTGATATTCTGGCTGCGAAAAAATGCTCGATAATTAAGATGTGCAAATAATGGTAATCATGAACCATCGGTCACTAGAGGCAGCCAAAGGGTTTCCCACAACCTATACACGCCCTCATCCCTAGGGCACCTAGGGCTCACCTTGCGTGGGGTCAAGCCCCCAGGGTCTTCTAGTGTCTGAAACATCCCGAACAATTTTTATTTTAGTTTTCCTCGGACTTTTTTGAAGGATCCCTATGAAAATACAGAGACAACAAAAAACAAGTACTGACACCGGGCATTAGATTATATGTTAGTCTGATATAAAATTCAATAAAAAAGTATGCCCAAAACGTACGAAATTGATAGCAATATAGAATGAATCATTCAAATATTATCAAAAGATTGAGACGTATCAATATCCCCGAACTAAAATCATGCTCATCCTCAAGTATGTTAGTTCAGACAACTTCCATTTTCTTTTTGATTTTGCAGAATGTGATGGCACATGCTTGATTTTGCAAAATCTTCACAAGCACCTCATTAGTGCGAAGATGCCATCAAGCCCTTGGCACCACATTATGCAAAATCATAAACATAGGAGTGATGGCTAGTGTTTTTAAGGTTCAGTATGATCATTGGTGTTAGTAGTTGGAGATGATCCAGTAGTTAGGACGAAGCTCGACTAAATTATAACTTTTGTTTTTCTTGGGGCTACCACGGTGATAGTTTCAAGATTTTAAAAGGTTGGACAAGTTGTTGAGTGATAATTTTTGAGTGATCATAATGTTTGAACCGTTAAATATTGGAGATGTCTGGTGAAACTATACAAGAAAAAAAATAAACAAACTATGAAACAACTTTAACACTGAAACTGAAACTTAGGATTTTTGATATATTTCTCATCGGGCTCTTATTCCTCGAAACAGATCATCAGCCTCATCAGTCAAAAGTTAGGCAGAAGCTCAAGGAGCTCAGGAACGGAACCTAGGTTAGAAGGGCAACCCGGTCTGAACTTTTGAGACGAAATGACCATATTTGGATGTTGTCCACGCTAACGGTAATGAAAAAAAATTCACCAACAGTCTCATTACATGGATGGCGGCGATGTCATGCCTTAGAAATCTGAATAAATACAAATTCCTATTACTGGTAAGAAGATACAGATTAAAATAACAAGTTCTCTTTTTTCGAATTAAAATAAATAGTTCTTGTGGTCCAGAATCCACAAAATTTAAGTTTGGTACGAGTTACTCGAGAGTATCAAATTTCAAGGACTCTTTTTCGTCGAAACAGATCACCAGCCTCGTCAATCAAAAGTTAAGCAGAAGTTCAAGGAGCTCATGAATGGAGCCTAGGTTAGAAGGGCAACCCGGTCTGAACTTTTGAGATGAAATGACCACATTGGATGTTGTGCACGCTGACGGTGATAAAAAAGATTCACCAACAGTCTCAATACATGGATGATGGCGATGTCATGTCTGAGAAAAAAAATCTGAATAACTCCTATATTACGGTAAAAGGATACAATATTAAAATAAAGAGTTCGTTCTTTGACGAATTAAAATAAAGAGTTCTCGTGGTAAAATTTGCGTTTGGTACCACTCACTCGAGAGTATCAAATTTCGGACAAGTGAGAAATCAAGCGCTGCTACCAAAATGGGAGAAACAGTATCCAGGGGTCATTTACTTTGATCAAACTTCAAACCACCACGGCTGAAAAACAGGCAAATAGAAAGCTCAACAGGAGCAGCACAAAAAAAGACGCAAGTATAAAAAACAAATTCCGTCGCCGGGACTTGAACCCGGGTCTCTCGGGTGAGAGCCGAGTATCCTAACCACCTAGACTACGACGGATACGATGTACAATCTGAAC
This sequence comes from Hordeum marinum, assembly GCA_022496015.1. Lineage (NCBI taxonomy): Eukaryota > Viridiplantae > Streptophyta > Magnoliopsida > Poales > Poaceae > Hordeum > Hordeum marinum. The sequence continues at coordinate 469,606,204 of CM039678.1, read as the reverse complement.
AGTTAGCCTATTTAATTGGATATTTCCTAGCCTCACATGCGTTGCAAGTCTCAACACCCGACAAATAAATAGTCCATCCAGCTCCTGAGCATGAAACCAGGTCACGGATCAGACTAAAAGCCTGATCTGAAGTAAGGAGCAGCTCCAAGTTAAACTGCATATGCCGGCCAAACTGGGGCCAGCAAGCAGTCATTGTCTCATTGATCAAGTTAAAGCCGACGCAAGGCAATGGGAGGTGCAAGTTAGGACGACTAACCCTTTAATTATATTGCTGCTACTTGCGGCCGCCGTGTTTGGATCAATGTACGTTGATTTCGTTTGTACTATGTCGTTTGGTTGTACTCCTTTCGTCTGGAAATACTTGTTCTAAAGATGGATGTATCTAGACTTATTTTAATTATAGATATATCTATTTTATTTATTTTCAGGACAAGTATTTTCGGACGGAGGGAGTATTTTGTTTGAGATTTGTAGGCTGTCGAACTGGCAGTGTGAGATTTGGTCACGACGACAGAGAGCACAATAGGGAGAAAGGAGAGGCCCCCTTGCTCATTTGTGGCACGCGGGTAAGGTCCATGGTCCCTTTTGGTTAGTTTAGAACAACCCTCTATTAGCCTAACCCATATAGCTAATCACAAATTGACATGTGGGGCCATACCTTTAACTAACCCAGTTAAAATAACTCCAGGTTAAATGATACAATGACATGTGGGCCTGCCTCTCACATGGGTCAGAGAGAGAGAGATTTTTTTTGTTTTGTTTTGTTGTGTGGGTCCCGCATGCAATAGAGAGGTTCAGGTGAAAAGTCATGTTCGGATCCCGAGCTCACTTGAGCTCGGGATGAACAGTAAAATCAGAATAAAATGAAAAATATTTTATAAAAATTCTGATTTTTTTAGGTGTGAACATTGACAAAATTTCTCGGTGCTTGCAAAATTTCATCAAAAAATAACATTTGTAGAAGTCATGAGAAAATAAATAAAATCAGTATCCCAAAATATTATCGAAAATAACACTTTTGAACCATTAATTTTGTTATTTTTTCTAAGACTTCCACAAATGTTATTTTGTGATGAAATTTGATGAGCACTGAAAACTTTTATCAATGTTTTCACTAAAAAAATTCAGAATTTTTGAACTTTTTTGAATTTTTTTTTTATGTTACTGTTCACCCGAGCTCATTTGAGCTCGGGTGTAGAAACACCACGTCCGGTTCAGGTCTCTTTGTTTCCTTCTTTTTGAGTGAGTCCCGCGTGAAAGTCACATAGCCCTATTGCCAGCTACTAGGGGCAGTTTGGTCCAAAGTAACGGTCAAACACCTATGACTGGACATAATCTTGAATGTGACCTCCATGGAAAAAATAAAGACAAAACCGAGCAAGCTATAAGTAAGGACAAACCCCGTGGGTAGAAACCAACCGAGGACAAAAATGCAATTGTGCCACGCAAAAATTAAACACAAAGCACATAGCAAAATTGCCATGATTTTTTAAGATATAAAACAAAAGTAACATCGTGCATGGCAAAAACTACAGAAAAGCCTCTACAACAAAATTAGGGACTTGTCAACCTACACAAGATAAATTTTGCCATGTTAAGTCTAATATATTTGCCAGCATGGTAAATATATTATAAGTTCGCAATAATCGCCATGGTATCTGCAATTAAAAAAGGCATGTAAAGAGAATTTTTCATGGTATGTTCAATAAAAATGTGATGGTAAAACAAAACAAAAAGGCATGGTCCAATTCAAAAACAGAATTTTCCATGACACATTGCAAAGCACAGGCACGCATGAGGGTATTTGTATTAGTGGAATGGAAAAAAATCCTGAAAATGTCATATAAGTAGGTTAAATTTTCATAAAATTTTCCATGTCGCAAACACAGATTTACCTATATTTTTTCTTAGATGCAACAAAATAATGATGTGGTACAAAATGTTATGTACGAGAAAAATTGCAAAGAACCATGGCAAAAGAAAAACTATTTAACAAATGAACACAAAGTACATAAATAAATTGCCATGAATTATTTTTTTAAGGTAAAACAAAAGAGTAGCAAAATTGGCCATGAGCCATGGCAAAAACTATATAGAAGCATCTACAAACTCATGTCAAGTATATTGCATGCCAAAATTAGTGATTTGCCAAGCTACATAAGATAAATTTGCCACATGACCAATAATTGTCAAGGTATCTACAATAAAAAAAGTCATGGTAAAAGGAGAATTTGCCTTGTATGAACAATAAAAATGCCATGAAAATAAAGTTATGCACATTTGCCATGTCATGGGGGAAATGGGCTAAATATGTTCATACTTTGCCATGAGAGTCATATGGAAAAACTACAAAAATCACATGCCATGTGACCTTTTACAGAAAAGAAATCTCTACGAAAAAATCCCATGATTAGGATCACAGCACACTCAGCATATGCCCCACTCCATTTTTGCCGTTGATTTTGCCATGATCACTAAATTTGCCACCGTACAAAAATAAGGTGCTAGCGATGATGTATATTGTTATGTTGTAAAGGAATAGTAAGATTCAGGATGGTGATGACAAAGAGCGGTGCCCTGATCTGCAAAACGGGCCCGATCCTGATGCTGGAGGGGATCACCGGCGTCGACCGTCTCTACATCCATCCACGCCCGTCAGCCACCGGGTCTAGGCAAGATTCACCAGAAGAAGCAGGAAACGAGAAGTCGTCGGGTAGCTCCGGCCAGTGGCAATTCTTGTAGGGGTGTTTCAATAGGCTGAAGCCTACCCTCCAAAATTTCATTTCAGCTCAATATACCGTATGACAATTACATCGAGGTGGTTTACATGCAAAAAATACAACACATTTGCTAGTTAGGCTTAGTAATTTGATGTTTTGAGCCTGTCCTTTATTGTGATGCTAGATTTGCCACTGGCTCCCACGCTTTGGTGTCCCCTACCACCACGAAGAGGCCGAGCCGCGTCACGAACCAAGGTTATAATTTTCGGTTTGTGTTATTTTTCACCCTAGTCCGAGATTGTCGAATTTTGGTCATTCAAATTTTTTGACAAAATCTCGGACGAAGTTGCAAAAGCGAATTTGAATTTTCTGCACGAAATTTGGCCGGGCCGAAATAATTTGGCTAAGATAGGAGACAAGAGACTTTTACTTTTGTAGTACATGCATGGAAAGGAACGATTCTCCGGGCACAAAAAATGGAAGGAAGGATTCGTCCTGGAAGCCCAGACGGACAGAAAAAATTCGCCTGGTTTCCGCGGCGGTTACGCACCTTAATTTCCGGACTAATTCGTTAATCATTCTCCATATCTACAACGTGTAACCCTATATATACGCCAAATTAACAACCAGAGAATAAATCTTCCCCTGGCATAGCAATTAGCCTCCGTATACGTGCATCAGATCCAAACCTCGCTCTGCTGGCTGCTGCATGGCGGACACGGGCGATGCCGACGTGTGTGCCATCTGCCTCGGCGGCATGGTCCGCGGCCAGGCCAGTTTCACGGCGGAGTGCTCCCACGCCTTCCACCTCAGCTGCATCTCCGCCAGCGTCGCCCACGGGAACCACAGCTGCCCGCTCTGCAAGGCGCCCTGGACCGTCTTGCCGGCCGTGAACGCCCCCGCCCAGGCAGTGCCACCACCGTCGGCGTCGCCGTCGTCGTCATCCCGACCGGTGCCCCGCACGTACGATGACGACGAGCCGACCCTCCCGGCGCAGACCGCGGCGGCGACCAACGGCGGTGCGGTGGTCCTCAGGACGCACTGCGAGAGCCCGGCCGTCGCGAGGTCCGCGGTCCGGGAAAACTTCGCGGTGCTCGTGCACGCCAGGGCGCCATCTTCGGCCGCCTCGGAGGCGGCGTGCGCGCCGCTCGACCTCGTGACGGCGCTCGACGTCAGCGGCAGCATGGCCGGCCGCAAGCTGGCGCTGCTGAAGGAGGCCATGGGGTTCGTCATCGACAACCTTGGATCCGCCGACCGCCTCTCCGTGGTGTCCTTCTCCAACAGCGCGAGCCGCCTGATCCGCCTCGCGCGCATGTCTGACGCGGGGAAGGCTGCGGCGAAGCGCGCCGTGGAATCCCTCGCCGCAAACGGTGCCACCAACATCGGCGAGGGGCTCCGTGTGGCCGCGCAGGTGCTCGACGACCGCCAGCACTTGAACGCCGTCGCCAGCATCATACTTCTCTCTGACGGGCAGGACACGTTCACCGCGCCAAGAAGACACCACAGTGGTGTCACTCCCAACTACATCAACCTTGTGCCGTCTTCGCTCACGTACACGGGCGCCGGAGCCCGGCCACCGGCGGTTCATGCGTTTGGCTTCGGCACCGACCACGACGCAGCGGCGATGCACACCGTCGCGGAGGCGACCGGTGGCACATTTTCGTTCATTGAGAACGAGGCGGTCGTCCAGGACTCGTTCGCGCAGTGCATCGGCGGGCTCCTCACGGTCGCCGTGCAGGAGTTGCGCATCGCGGTGACGTGCTTGCATCCGGGCGTGTTCGTCCGGGCGGTCAAGTCGGGGCGCTACGACAACCGGGTGGACGCCGGCGGGCGTTCTGCCTCAGTGGACGACGGCGAGCTCTATGCCGACGAGGAGAGGCGCTTCCTCGTATTCCTGGACGTGCCAGGGGCCGAGGATGTCGATGATGTCACCGGGCTGGTCAAAGCGAGCTGCACGTACCGAGATGCTGCGACAGGGCAGGCGCACAACGTCGCCGGAGATGATGCCGTTGTCCAGAGGCCAGCTGAGGTGACTGACGTGCCTCCGTCCATGGAGGTCGAGCGTGAGCGTGTCCGCGTGGAGGCCACCGAAGACATGGCGGCGGCCGATCGCGGGAAGCATGCCGAGGGCGCACGGATACTGCGAGGCCGGCTGGAGGCGGTGGAGCGTTCGGCGCCAGGGATGGCCGGCGACCCCATGTGCAAGGAGCTGGAGGACGAACTGCGCATACTTATCGCTAGCGTGGAAGACCAGCGGGAGTATGAGACGACGGGGCGCGCGTGCTTTCCTGTCCGGCATGAGCTCGCATGGGCAGCAGCGCGCCTCAACGAGGCAGCTGCAGTCTGCTAGATGCGCCCCGAGGATGCGGCTGCAGACTTTATGCGCCCGCATGCCGACGGCTTACGTAACTCCGGCAATGGAGAAGATGGTGAAGAAGTCGCGACAGCAGCGGCAGGCGGCGGCGGCGGTGTCGGCGGCGCCGCCGAACAGGAAGCGTCTGAAAGGACAGCAGCTAGACGGCGAAAGTGACTCAGGCTCAGGCTCGGAAACGTCAGAAGAAGCATAAAAAAACACTAAATTGGTGCTACCGTATGCAAACTGGTGCAACATCCTTTTCAAAAAAAAAAAATGGATGTATAGGAAGAGGCTATTTAGATAAACGTATTTTGTAGCAGGTCAACTTAATTAATATCCCGTGAAGTTTTTTAATTCGTACTGTATTTGTGACGTGCAACAGTTTAAGGATGTCTTTGAGTGCAAAGTATTTTCAAAATTATAGTCCTATGAAACTGCATTCTTTTATTAGAAAAAGAGGTGGACATCCGGCTTTAAATTAATAAAGCCCTTACAACTGACGATGCAACATACTTTGTCAACATTATACAAAACCAAAGAAAAAACTCTGGCAAAATTCACGGGCTCACGCCCTCAAACATGCTCGAATGAAGCCAGCTCGAAAAAGAGGCAGCCGACAAAGAAGGCTATACCAAAGGCTTTAGTGGACCTCGCGTAACAACGACGACTCGTAAAAGTTTGCGGAATAACGGCTTTGTGGATCGGCGCGGACGGTCGCAGGTACAGACCCTGCAAAACGGACCCGTATAAAAGGATGTTTGCGAAATATGCTTTTTTGCAGGTCGGTTCCGTGGGTCTGCTCTTGCGTCGTTGTCGTCGGTTCGCAAATATCAATATCACATCAAAAAATACAACAATCATTCACACTACAAAATAATTATTTTAAAAAAGTATCAATACCAGCACAATACAACAATCATCCACATTATAAATAATTAATCAAATCACCGAAGCAAACTAAATAATGCAATATAAAACTTGTCCCGAATACAAATATGAAGGTTAACACAACATGTCATGATGTTTTTCAAGGTCCGCTTGTCCCAAAAACAAGCAGGACCACGAACAATGACAAACCTAGATTGTAAAACCCCGAATGTCATATGTAATTACCCGCATAGCTGCCGAGATTTTTTGCATTAAATCCCTTCAAGCCCGCGGCAGTTCTTCTTTGAGTAAAATACGGTCAATTTGCCTCGCAAGCTTGAACAATTTTCATAAAGAGAGATCGGCGCATTCCGCACCTTCTCCGGAAGAGGTGCGGTGGATATGTTGGATTCTTCGCGAAGTAGTCTTGCATCAACATCTCGTTTCCGAGATGGCGATTTCGAGGAATGCAAAGACGGTTGACGGTCGATCCTTGCCGCCTCTTTCGGTTCTCGTCTTCGTGCTCCTTCACGACAAGGGCCATCACCAATGTTTGCTGCCGATAGTTTGCAAGCAGCGTCTCAACATCCGAGTCGTCGGAATCAGACGAATCGTCGAGCAAAAACTTCTCGCACGGGCTCAATTCCATCTACATGAACAAAAATCACATGTCGCGTTAACCAACTATGCATAGCGCTCGGCACAAAGCACAAGCAAACAATCACCGGCAGCTCGTGGGGCAGGCGATCCCGGACGGCGACTAGGGGCGGCTCGAGGGCGGTCGATCCCCGGTGGCGACGGCGACCAGGGGCGTCTTGTCTCGCCGAATCCGGGGGGAGGGGGCAGCGTATCGATGGTGGAGGGTGGGGGCGTCCCCGTGGCGCGATTCCGCCCGCAAATTTGGCCGGAATCGCCGCCGGCGGCGGAAGAAGGTGGGGAAAGGGTGCGGGCTGAAATGTCCTTCCCGCCAACCACTTTCCTGGGATACGGGGCACCGTAGGGACGAGGCGGAAACCTGCGTATTCGCGGGTTGGGGCCGAAATTTTGCTGCGCCCCTCAAAAAAATTATGGGCCGACCGCGTTTGCGGGATCTGTTCGGGCGGGATTTCTACGTCGATCCGTATTTTGACGGTTATTTTACAGATCGATGCTTTTTACGGGGTCTACTAAGATGCTCTTAGGTGTCTGACAGAATAGCGTCATCTTGTTCCATCGCCGGAAGCAGACCCAAGTTCCTCTTAAAGGCCGCCACATCTTCTGGCGATGGAATGATCACCACTTTAGAGCGTAGATGGAAACTGGCGCCACACACCAAAGGGAGGTCTTCGAACACAACCAACCCGTTGAACCTAGCTCCTCAACATAGCACCACCGTCAAGACATGCAACCGTCACACGAAGAGAAGAACCTTTATGGTTTGGTTGGGTAACACGTCCTCTTTCATTTTACAACTTTGAACACAGCGGGAGTGTTTACTTTTTAGTCGACTGAGAAATGAGACTTCAACTGAATGGCTTGGACCACTAATTCTGTAAGCAACACAAGACTGAATAATTGAATACTTCAAAGATCACTTGCAACCTTGGTCTTAGAAATGACCAAGCAATGGTGCGTCAATTCATTTCACTTTTTTGCGAAACTCAATGTGACAATTTGGAACTTGGTCAAAATATAAATAAAAAATTCCAAATTCTCAGTGACTTAGTAGTAGCAAACTTTTTGTTTAAATTGATGAAGCTTGCTGGATACGATTGGAAAAATGAGGGAGACACGCGCATAGGGCACTACACATGTGATACAAAGTTGTACTTCCTCCGATACTGTATAGAGGTAGTGTCAATTAATTCGGATCAGACACCCACGCAACACATGATCTCTACAACAAGCACATGCTAGAACATGAGTCCTCAACTTCTCGGACACAATTTGGTCGACTATAGCTCACATGTCCTTGCTTATGTGGTTCACCCGATCCCCAACCTCCTTTTTCCTGAACAGCGAAGAGGGATCAATGATGAGCTTATCTCCTGCAAGCTCAACACGACATGTTCAATTGGCAGGGGCATTGCTAAGTGACATGAAGCAGCACAAACCCGCGACTTTCTCCATGAGCACTCCTCACAGAACAATGTGAATGCTTCATCCAACGCGAATGCTTCATCCATGCTTCATCTGCGGGGATGGTAGCTTCTCGACGCCGTCGAGGCCTCCCGAACATAGTTCGATGATACGCACAATTTGATGAGGACGTTCCCGCAAGAAATGGGTGGTTAGTGAAGGCCTAGTGTGATCTATTTACAATGGTCATCCGGGCGGGGCTCTTTTTCTTTTTTCGAGTCACTATTCGGGCGGACTCTTTTTCTTTTTCGAGTCAGTATGCGGGCGGGGCTTGAGCTTGTTTTGGAGAGTCATGGAATCCCCGAGGCCTTGTTCGGTTGCATTGGGACCGAGGCATTTCTTTCTACCATCTATACCCACTGACATGTATCCGTCCCTATGTAATAATATCGTCTACTTAGATTTGATACCTGTTTGCTGGTTCGTTTAATTCCTTCTCTCGATTTCCCTTGGTTGGATCAGATGCGTAGTTTGTGTTGGCGCCTTTTGTTTATTTTAGTTTGGAATCTTTGTAAGAAGTCTTGGTGGTTTCTGGTAATAGAAATTGGAGAGACAAGCTCTATTTTATCAAAAAAATGAAAGCCAAATTTCTCCCAAAATTTTCTAGACGAAAGTGAGGGGCTCCCCGGCTCCCATTTTATATAAAATAGAAGCCAAACCGAAGTACCACATCATCCTAAACGAAAGTTCGAACGCTCGCAAACATAAAAAAACAAAAGGTTCAACTGATTACATTATCCTGAAGAGAGATTGAAGATCAAAGTTTGAAAACATGTAAACACGATGAAGAGATCATCTCAGCCGGTGGCCTCACTTTTCTACTGCTTCTGTGGTCCGTCCATCCATCTTGGCGGCAGGGATGGGCTCATCAGTCATCTCCATGCAAGTGTGAGGGGGCTCCTGGTCATCTTCATCAGCTGGTCTTCGAAGTTCTCCAAACAAGGCTTCGTGTGATCCTTGAAGACCACTTTCCATTTCCTGATGAGATTTAAGATGTGTCGCAAGATCTGTTTAACAGACATCCAAAGCACCCCGTTAAAGATCATGCTATTTCTAAATTTCCATATGCCCCATAGAACAGAAGAGTACACGGTGTTAACATGATCGAGTTGCTTGCCAGCAACCCATAGGGATGCAATAGATTCTAAGTTGGATCCCAGGCTCCTGTCAAGTAAATGACTGGCCATGGACAAGATTTCTTTAGCGACAACACACTCAAAGAAGAGATGGTGCAATTGTTTCTTTGCAGGAGCATAAAACACAATCCTCAGGCTTCTTGAGGTTTCTTTTGAGCAGTTATCTGTAGTCATTAGTTTATTACAGAATAACAGCCATAAAAAATAGGCACTCTTGAGGGAACTGTGATTTTCCACACCGCAGGTAGAAACACAGGAGTCACACCTCTAAAATTAATGATGGTGTATAAAGAGCTGGACGAGCATTATCCAGAGGCCTCATGTCGCCATTCGAGAGAATCGCAATCCTGGGAAAGGGCTATAGTTTTAGCTATTTCTTCTAGCTCACACAATCTGAGCATTATTTGTTCATCGAACAGTCTCCTAAAGGTGATCTTAAGTGTCTGTCCATCCCATAGTTGGCTAATTGTATTACACTGTTCCCTGCAAATGCAGTAAAGGTCCCAAAACGGAATGGCTAGTGGGGATGTACCAAACCATGAATCGTCCCAGAATCTGATCTTAGTACCCTCTCCAACTACCGATCTAGATCCCATTTTAACTGCCTTAGCTACCCACATTATCCCTTCCCAGAACTGGGAAGCCCCTTGGGTTTTCCCCTCAAAGATATTGGGGGCATTTTGGAGATATTTGGAATCGACAAAAAAATATATTCAAATTTCCCCCTCCCCTGCCATGTACCTTTTAACCCAAGATCCAAACAAATAAATATTCAGATCATGGAGGTTTGGAATCCCCAGACCTCCAAGTTCTTGCTTCATACACACTAGTTGCCAATTGGCCAGATGAAGCTTCTTATGCCCTTCATAATCGTCCCACGGACAGTTTGCCATCTGGGAGCTGATCATGTCTAAAGCCCATTTTTGGAAATTAAAAAAAAAAGACAGCAGATAAACTGGAATAATTGCAAGGCATGTTTTAATGAGGGTTATCCTCCCTTTGTAGGAGAGTAGCTTCCCCCTCTAGCCAGCGATCATTTTAAGGATTTTGTCTAGCAGTGGTTGTAGGTCCTCCTTGGACAGATTATCCACATGTAGGGGAATGCCAAGATATTTATAGGGATTTTTCCCACTGGGCATCCCATGATTTTAGCTAAGCAGGTGGTCTCTACATCATATGGGTTCATGGGTATCATCTAACTTTTGTCATAGTTTATTCTCATCCCTAAAACATGTTCAAAGCAAGTGATGACCCATTTCAGGTTAGTGGCCATAACTGAGTCACTATCTACAAACATGATGGTATCATCCGCATACTGGAGACTGATCACCCCTCCAGGGCACTCCTCATAACAGAGTCTTTTTATTAAGTAGGCCCCATCAGCTTTAGATAACATTTTTGTGAGGAGATCAACTACTAGATTAAAAAGCAAGGGTGACAAAGGATCTCCTTGCTTGAGACCTTTGCCATTTGTAAAAAAACTACTTTCTAAATTTCTAAGATTCACCCCAATGGACCCTCCATGGGTTATTTGGTGGATCCAACTGACCCATTTGCTACTGAAGCCTCTTTTGATGAGTAATTCTTCTAAAAAATCTAGGTTTACTTTATCAAAAGCTTTCTCGTGGTCTAATTTGAGGACAACTCCCTTGCCCCCAGACTTGGAAAGGGAGTGGATGACCTCATGGGCTACCACAACACTCTCCAAAATGTATATATCATTAATAAAGCCAGACTAATTACGAGAAATTAACTTGTCCATGATTTTGGACAGTCTATTAGTAAGGACTTTGGTATAAACTTTAAAAATATAGTTAAGAAGACTAATAGGCCTGAATTTCTTCATAATTGTGGCATTTGGATCTTTTGGGATGAGGGTAAGCATCGTAAAGTTAAGTCTAAAGATGTTTAGTTTCCCCTTATGGAAATCTTTGAACATAGCTAATATATCCTGCCTAACCACATCTTGAACATAGTTAATATATCCTGCCTAACGACATCCTAAAATTTCTGGTAAAACAGGAAAGGTATGCCATCTGAACAGGTGCACCATCTATATAAGAGTCAAAGATGGCTCTTTAATCTCCTCTTCAGTGAAGGGGGGCATTAAGCATCTCATTATCTTCATCAGACACACATGTTTGCTCACTGAAGAATCATTCTCCAGAGATTAGCCTCCCATGTCTTCTTTAGCAAATAGATTCTTATAGTAATTAGCAACTAGGTCTAGCATCTCCTTGTGATCAGAGGTAGGCCCCTCTGGTCCTTCTAAAGTGTGGACCATAATTTTCGTCCTCCTCTAGTTAGTTACTGCCTGAATGTAGGTTGTATTCCTATCTCCTTCTTTAATATCTCTATCTCTAGATCTTTGTCTAGCTTTAGTCTCTTCCTGTAGCCAGATATCTGAATTTTTTTTCTAATATCTTGCAGCCTATCTAGCTCTCCTATAGTGAGCTCAGTGGTTTCAGCTTTGATGTCTAAGTCACCATATTCTAATATAAGCCGTTTTTTGTGTTTCCTGAGGTCTACCTCAGAACTGGCACTCCAGCCTCTAGTGGATTTCCTCATATTTCTTGTCTTTCTCTGCCAGATGTCTATAGAGCTATCCCCAACTACTTTTTGGTTCCAAGCTTTGTTAAAAATTTCTGCAAATTCCTCCTTTAACAAGCACCATTTCTCAAATTTATATGATGATTACTTTGGCCTAGCACCTAACCCTAAGTCCCAAAGGATGAGGGTGTGATCACTCCCAAGCCTTGGGAGAGCTTGGATAATAGCCAAAGTAAAGAGCATATCTCAGTCTGTAGTACAAAAGACTCTATCTATTGTGGTCATAACTAGGTCACTCTAGTTATTGGACCATGTAAAAAAGCCTATTACCTGATTTGATCTCGAGCAGGCTCCAGATTTCCACCCAGGCAATGAAGAGATAACACCATTTTATGTTAACATTTCCATTGCTCTTGTCAGAGCTATATCTAACTAGATTAAAATCTCCTCCTATTAGGGTAGGGATATTGCAGTCCACAAACAAAGTGTGCAGCTCAAAAAGTAATTCCTCTTTTCCTTGCTCATAGGCTGACCCATAAACTACTACCACTCTCAAATTAACACCAGTCATCTTAGATTTCGCATGACAGGAAACAATTTTTTTAAGGTGACCCAACTGATTATGTCAAAACAATTTGTGTCAGTTCCTACCAGTATGCCTCCTGCAAAGCCATTGACAGGAAGAGAGTTCCAACTAAAATTCCTATTGTTCACTAGAGAATTCAGGAAAGAGTCAGAAATGACCTCTTTCTTTGTCTCTTGTAAACCAGCAATAGAGGGGTTAGTTCTACCAATCAAATCTATCAACTTATTCTTCCTCCTAGGGGCATTGATCCCCCTAATATTCCAGAACAAGCAATTCATTGCAAAAGTTTATTTCCATGGTGCTTGCCCTGTCTATGCTTAGTAATAGTGGTCCATAGCCCTTTATTGCTATCTGGATCTCTTATCTCTCTGACAGGAGTAACCATGGACAAAGTGGGGAAAACAACTATCACTAAGATCAAGCCCCCTATCATGCTCTCTCAGAGGTGTGGTTGGGGACACACAGTCAATGACTATATGTGTACCATTACGTGGCTTGAGACTGCATCGATATTTCCCCAAAGAGGAAGGGTCGATGCAGCATAGCTACGGTAAATATTTCCCTCAGTTATGAAACCAAGGTATAGAACCTAGGAGGAAGATCATGCAACGCTATGTAAACGGTACCTGCACACAAAGAACAAATACTTGCAACCCGACGCGTAAGAGAGGTTGTTAATCTCTCAACGGTAAAAGATAGATTAGATTGTAATAGATTAGGTAGATAGATATCACATGAACACAAAATAAAAGAAGCAAATAAAAAGTGCAGGAAAGTATTTTTGGTTTTCTGGAATAATAGATCTAAAAACAAAAGCGGAAAAAGATAGATCAGAAAGCAATATGTTGGAAGATAGAAGCGGGGCCCGTAGCTTTCACTAGTGTCTTCTCTCATGAGTATAGCGCATGGTGGGTAAACAAATTACTTTGGGCAATTGATAGAAGATCAAATAATCATGACGATATCCAAGGCGGTGATCATTATATACGCATGATACGTCTCTGATACGTCTCCAACGTATCTATAATTTTTGATTGTTCCATGCTATTATATTATCTGTTTTGGATGTTTTATATGCATTAATATGCTATTTTATATTATTTTTGGGACTAACCTATTAATCTAGAGCCTAGTGCCAGTTTCTGTTTTTCCTTGTTTTTGAGTTTCGCAGATAAGGAATATTAAACGGAGTCCAAACGGAATAAAACCTTCGGAATGATTTTTTTCTAGAATGAAAGGAAACTACAAGACTTGAGAACCAATGCAGAGGAGACACCATGGGGCCACAAGCCCTAGGGGCATGGCCAAGGGGGTAGGCCGCGCCGGGCAGTCTTGTGGGCCCACGACAGCTCCCCTAACCCTAATCTTCGGCCTATAAATTCACAAATATTCCATCATTATCAGAATGAGCCATGCAAACACTTTTCCGCCGCCAGAAGCCTCCGTTCACGAGTGATCCAATCTTGGAGCCTTTTTCGGTAATCTGCCGGAGGGGGATTCGATCACGGAGGGCATCTACATCAACTCCATTGCCCCGCCGATGATGTGTGAGTAGTTCACCATAGACCTACGGGTCTATAGCTAGTAGCTAGATGGCTTCTTCTCTCTCTTTAATTTTCAATACCATGTTCTTCATGATCTTCATGGAGATCTATCCGATGTAATACTCTGTCGCGGTGTGTTTGTCGAGATCCGATGAATTGTGGGTTTATGTTCAGATTATCCATGAATATTATTTGAGTGTTTCCTGAATTCTTATATGCATGATTTCATATCTTTGCAAGTCTCTTTGAGTTATTGGTTTGGTTTGGCCAACTAGATTGGTAATTCTGGCAATGGAAGAAGTGCTTAGTTTTAGGTTCAATCTTGCGGTGTCCTTACCCAATGACAAAGTAGGGGTAGCGAGGCACGTATTGTATTGTTTCCATCAAGGGTAAAAAGATGGGGTTTTCATCATATTGTTTGAGTTTATCCCTCTACATCATGTCATCTCACTTAATGCGTTACTCTGTTCTTCATGAACTTAATACTCTAGATGTAGGCAGGAGTCGGTCGATGTGTGGAGTAATAGTAGTAGATGCAGAATTGTTTCCGTCTACTTGTGACGGACGTGATGCCTATATGCATAATCATTGCCTTGGATATCTTCATAATTATTCACTTTTCTATCAATTGCTCGACAGTAATTTGTTCACCCACCGTAATACTTGCCATCATGAGAGAAGCCATCTAGTGAAACCTATGGCCCCCGGGTCTATTTTCCATATTATACTTTCAGATCTAAAACCAAAAATACGAAAAATACTTTCTGCCTTATTTTTACTTTTAGTTTTACTTTCCGTTCAAGCATCATATTATATCTATCTCTATTAGATCTCATCCTTGCAAGTAATCGTGAAAGGATTGACAACCCTTTATAGCGGTGGGTGCAAGAGTTTGATTCTTTGTGCAGGTACATCTATTGGTGACTCGCTTGTAACTCCTACTGGATTGATACCTTGGTTCTCAAAAACCGAGGGAAATACTTATCTACTTTGCTACATCAAACCGTTCCTCTTTATGGGAAACCAACGCATGCTCGAGAAGTAGCAAGAAGGATTTCTGGCGCCGTTGCTGGGGAGATACATAGCAAGTCAAGATAAGAACTCTCTCTTCAACTTGCCAATTTCTGGTTTGGTTGCGGGGAGATCTACATCAAGCCTACCAAGTACCCATCACAAACTCATCTCTTGCATTTACATTATTTGCCATTTGCCTCTCGTTTTCCTCTCCCCCACTTCTAAAACAATTTTCAGAAAACACCAAAAAGATTTTCGTTTTTGTTTGCCCTTCTTTCGCTTGCCTTTTTTATTACCTGAACTATGTCAAACATGACCACATCCCCCTTGTCACCAGACTTTGAAGTTCTTTACTTCAAACAAAAACAAGGGGAAAATTTGAAGGACGCTTGGTATAGGTTAATGGAATCTTATCGTGTTTCCAATCTAAAAGGGGATGCAAAAGTTTTGCTCATAAATTTTTACATTGGTTTAGCTTTGCATCATAGGGAGCTTTTAGATTTTGCCTCAAAAGGAAATTTTATTGAGCTTGACACGAATGCAGCCTATGAAGTTTTAGAAGGGATTTTGGGGGTTCCTTCGCCAAAAAGGGGGTTTGCTTTCTCTCAAGAGGGAGTTCAAGTTCTCGACAAATTGGGTGACTTAGATAAGCACTTGGTTGAGTTACAACAACATCATGAACCCCTCAAACATATTAACCGGAACCTTAATCGCTTGAATACTTTGATCACCCTTTGCAATAAGCGTTTGGACATTTTGGACACCAAGATGGATCCTCCCCCTACAAGTGGGGGAAAGATGAAAGAACCTCCTGGATTTGAGAAGGTCCTCACAAAAGTTGCCCATACTAAAGATGACAATACCTAGATCTATTGCGCTTTGCCTAGCTAGGGGCGTTAAACAATAGCGCTTGTTGGAAGGCAACCCAATTTTATTTTGCTTTATGGTTTTTGCTTCTGTTTTGGTGTGTTTGGAACATTATTACTTTTGTAGTAATTGTGTTTTTGTGTTTTGATTAGTGTTTTAGCCAAGTAAAACCTTTGAGGTGATCTATGGTAGTTGTTGATTTGATCCTGCTGAAAAACAGAAACTTTTGCGCTCAGTCCGGGAATTTTCCAAATTTTTAAGAGCGTCTAATTGATCTGAAATTTTTACACAAGATTGATATACAAATTTCCCTGATTTTCTAATTTTTCAGAATTTTTAGAGTTCCAGAAGTATTCGAAGTTTACAGATTTCTACAGACGGTTCTGTTTTTGATAGATTCTGTTGTCTTTGTGTTGTTTCCTTATTTTGTTGTATCTATGGGTCGTATGGGGGGGGGGGTATGAGTCATGGAAAAGTTAGAATACAGTAGGTATTACACAAATACAACTAAAGAATGAGTTCACAACAGTACCTAAAGTGGTGATTTATTTTTCTTATACTAACGGATCTCACGAGTTTTCTGTTGAGTTTTGTGTTGTGAAGTTTTCAAGTTTTGGGTGAAGATTTGATGGACTATGGAATAAAGAGTGGCAAGAGCCTAAGCTTGGGGATGCCCAAGGCACCCCAAGTCATATTCAAGGATACCAAAAAGCCTAAGCTTGGGGATGCCCCGGAAGGCATCCCCTCTTTCGTCTTCAATCCATCGGTAAATTTACTTGAGGCTATATTTTTATTCACCACATGAGATGTGTTTTGCTTGGAGCGTCTTGTATGATATCAGTCTTTGATTTTTAGTTTGCCACAATCATCCTTGCTGCACACATCTTTAGAGACACACACGCTGAATCGTAAATTTGTTAGAATACTCTATGTGCTTCACTTATATCTTTTGAGCTAGGCAATGTTGCTCTAGTGCTTCACTTATATCTTTATAGAGCATGGTGGTGTTATATTTTATAGAAATTATTGAACTCTCGTTCCTCACTTATATTATTGTGAGAGTTTCTTAAAAACAGCATGTTAATTTGTTTAGGTTATGAATTTAATCCTAATATAATGGTCATCCAAGAGGGATATAATAAAAACTTTCATATTAAGTGCATTAAAAACTATGAGAAGTTTGATTCCTTGCATATAGTTTTGAGATAATAGGGATGGTAATATGAGAGTCATGCTAGTGAGTAGTTGTGAATTGAAGAGATACGTGTGTTAAAGCTTGCGATTCCCATAACATGCACGTATGGTGAACCGTTATGTAACGAAGTCGGAGCATGATTTGTTTAATGATTGCCGACCTTTGTGTGAGGGTCAGGAGCGCGTGATGGTTAACTCCTACCAACCTATCCCCTAGGAGCATGCGTCTAATGCTTTGTTTGATAACTAATAGACTCTTGCAATAAGTATGTGAGTTCTTTATGACTAATGTTGAGTCCATGGATTATACGCACTCTCACCCTTCCACCTTTGCTAGCCTCTCTAGTACCGCGCAACTTTCGCCGGTACACCAAACCCTCCTTCCTCAAAACAGCCACCATATATTCCTCAAAACAGTCACCATAACTACCTATTATGGCATTTCCATAGCCATTTCGAGATATATTGCCATGCAACTTCCACCATGTAGTTTTTCTATGACTTGCATCATCACTTCATATTGCATATAGAATCATATTTTGTCATAGGAATCGAGTTGTAATTTATTTTTATTTGAGTTATAAGTAAATAAAAGTGTGATGATTTTTTATTAATAGAGCATTGTACCATGAGATAAAAGGATGATGGAGGCTATGACTCCCTGACAAGTTGGGTGAGTATCCGTACTTTACAAAAAATAAAAGAGGCCAGCGAAGCCCAAACAAAAACAAATAAAAGAGGCCAAAGAAGCCCACCAAAATAAAAAAAATTAAAAAATGAGAGAAATAGAGAAGGGACAATTGCTACTACCTTTTTCCACACTTGTGCTTCAAAGTAGTACCATGATCTTCATGATAGAGAGTCTCCTATTTTGTCACTTTCATATAACTAGTGGATATTCATCTTGCATGACCACTTAGTTTTATTTTTGAGCATTCATACACTTATAGCTCTAAGTGCATTTATTGCATGGCAATCCCTACTCACTCACATTGATATCTATTGACAGCCATCTCCATAACCCGTTTATATGCCTAGTTGATGTGAGACTATCTTCTCCTTTTTACTTGCACCTCCTCCATATTCTATTCCACCTATAATGCTATATCCATGGCTCACGCTCATGTATTGCATGAGAGTTGAAAAGGTTTGAGAACACCAAAAGTGTGAAACAATTGCTTGACTTGTTCATCGGGGTTGTGCATGATTTAGATACTTTGTGTGGGGAACATGGAGCATAACCAGACCATATGATTTTGTAGGGATGACTTTCTAAGGCCATGTTATTTCGAAAGGACACGACTACCTTGTTGGTGTGCTCGAAGTATTACTGTTTTTATGTCAATATTAGACTATTCTTTTGAATCTTACGGATCTGAATATTCATGCCACAATAAAGAATATTACATGGATATATGTTAGGTAGCATTCCACAACAAAAGTTCTGTTTTTATCATTTACCTACTTGAGGACGAGCAGGAATTAAGCTTGGGGATGCTGATACGTCTCCAACGTATCTATAATTTTTTATTGTTCCATGCTATTATATTATCTGTTTTGGATGTTTTATATGCATTCATATGCTATTTTATATTATTTTTGGGACTAACCTATTAATCTAGAGCCTACTGCCAGTTTCTATTTTCCCCTTGTTTTTGAGTTTCCCAGATAGGGAATATTAAACGGAGTCCAAACGGAATAAAACCTGTGGAATGATTTTTTCTGGAATGAAAGGAAACTACAAGACTTGAGAACCAATGCAGAGGAGCCACCGTGGTGCCACAAGCCCTAGGGGCGCGCCCAGGGGGTAGGCCACGTCGGGCAGGCTTGTGGGCCCACGACAGCTCCCCTAACCCTAATCTTCGGCCTATAAATTCCAGAATATTCCATCATTATCAGAATGAGCCACGAAAACACTTTTCTGCCGCCAGAAGCCTCCGTTCCCGGGAGATCCAATCTTGGAGTCTTTTCCGGTAATCTACCGGAGGGGGATTCGATCATGGAGGGCATCTACATCAACTCCATTGCCCCTCTGATGATGCGTGAGTAGTTCACCATAGACCTACGGGTCCATAGCTAGTAGCTAGATGGCTTCTTCTTTCTCTTTTCTTCTCAATACCATGTTCTTCATGATCTTCATGGAGATCTATCCGATGTAATACTCCTTTGTGGTGTGTTTGTCGAGATCCGATGAATTGTGGGTTTATGTTCAGATTATCCATGAATATTATTTGAGTGTTTCCTGAATTCTTATATGCATGATTTCATATCTTTGCAAGTCTCTTTAAGTTATTGGTTTGGTTTGGGGGACTAGATTGGCAATTCTTGCAATGGGAGAAGTGCTTAGTTTTGGGTTCAATCTTGCGGTGTCCTCACCCAGTGACAAAGTAGGGGTAGCGAGGCACATATTGTATTGTTGCCATCAAGGGTAAAAAGATGGGGTTTTCATCATATTGCTTGAGTTTATCCCTCTACATCATGTCATCTTACTTAATGCGTTATTCTGTTCTTCATGAACTTAATACTCTAGATGCAGGCAGGAGTCGGTCGATGTGTGGAGTAATAGTAGTAGATGCAAAATCATTTCGGTCTACTTGTGACGGACGTGATGCCTATATGCATAATCATTGCCTTGGATTTCTTCATAATTATTCGCTTTTCTATCAATTGCTCGACAGTAATTTGTTCACCCACCGTAATACTTGCCATCATGAGAGAAGCCATCTAGTGAAACCTATGCCCCCTGGGTATATTTTCCATATTATACTTTCAGATCTAAAACCAAAAATACCAAAAATACTTGCTGCCTTATTTTTACTTTTAGTTTTACTTTCCGTTCAAGCATCCTATTATATCTATCTCTATTAGATCTCATCCTTGCAAGTAACCGTGAAGGGACTGACAACCCCTTTATAGCATTGGGTGCAAGAGTTCGATTCTTTGTGCAGGTACATCTATTGGTGACTCGCTTGTATCTCCTACTGGATTGATGCCTTGGTTCTCAAAAACTGAGGGAAATACTTATCTACTTTGCTGCATCAAACCGTTCCTCTTCACGGGAAACCAACGCATGCTCGAGAACTAGCAGTCTCCAACGTATCTATAATTTTTGATTGTTCCATGCTATTATATTATCTATTTTGGATGTTTTATATGCATTAATATGCTATTTTATATTACTTTGGGACTAACCTATTAATCTAGAGCCTAGTGCATGTTTCTGTTTTTTCCTTGTTTTTGAGTATTGTAGATAAGGCATATTAAACGGAGTCCAAACGGAATAAAATCTTCGTGATGATTTTTTTCTAGACCAGAAGACACCTACAAGACTTGGAGTGCAAAGCAAGGGACCTGCCAGGAGGTCACAAGCCAGGGGGCGCGACCACCACCCCTGGTCGTGCCTGGCAGGCTTGTGACTCCCTAGCAGGACTCCTAAATATAATCTTCGTCCTATAAATACCCAAATATTCCCCCAATACCAAAAAGAGCCACACAAATACTGTTCCGCCGCCAGAAGCCTCTGTTCCCGAGAGGTCCAATATTGGAGCCTTTTTCGGTAATCTGCCGGATGGGGATTCGATCATGGAGGGCATCTACATCAACTCCATTGCCCCTCCAATGATGCGTGAGTAGTCCACCACAGACCTACGGGTCCATAGCTTGTAGCTAGATGTCTTCTTCTCTCTCTTTGTGCTTCAATACCATGTTCTTCATGATCTTCATGGAGATCTATTTGATGTAATACTCTTTTGCGGTGTGTTTGTCGAGATCCGATGTATTGTGGGTTTATGTTCAGATTAATCATGAATATTATTTGAGTCTTTCCTGAATTCTTATATGCATGATTTCATATCTTTGCAAGTCTCTTCGAGTTATTGGTTTGGTTCGGCCAACTATATTGGTAATTCTTGCAAGGGGAGAAGTGCTTAGTTTTGGGTTCAATCTTGCGGTGTCCTCACCCAGTGAAAAAGTAGGATTAGCGAGGCACGTATTGTATTGTTGCCATCAAGGGTAAAAAGATGGGGTTTTCATCATATTTCTTGAGTTTATACCTCTACATCATGTCATCTTACTTAATGCGTTACTCTGTTCTTCATGAACTTAATACTCTAGATGCAGGCAGGAGTCGGTCAATGTGTGGAGTAATAGTAGTAGATGCAGAATCGTTTTGGTCTACTTGACAGAGACGTGATGCCTATATGCATAATCATTGCCTTGGATATTGTCATAATTATTCACTTTTCTATCAATTGCTCGACAGTAATTTGTTCACCCACCGTGTTATTTTCCTTCAAGAGAGAATCCTCTAGTGAAACCTATGGCCCCCGGGTCTACTTTCCATATTATATTTTCAGATCTATAAACCAAAAATACCAAAAATACCTTGCTGCAATTTATTTACTTTTTACTTTCCGCAACCTTTTACATCTATCTCTATCAGGTCTAATCCTTGCAAATAACTATGAAGGGATTGACAACCCCTTTATAGCGTTGGGTGCAAGAGTTTGATTGTTTGTGTAGGTGCATCCATTGGTGACTTGCTTGTTCCTCCTACTTGATTGATACCTTGGTTCTCATCAACGGAGGGAAATACTTATATACTTCATTGCATCACCCTTTCCTCTTCAAGGGAAAACCAACGCAAGCTTAAGAGGTAGCAAGAAGGATTTCTGGCGCCGTTGCCGGGGAGGATACACATCAAGCCTACCAAGTACCCATCACAAACTCATCTCTTGAATTTACATTATTTTCCATTTGCCTCTCGTTTTCCTCTCTCCCACTTCTAAAACGATTTTCAGAAAATACCAAAAAGATTTGCCTTTTTATTTGCCCTTCTTCTGTTCGCCTTTTCGTTTGCCTTTTGTTTGCTTGTGTGCTTGATTGCTTGCTTTGTCATGATGTCTGAGAATACCAAGTTGTGTGACTTTTCGAATAATAATAATAATTATTTTATTATTACTCCGATTGTTCCCACCACTAGTGCGGAATCTTATGAAATTAATGCTGCTTTGCTTAATCTTGTTATGAAAGAACAATTTTCTAGCCTTTCCAGTGAAGATGCCGCATCCCATCTAAATACTTTCATTGAGTTGTGTGACATGCAAAAGAAGAAAGATGTGGATAATGATATTGTTAAATTGAAGCTATTTCCGTTCTCACTACGAGATCGTGCTAAAACTTGGTTTTCATCTTTGCCCAAAAATTGTATTGATTCATGGAATAAGTGTAAAGATGCAAATATTTCTAAGTACTTTCTGCCCACTAAGATCATCTCCCTTAGGAACGATATAATGAATTTTAAGAAACTTGATCATGAGCATGTTTCACAATCTTGGGAGAGGATGAAATTAATGATTAGAAATTGCCACACACATGGTTTGAGTTTATGGATGATTATACAATTTTTTTTATGCGGGATTGAATTTTGCATCTAGGAATCTTTTAGATTCAACCGTAGGTGGTACTTTTATGGAAATCACATTAGGAGAAGCTACTAAAATCCTAGATAATATCATGGCAAATTACTCTCAATGGCATACTGAAAGATCTCCTACTAGTAAAAAGGTGCATGCTATTGAATAAATAAATACTTCGAATGAAAAGATGGATGAATTGATAAAATTGTTTACTAGTAACTGTGCTCCTATTGATCCTAATGATATGCCTTTGTCTTCTTTGATTGGAAATAATAATGAATTTATGGATGTGAATTTTGTTGGTAGGAACAATTTTGGTAATAACGCGTATAGAGGTAATTTCAACCCTAGACCCTTTCCTAGTAATTCCTCTAATAATTATGGTAATGCCTACAACAATTATTATGGAAATTATAATAAGATGCCTCTGATTTTGAGAACATTATTAAAGAATTTATTAGTTCTCAAAAGGTTTTCAATGCTTTGACTGAAGAAAAATTGCTCAAGATAGATGATTTGGCTAGGAACGTTGATAGAATTTCTATTGAGATTGATTCTTTGAAAGTTAGATCTACTCCACCCAAGCATGCTATTAATGGGTCTTTAAAAGTTATGAGAATTTCTGTTGATGAGTGTAAGGAAAGAATCGCTAGAATACGTGTTAAGCGTGAATGGTTTGAAAAAGTGTGTTCTCGTGATAATAATGATGAAGATCTCAAAGTGATTGATGTGACTCCTATTGAATCTTTTTTTCCAATATAAATATTGATAAAGATGGTACTAGAGATAAGTCAACTTTAGTTAAAATTCATCCCAATGATTCAGAGTTTATAGATCTTAATGCTAAGATTGATAAAAGTGGGATTGAAGAGGTCAAAACCTTAAATAGCAATGAACCCACTCTTTTGGATTACGAGGACTTTAATTATGATAGTTGTTATTTGATTGATTGTATTTCCTTGTTGCAATCCATTTTGAATTCTCCACATGCTTATAATCAAAATAAGGCTTTTACTAAACATATTGTTGATGCTACGATGAAATCTTTTAAAGAAAAACTTGAGTTGGAAGTTTCTATCCCTAGAAAGCTTCATGATGAGTGCGAACCTACTATTAAGATTAAAATTAAAGATTATGAGTGCCATGATTTGTGTGATTTGGTTGCTAGTGTTTCCACGATTCCGAAAACTTTATGTGACGTGCTAGGTTCCCATGATCTTGATGATTGCTCCTTAAATTTGCATCTTGCGGATTCCACTATTAAGAAACCTATGGGAAGGATTAATGATGTTCTTATTGTTGAAAAGAGGAATTATGTGCCCGTCGATTTCATTTTTCTTGATATAGATTGCAATCCTACATGTCCTATTATTCCTATTATTCTTGGTAGACCTTTCCTTACAACGATTGGTGCAATTATTGATATGAAAGAAGAAACATTAGATTCCAATTTCTGTTAAGGAAAGGCATGTAACACTTTCCTAGAAAGAAAATAATATTGCATTATGAATCTATTATGAGAGCTACTTTTGGATTGCATACCAAAGATGACAATACCTAGATGTATTGTGTTATGCCTAGCTAGGGACGTTAAACAATAACGCTTGTTGGGAGGCAACCCAATTTTATTTTTATGTTCTGTTTTTGCTTCTGTTTTTGAGTGTTTCACACATTATTACTTCTATAGTAGTTGTGTTTTGGTGTTTTAGTTAGTGTTTGAGCCAAGTAAGACCTTTGGGATGGTCTATGGTGGTTGTTGATTTGATCTCGTTGAAAAACATAAACTTTTGCACTCAGTCCAGGAATTTTATAAATTTATCAAAGTGTCTAATGAGTCTGAAATTTTTACACAAGATTGATAGACAGATTTCCCAGGTTTCATATTGTTTTCAAGAAAATTGGAGTTACATAAGTATACAAAGTTTTCAGATTGCTACAGACAGTTCTATTTTTGACAGATTTTGTTTTCTTTGTGTTGTTTTCCTATTTTGATGTAACTATGGGTCGTATCGGGGGGGGGGGGGGTATGAACCATGGTGAAGTTAGAATACAGTAGATATTACACCAATATAAATAAATAATGAGTTCACAAAAGTACCTAAAGTAGTGATTTATTTTTCTTATACTAACAAATCTCACGAGTTTTCTGTTGAGTTTTGTGTTGTGAAGTTTTCATGTTTTGGGTAAAGATTTGATGGACTATGGAATAAGGAGTGGCAAGAGCCTAAGCTTGGGGATGACCAAGGCACCCCAAGCAATATTAAAGTATGCCAAAGATCCTAAGCTTGGAGATGCCTCGGAAGGCATCCCCTCTTCCATGTTCGATCCATCGGTAAATTTACTTGACGCTATATTTTTATTCACCACATAATATGTGTTTTGCTTGGAGCGTCTTGGTAAGTATTTCCCTCAGTTATTAAACCAAGGTATAGAACATAGGAGGAAGACCACGCAACGCTGTGTAAACGGTACCTATACACAAAGAACAAATACTTGCAACCCGACGCGTAAGAGAGGTTTTCAATCTCTCAATGGTAAAAAAAGATAGATTGGATTGTAATAGATTGGGTAGATAGATCTCACAAGAACAAAAAAAATAAAAGAATCAAATAAAAAGTGCAGGAAGATCAAATAATCATGATGATATCCAAGGAGGTGATCATTATATACGCATGATACGTCTCCAACGTATCTATAATTTTTGATTGTTCCATGCTATTATATTATCTGTTTTGGATGTTTCATATCCTATTTTATATTATTTTTGAGACTAACCTATTAATCTAGAGCCTAGTGTGAGTTTATGTTTTCCTTGTTTTTGAGTATTGTAGATAAGGAATATTAAACGGAGTCCAAATGGAATAAAATCTTTGCGATGATTTTTTCTCGACCAGAAGACACCCACCAGACTTGGAGTGAAAGGAAAGGGACCTGCCAGGAGGTCACAAGCCAGGGGCGCGACCACCACTGCCACCTCTTGAGCGTGCGTTGGTTTTTCCCTTAAAGAGGAAAGGGTGATGCAGGAAAGTAGATAAGTATTTCCCTTAGTTGATGAGAGCTAAGGTATGAATCCAGTAGGAGGAACAAGCAAGTCGCCAGTGGATGCACCTACACAAACAATCAAACTCTTGCACCCAATGCTATAAAGGGGTTGTCAATCCCTTCATAGTTATTTGCAAGGATTAGGCCTGATAGAGATAGATGTAAAAGATTGCGGAAAGTAAAAAAGTAAATAAATTGCAGCAAGGTATTTTTGGTTTATAGATCTGAAAATATATTATGGAAAGTAGACGCGGAGGCCATAGGTTTCACTTGAGGCTTCTCTCTTGAAGGAAAGTATCATGGTGGGTGAACAAATTATTGTCAAACAATTGATAGAAAAGTGAATAATTATGAAGATATCCAAGGCAATGATTATGCCTATAGGCATCACGACCATGTCAAGTAGACCGAAACGATTCTGCATCTACTACCATTAGTCCACACATCGGCCGATTCCTGCCTACATCTAGAGTATTAAGTTCATGAAGAACAGAGTAACGCATTAGGTAAGATGACATGATGTAGAGGGATAAACTGAAGCAAGATGATGAAACCCCATCTTTTTACCCTTGATGGCAACAATACAATACGTTCCTCGCTACCCCTACTTTGTCACTTGGAAAATAGACCCGGGGGCCATAGGTTTCACTAGATGGCTTCTCTCATGATGGCAAGTATTACGGTGGGTTAACAAATTACTGTCGAGCAATTGATAGAAAAGTGAATAATTATGAAGATATCCAAGGCAATGATTCTGCATATAGGCATCACGTCCGTCACAAGTAGACGGAAACAATTCTGCATCTACTACTATTACTCCACACATCGACCGACTCCTGCCTACATCTAGAGTATTAAGTTCATGAAGAACAGAGTAACGCATTAAGTGAGATGACATGATGTAGAGGGATAAACTCAAACAATATGATGAAAACCCCATCTTTTTACCCTTGATGGCAACAATACAATACGTGCCTTGCTACCCCTACTTTGTCATTGGGTGAGGACACCGCAAGATTGAACCCAAAACTAAGCACTTCTCCCATTGCCAGAATTACCAATCTAGTTGGCCAAACCAAACCAATAACTCTAAGAGACTTGCAAAGATATGAAATCATGCATATAAGAATTCAGAAAAGACTCAAATAATATTCATGGATAATCTAAACATATGCCCACAATTCATTGGATTTCGATAAACACACCGCAAAATGTATTACATTGGATAAATCTCCATGAAGATCATGAAGAACATGGTATTGAAGCACAAAGACAGAGAAGAAGCCATATAGCTACTAGCTGTGGACCCGTAGGTCTGTGGTGAACTACTCATGCATCATCGGAGGGGCAATGGAGTTGATGTAGATGCCCTCCGTGATCGGAGCCCCCTCCGACAGAGTACCAAAAAAGGCTCCAATATTGGATCTCCCGGGAACGGAGGCTTCTGGCGGCGGAAAAGTATTTGCGTGGCTCTCTTTGGTATTGGGGAAATATTTGGGTATTTATAGGACATAGAATAGGGCTAGGACTCCTGCCAGGGAGTCAGAAGCCTGCCAGGTGCGGCCAGGGGGGTGGCCGCGCCCCCTGGCTTGTGACCTCCTGGCAGCTTCCTTGCCTTGCAGTCCAAGCCTGGTAGATCTCTTTTGTTCCAGAAAAATCATCGCGAAGATTTTATTCCATTTCGACTCCGTTTAATATTCCACATCTGCAATACTCGAAAACAAGGAAAAAAACAGACTGGCACTAGGCTCTAGATTAATAGGTTAGTCCCAAAAATAATATAAAATAACATATTAATGCATATAAAACATCCAAAACAAATAATATAATAGCATGACACAATCAAAAATTATAGATACGTTGGAGACGTATGAGCATCCCCAAGCTTAATTCCTGCTCGTTCTCGAGTAGGTAAATGATAAAAACAGAATTTTTTGACTTGGAATGCTACCTAACATATTTATCCATGTAATATTCTTTATTGTGGCATGAATGTTCAGATCCATAAGACTAAAAAAAAAAGCTTAATGTTGACATAAAAACAATATTATTTCAAGTATACTAACAACGCAATAGTATCTCTTCAAAATATAATGGCAAAAGAAAGTTATCCCTACGATATCATATAGTCTGGCTATGCTCCATCTTCCCCACACAAAGTATTTATATCATGCACAACCCCGATGACAAGTCAAGCAATTGTTTCACACCTTTATTTTTTCAAGCTTTTTTAACTCTCACGCAATACATGAGCGTGAGCCATGGATATAGCACTATAGGTGGAATAAAATATGGTGCAGGTTGTGAAGGAAAAGGAGAACATAGTCTCACATCAACTAGGCGTATCAATGGGCTATGGAGATGCCCACTAATAGTTATCAATGTTAGTGAGTAGGGATTGCCATGTAACAGATGGACTGGAGCTATAAGTGTATGAAATCGCAAAAGGAAACTAAATGGGTGTGCATCCAACTTGCTTGCTCATAAAGACCTAGGGCAATTTGAGGAAGACTGTCATTGGAATATACAAGCCAAGTTATACAATGAAAAATTCCCACTAGTATGTCAAAGTGACAAAATAGGAGACTCTCTATCATGAAGATCATGGTGCTACTTTGAAGCACAAGTGTGGAAAAAAAGATAGTAGCATTGTCCCTTCTCTCTTTTCTCTCATTTTTTTATTTTGGTGGGCATCTAAGTCCTCTTTTTTTACTTGAGCTTCGCTGACCTCTTTTATTTTTCCTAAAGTCCGGAGTCTCATCCCCACTTGTGAGGGAATCATAGCTTCCATCATCCTTTACTC
Organism: Hordeum marinum; assembly: GCA_022496015.1. NCBI lineage: Eukaryota > Viridiplantae > Streptophyta > Magnoliopsida > Poales > Poaceae > Hordeum > Hordeum marinum. The sequence goes on along the minus strand of CM039678.1, from coordinate 469,577,990 downwards.
ACATGGGACAATGCTCTAATAATGATGGTCATCACACTTTTATTTACTTACAACTCAAGAATTACAACTCGGTAACTAGAACAAATTATGACTCTATATGAATGCCTCTGGCGGTGTACCGGGATGCACAATTATCTAGTATAGCAAATGACATCAAAAAATGGACAAGGCATGAGAACATCATGCTAGCTATCTTACGATCATGCAAAGCAATATGAAAATGATGGTGCATGTCATAATAAACAAAACGGTGGAAATTGCATGGAAATATATCTCGGAATGGCTACGGAAATGCCATAATAGGTAGGTATGGTGATTGTTGTGAGGAAATATATATGGTGGCTGTTTTGAGGAAGGTGGGTTTATCTCACTGGCGGAAGTTGCGCGGTACTAGAGAGGCTAGCAAAGGTGGAAGGGTGAGAGTGCGTATAATCCATGGACTCACATTAGTCATAAAGAACTCACATACTTATTGCAAAAGTCTATTAGTCATCTAAGCAATGTATTAAATCCATGCCCCTAGGGGAGAGGTTGGTAGGAGTAAACCATCGCGCGCTCCCGACCCTCACACAAAGGTCGCAATCTATAAACAAATCGTGCTCCGACTTCCTTACATGACGGTTCACCATACATGCATGCTATGGGAATTAAAAACCTTTACACAAGTATTTTTACCAATTCACAATTACTTCCTAACATGACTCTTAACATTACCATCTTTATATCTCAAAACTTTATGCAAGGAATCAAACTTCTCATAATACTCAATGCACTTAATATGGAAGTTTTTATTATATCCCTCTTGGATTCCTATTATATTAGGACTAAATTCATAACCTAAACCAATTACCATTCTGTTTAAAGACTCTCAAAATAATATAAGTGAGGTACGAGAGTTCAATTATTTCTATAAAACCAAACACCACCGTGCTCTAAAAAGATATAAGTGAAGCACTAGAGCAAAATTGCCTATCTCAAAAGATATAAGTGAAGCACATAGAGTATTCTAATAAATTCATGATTCATGCGTGTCTCTCTCAAAATATGTGTGCAGCAAGGATGATTGTGTAATACTAAAAATCAAAGACTCATATCATACAAGATGCTCCAAGCAAAACACATATCATGTGGTGAATAAAAATATAGCCTCAGGTAAATTTACCGATGGATTGAAGATGAAAGAGGGGATGCCTTCCGAGGCATCCACAAGCATAGGCTCTTTGGCATCCTTGAATATGACTTGGTTTGCCTTGGGTATCCCCAAGCTTAGTCTCTTTCCACTCCTTATTCCATAGTCCATCAAATCTTTACCCAAAACTTGAAAACTTCACAACACAAAACTCAATAGAAAACTCGTGAGATCCGTTAGTATAAGAAAATAAATCACCACTTTAGGTACTATTGTGAACTCATTTTTTATTTATATATTATTGTAATACCTACTGTATTCTAACTTCTTCATGGTTCATACCCCCTGATACAACCCATAGATACATCAAAATAGGTAAACAACACAAAGAAAACAAAATCTGTCAAAAACAGAACAGTCTGTAGCAATCTGAAAACTCCGTATACTTATGTAACTCAAAAAATTCTGAAAAATCATGACAACCTAGGAAATGTGTATATCTATCAGGTGTAAAACTTTCAAACTCATTAGACTCTCTGAAAAATTTCTAAAAATCCTGGACTGGGCACAAAAGTTTATGTTTTTCAGCAAGATCAAATCAACAATCACCATAGACCATCCCAAAGGTCTTACTTAGCTCAAACACTTATTAAAACACCAAAAAACAATTACTAAAGAAGTAATTATGTGGGAAACACTCAAAAACAGAAGCAAAAACAGAACATAAAAATAAAATTGGGTTGCCTCCCAACAAGCGCTATTGTTTAACGCCCCTAGCTAGGAAAAACGCAATAGATCTAGGTGTTGTTATCTTTGGTATTAGCAACCTTTGTGAGGGCCTTCTCGAATCCGGGGGGCTCATTCCTCTTCCCTCGGTTTTTGGGCAAAGGAACCATCTTAAGATCCAAAATATCCAAACGCTTATTGCAAAGGGTAATCAAAGTGTTTAAGCGACTGAGATTTCCATTAATGTGTTTGAGGGGTTCGTGATATTTTTGTAACTCGACTAAGTGTTTATGCAAGTCATTCAATGCATCGAGGAGTTGAACTCCCTCTTGTGAAAAGGTAGGGCCCTTTTTTGTGGGGGAACCCCAAAATTCCTTCCAAAGATTTATAAGCGTCACTAGCATCCAGTTCGATAAAATTCCCCGCCGAGGCAAAATCCAAAAGCTTTCTATGATGTAAAGTCAATCCAATGTAAAAATTTCTAAGTAGAACTTTTGTATCTCCTTTTAGATTGGAAATACGATGGGATTCCATTAGTCTATACCAGGCATCTTTAAGATTTCCCCCTTGTTTTTGTTTCAAGTATAGAACTTCAAAGTCTGGTGACAAAGGGGAGGTAGTAACGCTAGTCATAGTAACAAGCAAAAGATATGACAAGAAAAAGGTCAAATGAAAAAGGCAAACGGAAGAAGGGCGAATAAAAAGGCAAATCTTTTTGGTATTTTCTGAAAATTGCTTTAGAAGTGGGGGAGAGGAAAACGAGAGGCAAATGGAAAATAATGTAAATGCAAGAGATGAGTTTGTGATGAGTACTTGGTGGGCTTGATGTGTATCCTCCCTGGCAATGGCGCCAGAAATCGGCAAGTTGACGGGAGAGTTCTTGTCTTGACTTGCTATGTATCCTCCCCGGCAACGGTGCTAGAAATCCTTCTTGCTACCTCTTGAGCGTGCGTTGGTTTTCCCTTGAAGAGGAAAGGGTGATGTGGTGAAGTAGATAAGTATTTCCCTCAGTTTATGAGAACCAAGGTATCAATCCAGTAGGAGGAACAAGCAAGTCACCAATGGATGCACCTACACAAACAATCAAACTCTTGCACCCAACGCTATAAAGGGGTTGTCAATCCCTTCATGGTTATTTGCAAGGATTAGATCTGATAGAGATAGACGTAAAAGATTGCGGAAAGTAGAAAAGGTAAATAAATTGTAGAAAGGTATTTTTGGTTTATATATCTGAAAATATATTATGGAAAGTAGATCTGGGGGCTATAGGTTTCACTAGAGGCTTCTCTCTTGAAGGAAAGTATCACGGTGGGTGAACAAATTACTTTCGAGCAATTGATAGAAAAGCGAATAATTACGAAGATATACCAGGCAATGATTGTGCATATAGGCATCACGTCCGTGTCAAGTAGACCAAAACGATTCTGCATCTACTACTATTAGTCCACACATCGGCTGATTCCTACCTACATCTAGTGTATTAAGTTCATGAAGAACAGAGTAACGCATTAGGTAAGATGACATAATGTAGAGGGATAAACTCAAGAAATATGATGAAAACCCCATCTTTTTACCCTTGATGGCAACAATACAATACGTGCCTCACTACCCCTACTATGTCACTGGGTGAGGACACCGCAAGATTGAGACCAGAACTAAGCACTTCTCCCATTGCAAGAATTACCAATCTAGTTGGCCAAACCAAACCAATAACTCGAAGAGACTTGCAAAGATATGAAATCATGCATATAATAATTCAGAAAAGACTCAAATAATATTCATGGATAATCTAAACATAAACCCACAATTCATCGGACTCGACAAACACACCACAAAAGAGGATTACATCGGATAGATCTCCATGAAGATCATGAAGAACATGGTACTGAAGATCAAAGAGAGAGAATAAGACATCTATATATTAGCTATGGACCCATAGGTCTGTGGTGGACTACTCACACATCATCGAAGGGGCAATGGAGTTGATGTAGATGCCCTCCGTGATTGAATCCCCTTCCGACAGATTACCGAAAAAGGTTCTAAGATTGGATCTCTCGGGAACAGAGGCTTCTGGTGGAGGAAAAGTATTTGCATGGATCTCTTTGGTATTGGGGGAATATTTGGGTATTTATAGGATGAAGAATAGGGTAGGACTCCTTCCAGGGAGTCACAAGCCTGCCAGGCGCGGCCAAGGGGGTGGTCGCGCCCCCTGGCTTGTGACCTCCTGGCAGTTTCCTTGCCTTGCACGCCAAGCCTGGTAGATCTCTTTTGTTCCAGAAAAAACCATCACGAAGATTTTATTCCGTTTGGACTCCGTTTAATATTCCATATCTGCAATACTCAAAAACAAGGAAAAAAAGAAACTGGCACTAGGCTCTAGATTAATAGGTTAGTCCCAAAAATAATCTAAAATAGCATATTAATGCATAAAAACATTCAAAACAGATAATATAATAGCATGACACAATAAAAAAATTATATATACGTTGGAGACGTATCAACCACCCCTTTTCGCGCCTGGCAGGCTTGTGACTCCCTGGCAGGACTCCTAAACCTAATCTTCGTCCTATATATACCCAAATATTCCCCCAATACCAAAAAGAGCCACGCAAATACTTTTCTGCCACCAGAAGCCTCCGTTCTCGAGAGATCCAATCTTGGAGCCTTTTCTGGTAACCTGCCGGGGGGGTTCAATCACGGAGGGCATCTACATCAACTCCTTTGCCCCTCTGATGATGGGTGAGTAGTCCACTACAGACCTACGGGTCCTTAGCTAGTTCTCTCTCTTTGTGCTTCAATACCATGTTCTTCATGATCTTCATGAAGATCTATCCGATGTAATACTCTTTTGTGATGTGTTTGTCGAGATCCAATGAATTTTGGGTTTATGGTCAGCTTATCTATAAATATTAGTTGGTTCTTCTCAAAATTCTTATATGCATGATTTCATATCTTTGTAAATCTCTTCGAGTTATTGATTTGGTTTGGCCAACTAGATTGGTAATTCTTGCAAGGGGAGAAGTGCTTAGTTTTGGGTTCAATCTTGGGGTGTCCTCACCTAGTGAAAAAGTAGGGGTAGCGAGGCACATATTGTATTGATGCCATCAAGGGTAAAAAGATGGGGTTTTCATCATATTGCTTGAGCTTATCCCTCTACATCATGTCATCTTACTTAATGCATTACTTTGTTCTTCATGAACTTAATACTCTAGATGCAAGCAGGAGTCGGTCGATGTGTGGAGTAATAGTACTAGATGCAAAATCATTTCGGTCTACTTGACACAGACATGATGCCTATATGCATAATCATTGCCTTGGATATCGTCATAATTATTCGCTTTTCTATCAATTCCTCGAAAGTAATTTGTTCACCCACCGTGTTATTTTCCTTCAAGAGAGAAGCCTCTAGTGAAACCTATGGCCCCCGGGTGTACTTTCTATATTATATTTTCAGATCTATAAACCAAAAATACCAAAAATACCTTTATGCAATTTATTTACTTTTTACTTTCCGCAACCTTTTACATCTATCTCTATCAGATCTAAACCTTGCAAATAATCGTGAAGGGATTGACAGCCCCTTTATAGCGTTGGGTGCAAGAGTTTGATTGTTTGTGTAGGTGCATCCATTGGTGACTTGCTTGTTCCTCCTACTGGATTGATACCTTGGTTCTCATCAAATGAGAGAAATACTTATCTACTTAATTGCACCACCCATTGCTCGTCATGGGAAACCAACGCAAGGTCAAGAGGTAGCAACACATCACGTCCAAGATAAGTAGACCGACACTATTCTGCATCTACTACTATTACTCCATACATCGACCGCTATCCAGCATGCATCTGGTGTATTAAGTTCATGGAAAAATGAAGTAATGCAATAAGAACGATGCCATGATGTAGACAAGATCTATTCATGTAGGAATAGACCCATCTTGCCTACATCATGGCACCATGTCAATAGGTTACTCCCAAAAAATGATATAAAGTTGCTTTAAAATGATTCTAAAGCATCCAATATTGATAATATAACAACATGGAACAATAAAAATTATAGATACGTGGGAGACGTATCAGCATCCCTAAGCTTAATTCCTACTCGTCCTCGAGTAGGTATTGATAAAAACAGAATTTTTGATGTGGAATGCTGCCTAAAATGTTCATCACATACTCTTTTCGTTTGTAGCATGGACATTTGGACTTTTAGATGGTTCAAAGCAATAGTATAGTTTTGACATGAAGACTTTAATACTCAAGCATACTAACAAGCAAGCATGTCTTTCAAAATATCAACACTAAAGAAAGTTATCCCTTGTCCGTCATACTCAATCATTGATCCATTCATGAAACACCAAAATATTAGCTACATCTAATGCTCAAGTACGATCATAGTGCCCCCCTAGTTGGTGCTTTATAAGTGAAGATGGGAACTCAAATAAAAGTAAAAAATTGCATAAAGTAAATAGATAGGCCCTTCTCAAAGGGAAGTAGGGATTTCTAGAGGTACCAGAGCTCAAAGTTTAAATTGAGAGAGAGAAATATTTTGGGTGGCATGCCTTTCCTGTCAACAAAAATGACCGAGAGCTTTCAGTACCTTTCCATGCTAGATATATCATAAGAGATTCCCAAACAGAAAATAAAGTTTATTCCTTTTTCCACCATTCTTTCACAATCCATGGCTAGCCGAATCCACGGTTGCCTTCCATACCAACACTTTCCAAGGAATTTATTATCTCACAACACAAAGTAAATTTATTTTTCGTTTCGGGATTGGGCATCCATATTACCGACATACTCTCGTGCAATGACAAGTGAATAAACACTCATCTTAAGAATAACACATCTAGCATGGAAAAATATCGGTCACCTCGTCCCGCTTCATGAGCGGTACAAGCACACAAAAAGGAAATTCATTTTGAAAATTAGAGATGGCACATACAAATTTGCTTGTAACGGCATGGAAATAGCGCATATAGGTACGTATGGTGGACTCATATGGCAAAACTCGGTTTAAGGATTTTGGATGCACAAGTAGTATTTCTACTTAGTACAAGTGAAGGCTAGCAAATGGATTGAGAAGCAACCAACCAAGAAACAAAAATTCACATAAGAGAGCATTAAGCATAACTAACACCGAATAATGCACCATAAGTAGGATGTAATTTCATTGCACAACTATTGACTTTCGTGCTTGCATAGGGAATCACAAACCTTAACAGTAATATTCTTACTAAAGCATAATTACTCACCAACATAACTCACATATTACTGTCATCATGTCTCAAACCTATTACAAGAAATCAAGTTTAATTTGTCCAATGATCTTCATGATTTTTTTATTGTATCTCTCTTGAATATCTATCACTTTGGGACTAATTTCATATATTTCCATTGCTTTTGACAAGCACAAATAGATTTAAGTGAAGATCATGAGCATAAAAATTTCATCACTCAAAATAATATAAGTGAAGCATGAGAGAATTTCTTCAAAATTTACTAACTCTCAAATTAATCTAAGTGAAGCATGAGATAATTTATTCAAACATGTAAATCATGTCGTGCTCAAAATGATATAAGTGAAGCATATAGAGCAATTCCATAGCTCAGAAGGTTTAAGTGAAGCATATAGAGCAATTCTAACAAATCATAGCATAATTTTGACTCTCTCAAATAGGTGTCTCCGGAAAGGATACTTGTGAAAAAATAAAAAAATCAAGCAAAGACTCATAATACAAGACGCTTCAAGCAATACTCATGATATGTGATGAATAAAAATATAGCCCCAAGTAAAATACCGATGGTCGTTAGAAGAAAGAGGGGATGCCACTCGGTGCATCCACAAGCTTAGTTGCTTGTTTCTCCTTGGATATTATATTGGGGGTGATGTAGCATACCTGAGGGAGTCCCGGATTATGGGGTCCTCGGATAGCCGCCCTGTTGTTTATGAGCCAGACTGTATGGGCTACTTACCAAACACTCGATGATCTGAAGGCCTAGTTTCCAGGTGGGAAGCTTCGAGGAGCACGGCTTGCGCTCCACATTTGATGTAGTAAATAGGCTTGTTTATCTCTTTGGCATATAATCGACCATGTGTAAACCCTAGGCCTCCTTGGCATCTACATAAGCCAGAGGGTTTTAGGGAGTAGACATAGAACAACTCATCTAGGGTTAGACATACGTTCTCAGGGTAGATCAACTCTATAACCCCTACACCATCAATACAATCAAGCAGGACGTAGGGTATTACCTCCATTGGAGGGCCCGAACCTGGGTAAACTCGTGTCCCCTTCGTCTCCTGTTACCATCGATCCTAGTCTCACAGTTCGGGATCCCCTACCCGAGATCCACCGGTTTTGACCTACATTGGTGCTTTCATTGAGAGTTCCTCTGTGAGCAACATGGGATCGACACCTCGCCTTGGCATCAACGAAGAGGTCCGCAACATGGACGTTTTTGTCCCCGGACAGATCTTTTCCTTCGGCAGCATTGTGCTGCATGCTGATTCCGCTAGTCATCTAGGCCGCGTAGAGAATTTCGCCCCGATCAAGAGGTCAGATTTGGAAACCTAGATTTTTCCGTCGATTCTCGAGGGGACTTGTCACTAAACGGGCTTGCGGCTTTGCCCGTAGCCCCCGAGGGCTCTGAGGCTTTAACCTCGAGCCCCTTCTTCGGACACATCGATGCGATCACCCATGGTGACAGTCCGATCTCTCATCCCGGTCTGGCTATCAAACCATACAACCGGACATACGTTCCTTTCGAACAATCTCCATGGGTGGACTTCATGAGGGTGAACCCCACGAGTTCCGAATAGCTGGATCAGACTGGGCCCTCAACGGTCGACGAGGCCTTGGAGAAACTCTCGTCGATGAGGATCACCAGCGATCTAGCCCCGATCTACGCCTGTCCAGGTTACAGTTCAGGCAGGGATGGATTTTTCGACCCACCCACCACCCACTTGATAGCCACTGTCGAAGACTTAACCGACGTGCTGGACTATGCCTCCCAAGAGGTAGAATACATGGATGAAGAGGTACATTCTCCCACTCCCATCAACACTGGGCATTGGACCGCCACTTCTACATATGATGTCTACATGGTGGATACTCCTACCACCAACGACGACAATACGCCTCACAACAACGGTGACAAATCGGGCGATGCACCATCAAGGCGCCGGAAATTGCATAAGCGGTCCAAAAGCAAAAAGGGAAGAAGAACTATTATCAGCAGCGGGGACGGTAACGCCCCCGCCGATCATGACAATCCCGATGTCCCCGAGCACCCGTTAGAGGGTCTAGACGAACCTGAGGACCAAAACGACCTTGATATTGTCAATGACCCCGAAGGCGACGATTACCTTCCCCCCCATCGAGGAGGAAGACATACCAGAAGCCGATGAATTGTACATCCCTGATAACCTTGAGGATCAGGAAGAAATCAGGCAGAGGTTCATAGAAACGGCTCGCAGCCTAAAGGCCAAAGAGCGGCAACTCAAAGCCGAACAGGACGACCTCACTGATCGATGGATGATAGTCCTCTCAGCCGAGGAAGTATACGATGCTGGTTTGTTAAACCAGCCCAAAAGCTACCCTTGAAGAAGGCTGCTGCCACAATTCGACGACGAGCTCACTGACACCACATCTCCGCACCATACCCAATATGACAAGCTAGACTGCCCACCTCGTGGGCATGACAGAGATGCCAATGACAACAGTTATGTACCGGCGATGCCCCGAAGAAGGGGTAAGGAGCCATTCGAACCCAACGATAGGTTTGACCTGCGCGATGACCTAGATCACAGAGCAGGCCATACAAGACCCATCTACGGATCCAGAGATTACTCGCCGAATAGACGGGGAGAGTATAGACCATGGTTCGACCAAAACCATAGAGTCCGGGCATGCAATCGGACCCATACAGATGCCGAATATAGGAGGGACATAGCTCGGGTCAGTGGCACCGCTCATCCATCGTGCTTCAAAGATGAAGTACTGCGGCATCAGTTCCCCGAAGGGTTTAAACCCGTGAATATAAAACAGTATGACGGGACCACTGACCCAACTATATGGATCGAGGACTTCCTCCGCCATATCCACATGGCACGAGGAGATGACCTCCATGCCATCAAATACCTACCCCTTAAGCTTAAGGGGCCAGCTCGGCACTGGCTAAACAGCCTCCCCGAAAACTCCATAGGATGCTGGGAAGACCTGGAGGATGCGTTCCGCTCTAACTTCCAGGGGACCTATGTCCACCAGCCGGACTCTTCCGATCTCAGCAACGTCGTCCAGAAGCCTGGCGAGTCTGCCCGGCAGTTCTGGAATCGGTTCTTGACTAAGAAGAACCAAATCCTCGACTTTCCGGATGTTGAGGCCATAGCCTCCTTTCGGCACTATATTCGGCATGAATGGCTGGCCCGCGAGCTAGGCCAGGACAAGCCTCGGACTATGTCCGCCCAGACCTCCCTCATGACCTGCTTTTGTGCGGGCGAAGATAACTGGCTGGCAAAATGCAGTCACAATTCTGAAGATCCAGTGGCACCTGAAGCCCAGGATGGCAACTCAAATCCAAAGCGCAATAAGAACAAGCGTCGACACAATAGCAACGACGCTGATGACATGGCGGTTAATGCCGGATACCGCAACTCCCGACCTGGGCAGATGAAGAAGCCCCCTAAAGGCAATCATGACGGACCCACTCAGCTCGAGAAGATCATGGACAGGACTTGACAAATCCATGGAACTTCGGAAAAGCTAGCCAATTACACACACTTCAACTGTTGGGTGTTTAAACAGGACGACAAGATACAACCCAAAGACCAGGGCAAAAGCTCGCGCAACGAGGACGAAGATGAGCCTCGGGGTCCAATGGGTGGCGGTCAGAAGAAATTCCCTCCCGAAGTCAAAACGATGAATATGATATACGCCACCCACATACCTAAGAAGGAGAGGAAGCGAACCCTTCGGGAGGTCTATGCTGTGGAGCCCGTAGCTCCGAGGTATAACCCATGGTCAGCATACTCGATCACCTTTTACCGGCGCGACCACCCGGCCAGTATCCTTCATGGGGGCTCGACTGCCCTCGTCCTAGATCCTATTATAGATGGGTATCACCTCACTAAACTCCTAATGGACGAAGGAAGTAGCCTCAATCTGATTTACTCAGATGCGGTGAAAAGTATGGGTATAGATCCGTCAAGGATCAAACCCAACATCACTACCTTCAAGGGAGTAATCCCGGGTGTTGAGGCTCGATGTACGGGCTCTATAACCCTGGAGGTTGTGTTCGGCTCACCCGATAACTTCCGCAGCGAGGACTTGATCTTCGACATTGTGCCCTTCTGTAGCGGCTATCACGCGTTGCTCGGCCGAACGATGTTTGCTCGGTTCAACCTAGTCCCGCATTATGCATAATCAAGCTCAAGATGCCGGGCCCCAAAGGGGTCATTATTTTCAATGGCAATACAGAGCGGTCCCTTAGAATAGAGGAACATGCACTGGCACTGGTGGCCGAATTCAGCTACAAAGACGACTGGAAAGTTTTGGCATTCACCGTAAAGGCACGAAAGGCTGGGAAGCGAGTTCGAATTCAGACCGAAAACTCCGACCCTCCCTCCTTCCCTCAATAGGGACTCGCCCCCCACCGCACAACCTCAGGACCAGCAAACTACATGCCGAGGAGGCACAACTTCGCACTTAAGATTCCATGGGTAGCGGTGGGAAACTTACGATGGGTGTTCGGTTGTCCCAAACTGTTACCATCAACACGTCTTCGAACAAGATGCAGGCGCTCCTGAAAGAGCTTGCCCACGGCGTAAAGCTCACCGTTAACACCACGGCCTCTCAAGATTTTGTTCGCAAGATCCACCCACACTAACACCCATCAAGGTGCATCTAAAAGCAGGAGTCAACTAGCAATAGGGCATATCGAAGACATCCGGTCACCAATTGAAGACCCCTGGTACAATAGCTCTTGTAGAACTTCATTTCTTATTTTCTTTCACATACCTATAAACAATTGTTTCGGCAGTCTGAGTTATAAGAGTTGTTGAGGAAAGGCGAAATTGCATGGCGCAAGTATGCCTCATTTGTCCTATTTTTGGCACATACTTTTTCTTCCCTCCCTCTTCTCGTGAACCTGTTTGGTATGACTCAAGGTCACCGTCTAATAGACCGGGGGCTCGATCTCAAACACAAATCGCCTTAACTATTGTGTGTTCGGCGTCTGGGCGTTCGCTTTATGTGCATCAGTTCCGAACTATGTCTTTGGTCATTAAGTTGGGTTGCCCAGCTCTTGTGCTTGCCCCTTTATGTTCCACTTGTTCGGCTAAAAGGGCAAAGGGAACACCCCTGCGATTGTGCTTCCGGATAGTCCGGTCAAGCACCTCAGGGGAGAAAGCCGAAAACGGACTGTCATAGTGTGCACGATCCAATCTATGAACCCCAGGTTAGAAGTATTATACTTCAACCCTCGTAAGCGGTTATTCTGTGTTATATGAGGAATTCTCCCTTTGTGCAAATACTATGTTGTCGGCTTCGGCCTCAGTTCATCCGAACATCGCAAATACTCCGGTGGCTAATCGTGCGCTTCCCGTGGTCCTTTTCGCACCCCTTCGGTTAAGTGAAAGAAATAAAGCACTATAGTCCGGTTGCCTAGTCTGCCACAATAAACCGCTTTCGGGTTCCTGTAATTCGGCTACGAGACACAAGTGCATTGGCATAGACATCCCATGTAGTATCTACGTGGGGGCTGAAGCCGGCGACTCGCATCTTTCAGTATTAAACAACCATACATGAGTTATAAAGGAATGCAAAACCATATAAGAGTGGATATTAATTTCATTGAAAGTTATAACAAGTCTTTGGACACATTACAAGCTCATTCAAATATATTTTCGCCCGAACACCGCGACGCTATCACCCGCGCACTCTCCATCACTCCATCGAAGTAAAGCTCGGGGGCGTCGGTGCTCCTTTCCGGGCGGCGGTGGGTCGGTGGAGACCTTCATCGGATTGAGCCCCGGCCAGTGCACTATGGCCTTGGCAAGGGCCATCTGGACTCCTTCGATGCAGGACGAGCGCTTGCCGACATCGAGGCGAGGCGTGGCATCAATCAGTCGTTGCACCAAGCCGAAGTAGCTACCTCGGAGTGGCTCGCCGGGCCATAAGCGTATGCAGAGGTCCTTGATGGCCAGCTTCGCCATCTGGTGCATCTCCATCAGATGTTTAAGCTGCTCCACCAGAGGAGGAGGACGCTCGGGGGCTCCGAACTGTGCTCAGAACGTCCGAGCTTCGTCTTCCTCTCCCCGTGAGGCGAGCAGCTGATTGGCATCTGATGACCCACAAGTATAGGGGATCTATCATAGTCCTTTCAATAAGTAAGAGTGTCGAACCCAACGAGGAGCAGAAGGAAATGACAAGCGGTTCTTAGTAAGGTACTCTCTGCAAGCACTGAAATTATCTGTAATAGATTGTTTTGTGATAAGATAATTCATAAAGGGTAGCAGGTAACAATTCTAACAAAGGTGTAGCATGGTGGCCCAATCCTTTTTATATCAAAGGACAAGCCTGAACAAACTCTTGTATAAAGCAAAGCGCTCCCGAGGACACATGGGAATTTATGTCAAGCTAGTTTTCATCATGCTCACTTGATTTGCGTTCGCTACTTTGATAATTTGATATGTGGGTGGACTGGTGCTTGGGTGCTGCCCTTACTTGGACAAGCCTCCCACTTATGATTAACCCCTCCCTCAAGCATCCACAACTACGAAAGAAGAATTAAGATAAATCTAACCATAGCATGAAACATGTGGATCCAAATCAGCCCCTTACGAAGCAACGCATAAACTAGGGTTTAAGCTTCTGTCACTCTACCAACCCATCATCTACTTATTAATTCCCAATGCCTTCCTCTAGGCCCAAACAATGGTGAAGTGTTATGTAGTCGATGTTCACATAACACCACTAGAGGAGAGACAACATACATTTTATCAAAATATCGAACGAATACCAAATTCACATGATTACTTATAACAAGACTTATCCCATGTCCTCAGGAACAAGCATAACTACTCACAAAACATATTAATGTTCATAATCAGAGGAGTATAAGTGATGATCAAGGATCTGGACATGTCGGGGATATACCCCGAGGTATGACCCGACCTGGCGACTCACTGGAGACCCGGAAAGGACATGACATTTTATTAATGACCCGACAGATGGATCACAGGAAGACCAGGCCCAAGACCTGACATGTAAGCCGGCGTCAGGCGGCTCACAAGAGAAGGCTCAAAGAGAGAAAGACTCCCTGCCGAAGGTTACAAGACCCGGAATAGGATTCTAGAGAGACTAGTCCTAATCCTACTCCAAGTAGGAGTCTATTTGTAAACCTACCCTCTCCACTTATATAAGAAGGGGTAAGGCACCCCAAGAGGGACAGATACACAAGTCCACAAGTTTAGACAGATTAGCGGCTCTCAGGATTAGAGGTAGCAAACAACACCCTTGTAACCGAGAGATCTCCCTCATCATCAATACTAGACAAGCAGGACGTAGGCTTTCACCTCCATCGGAGGGGCCGAACCTGGGTAAACTCCGTGTCTCTCGATTCCGATCAACCCCTTCAAGCCGCCACGTAGTTGCGTCTTCGCCCCGAACCTAAATCCGTTCACCCGGACATCTGCCGTGACAAATCCACGACAGTTGGCGCCCATCGTGGGGCCACGCATGGTGGTTTGTGTTCTTGAAGGGATCTCTCCCAAGGATCGAGAAGCACACAATTTTTCTGATAAAGAAGAGAGGATGCCAGTTTGAGATCATGCCTCATCCGAACTGGCCTCATCATCTCGTGTCGCCACATGCTGCTCCGCCTCTGTGCACCGTGGCCCCGGCCGGCTCTCGGCTCCATTGCATGCTCGACTCGCCGGGGTGCACTTCGAGCCGCCACTGGCCTGCGCTGCCGACCGCCTCTGCTCCGAGCTCCTCAAGCTGCCAGCTGCACCATGAGCCACCCTGGGGCCAGTCTCCCCTGTTGCTACAACCCGCCATTTCAAAAATGACAAGACCAAGCCACCCTACTGATGTGAGCCACCGCCGGCTGCTGCCGTGAGCCGCCTCCACCTCGTTCTGGTTCCACCGCGGGCCGGCACTGTCGAGCCACCGCCGGTTCTGTTATCGTGAACCGCCGATTGCCTCACGCACGAGCCGCCTCCACCAAGGTTCGCACTACCACCCGCGTCGCCGGGTCACATGTACTATCCACCCAATTTATTTTATCTATACATTTTGATTCCTTCGAAGAACAATTACTTTGTCTTTGTAATATTTTTTACACATGACAAATTATTCATTACCAAAGTGGCATCGTATCGCAGAGATGGAGGCGCACCAGCATTGTTTGGCACTGGCGTCCGTGCCGGCTTACAACGCTACAGCCGTCTCTCGCGACCACGCCGGCTCGCAACGTCCGCGGCTGAGTCATCTATCCGCGCCGGCTTACAATACGCGTGGCCGAGTCACCCGTTTGCGCCGGCTTACAATGCCCCGGCGACTCGCACGTCCGTGCTTACGACACCACCGGCGACTCGCACGTCCGTGCTGGCCTAAAACGCCATGGCCGTCTCTCGTGGCCGAACCGGCTTACAACATCGTGGCCATCTCTCGCGACCGCGCCGGCTTAAAACGCCATGGCCACCATCCGCGCCGGCTTACAACGCCGTGGCATCTTCCACAACAGCACCGACTTATAATGCCACAGCTGGTTTCTGTATTTACATCAACGTGCCGGTACCACTCGTGCTAAACCCGGAATTATGAGCTGCCCAATGGACGCGGTAAGCCGCCGCATTCGCGATATGGTCTTCACCAACAATGCCGCACCGGCTTACAGTGTCGTGGCTATTGGAAATATGCCCTAGAGGCAATAATAAATTAGGTATTATCATATTTCCTTGTTCATGCTAATCGTTTATTATCCATGCTATAATTGTATTGATCGGAGACTTAGATGCATGTGTGGATACATAGACAAAACCATGTCCCTAGTATGCCTCTAATAGACTAGCTCGTTGATCAAAGATGGTTAAGGTTTCCTAGCCATTGACATGAGATGTCATTTGATAACGGGATCACATCATTAGGAGAATGATGGGATGGACAAGACCCAAACTACAAACGTAGCATATGATCATGTCAGTTTAATGCTACTGTTTTCTGCATGTCAAGTATCTGTTCCTATGACCATGAGATCATGCAACTCACTGACACCAGAAGAGTGCCTTGTGTGTATCAAACGTCGTAACGTAACTAGGTGACTATAAAGGTAGTCTACAGGTATCTCCGAGGGTGTCTGTTGGGTTGGCATGGATCAAGACTGGGATTTGTTACTCCGTGTGACGGAGAGGTATCTCAGGGCCCACTCGGTAATACAACATCACAACAAGCCTTGCAAGCAATGTGACTAAGTGTTAGTCACGGGATCTTGTATTAAGGAACGAGTAAATAGACTTGTCGGTAACGAGGTTGAACTAGGTATGGAGATACCGACGATCGAATCTCGGGCAAGTAACATACCGAAGAACAAAGGGAACATCATACGGGATTAACTGAATCCTTGACATAGAGGTTCGACCGATAAAGATCTTCGTAGAATATGTAGGAACCAATATGGACATCTAGGTACCGCTATTGGTTATTGACCGTAGAGGTGTCTCGGTCATGTCTACATAGTTCTCGAACCCGCAGGGTCTGCACGCTTAAGGTTTGGTGATGTTTTGGTAGTATAGAGTTACGTGTGTTGGTGACCGAAGGTTGTTTGGAGTCCCGTCTGAGATCCCGGACGTCACGAGGAGCTCTAGAATGGTCCAAAGGTAAAGATTGATATATAGGAAGTCCCATTTTGGTCGCCGGAAATGTTTCGGGCTAATCGGTAATGTACCGGGAGTGCCGGTAGTGTACCGGGAGACCACCGGCAGGGGTATTTCGACCCAAGAGGCTTCATGGTCTATGGGAGAGTAAATACCAGCCTTTTGTGGGCTGGTGGAAGTCCCACACAAGGCCCATGTGGCTGGTAGAAAAAGCCCAAAGGGAAAAAGGTGGAAAAAGGCCAAAAAAAGGAGGAATCCTAGTCCTACTAGGATTGGAGGAGGAGTCCTCTCCTCCCCACTTTGGCCGACCCTAGGGATGGTTTTTTGGCAGCCAAGACTCCTCCTCCCTCCCTCCTATATATACTAGATGATTTTAGGGTTTTGGCACAAAATTTTCAGCCATGTGCTGCCCGTTCCTCCAGTGCATAGTTTCTCCTCTAGATCGGATTTCTGCAGTGCTTAGGCGAAGCTCTGCCGGAATAGCTCCACCACCATCGCCGGAGCGCCATCACACTTCCGGAGAACTCTTCTACCTCTCTGCTCCCTCTTGCTGGATCAAGACGGCGGAGATCGTCATCAAGCGATACGTGTGCTGAACGCGGAGGTGCCGTCCGTTCGGCGCTAGATCGGAAGGACTGCGATCAAGATCGCGAGACGAATCATGATGAGTTCGCAGGACGGATCGTGATGAGTTCGCGAGATGGATCGTGATGAGTTCGCGAGATGGATCATGATGAGTTCGTGGGACGGGTCGTGATGAGTTCGCGGGACGGATCATGATGAGTTCGCGGGATGGATCGTGATTGGATCGCGGGACAGACCGTGATGAGATCGCGGGACACTCGGCGACTTGGATCGCGAAGACGTTTGACTACACCAACCGTGTTTCTTAACGTTTCCCGCTTAGCGATCTACAAGGGTATGTAGATCCACTCTCCCTCTCGTAGATGCTCATCACCATGGATAGGTCTTGTGTGAACGTAGGAAATTTTTTGTTTCCCATGCGACGTTCCCCAACAGTGGCATCATGAGCTAGGTCTATGTGTAGATGAGATCTCGAGTAGAACACAAAGAGTTTGTGGGCATTGATGCTTAGATTTCTTCCTCCTTGGTAGTGTTTTGGTTCAGCGGTATTGTGAGATGAAGCAGCCCGGACCAACATTACTCGTACGCTTACGAGAGACCGGTTCCCTCAAACGCAACTTGTTGCATAGATGGCTTGCGGGTGCCAGTTTCTCTCACTTTAGTTGGATCGGATTCGACAAAGGTGGTCCTTGAGAAGGTTGAAAAGAAACTAGTGTATCACCGTTGTGGTTTATGCGTAGGTGAGTATTGTTCTTGCTAGATACCCGTAGCAGCCACGTAAAATATGCAAGAACAATTAGAGGACGTCTAACTTGTTTTTGTAGGGTATGTTGTGATGTGATATGGCCAATTACATGAGCACGCCAGCGGCTGCATGCACCAGTATGAGCCGCCCAATTGACGCACGCAAGCTGCCGCCCACTGTTTGATCTACATCAACATATCGGTGCAGTGCTCGTCGATACGAGCCACCCAATGGACAAGCATGCAAGTCGCCGCCATTACAGTTTGGTTCACTTCAACAACCAGTCGGGACGAATCATCGACCGAATCATTCAAACAATTCATATGGGATAATCTATAACCCACCACGGTCAACCTCAACCATCAGTGGAGACTCTCAAAGCCGCCTCTTCGAGTCAACTTAAGACTCGGGGGCTACAGACATGGCGAGACACATTTGGTCGTTTTCAACAAGAACCCCAGGTCTTTGCAAGAGAAAACCCAATCCTGGGGGCTATTACATTATTGGCGAATGATTAAAAGTTGCCCAAGAGGACGAACCGCCATGATGCACCATTCAAACATAGGTGCCTAAATTTATTTGGAGCTTCTGCCGTTCCTTCATACAAGATGGCAGCTTACAAGATGGCGACTTACAAGAAGAGTTCATAAGCATTCCAGTTGATATATCAACTGCGACTGCTGAGGGCAGCTTCTTACCTTCGGGTATCGCTTCTAATGCCTTATCGGCCGGCTTTATGCCAAATCTCTGGCTAACACAATTATCCACGGCGGAGGGCGGCTTCTTACCTTCGGGTATCGCTTCTAATGCCTTATCGGTCGGCTTTATGCCAAATCTCCGGCTAACATGATTAGCCGCGGCGGAGGGCGGCTTCTTACCTTCGGGTATCGCTTCTAATGCCTTATCAGCCGGCTTTATGCCAAATCTCCGGCTAACACGATTAGCCGCGGCGGAGGGCGGCTTCTTACCTTCGGGTATCGCTTCTAATGCCTTATCGGCCGGCCTTTACGCCAAATTGCTGAAGGGGGCTTCTTACCGACGGGTATTCGCTTCTAACACCCTATCGGCCGGCTTTATGCCAAATCTCCGGCTAACAGGATTAGCCGCGGTTGTAGGGGGTTCTTACCGACGGGTATCTAACACCCTAACAACCAGCGGAGGGCGGTTTCTTACCTCCAGGTATCGCTTCTAATGCCTTATCAGCCAGGCTTTATGCCATCTTTGGCTAACACGATTAGCCATGGTTGTCTAAGGGGGCTTCCCACCTCCGGGTGTAGCTTATCTAACCCTAACAACCGGCGGAGGGCGTCTTCTTACCTCTGGGTATCGCTTCTAATGCCTTATCGGACAGGCTTTATGCCATCTCCGGCTAACACGATTAGCCATGGTTGTTTAAGGGGGCTTCCCACCTCCGGGTGTAGCTTATCTAACCCTAACAACTGGCGGAGGGCGGCTTCTTACCTCTGGGTATCGCTTCTAATGCCTTATCGGCTAGGCTTTATGCCATCTCCGGCTAGCACGACTAGCCATGGTTGTCTAAGGGGGCTTCCACCTCCGGGTGTAGCTTATCTAACCCTAACAACCGGCGTTCGCGCTATATTGCTGAGGGTGGCTTCTTACCTTCGAGTATTCTTCTAACACCTTATCGGCCGGCTTTATGACATCTCCGGCTAACATGATTAGCCACGGTTGTAAAAGGGGGCTTCTCACCTCCGGGTGTAGCTTATCTAACCCTAAAACAACCGGCGTTCGCGCCAAAAATGTTGACAAGTTAACATTACATCATACTCTGCATCATATTTACATGTCATCCGACTTATCAAGCCGGGTCAGAGCAAGATTATGAAACAAGGAGCAATGTTATGAAAGATCTAAACATCTTCGGGTAGTGCTTTTTCAAGCCGCCCTTACAACAATGCAGAATATATTTTGTCTTGTTTCTTTTTGCAGGTCTTATCTCTTAAGATGAGTCGCCGTTAATTACTCTACAAGAGCAAATGGATCTTTAATAGCCAACCTGGCTGGATCTTCATGGTTTATCATAACCAGTACTAAATGATTCGGGTTTTCAAACCAGCTCGGAGAATTCATTATTTTTCAAGAGCCGCCCTATCAGATATAATACTGTGTCATCTAATTGACCGGTTCTCGGATTTCTTCAATTGTGCTCTATAGTAATCTACAACACTCATGGATTTCTCCAACACATATTTGCTGGGTTGCGCCGCAACCACGGGCAGGGATTTCATGTCAAAGACAAAGGAATTATTTCAGGATATTCATTCCGGGTTATATTACAACCACGGTCAAGGATTCATTCGACAAATTGTGGTGAGTCATATCATTCTTAATAGTCCCAAGTTGCCGCAAGCAGACAACCCGACACTTGGGGGCTACACCGCTCAGATCAAATTTTCTAAAGTCCCAAGTCGCCGCAGGCATGCGACCCGACACTTGGGGGCTACAGTATTCAGTTGTTTAACAGATTATGAGGTCCAAATAGAAGACCCGGCCCATCACATATTGATGAGCCGGCCCTTGGGGGCTACACCCGCCGAAGCTTCATAAAGTATAAGGCAATTACAAGTCCCAGCCCAGTAATTCTTACTGACCCGGCACTTGGGGGCTATAGTAGTCAGCTGTTCAAACAGATTAAGAGATTCAAATTGAAGACCCGGCGCATCACGTTCTGATGATCCGGCCCTTGGGGGCTACACCCGCTGAAGCTTTATAAAGGTATAAGGCAGTTATAAGTCCCAGGTTGCTGCAGGCAGGACAACCCGACACTTGGGGGCTACACAGTCCAAAATATTATTGCAAAGCACCAAGTTATCATGGATAATCTCGGAGCTTGGGGGCTACAGGTAATATGGACATATCAAAAACTTGGAGGAGAATTTTCAAGATGTTAATTATGGAGTTCAGTTGTTAGACCCGGCGTCACCAACATTTATGACCCGACGTTATCAGAAGATCATAACCCGCCGGATTTTATATAAGCCGCCCTGCTTCACAACAATGGAAGTCCGGTTTTACATCAGATGCATTTTCATCCCAATATTTTTATCAAGTCAGCTGGATTCTAATTATTTGACCCGGCATCAACAACGATAATGACCCGGCATCATCAATGATTATGACCCGGCGGAAATGACCCGCCAAGAGTATTGGAAGCTGACTCAATGGCATATGGGTGTTTTATTCTCAATATTTTTCAAAGGACATTGACAAGCAAGATGATTATCAAAGACAACTATTTCATATACAAAAAAGACCCGGATTTCTGAGGAGCCATTTCATAAGCCGGCCAAAGGAGCAAGCCGACTACTTAACATATTTATTATTCATATTTCAGGAGCTTAGCATGAAGAAATTCAAACTAATCTGCGGGCTAATGTCGGGGATATACCCTATGGTATGACCCGGCCTGGCGACTGACAGTAGACCCGGAAAGGACATGACATTTTATTAATGACCCGACAGGAGGATCACAGGACGACTAGGCCCAAGACCGGGCATGTAAGCCGGCGTCAGACGGCTCACAAGAGAAGGCTCAAAGAGAGAAAGACTCCCTGCCGAAGGTTACAAGACCCGGAATAGGATTCTAGAGAGACTAGTCCTAATCCTACTCCTAGTAGGACTCTATTTGTATACCTACCCTCTCCACTTATATAAGGAGGGGTAAGGCGCCCCAAGAGGGACATATACACAAGTCCACAAGTTTAGACAGATTAGAGGCTCTCAGGATTAGAGGTAGCAAACAGAACCCTTGTAACCGAGAGATCTCCTTCATCATCAATACTAGACAACAGGACGTAGGCCTTTACCTCCATCGGAGGGGCCGGACCTTGGTAAACTCCGTGTCTCTCGATTCCGATCAACCCCTTCAAGCCGCCACGTAGTTGCGTCTTTGCCCCAAACCTAAATCCGTTCACCCGGACATCCGCCGTGACAAATCCATGACAGAACATATAATCTTCCACCAAGTAAACCAACTAACATCAACTACAAGGAGTAAACAACACTACTAGCAACCCACAGGTACCAATTTGAGGTTTTGAGACAAAGATTAGATACAAGAGATGAACTAGGGTTTGGATAGGAGATGGTGCTGGTGAAGATGTTGATGGATATTGACCCCCTATCGATGAGAGGATCGTTGGCGATGACGAGGGATTTGATTTCCCCCTCTCGGAGGGAAGTTTCACCGGCAGGATCGCCCTGTCGGAGCTCTAGATTGGTTCTGCCCAAGTTCCGCCTTGAGATGGCAGTGCTTCATCCCAAAAGGTCTCTTATGATTTTTTCCTTGACGAAACCCTCCATATAGCAGAAGATGGGCACCAGAGGGCTGCCAGGTGGGCCACAAGCTTGCTAGCCGCGGCAAGGGGGGCACGGCCAACAAGCTTGTGGCTCCCTGGTGGGCCTCCTGATATATTTATTTCGCCCAATATTTTTTATATATTCCAAAATAATTCTCCGTATATTTTCAAGACTTTCGGAGTTGTGCAGAATAGGTATCTCAGATTTGCTCCTTTCCCAGTCCAGAATTCCAACTGTCGGCATTCTCCCTCTTCATGTAAACCTTGTAAAATAAGAGAGAAAAGGCATAAGTATTGTGCCAAAATGTGTAATAACATCCCATAATCCAATAAATATCAATATAAAATCATGATGCAAAATGGACGTATCAACTCCCCCAAGCTTAGACCTCTCTTGTCCTCAAGCGAAAGCCAAAATCAATAAATATGCCCACATGTTTAGAGATAGAGGTGTCAATAAAATAAAATACAGACATGAAGGCATCATGATCATCTTTAGAACAACAATATACTTTTACATATGATTTCTTATGCTAAAGTAACAATTCATTCACAATGGCAAAGTATGAATCAAGAACTCTATTGAGAACTGACAAACTATGATCTCAGTCATTGAAGCAATTCCAATTTATCATAACATAGGAAAGAGTCAATATAAGAGCTTGTAAAACAAACCCACATACTCAATCATCTTTTAGTCTTTCACAATTGCTAACACTCATGAGGTACCTATGAGTTCAAAGTTTCAATCGGACACAGAGAAAGATAGGGGCTTATAGTGTTGCCTCCCAACTATTTACCTCAAGGGTAACATCAACAGTAATAACTCATGCTCACCCACTTCCGAGTGGATATATGTGCCTAGATCATTCCCCAACATGTGGCACTTTCCAGAAGATAAAGGCGAAAATAACGAAGGTGATTGAGATCACCACGACTCTTGCATAAAGGTAAGTACTAGAAAATAAAAGTAACAGATAGGCCCTTCGCAGAGGGAAGCATAGGTTGTCATGCGCTTTTATAATTGGATGCACAATCTCTTAATGCAAAAGAACGTCACTTTATATTGCCCCTTGTGATAGAGAACTTTATTATGAAGTCCGTCACTTTTATGTCTTCCCTATCACAAGTTCGTATAAAGTTTATTTTCCGCACACTAATAGATCACACATATTTAGAGAGCAATTTTATTGCTTGCACTCATGACAACTTACTTGAAGGATCTTATTCTATCCTTAGGTAGGTATGGTGGACTCTCATGGCAAAATTGGGTTAAGGGTGTTTGGATGCACAAGTAGTATCTCTACTTGGTGCGGAAGTTTTGGGTGATATGAGGTGGAAGAAAGCGACACATGTTGAGGGATCTATAACAATATAACTTCTATTCAGAAATAAGCAAACATAAACCATTATGTTGTATTCCTTGTCCAACATCAACTTCTTAGCATATAATATTTGAATGAGTGCTCACAATCATAAAATATGTCCAAGATAATATATTTATATGTGAACCTCTCTTTCTTTATCACTTCCTTTTAATTGCCCCAATGACCAACAACTATGTTGGTCAACCCACAACAGGTTTCAATCGACATACTTTTTATACGTGAAGTCATCACTCACCATAAGATTTTCATATGTACTCTTTGCTTTTATTCTACACTTCTTTCTAATTCATCTTTCTCAAGATTAAAATCATAGCAAGCAAGGCCCTCAACTCAAAAGCACTTTTCATTATATAACTCACGGACTTGCTTACATAGGGGGAATTATAAAGCAAAGACTCAAAGCTAGATCACACGAAAACTTTATTCTACTAGATCAAGATATAACCAAAAGGATTGATCTAAGAAATGATGATGAAAATAAAAATAAAATTAAAATTAAAAACGAAAGGTGTGGTGGTGATGTAGGAGATATGCCCTAGAGGCAATAATAAATGTTATTGATCATCTCCCTGTTCATAATTAGGTTTATGTTCCATGCTATAACTGCTATGGTTCTCGAGTCTGCAATAACCACGAGGCTTGAAGGAAGACTCATATGCACGTGTGGAATAATAAACGGTAAAATGTATTCCTAGTCTGGCCTCTAAGACTGGCTCAAGTATTGCATGATGATCTTGTTTTCACGAGGATGCCAACTTGTCTCACCTCGGGTATTTGTAACATATCGCGAAGCAACAGGAATAGCACATGGCAACTGGAGGTTCACTCGAATATTCATTCGTGTGGGTATAGGGGACAATATGGGTGTCCACGGCTCCGATGTTGATCATTGATCGGAAGGGGTTCCGAGTTATGTCTATACATCACCGAACCTATAGGGTCACACGCTTAAGGGTCATCTATCTGCTGAATACTAGACAAGGGGTCCGAGAGAAAGTCACTGGAAAAGTTTCGGAGACAATGGAAAGGTTCCGGAGAGAACACCGGAAAATTTCCGGTAAAACCGAAAATTTGTTTCGGATAAAACCATTGATCCAAAAAGGTTTCGTCAAGCACCGGGAATGTTTTGGAGGTTGCCAGAGTGGTCTGGTAATTTTTGGAATTTTTCCGAAGAATAAACCGAAAAAGGTTTTCGGAGCTGCCGGAATTGTTTACCAGGTAAACGAAGATGGTTTTAAATTAAACCACCATACCGGAAATGTTCCGGAGCGCGTCCAGATAATTTTAGAGGGTGCCGGAAATGTTCTGGGACCTTCCGGAATTTTCCAGAAGTAATAGTCACTGGAAACATCTTGTCCCAGCATGAGGGGACAAGATTCCACGGATCGTGGAGCTGTTTTTGGGGGCGCCCTCTTTAGGGGAAAGCCCCCTTGTGGCTGGACAAAGTGTTGGGTGGGGCTCCCCATGGTGGGGGGGGGGGGTAGCCCCCACAAATGGTGGAGAGTGTTGGGAGGAAGGTGGGCCCCCATGGGGGAACACCATGGACAAGGGAACATGTTTTCTCCATGTTTGGTGGGAACATGCTTCCTTGTTTGGTGGGTGCATGTTTAGTGGGCTGAAATTTCAGCCCCCCTCACCCCTCCCACCACTATATAAGGGGGCGGAGAGGAGCTCTCCATCCTCACTCAAAACTCTCTCACACGAGCCATGCATGATCTGGCATTCTCTCTCCCTCCCAGCGAAATAGTTTCGTAGAGCCGAAAGGTTGTCTGGGTTCCGGTGGGAACTAGTTCTGGACGGCATAGCCCTGCCGGATAGATGAAACTGTATGTGTGCAACTCTCTAGCCCATTGCACAATGTTTGTTGCAAAAGAGTTGTTCGTAAAAACAACAATTGTTGTTCAGTATTATGGATAACATGAAGGGACATGCTTCCATCCTAGATGGGATGTATGTTATGAATATTGATGGAAATATGATACATCCATAACACTGACGCTAAATGTTGCAAGACTAAAAGAATACCACATATGTGTGGCACTGCATTTGGTCACAGTGGAGAAACCCGCATGGAAATTCCATTATGATGGATTTTGAAGTCGTTTGATTTTGAATCATCTGACACTTGCAACTTTCCTCCAAAAGGTGAACTAACTAAAATACCGTTCACAGGCCATAAGGAACGAGCAAAGAACTTATTGGTGATCATACATTTGATGTATGTAGTCCGATAAATGTTGTTGCAAACAGTGGATTTGTCTACCTTCAAAAATGGCTCAAGTAGATATATGGATATTTACTTGATGAGACGTAAGTCTGGATCTTTTGAAATCATTCGAAAAGTTTTCAAAAATGAAGTAGAAGTTATTGTACCAAGAAAATTATGTTTCTGCAATTTGATTGCGGAAAGGAATATTTGAGTTACAAGTTTAGCGAATGTCTGATGAGTTGTGAAGAAGGTTTCATAACTTGCACCTCCAGGAACACCACAGCAAGTGGAAAGTCCGTGAAGATGTAATCGAACCATTTATGACATGGTAAGATCAAAGATGACATAAATAGATTTGCCATTATCCCTTTTATGGAGTGATGCTTTAGAGACGGCGGCTTTTACACTGAAAAGAGATCCATCAGGTCTGTTGAAATGATGCCATGGTATGGTACGCCCAACCATGTTATACCTTTTCTTAACATTTGGAATATGGGGCTTGTGTAAAAGGTTACAAACCTATTCCAAATCAGACAAGTGCTACTTTGTATGGTTATCCCAAGTCATTGGGTATTCCCCCACCACTATACCGAGGCAAAGGGTTTTGCCACAAAACGGTATGCTTTTAAAGAGAATAGTTCTTACAAAAGGTGAGTGGGAGGACAATGCAACTCGACGAGATAACCAGTATCTTCGTCATCAGTTCAAAGGAAAGAAACCCTGTAAGTGATTCCGTTGTTTCCTACTACGACTGATACGGAAGTCTCTACAATAAAATGTATGGACTTCGGTCGAATGTGCAGCTGAACCACGTAGGCAAAGCTCATGCAAACCTATCAGGTGCACAAACGAGATATTGTTGTTAGACAACAGCATACCTACAATACACAAGGAAGCGTTGATGGGCCCTGACTCCGGGATTTGCTAAATGCCAATACAATCCGAGATAGTTTCCATATAAGTGATTCAAGATTAAAACCTTGATACACCTTTCAGAGGACTTAGAGTCTAACGAATATTTATGGAACTGAAAAAACTGATACGGATAAAAATGTTTTATCCATAAGCTCGACTTGTTGAAATAACAAGTTCAAGGAGTTGACTACGATGAGGTTGTTTCACCGTAGCGATGCTTAAGGTCGGTTCGGGTTGAACTAGCAATTAATACATATATCAATCATGAGATATGAAACATGGATGACAAAAGGATTTGCATCTGATGAAAATAAAACCTAGGACTTGTATGTGATACAGTCCAAAGTAATTTGTCGATCGAGAGGATGCTAGTAAGTATGCAAACTTCAGAGTTCCAGCAATGGAAAAAAGAGAGCAAAATGGAGTTGGAATCTTCGTGGTTTGATGAAATGGTCAAAAGGGTTTTTGACTTCATAAATGGGTAACGAAGATGCTTGTGATTCAAGAAAGTAAGTGGCAGCATAATAATATTTCTAAAAATGTTGTGTGCTTGACACGTTGTTAATTGGAAATAAATTTCTTGACATGAATTAGGACTTCATTTGAAAATAGTTCTGCAATGAAGTGCTTAGGCTAAATAGCCTCCATACTAGGCATGATGATCTATGGAGATAGATTTACCTAAGGGGGCTAAGCAATGAATACATATTGACATGGTGCTAAAACCTTTTAGCATTTAAAAACGCCAAGGAGTGATTCTTGCCAAAGTCACATGGAAAGAGTTTTTGCAAGACTCAGTGTCCCAAAACACTGACGAGTAAAATACATGATGGAGATTCCACACACTAGTGTTTGGGTTAATCATGTATTCCATGGTATGTAAAAACAACCAGATATGTCCGATACTCCCAAGTTGTTGCGAGTATAGATACCAAAGTGATCAAAACACTGATCATGGGACAACAGTGAAAGATGTCATTAAGTACTAGAGTAGTGCTGATGACATGTTTTCTCGCAAGCAGAGATTATGAAGTGCTCGTTGTAAGTAATTACATCGATACAGTCTCAATCAATGCTCCATGCGATTTTCGATTTAAGTTAAGGGTTTTGTGTAATACACAATATGGTGGCACGGTAGTTGGAAATTGTTCCAAACAAGATATTGTGGCGAATTCTATAACAAAGGCTTAGTATGTTGACGCTTTAGAAGCGACAAAGAAGTTGTTGAATCATATAGTTCATTCATGAACTTAGTATGGTTCCAAGATGGCTTTGATCTATGGGACACTATTGCAGATAGTTAATCCATAGCTCAGTCTGAGGAATCGGGTTTTGACCAATGATTCACACATATGCAAAGCCAAGTCCACACAAAAATATGAATTTTGTGGAAGCGTGAAAATGCAAGGATATGCAAAGTTACACATGGAGCTGAAGTTGTCAAATTTGTTGGACATTAGGCTATACCACAAGTGAAGCATATTTTACACCAGTATGCCATAGGTGTAAAGTGCATTAGCATTGACTAGATTATTGACTCTAGTGCAAGTGGGAGTCTGTAGGAGATATGCCCTAGAGGCAATAATAAATGTTATTGATCATCTCCCTGTTCATAATTAGGTTTATGTTCCATGCTATAACTGCTATGGTTCTCAATTCTGCAATAACCACGAGGCTTGAAGGAAGACTCATATGCACGTGTGGAATAATAAACGGTAAAATGTATTCCTAGCCTGGCCTCTAAGACTGGCTCAAGTATTGCTTGATGATCCTGTTTTCCTGATCATGGGCATGGCTATGCCGGCAATTTTGAGGGCATAATGTTAGAAGAACATTTGTGTTGAATCGACCCAAATTGATGTTATGCTATGAGATACATTCGTCATAAGTTAATGGTTAATAACACAGAGAAGTTGATGTTTGCATAATTCCTTAGACCATGAGAGTATCGAGTTTCTTCATGCTTGCTTCATGAACTTTGGGGTTTGTTAAACGTCATACGTAAATGGGTGGCTATTACGGCGGCTTACGGGTTCGTGGAAAAGTATGTCAAGTAACTTGATTACCCAATATTGGGATTTGCTCCTCCTATGATGGAGAGATATCTCTGGGCCCTCTCGGTGTTACGGTATCCATCATTGTCTGGCCAGACATTTTGTGATTTGATCATGGGGATGCCGGAACACGGGAACGAGAAAAGAGAACAATACCGGTAACGAGGTAACTGGCATAGTGGACAAGTTGTTGATCCACGGGGATGCCAACCTGTCTCACCTCAAGTATTTGTAACATATCGCGAAGCAACATGAATAGCACACGGCAACTGGAGGTTCACTCGAATATTCATTCGTGTAGGTATAGGGGTCAATATGGGTGTCTACAGCTCCGATGTTGATCATTGATCGGAAGGGGTTCCGTGTCATGTCTATACTTCACCGAACCTATAGGGTCACACGCTTAAGGGTCATCTATCTGCTGAATACTAGACAAGGAGTCCGAGAGAAAGTCACTGGAAAAGTTTCGGAGACAACGAAAAGGTTCTGGAGAGAACACCGGAAAAGTTTCGGTAAAACCAAAAAGTTGTTTCGAATAAAACCATTGATCCAAAAAGGTTTCGGAAAGCACCGGGAATGTTTTGGAGGTTTCCAGAGTGGTCTGGTAATTTCTGGAATTTTTCCGGAGAATAAACCAAAAAAGGTTTTCGGAGCTGCCGGAATTGTTTACCAGGTAAACAGAGATGGTTTTAAATTAAACCACCATACCGGAAATGTTCCGGAGCGCGTCCAGATAATTTTAGAGGGTGTCGGAAATGTTCTGGGACCTTCCGGAATTTTTCAGAAGTAATAGTCGCGGAAAACATCTTGTCCCAGCGTGAGGGGACAAGATCCCACGGATCGTGGGGGCTGTTTTGGGGGGCGCCCTCTTTAGGGGACAGCCCCCTTGTGGCTGGACAAAGTGTTGGGTGGGGCTCCCCATGGTGGGGCGGCAGCCCACACAAATGGTGGAGAGTGTTGGGAGGAAGGTGGGGGCCCATGGGGGAACACCATGGACAAGGGAACATGTTTTCTGCATGTTTGGTGGGAACATGCTTCCTTGTTTGGTGGGTGCATGTTTAGTGGGCTGAAATTTCAGACCCCCTCACCCCTCCCACCACTATATAAGGGGGTGGAGAGGATCTATCCATCCTCACTCAAAACTCGCTCACACAAGCCATGCATGATCTGGCATTCTCTCTCCCTCCCAGCGAAATAGTTTCGTAGAGCCGAAAGGCTGTCTGGGTTCCGATGGGAACTAGTTCTGGACGGCGAAGCCCTGCCGGATAGATGATACTGTATGTGTGCAACTCTACAGAGAGATCGTAGTTTTGGTCTTAGTTCGAGAGTGCCTCCCGAAGGGCTGTCTGTGTGACCGTCCGAGTTTTGGAGGTCCTCCCGAAGGGCTGTCCTAGTGACAGTCCAAGTTTCGGAGGTCCTCCCGAAGGCCTGTCCGCAACACCATCCGGGGGACTGTCCGACCGCCTCCCGGAGGGCTGTCCACGGGGCAGATAAGGGTATGCATCCTCGCGGTTGGGAGGTTGTAAAATCCTAGCTGCGGGGATCTGCACCGCCATTCGTCATCGACTCTACTTCCGCTGCGCTACGAGTCGGTAACGAAAACGATCAAACCTTGTATGCAGTCTCCATAGTGGTCCTGGGCTGGTGCGTAGGTCGGAATTTTTTTTGTTTTCTGCTGCATTACCCTACAGGTGATACGATACCGGGGCAGCCCCCCAAGCTTGGCAAAAGCCAAGGGGTGTGCCCATACCCATGTGTTTAGTTGTCTG